>OY982949.1:6092683-7292683 GCA_963890685.1 Plagodis pulveraria | reverse complement strand
ACTCGTTTCGCTATTCTACCCTACTGAATGGTTTTGCTATTAAATACAGTTCATATATATATATGAAAGAAATCCTTCAATCACTTTTATTTGAATATTATATTAGATTAAAGAAATCTATTTTTGCCCGAGAGCTATGAATATTACAATACTTATACCTTATAATAAGTCCTTTTAGGTTTATATGAAACTTTAAGTTGTATTATTTATTATTGAAAAAGAAATTACTTGGAAACGTTATTCCCATACACAAAAGTTATTTACTTCCTCAAGCATATATCTCTCGAATCGATCTCGATTTCTTTATTATAATTAATAATATCTATATCCCACTACTTGAACATTTTGTGGCACACTTTTCTAAAAAAACTATCGCGCATATAGATTTGTGATTTAAGATAGTAATTTAACTTCATATCTAGAAGTGTTATCTGTCAAAAAAAAACAATTATTTAGCCACAAAAAATAACGTAAACAATTTTGTATTCATTCAATAAAATGTTATTGTACTACTAACGCCATCTTCTAGAAAACCAAAGAGAGAGGCAACAGAACTAAAATCAAAACTCAAATACACGATGTATTTAAGTTTTGATTTTAGTTAATCTACTTAATACTAGATGACACTAGAATCAGATTGTATAAATAGACACGAGCCCTCACAAAGCTCAGCTTTTTGCTGGGATAATTAAGTTATCTGTTTTTAAACTTTTTACAACTAAATCGAAATATATGATTTATTACTCATGTTATTCTTGTAACTATAATTATCATTTTCTTTTTATTTCATTTAACTTTAATTTTTGAAGTATCGTTAGCGATATTGCAATGAAATGTTAGAATTATAGGTATCAGTCTTCGTAATCAAGTTGAAGGATAAAATTATACGTGTTTATAGTCCAATTCGCTTTGAGTATAGGTCACTCCGTCCCCAAAAAACGCTTAAAAACAAGAACGAGAGTATAAATCGTCCGAGGCAATTTGAAACAATGATGGCTCAGTGGCATGGGCTATGGACTGCCGTGCAGCAGGTCCTTGGTTCGTATCCCGCCGCAGACTTGAGCTTCACCGCATGGCGGAAGGGAATTTATCGAATGCACGCCTGGCTAGCTACCACCCTCAAGTAGAAAATCTGTCGCCGAGCACCTAACGGTGAGTTCCGGCAGCTGCCTTTGATAGCCAGTAAAATTACAGGCAAATGAGACTTAGCAACTGTACATCTCAGTGACGGGTACCGTGAAATGCATCTGTTATAGGCAGAGGTAAGTCCACTTAACATCAGGTGGGCCTCGGACATTTTCCGTCACAATAGCATAATGAAAAATGGATTTGTTTTAATATGATATGTTTGCCAAATGTACGTAAAGCACATAAGAAAAGGTATTTTTTTATATGCGTACATTTCTTTATGAATAATAAAGGTCGAAAAGTGTAGTAGTTGTATTTTTGGGATAGCTACATAATCAGGTTTTTATTTAACTTCAAGTAAATACATGACAGAACGATAATTACTAAACCCAGAAACCTATTATGTTAATGAATAGATTCAGGCGTTAAATTGCGGAAATCCATATTTAATAATAACAAATACTTTAAAATTATTTAAGAAAACGTCAAATAAATACTTAATAGAGTTAAAACCTCCTGAGGATACTTTGTTTAGAAGCGCAACGCGTCGTATACTCTTCCGTTTTGGCTGCGTGGCGTTTGTGACGTCGGCTTGGCAGGAAAATTAGGCGGAATTGACACTAGATATACCTATATATTTATTACAAAGATTTTTTATGTGTTTTATTTAAGTATTTATTTGATGTTTTCTTAAAATACTTTTAATATATTTGGTATCATTACCTATTATGTTATTTCCAGATATAGTTTTACTTCGCCTCGTTGAATATACAAAATGAAAAAAAATATAAAAAAAAAATATGGCCAGAAATAATATCAATTACGTTCATAATTATTTATATATATGTTATCAAATAACTTCAAATATAGGTTATCTTCTTGCAAATATGTACCAATAATGAAATGAATATTCATAACTTTTGTGATTTTTTTTTAACTTAATATGTAGTTGGCTTTATAATATATATTTATTTATCGTGACGGAACAAGCACGAGGTCCACCTAAAGTTAAGGTAATAACCTTTGCCTATAACAGATGCGCCCGTCACTCTGAGAACACAGTTAAGTCTCATATGCAGTTGATTAGTCTCATGTGCCTGTAATTTGTGTGGCCGTCAAGGACTTCTGCCGGAACACACTGTTAGTTGCTTGGCGACAGATTGTCTACTTAAGGACGGTAACTGCTGCACCGCAGTCTATAGCTGTAACCGATCGGCTATCATAGGTTCAACTTTTTTGCTAATAGTGACGTTCTTCAATTATTGTTATCAATAACTAAACAAACAACAACCGGGTTTTTTTTATAGATTTTTAAAAAATATTAAGTCTGAACTGAAACTAATATTTGTAAACTAAAATAAAACCTATAAACCCATCAAATATTAAAATCCAAGTTCTCGTAGATTTAATAGAATTAACCAAGAAAAATATAATTCGTGATATTATTTAACTAATTCAAAAGGTAAATACGAAACCGTATTTTTACCTTCTGACTGTTTAACGCATAAAAGGGTTTTTATGAAATCCGACCAATACTTAACCGAAGAAGAACATTTATATAACTTCTAATCTCAATTCAATACAGTACTGACTTCTGAGAAATCGGAAACTATATGACGACATAACATCTGAACCAAACAATTGGCTTACTCAGTAGGCACATTTCAATATGATATATTATATTCGTAATCAAAAGCTTAATATGTTTCAGGATATGCCTAGTAAGTTTAATTCATCATTCAGTCTTTGCAATAGTAAATTATACGTAAAGTAGGTAATTGTTCATCAAGGAACATGGTTCTATGCATATTTTTTTGTCTTCTATAAAGTGAAGAAGTCAATTAAGCTAACTACGCTTTTAAATGCATATAAATTTGAATAATAACATGGACATTGGAGATTTTAATATGTCAATGCAATAGTAGATTGTTAATTAAGGGTTGAAAGGGCTCAATTCCTATACGAGGTATTTAGACGCAGAGGTGCAGCGAGGGTTGCTATAATCCGAGAAGGAATTGATGACTATTAACCGTGTTAAACACTCTACTTTTCAATTCGAATATAAGGAAAAAAAATGGTTTTTCTGAATTATTCATTAATATTATTAACATAAATAGTACCGTTCTGTACCAGCTGGATCGTTCACTGCTGAACACAGCCTTCCCTATAAAGGGGGTATTTGCCATAATCCCCACTCTTGGCAGGCGTCTTGAGGATCGCAGTATAAGATGGCAGTTCTTTAAAAGGCGCTGCTGCCCACCTTCCAGTATTTTTCCTATACATTACTGTAGTATAATTATTTACCACCCCGCCAATTTATATAGTCTTATTAAAATTTTATACATAGAGCACAATGCGTTTCCCCCGGAGGCCATCTCACTTAAAAAATATTTATTTTTTATTTAATGCTAGGTTATAAACAGAGTTATTGAATAAAATCTTCATATATGATACACTAACTTGAGAATGTCACATTAATTCTGTTTTAAACTAGTTATTTTAACCTTTATATGTACAAAAACGTAGTTGTTATTATTTTTAATAATACAGTTGAGTATTAAACATTAAAACGTCGACATCTTATATTATTTACAACAATGGCTACCATGGTTATAAGACATTCCGGCCCTAGAGAAGGAAGCATTTACTATCAGTTTATCCCGCCCTTACTTGGGAAGCAGCATCTTCCCCCACTGCTCGGATCAAACAAACACTATTTTCCGAGTATGAGAAATGAAAATATTATTTAATATCATAAATATTTCAGCAATGGCTTTGGTTATCCAATAATATTATATTTTGGTTGCCTATAATATTATTATTATTTTTACAACATAAACGTTGTAAAAGTCTTGAATGTTAACTATTTTTATTTTATCGATTTCTCTTGCTGTAGAATACTAAAACAGAGAAATTAAATATTCAGTATTAGTTTATGGTTTCAATAAAATATTGTAGTAGCTGTAATGTTGTATATAGTTTGTAGTATTTGTTTAATAAAGGCATACCGCCAGTATAAAAAAAAGTTTCAATAAAAGTTATGATAGTTAATTAAGTATTATTGAAGAGTAGTCCCCTTAATAATAGAAATATATGATTTCACTTCAAATGTTATATCATTGCAAATTATTAAATTCAGCAATTTAAAATATCTACAACCATAATTATGCCTTTATTATATGTTTTTTGTTTGATTGATGCTCTGCCATTTCGAAAACGAAACGAGTTTCGAGAATAAGGTCTGGGATTGATAGATACATTATATATTAAGGAAAAATTTGGAATATATTTCTTTTCAGTAACCGTGAACCGTGAAGCCGTCTTCGGGAGATAACAGGAAATGGTGTATTGAGTTATTGGCCAAACCAATATGTTTAGGAACATATAAACAAGGTTTCCGTATATGTCTGAAAATAAGACAGGGCAAGGTGAAGTGTTCACTTAAGCACTTTAAAAAATATCACGCTGCTTTTCATTCTTATAGAAAAATTCAAATAATCGTTGTCAAACAAAATTTTATTTTAAATTATACAAACTTAAAGTATAACAGAATATACATAAAAATAATTAAAAATAACTAATAACTTAACCAAAATACAGCCAAATTATTATATTAAGCCATAAATTAGGTATTGATTGAAAATTTGGTACATACCTGAAGCTGGAATATATATGAAGAAACAAGAGCAGCTATAGTTTAACGTTCCGCGCGAAGTCAGTGTTCAAGTTCGTAGAACAACGAGACACGACCGACCCGTGGGGTGGTTGCAGCGCGAATGGTAGGGCAGTAAGGCGGCGGCTCCACGGGGCCTCGGAGAACCCTACCACCAAACTGTTGCGTCGCGCGTGCGTGCGTCCGCCTGAACCAGCTGCCCGCCTCCTGAAAGGTAATTCAAATTTCAAAACTCACTGTTAAAGAAAAGCTTACCCCACTTTTGTTTTATTTAAACTGGTAAACGACTGAGCGTATAATGGACGAATATTGGGCTAGTAATTTCTCCTTTACAAGGTAAATAGAAATGAGAAATGGCGTCTTTTTATGGCATTGTAATGGAACAAGCACGAGGGCCACCTGTTGTTAAGCGGTAACCTCTACATATAATAGATGCTCTACTTATAGTTTTACTGGCTTTCAAGGACTACTGTTGGAACACACTGTTAAGTGCTAGGCGATAGATTTTCTGCTTGAGGTTAGTTTAGCCAGGAGACATTCGCAAAATGCCCTTCTACCATGCGGTTAAGTTCAAGCCGGCGCGCGGCGGTGGGGATCGAACCATGAACCTGCACAGCAAGCCATAGCTATAACCGCTCGACTATTATTTCTTCAAAATTGAATTTTACGTTGCAAAAATATGGCAGGTATGATTGGAACTAATTTCAATATATGAAATATACTCGACTAATTGGGAGGTCAGTAAATGTATCATTATGTCAGTATTTTCTTTGTGGAAGGGCATTTTACGAATGCTCGCCTGGCTAGCGACTCTCTAGTAGAAAATTTGTCACCAAGCACCTAACGGTGTATTCCGGCAGCAGTCCTTGAGCCAGTGAAATTACAGGCAATTGAGACTTAACAACTATGTCTCAAGGTGACGGGCGCAGTGCAATTCGTGTCATGTGACGAAATGCATCTGCTATAGGCAGAGGTTAGTCCGCTCAACATCGGGTGGGCCTCGTGCTTGATCCGTCACAATAACATAAAATAAAAACGTAATCATTATATATTATTTTAAAAATATCTTTATAGATCGTATAAATAATCAGGCATAAGCTTAGGATGTACGAAAAAATTCTAAGTTTATGCAATGAGGCGTATTTTGTATTCGCATATTCTGAATTAACGAATGAATCATCTTACTATAGACCGAAACCTAAAAAAAGATTATTGTATTAAAAAACAAAATGTTGTCAGATTCACCTCGATTTGCTCTTTTATACTTCTAGGTAATTCAAAATAGACCGAAATCCTATCTAGATATATTAGGTCCTTACATATGAAATTGGCGTTTTGTATGGGAGGAACAAAAAGTCGAATATTTTTTAATATAATATATTTAATTAATCAAAGTATGAACCATTATTTTCTATGCACTTTTGCCATCTCATAGGTAGTTCATTGATCCCTTTACTAAAAAAACCAGTCGGACGGGAATCAATAAAATCTTTGAAGGCGATTTGGACTGCCCCATCGGAGTTGAATTTTTTCCCTTGCAAGAAGTTATCCAAATTTCGAAAAAAATGGTAATCTGTTGGAGCAAGGTCCGGGGAGTACGGAGGATGTCTTAGACTTTCCAATTGAAGCTCTTCTAA
Organism: Plagodis pulveraria; assembly: GCA_963890685.1. Taxonomy (NCBI): domain Eukaryota; kingdom Metazoa; phylum Arthropoda; class Insecta; order Lepidoptera; family Geometridae; genus Plagodis; species Plagodis pulveraria. The sequence continues at coordinate 7,286,245 of OY982949.1, read as the reverse complement.
TTTAGTAGCCGTCTGTAGCGCAGTGTGTGGTCTAGCGTTGTCGTGAAGCAGCAGTGGCGTGGAGCGATTGACCAGCCTAGGTTGTTTAGCCGCTAGCTTTTCCATCATGGTTTGCAATTCCTGACAATAGACATCAGCCGTAATAGTCTGGCCAGATTTGAAAAAACTGTAATGAACAATACCGGCACTAGTCCACCAAACGCTTACAAGTAACTTTTTTGGGGTTAATTTTCGCTTGGGGCAGGATTTGGCTGGCTGGCCAGGATCTAACCATTGCGCTGAGTGCTTCCGATTATCGTAAAGAACCCATTTTTCATCACAGGTAATGATTCGGTTTAAAATACCTTCATTATTGTGCCGGTTTAGTAATGTAACGCAGCAGTCGACGCGCGTTTGCCGGTTTGTTTCAGTCAATTCGTGAGGTACCCACCTTTCAAGCTTTTTAATCTTCCCAATTTGCTTCAAGTGAATTAAAACAGTTTTATCACTAACATCGCAGCCTGCAGCTAACTCGGACGTGGTTTGCGATGGATCCGCTTCCACAATAGCCTTCAACTCTTCATTATCAACTTGAGTCTCAGGCCGTCCACGGGGCTTGTTCTGCAGGTCGAAATTTCCAGAACGAAAACGTTGGGACCAAAAACGAACTGTGTTTTCTTTTGCAACACGACCGCCATACACATCATTCACCCTTCGAGTTGTTTCCGCAGCACTAGTGCCACGGCGGAACTCGTACTCGTAAATAATGCGATATTTAAGGTTTTCCATTTTGTAAAATGAGTGACGCAAACAGAAAAAAACAGAAGAAAAAAAACAAATGAATGACGATCATCGAAGCACAAATACATGAGTCTATAGCTGTACAAATTTGAATTTGGAATTCCTTACCAAAGAGGAGAAATTCGTGATTAAAGTGGCCAGTACGAAAAACGCCAATTTCATATGTAAGGACCTAATATAATAAAACTATTAAAGAAATAATTACTTTATCTATTTGAGTATGTATAAAGGATGATTACACACTTGCTTATAAACAAATAAACTAGAATAGATCAATAATATGTATCTTTAACATGTAGTATGATATGAGTATAACGGCAAGGTTTTTTTAGCAGTATATACAATACGCAATTCATCTAAATTGTAATTCAAGTCTTATTTCGTCTAGTACACATAAATATAATACATTAGCAAAATAAAACAAAAAAATATGGTGATTTTTAGGGTCCCGTACCTCAAAGGTAAAAACGGAACCCTAATAGGATCACTTTGTTGTTCGTCTGTCTGTCAAGAAACTTTTTCTCAGGAACGCGTGGAGGTATCAAGTTGAAATTCATATCAAATACTCAAGTCTACTGTTCCTTAGAGCTGTGAAAAAAACAAACTTAATAGCCAACGCAATCAAAAATTACAACCGTTTATGCTGCAATTTTCGACACTCGCCATGATTCAAAGCCTACAGGGTCCTTCCCGTGTACTTAGAATCTTGAAATTTGGTACGAAGCAACGTCTAATAAGACAGATAAAAGAAAAATTTCGAAAAGCATTAATTTATTGTTACATTATATAATAATAATATTTTTTTAAAGTCTAAATGTTATAAATCATTTAGCAATAAAATACCATAACTTTTACTTATAAACCTACCGGTTTGTACGGAACCCTAGGTGCGCGAGTACGACTCGCACTTGGCCGGTTTTTTTTCTAATAACCTAGAATTCGGGCACTATCTTATCTGATTAGGTACTTGGCGAGAGATTTTCTAGTTGAGGATGATGTCCAGATGTTTATAAAATGTTCTACTACCATGCCAAACAAATACGTAACCAAATTATATATCTTTTTAGAGATACTGGTTTAGAATTGAGGATTTACATTTTGCAGGTACCAGATTGTAGTCAAAAGGTCTATTGCAAGCAGTTTTCGTAACATGGCTTATTGCTTCCAAATGTGAAGTACTACAGCAATGACAAATGGTGATTTGGCGAATTTTTTGTATCACACGTGAACATGGACTTAAGGACAAGGAAATTAATGAGTGGAGCGCAAATGGTATGGACATTAATCTAATCACCCGCAATTTTGATAACTCATGCTGCGGCTTTAATTAGTACTGTTCTCCCGTGGCTACTACCAATACTTGAGTCCGGTGTTGCCTAGACGCCCTTTTGCGCATCATCATCTCCAAACTGCTTCGGATCTTCCAGCGGGCTTGATTTTAACCAATACAGGATTTTTTTTAATTGACACGCATTTTTAATAGTTGCAGGCAGTGAGAACTGTCACATCTCCCCTATTGGTAAATAATGGCGAAGGTGAAAATGGTAAAGAGGTTGAACCTGGAATTACTGGACTAGACTGCAATAAATATTACTTTACTTTATACACAAAGACAGCTGGTACACACTTTTAGGTGCTTGTTATATTTTCTACCTAAGGGTGGTAGTTAGCGAGTTGAGTTTTTTTTAATGCTATCAACCACTATACAAATGGATTTGGTGTAAAATCACCTGGATAACTGTCACTCTCAATTCGTAAAATTGTAGCCAAGCACCTAACGGTACATTGCAGATGCTGACATTGAGAGCTAGTGTCCGACCTAGATTTAGCCTGGTATGACATCTTTTGAAAACATATTAACCTTCCAACAGCTGGGCGGTGGTCAAAGACTATACCAAAAGCAATAATAGAAAATTATTTCTCCGTAAATATATTTGCACCAAACGCAGCGTTTAACTCAGCGGATGTTTCAAATTGCTGTAGACACACATATGAATATATTTACATGAATATCATTTAAAATCAGAGACAACACGTTCAGATATTTGCAAAGCAAAGTTTGCGTTTTCAGGAACGACTGACTTTAAAGTGGGAAACCTTTTTTAAGCAACAACTGTTGTTCAGTTCACAGATAGGTCAGATCTAGAATCTAAAACTGAGTAACGAATAATTGGTAGGGAATCAGACCGGAATAATTCATTTATATTGGTCTGAAATCACATTTTCATAAAATAACAGATTTTTATCTAATATAGTCAATTGGTGGTTTTGAGCGATCGATCAAGCTTGGGCTAAACTTTGTGAACTTTCAAGGCATCTTTACCAAGCGAGTATTGGGCCCCAAGGTACTACAGCTTATCAAATACTAACTGAAATTATGTCATGTAAAAATACATTCGCCGTTCTAATGACTGTAATAGTTTTATCTTAAAATTTATAGGCTAGCCTTTGATCTATGGGTGGATGGATTACGACATTAAAGGTATCGTTACATCCGTCCTAAAGCTCAAACGTCTTTCGATAGATAAAAAAAAAGAAAATGACGGATTTTTAGCGCGAATTAGTAAAAAGTTATCAAACCTATCTTTTAGGGTATCCAAGTGAAGAAAATTAAAAAGACATAATTTTTTTTTATGTGCGTTTAATTTTTTAGTGACACCAATAAGTCTAAAATAGGTAATAATAATGAAACCCAACTGCGCTCAGAACCCGACACCAGATTGAGAATCCCGCATTAGGTTTAATTTAAAACGGAATCCATAATTACACAATTTTTATTTAATATTTTAGTTTTTAATAATTTATTTTATTATTGATGCATACTGCTCTCGAGATCGGTTGTCACTCACCCTCGTTATTCTGATCACCATCGTCACGAGATATAATTAACATATCATCTAGGTATATTAAATGCGTATTGGAAATTTCTTTTTTATTTAATTGAGAGTACCTCAAAAAGTAGTGAACTGATGTTGATGAAATTAAAAACTTTTGTGAGTTTCTTTATTGCATCATAACTTATATCTAACCGATTTCAATGTAAGATATATCATTCGATTTTATTGAAGCGCAAGTGACACTAGTTACATAAAAATAAATAATAAACAAACATGATGAATTGATTCAGGCGTTACTTTGCGGAAATCCATATTTAATAATAAAAAATATTTTTTAAATATTTTAAGAAAACATCTAATTAATAAAACACTTGAAAAATATAAAAATATATCTAGTGACAATTCGGCCTAATTTTCCTGTTAAGCCGACGTGACGTCACAAATGCCACGCAGCCAAACCGGAAGAATTTTCGATGCGTGTCGCTTCTACACTACACTACGAGCGCACAATCGAGAATTTCTAGATTTATTATTTAATAAACAAACAGACGTTTACACGCCATATTATTATACAATTAAAAAATAATCTTCCAAACCTATTGAGTGGACTATCAAAATAAATATATTTTGATATTTTGATGATTATAATATTTAAAACACGAATTCATAAATATATATAAATAGCACTTTTGTGTTCAATAAAAGGATAAAACATTAAAGGCAAAATAAAAAAAAAATAAAAAAGGTTGTTTATTTATTAATTTATAATATTAATTAAAATAAACTTGTATTCTCCAAAAAAAATCGCAATTTTTTATGGAATTTGAAGATTTAGAATAATGTGATGTTCACTAATAGAATAGAACCCAAAAAACCGTTTTACTTTTACAGCCTTACTTATAAACGCTACTTAAATTTTAAACATTACTTAGCCGCTGATTAGCAAAATTTCTTACTCATAAACGCTACATAACTTTATCCAGTACCTAAGTACTGCTTAAATCAGCTGTCAATTTAAACACCGTCCCACCCTTTTTTAAATTTTAAGTAACAAGAAGGCGCCCATATTTCTGATCAGCTGATTTAGTTACAGACCCACCAACTTATCTGTTCAGGTGGCAGAAAATAGAACTACAACATTCCTTCAAATTGTGACAGTTCGTAGTTGATTTCCTTGACCAGTAGCGCCCTCGAAACCTGCACAGTTAAGTTGGTGGTACTATACAAAGAAAAGTATTATATTTACTTTTTAATTTCAAGATGTTTAGCACTAGATACATGCTATTTGGCCATTTAGGTCATTCATAATACTTTTTAGTACAATGTTGTCAGTTTAAAATACGTTCAACTTCATTATCCATTGCTTAGCTAAACAGGTGCTATGGTAGCGTTTATAGGTAAGAAATATTTAAGCATTACTTAAACACTGTTTAGTTATCCATTACTTAGCAACTACATAGCGATGTTTTTAGAAGTAAGGGGGTTAATATTTTAGCTTATTTGTTCGAAAACGCTTTATTAGAAATTAAGAGGTAATTAACCATTGAATTTGTTTTTACGTGTTTTATTTCATTAACTTTGTTTCTTTATTTGAAACTATTTAAGTGCCATCATAATCATCATATGATCTCATGTTACAATTTATGTTATACAATAGTATTTAGGACACATATAATGTAAAAGTATATGCAAACTCGCATATACTACACTCAAACCAGCATTATAGTTATGCTTCTAAGCCTTGTTTTCTTCATAATAATTATATCCACCAGTCATATTTATTAATAGCGTAGACAGTGAGCTAGGGTTCACCGCATCCTAAAATGAAGCCGCTTTATTTCATATGACGTATTTTATCATCCAGCTCAGCCTCACCCACCCCTAGCTAAATTAATGCGACGGTGCAGATAATTCATGGCATTATTTAGTCTAAGTCTGTTGGTTTTCTTTTTATGGGCTCCTGCGGACTTGAAACTTTTACGCATTGCGTTCAAGTCAATTATAATTTGGTATATTTTTATTATCTTACTTATTGTTTTATATCACAAACATTTCGAAGAGTCAAAGCATTGAATTGACTGGCTTGAATTAACACAATTTTAGAGTACAAAATTATTATCTCGAGTGGTACACAAATCCGAGATGCAAATAATAAACACGAGCTTATAATTTACATCTAATTCCAACACCTTGTTGAGTACAACCGGGTGACGCGAGTTTCATTCCAGACCCTTATAAACTCTGTGTTAAAACCATTTGTAAATTTGATATTAGCTTTTTATGTGATAGTGGTTGAAGTAAGATTTAAAGCCTTATTAGGAGATTTGGTCTAGAAGGGCAATGGCTCACAAAGCTAGCCGCTGAATCACGTAGTTAGACAACTGCCTAACTGAACTAGGCGTCGATATTCGAACTAATATCGCCTGACAGATCCGTAGCAAAAACAAAGATATATAATAAATTTAAATAAATTACATTTAATAAATAAAAAATAGGCAACGAAGTAAATCTTAATTCTGTCGTCAGCATAGCAGCTTATATCTTGTTGGCTACCTACGTATCCGCTAGTGCATCGTGATGCCAAAGAGGTTGAAGAAACCGCGCATAATTTTTTTACATCTGACTGAAAAAAAGAAACGTTATAGCGAACCCTGATGTATTTGACAAGAATAGTACATTGTACATCGAGGGCAGAAAACGATCTATTTTTGTTCAAGAGTTTGTTTAACCCCGGCGCAGCGGAGGGTTTAAAGGCAACTCGAGAACAGAAATAGAACTTTCTCCCGTGCATAGAGCTTTATACTACACCTACGAGGAAAATAAAATCATTATAAGTTTTCTCGTACTTATCTCGAGACTTTTCAGGCAGTAAGTTCTTTATGACTTCTTGAGCTGCATTTCTTATTTGTGGTGACGTCATCATTATAAAATCGTCACTTTCACTATCAGATGATATTTTTCAATTATTTAGAATAATTAAAAGCGCACTGTTAAAATATATATTTAATAAAAAACATAAATTAACCAAACTAAACCAATCGCCGCGGTTTTTTTCTATTAGTGTAAAAAAAAGGTTGCCATCTTTCACAGAAAATCGAGTAGAAATAAAAATCACAGCTCACTTTTCTAATTATTTGATATAAAATCTCTTTAAGATTGTATTTTTTTATGTTAGCAGCTAAAAAAACAAAAGAACGCTACAAGGGTAGGTATAGATTTTCATACAACATTTCTTCACTGCTATGGAGTTAAGGAATGAAAATCCATATAACTTTTCCCGCCGTACATTTTTAAGGGAGAAATTAAGAACTGTATAACATGTTTTTAAACGATTAATAAGACGCTTTGTTAGTGGGTGTAGTATAAATTATATTTTTATTGAATTATGCGATGTTGTTGCTAGATCATATAACTATTTAAAGTACTATTTAAAGTTAGAGTCTAAAGTATTTTTTCTCATGAACCACGAGAATAGTTTGCCTATTGCTCTTTTCCGATATGCATATTTGTTGCAATATTGTCTGTCACCTACCCAACCAATAGTGGTCATCATTGGCAAGAGTTGCATTTTAGGCATATGAGCAAATACTTTTTGTTCAAAAAGTTACATATAACTACTTCATGAAAGTTGATGAAGTTAAAATAGGAATAGAATACTGCCAGACACGTTATAATTTGTGTTATCTATTTTCCTTACACTGTACTGTACTGTATCAGCCGGATAGACTACTGCTGCACACGGTATCCTTGGATATGGGGGGGTTTGCAATAATCCCCACGCTTGGCAGGCAACTTGGGGAACACAGTGTGAGATATCAGTTCCTCAGAAAGTGCTGCTGCCCATCTTCTTAGGCCTTAGTCGCCTAACGACACCCACAGGTAGAGATGGGGGGGGTCACCCCCATCAGCCTTCTAACCCGGCTCCCCACGAGCCTTTTTTATCTTCATACAAGTTGTCGAAAAATGATAACAGATTTTTGCGATGGTCTTAGTCTTCTTAATTTGTAGGGAATGTTGGCAAGTAAGGTATGCACATACACTACTTTGTAAAGTATTAATTGCCAAAGAAATGTAGAGCCTTGGCAACGTAAGGGCTTAATGATATTAAATAGAGCTAAAATGGACGTTAAATGTTCCGACGCTTAAAGTCCATATTAATGGCAACCACTAACGGCGTAAATTTTTCCACAGTGTTGTTAAAACTGTTTGCTGTCTGCCAATAGCTCGGATGCTATCGACAGCCTCATTTGCACGAGAGTTCTATCAAAGCCCGTTAAACCATCAAAAAAACTTTTTAATTAAGTCGTGTACTTTTTTATGAAATGAAGTAGCGAGCCGCACGTCTAATGATAGCAACCTGTCAGTTCCACTTGCAATGTCACTTTCTTGCTCGCTCTTTTTTATTAATGTAATTGTGACGGATCAAGCACGAGGCCCACCTGATGTTAAGTGGACTAACCTCTGCCTATAACAGATGCATTTCGTCACAAGTCACGAATTGCACTGCGCCCGTCACCTTGAGACATAGTTGTTGAGTCTCATGTGCCAGTAATTTCACTGGCTCTCAAGGACTGCTGCAGGAACACACCATTAGTTGCTTGGCGACAGATTTTCTACTTGAGGGTGGTCGCTAGCCAGGCGGGCATTCGCAAAATGTCCTTCCACAATGCTTTGAAGCTCAAGCCTGCGGCGGGATTAGAACCATGGACATGCGACACGGCAGTGAATAGTCAATGCCACTGAGCCGTCACTGCTTCAAAAACAGATAATCTTTCACTTTGAAAATTATCAGTTGCTTGGCTTTCAATCCTAAGCATAATTGTGTTTGGGCACTATTGCTTTGAAGCAAAACAACTGATAATGCAGTAATTTAGACATCCTTGATTTTGTTTACAGAGGTCTGTCTTCTGGTAAAATACGCACATAAGCGCGTTTTAAAACTGCGCCGCGGCTCTTTTTTATTGAGCTGTATTTTTTTTTTTTTTTTTTTTTTTCTCAGTAATACAATGCCCTACAGACTCATGGTCCGTACTCTTTTTAGACTAAATTTATTTTTTTCCGATTACAGTTCATTACTTATATCATACTCCATGCATCACATTATGACTTACAACTATGATGTTATGCGTTGTAAAAGTATATTGCCTTAAAAACTAAAGTGAGTCCATATTTTTTTTTTTTTTTTTTTTTTTGTTTCCGCCGTATTTTATTTCTTATAAACTTAATTTTAACTTACTACTACAATTAAATTTCCTTTATGGATATATATGTACATATATATATATATATCATGTCTTACTTTTAACTTACTATGTTAATCCTATATAAATATGACACTACAATGAAAGTTGGTGCTGTTTTGTCATTTTATTGTGTTAGGTCCCTGATGGACCCGCCACTGACCCCGGGGTCCGTTGTCTGTTAAGGATTTCCTCCACGACGTTTTCGTTGCGGTCCTTCAATGCCATTTTGAGGTTGTGGTTGGTTATTTCCTCTTTCGTCGCTTTTTCTGCCCGCCGCACAAATTCGCCGATGGTGTCAGAGCTGTCGTCGGTGTAGTATGTGCAGCTCTCTTTGTGACGCGACAATGCCACAACCGCATGCGGGACGCTGTCCCTGAGCCTGGTCACTTTTTCTCTCATTTGGATGATAATTACGATCTCGTATGTCAGTCCCTGTGACTCGTGCACGGTCAGAATGCGAGACCCCTGGCCACACCCATACCCTCTGCATACCAAGGTGGATTTCTCCTCCTGAGTCAGCGTCAGATATAGGGTGTTTGGGAGGTCTTTTGGTATTTTTGCACCTGTGTATCGTTGGAGTTTCAGGGAGTAAACACGAGATCTTGATGAGTAGAAGCCCGGGTACACCTCACGCAGGACATATGCCACATCCATCGGATTTCGGTGCGTGCAGAACAACTCTTGGCCGATGGTCGCCAGGACGTTTGGATTGCTGTACCTTACATTGAAAAGGTTCTCTCTCTCAATATAAGGCAGCTGGTTTACGTCTCCGATGATGACAACATCCTCAGCCTCCAGTAACCGCGCAGCCATTATGATGGCCCCGAAGTGGTTCATGTGAGCTTCGTCCATGAGAAGACGTTTTTCTCTACGCTCCATGAACCCATTGGCCAATACGGAGGCCAAGGTGCGCACTTTGGATTTAACTCCATCGCCTATGCGGTGCGCTACCTTGTCTCTCAGATCTTTGGCTGCTTCGGTTGTGGTAGTGACTATGATGTCTCTGTCAGCATCGAAGTTTTTAACTATCCAAGTTGTTTTGCCGCAACCGGGAACTCCGTTAATCCAAGTAATCCGTGGCATTGTCCAGTGGTCCCATGCTGCCGCTGGGTTGGAGTCATCCGAGATGGTTTTAGCCATCTCGATGATTTTCTCCTGCAGCATTATCTTCGTGCACCGGGCTGTGACCACAAGGGGATTGTCTGGTGGTGTGAAAAATGTAAGTTTACCAGTCCGTTCTGTCTCATCCTCATTCAGAGTAACGAAGCCCTCTGTGGAGCTGAATGCAGCCATATAACGACCCGTCATACTTCCCTTGATGACTCGGGATCTCTCGTTATCGTATATGGCTGCTTCCGCTTCCGTGAGTCTCACATTCAACAACCCCTCGTTTTCCCAGAGATAGGCTTGCATGATGTTCTTGCAAGTGATCAGGTTGACATCTCTCGTTGCCTTCTCTATCGTTAGGAATTCGATGAATGCGTTGAATGCGTGGTCTGTTGGCTTCGTTACTTGGATGAGGTTTGGCGGGTTAACTTGCCCCTTGTCGGCTCTGGTCCGTTTAGTCTGCGGGGGGTCGGGATGTTTTGTGGAGGGTTTTGTGAATTCCTGAACGGCAGCTGATTGTCGTTCTGCCGTTCTGGAGATCATATCTCTTATGCCGTGTAATGCTGAGTTGACAACGTCTATAAAATGCTTTTTATGTCCGACTCGGCTTCCTCTTTTTTCTGGACTGGATTTTAGCCTCTGTGCTACGGATTTTTTGGCGTCGATCTTTTCTTGGAGGCGCTGAGCTCCTGTCTGCGTACTCGAGTATGGTTGGAGGCTTGTGATGTTTTTGGTTGCGGATACGGTGGGTGCTTTGAGGTAGCTAAGATCTTCTCCTCTGTCCTCGTACGCCACTATGTTGTGGCGCGCTGAAGCTTTTATACACCCAATGTGGTCCGCAACTTCGCCTCGCGAGTACTCTATCACCATCGCGTCTACGCTGATAATGCGAGGTGTTGCGCCTTCATCCGCCTCTCCGAGTTTGGTGAGCACTACGTTTGCGAGAGAAAAGGGCGTCCGCCTACCCCAGTCGACCAGGATGATCGTTTTATTGTGCGACCTCACTATTCGACATAGGCAGCCGGCCACCCTCGTCTCCAGAAGTTCTTTGTATTTCTTCCGCTTCATGGTGGTCTTGGTAGTGCTCCCGTTTAGCAGAGATGCTAGTCCAGGTGATATTGCAACTCTGTTCTTTCCTTGTGCGTTGCAATAACTCAAGCCGAGTCTCTCGTTGTTATTGTCCATGAACATGGCCACTCCCCTTATCCTAATGCCTGGTTCGCCTCTCTCTCCGTATTCCAGAAGCTGGTTTAGTGCAGTTCTGCTTATAGAGGTTTGCCTTGCACCAGGGTCCGGGATTGTAACGATTGTAGCTGGTACGGATGATTGGGTATCTGTGGGACGGGTTGTTGTTGTGCTGTGTCTTTTTGCCGCAATTTTGAAGATTGTATCCACATAGTCGAGGAACGGGGTCCTGCTTCCTGAGTCTGCCAGGATGTGCTGCAGACTATCTTTTGTAAGCCTGGTTTTGGTTTGTATTTCCAGGTCTTGTCTTACAGCTAGGAAGCGCGGACATTCCAAGACTATGTGCCATACCGATTCGCTAATGGTGGGATCGCATTCGCAACCTGGGCTGTCTAATAGTCTGAACCTATGGAGGTATTCGGCAATACCTCCGTGTCCCGTCAAGGCTTGCACTTGTGTTGGTGTCAGTTTAACAGTTCGTACCATACGGTATGCCTTGTCGACATCCGGTAGGAACCATTTAGTGACACTACCTGTGCTGGAAGAGCTGTATCTGTCCTGCCATTTGCGGACTGTCTCTTCCCTGATCTTCTTCTTGACGTAGGACAGTGGAACTTCTGCGTAGTCTGGATCTTGGTTCGCCTGTAAGGCCGCGGACTTTGCCAGCTCGTCGGCTCGCTCGTTCCCCGCGGTTCCTACGTGCGCTCGCAACCAGAAAAGCCGTACCTGTCTTCCCTCCGCACTCAACTCTCGTATGCACTCCTTTATCTGTTTTGTTAGGGGGTGTGTCAGCTTGGGATTTTCCAGCAGGTCGAGCGAAGATCTGGAGTCGCTCAGAATGTTGACTACTTTCGCCTCGCTGGATTTTGCTGACTGGACCGCCCTGAGAAGCGCGATTGAGCTGTATTAGATCATAACAACAGGCCGTAGATATTAAGACTGTAACTTATATATGTAACTGCTGTCTGTACTTAAAAAGGAACTTTTTAAATTTTCTTGCGTTTATTATAACATAACTCTTTTTGACTCTGATGTGGACAAGCGTAAATATCAATACATTTTTCACGGTATACAGAAGGCCCCTATGATTACAGTGCCTCACCTGCATCGTGCAAAATGCATTAGGTAGTCAGTACGGATGTAGTCACAATAGTGTTTGTTATCCCGTATGGCGCGCACGACGAGACCCGACGCGTTCGAAGCTACACGAAAATATGAAATACTTGTCATGTACGTTTCCGCTGCATTTTAGTCGTAAAATTGGTTTTCCCGTGAAGCAAAATATTGCAATATGTCATAATAAAATACTGCTCTATTTTGTACTCGTAATTTCCCTGTGATAGAAAAAAAAACATATCGTTACCATATAATTTTAGTTGCTGGAACTGTATAGTTTTATATTTGTTTTTGTTGATATATATTTATAGGTATATAAAACATATAGCCATAGCATTGTTTAGGATGAAAATTATCTTTAATACGATAAGTAATATAATATGAGCTTCATAACTCAAGGTACAGCTTCAATAGGTTTTGACTTGAATTACGACCAGACACAGGAGACTAATAAAAATTTCACCATTATTCGCATCTGATGTAGATGGCTTAAATGTATTTAAAAAAAAATGTTCAATTTATTATTGGAAAAATGTTATTACACGATAAAAGACTTTATAAACGATAAAAAATTAAAATTTTAATGTTTTATGGAGTGAGAATGATTAACTGACATATTATTAATTAACTGTGTACTATAAATGAAAAATTCTTGTTATAATATAATTAAATAAATCAAAATCTAGTAATGATGAACATTGAACTTTAATAAAAATTTACATAGATATTTATTTAATATTATTAATTTTTTTATAAATGAGTTGATAAATTATATAATTGTAAATTAAGCATGTTGAAAATATTTGCACGCCAATTAGGCAGAGTTTTGTTGGAACTGTATTTTTATGCTATTTTAACTTTGCAATTATGTACCCAAGACTTAAGCAAATAAACATTCATTCATTCATTCACTTATCAATCTTCAAACGGCAAAGGTGGCTCAAAAACTTATATATAAGAGTAATTCACCGAGCAACGTTACTACCCGAAAATGTATTCGGATATTCGAGAATGGTGATAGTATATGGGGTATTTCTTTTTTGTTTCAATTTGAACTCGTACGAATTGTACGTTTGTCAATCGTCAAGAAATACTATGTAGTAGCTTCAAAGTAGTTAGAGTCATGTATAAGGTGTGTCAATAAGTCATAGTCGTGTCCAAATAAGTATATTTTTTAGTAAGGTGTGACATATATCACTGGCTGCTAGCTTACTCAAATAACATCCAGGCCTTTTTCCTAAACGCCGCCGTTCAACAAGCGTCGTGAATTCGTGAATCATATCTCAGTCATAGTGTCATTAAATGAACTGGTTGGTCGATGCCTACCATTAATACAATAACAAGACTAGCAATTATTGGACGTCATTCTATTCTCCGAAGTAGTACTAAAATGTTTGCCGCAAAATCGTAATATCACGAGGCAAAACCGATAATCAAACCTTTGTTATTTAAAAACGTGACCAATGAACCGGGCAAAGTAACTTCAAGTGCTTCATTAGACGTGTGACCCCTTTTGTAATTCTTCTACAAACTGTTAGGCCATATTTTCTTTCCTATATCGGAAACTCTTACTTTATTTTTAACTTCTTTTCTATAATTACTAATCGATTTAAATCAACTTCCTGACGAGCTAGAGGTTTGAAATTTAAAATATAATTCAGAACTTGGTGACACTACATATAATGATAAAATATGCCATATAATCTTAATCATAAAAATATATAGAAATAAAAATTAAAATTGGAACACCTACTTGTGACTATAAAAAGTAAGAAATATTGCTTAAATTATGTTTATACACAGGTTTTGAACATCTAATATGTTTAAAATAATTTAATACTAAACTAATTCAAGGAACTAAGGAAACCGACGAGTGGTCATAGCTGGCGCCTATTTGGCTGAATGAATATGCATTGCAATCCAACAAGACAATGTTGCCGGCATGCTGTGCATGCTGCCGACTAGTTAGGCTAGAGCATTTGGACTGCCTGTAGGCCTTATATGGTCTTAAAGTTGCCTAGATGTTTTCGTTGTTGCAGCTGTTATATTGTAAAGGTTGCCTTTAGAGACTTTTTATTGTATTTTAAGTAGAAAAGAAGCCGGAAAAATGGAATAAAAACAACATACGCAAAAAAAGTGACACAGACACGAGTTCATCTGAAGACGATGAATATGATTGCCCTGGTCTATATTGTGGGTACCTTATTGAAAGTCCACTGAAGGATGTGTTATTTGTAGTGTGTGCAATCACTGGGCTCATAATTCCTGCACAAACATAGACGATGATGATAAACTCATTGAGTTTGGGCTCAATTGAATCGTCTTCACGAGTATGTTATTTTTAATATTTTTAGTTCTTTTTACTAATAAGGACATAATAAAAAGTTTTTTTTCTAAATTAAAACGCCGAGTATCTGTTCCAATGGCATACAAACTTTTCCTGCTTTAATACTCATCACATTCTTCATAACACGACCGTTTTTTTGTCTCTCATCTCGTGTTACTCCTTAACCTTGCTCCGTAAAATACATTAACGTATGTTTTTTCCCTAAAAATTTTCTGCGGCGTTTATAAATACACAACTACCTACGTGAATATCATGCTCACATTTTTTTTATTACGAAAAAGTTCTAAAATAATCGACGATGAAATAATCTCAAGTGTGCGCTAAGTCTAAGCCCTGACAACTTGACACTTACGTTAATAATTAAAACCTTTCATCCAACAACAAAGCTCAGTCAACTAGCAAATAAATCTGAACTTTCTAGAAAGATTTCTTGCACATGATCCTACAAAGCTGGAAAAAGCATTTTGAAATCCACCGGTATCTGTCTACGCCATTTTTATATTAATCCAAGTCAAAGAATCTTCAAGCGCTGTATTAGACTAAAGTTCTCAAAGTTTCTTTGAACACGACTCAGTTTAAATTATAGCCAAGCATTAGCTTTAATTGACAGCTTTTAATCAGTGCACTCTAAAGAAAATCCACTGTTTGTGAGTCCGTTCATATGCCCGTGGGGTGCTGGGCTAGAATGTCACTCCCCTCATTGCTCCCTGTGGGTGTACGTTGTAAGAGGTAAAATGTCGGAAGGTGGGCAGCAGGGCCTTCTGAGGAACTGATATATTAAACTGCGATTCCCCAGACGCCTGCCAAGCGTGAGGATTATAGCAAACTTCCCTTAATTGAAGAGGCTGTGTACAGCAGTCGACAAGCCGGCTGATACGGTACATACGTCTCTTATCGTAAATGGGATCAGTTACAAATCTGAAACATAGATCAAGAGTGCAGAATATTGACCGCAAAATATGCGTTAACTTTCATTGCAGCAAACTAAAGAGCTGTATAAAATAACTCGTTGAAGTACAAACGTTTTGTGAATGCCCGCATAGCTAGCTATCTCTAGCTAACGCTATGTACCTAACGAACTGTTCCGGCAGCTATAACTGAGAGTTACTAATCCTAGGTGAAGCCAATGAATGTATTAACATCTTCAATCTCATCATAACTTTTACTCAGGTGCGATTGTGGTCAAAGGCTATAAACTATCAGCAGTAACAAAATATTAATAATAAAATGAAATTTAAATAAAAATAATTACCAGATACACTCTACTCAAAAAAAGTACTAGATCGAATGATCCAGAAAGTTATGCATTGATAGCTTGATGGCAATGGTGAACCATTGCTTTTACTAGACATAAGACTGCCGAACAAGAGATCCATGGTCTGGGTCCTGCAGCGGGCTAGTACTACGCAAATACTGGATTGGGTAGATACGAGTACAACCCTCAAGTAGAAAGTCTGTCTCAAATCGTTTAGTATATACCGAAAGCTGTCCTTGAGAACCATTGCAATTCTAGTTCATCATGTTTAACGACTCAAAAGCTATCATATCAGCTACGTAAAGCTTCTAAATTATAAATAAGATAATATTGATATTGATATTTAACTAGTATACGATGATGATTATGAGATTAATACACAATGTATAGAATTCAGCAATTTATCGTTTGTAAAATTTATACCCGTTTTTAAAACTGTTTAAAGTAAACAATGCTGCCTGGATTGCTTGCACGGTCGGCATATAAATATAACAATCTAGGGTTTTCACAAAATGATATCACGCAGAATAATGTTTCATGTGTCCTGAGTGAGTTTTTTTTATATTACTGCAATTTCTGGATTCTCCGGATTCTCTTAGCGGTATAGATTAACACAAATGGTTATAAGTTAGAAATATGTATATTTTAGTAATGGACTGAAGTTAGGACATTAAGTGAGATGATATTATGACACTTGTCGACTTATATTTTATAACTTTTAAATAATGTCACAACCTATGCAAATAATGTAAACAATATACCTATTATTAAAAATGTAAAGTATATTGATTATACATTAACATGCTAAATTTGGCTACTCTACACTATAAAAAACTCACTCAGGACACAGGAAGTTATAAAATATAAGTCGACAAGTGTCATAATATCATCTCACTTAATGTCCTAACTTCAGTCCATTACTAAAATATACATATTTCTAACTTATAACCATTTGTGTTAATCTATACCGCTAAGAGAATCCGGAGAATCCAGAAATTGCAGTGAACTATTATTCGCGCATACTTTCTATCTCTCTGAGATAAAGCTCATGCAAGAAAAGATGACACATGATTTTGTAATGACAAGAAATTAACTGTTGAAAGATATAAACAATGAGGCAACCCTATATCCGATGGTTTCGTGCTACGAACTTGTGTATCCGCCTGTCCAAGCAAGTTTGATGGATAATATATAATAAATTGGCTGTTGACTGTATTATACACAGAAATATTTTAAAATATTTTCATAGGTAGATACCTACTATGCTTTCACGTTACGTTGACTCACAGAGAAACAATTTCAATTTGAAACTGCGTGCGAGTTCTGAACAAAATGTTCTTTATCTAACTCATTAGCACGTCCGTCACGATTGTTCCCCAAAGGGGTAGACCACAAATTTTCACGTGTTACGATACAATCCATAAAATATCCTAACTAAATAAACGCTGTTGGAGTACTTATACGCTTGAACTCAAACAATCTGAAAAGTCTCTAATCGGATTAGGGTTGTTGACTAAGTCTTTCCATGTATACTAGGTATCTTTCGGGACTCTTGAAAATATATTCAGATTTAAACGCTGTTTTGTCTTTCGAAGTTTCACTACACGAACCTAATTAATTAGTTACCCAATTAATGTTATTAACCTTTAAAGAGTTGAAAGGAATGTACTGTAAGAATATTACTGGAACGTGTAAAACCTTCAAATAATACAGGCTTACCATTAATGTTTCATTAGGATTTGATTTTGATTGACAATTTGATAAGGCTCACCCAGTATCATATTTAGATATAAATTTATGGAAATAAAATCCGTTTGTGTATTTATAAGCAATGTTCTACTTATATTTTTAGGTTGTTTGAAATATCTAGCTTCAGCTCATTATTTATTCCAGTAATTTGGTACATCGCGATCGGGAACAAGTAACCTAACACTAATAACCTTTAATGAGAATCCGTTCGGAGTACGGAGGTCAGTAGCAATTCAATTCAATCACTTAACAACGGTTGGAGCAGAAGCTAGTGTCAAAATATATAAAAACTAGCTGCACCCCGCGATTTCACCTGCGTAAACAATATTGAAACTGATAGAAAATGTCACATGGGTCAATCCAGTAACTAAACTTAAATATTCCAAGTTTCATCTGAATCGGTTCAGCGTGAAGGAGTAACAATCATACACAATTACATCCACACATTTTCACTCATTTACAAACTTTCGCATTTATAATTTTAGTGTGAATTTAGTTGTAAGTACATGCTTCAAAAATCGATCTCGGAAGGTAGCACTGAAGCCATACAACAGCGCTCCGAGGCCTCACTTTATCCGGAACCAGTGGACGAAAAAGTTACGTTTCATCAGTAATTGAAACGCTTGTGAATATGGAGAGTGGAGATCATGGATATTTATTATATACGAACCATCATGTTTGTATGTTTACGAAATATCTTAAGTATTAAACGTACGTTATAAAAGAAGTAAGTGATAAAAATTTGGTACTTAGGAGTCAGCAACAAGACTCACAGAAAACATCACACGAATTGTGATTTATACGACTTTTTCTCTGAACAAAGCGGACGTACTATCTTGCATGTCAAGTAGCTAACTTGAAACAAATCGGTGGCAGATTCGGAAGCGACCGACCTCCACGACCGTGACCCAATTCTCCACAGCCCAAAAGAGCGCTAACTGATCACATCAAAACTGGTGAATCACTTCTTAAGTCGACCACACAAGACTTGAATTGGTTTGAACAGGTGTTTGATTTCCAGCATTATCATGTAAAAACGCAAATAGAAGGTGCCACAGCGCTGCGATGTAAATCGGTGGGGAGAGACAAAGATATGATAAGCAGAGTGGCACTTAAATATTTCGAGGTTCCTGCCCATTATCGCAGCTAACTTCAGACGGTTTAGAAGTGTTTTAAATGTAAATTTTGTTCCTTACACTGGATTTATTTGTATACATTAGCCCTTATATATTGATGGATTTGTGGGGTTTGGAATAGATCACTTCAATATTTATTTCAATTTAAATTGGTTACATTATTGTTGTATTGAATTGTATACACTTAAAATAAAGAGTTAATCCATGAAAACAAAACAACTATTCTAAAATTTCTACATTCAGGTTTTCTATATTGGAAATAAATATGTAATTAAATTTTGGCTGACATAAAGAAAATGTAATGACCTATTGTAAAGTTGCAGTACCTACGACTATTCACATTGTGATAATAGGTAAGTATAAGATAATTTTAAAATCACTGAAGCTTTTAATCTCATGAATTTAACCTAGCTTTTTTCTTTTGTAGATTAATATAGTTACCATCGCATGTGTTTATGATCAAACAGATCAAACGCTTACGTTTGGGATGGTTACCTGGAATAAAAAAAAATACCTACATAATACTGAAGCATAACCATGTTTTACGTTATCACATTTTTATATCTTATTTTGAAGCAATGATGACCGAGCGGTAATAGTTATGGACTGCCGTGCCGCCGGTGCATGGTTTGATCCCAAATTAATTTATCCGACTGTATAGAATAATAAAAATAACAAGAATACACAAGAAACTTTTAACATCAGGTGGTCCTCGTGCTTATTCCGTCGTATAAAAAAAACACAAAATGAAAAAAAAAAAGTTTGTTAAGACTAACAGAAGTCAACCATTGCGGTTGTTAGCAATTTACCAATAACCCTGTATATATATTTTTAACACAAATCCCTTATAATACATTAAAATACTTAAAAGCTTGAGGATTGCAATATACGTACGGGGTAGGGGTATGTAAATATTTTCTTACGTGGAATGTAGAACTGCGACAACAAATTTCTGTACGAGTTTTGGTAGTATACAAAGCACTGAAAATATTTCTTCTAATAGAAGGTGATTCCTTCCGTCGCAGATAAGATCAGAAACCTCTGTTTTCTGGGATAGTTGAAAGGTAGTAAATACATTGATTGTGGAGCTACACACGTATTTTCAAAACAAAAAAATACCACTTGAAATAATCTTCAATAAATGTCTACGCCACTTTGCAAAGATTGCGTCTAGTTTCATCACATTTATGGCCCGGCTCGCTAGTCTGCCTTTTCACTGGCTGCAGTCCGAAATACTTGAGCATCCTCATAATAGGGGTAAAAGTATGAAATTGTCGTTTTATTGTTATAGGTACTTCGAATTAACATGGAATCTTCATAGTTTGAGATTTTTTAGTGAATTTTTTTTCATATGGTACCTATGAAGTTCTTCTTTTAAAAAATGAAATGTGCATCATTCGATTATCGACTTTCACTTGTTTTTTTAATTCATCTTTGACTTTCTTGTTTGATGGATACTTTGAACATTCGAGTGATTTTTGAATAAGAGTTCTAACGCGGAACTAATGCGGCAGAAACAGTTCGCAATATCAATGTTGCGTTTGAAGAGGGGACTACTAATGAACGCGTCGTGCGATTTTGGTTTAAACGCTTTTGTGATGGAAACTTTGATTTGAAGAACGAATCACGTGGAAGACTGCCCACGCAGGTGAATAACAATGAATTGAAAGATATGGTGGAAGCCGATACGAGCCAAACTGCCCAGGAATTAGCGGCATGCTTACCAACAACGTGTAGAAATTTGTGTTGCCTTGTTGAATCGATACAAAAATGAAGGAATATTAGAACAAATTGTGATATGTGATGAAAAGCGGATTCTTTACGATAACCGTAAACGAAAAGTGCAATGGCTGACCCCAGGTCAAACGCCGCAACAGTGTCCTAAATCAAAGCTTACCAATAAAAAGGTAATGGTAACTGTTTTGTGGTCTGTACATGATGTTAGTTACTGTGCCAAACTCCGGACAATGATAGCAAAACTAGCAGTGAAACAGCCCGGACTCATGAATCGATCTTCACCATTGTTGCTCCATGATAACGCGAGACTTCATACAGCACGGGAAACTGTCTTAACTCTACAGGAACTGCAATTAGAAACCATTCATCACCCTCCATATTCTCCAGACCTTGCACTAACAGACTACCATTTATTTCGTGATTTGGACAATTTTCTACGTGATGTAAAGTTTTCTTCTCAGGAGTTAGTACAAAATGTTTTCATAGTTTGTCGAATCTAGATCACCAGAGTTCTATCGCAAAGGCATAAATGACCTTCCTATTAGATGGCAGCAATGTATAGATAATAATTATTTTACAAGGAATTTCAATTTTTTATTTTTTTATGTTATTGTGACGGAACAAGCCCGAGGCCCACCTGATGTTAAGTGGACTAACCTCTGCCTATAACAGACGCATTTCGTCAGCGACGAATTGCACTGTGCCCGTCACACTGAGACGTCCAGTTGTTAGGTCTCATTAGCCTGTAATTTTTCTGGCTCTCAAGGACTGCTGCCGGAACACACTGTTAGGTGCTTGGCGACAGATTTTCTACTTGAGGGTGGTCGCTAGCCAGGCGGGCATTCACAAAATGCCCTTCCACCATGCGGTGAAGCTCAAGCCCTGGGCGGGATTCGAACCATGACCTGCTGCACGGTAGTCCATAGCCAATGCCACTGAGCCATCACTGCTTCAAATACAGCAATTTCATACCTTAACCCCTAATATTTACCAAACAATGTACTCCAATGTTTTCAATCTATTCAAGAGATCAAAGTGTCTGAGAGGACATCAATTTGAAGAAGTACTAATCACTGAATTACAATTAACATTTAAAGGTGCTTAGGATAAAGAGTACTTTAGAATGAAATTTGGAAGTTAAAATCTGTATGCCAATTTGCCATTAAAAGTTACTTTACTAACTACTTAATTGACAAAATAAAATGAACAGGATAATATGAAGTGTTTTTAAGTGGGATAAGTAAAGAAGATGCTAGCCGTGCGATTATATCTAAGGGCTGCGGTGCCACGCCGGGGTCCACGGTTCGTTCCCTACCCCCGGTTTGAGCTTCATCGCATGTTGTAAGGGCATTTTACGAATGCTAGCCTGGATAGCTCCCACCCTCAAGTAGAAAATTTGTCACCAAGCAACTAACAGTGTGTTCTGACAGCAGAGCTTAAGAGCCAGTAAAATTACAGGCACATGAGAATCAACAACTGTCTCTGGGTGACAGGCGCAGTGCACGTCACTTATGAAAATATGCGTCTGTTATAGGCAGAGGATACCGAGACAGAGGTTACCACTTGACATCAGGTGGGCCTCGTGCTTGTTCCATCGCAATTACATAAAAGAAGAGATGATCATAAACAATTTATGAGCGTACATGGCAGGCTTTATGATTCAAATTAATTGATGCTAATTTGTTGTTTATATAATAATAACTTTTTAATTCAATTAATTGTGAGGAAGTGATTATTTATTCAGATAGCTTTATGGTTATTAATATCCAGACAAATAAAGAGATTTATGAACAGCCTTGCAGAGATAAAAAAAAACAAAAAAAAAGTCAAATTTGTCTGATCATTTCTGCTTCTCTTTGTTCGAATTTCTGATAACGCCTGACCAATAGTGGTTACCTCAGCACAGACCTGGTTTCAGGACAAATGATTGTAGAAATGACTTAATGATGAAATACCTACATGAAATCCCCCATTGAGGTGGGTTTTGCCTTAATCCCCACGCTTGCACGCTTGGCAGGCGTCATGGTATCTCAGTTTAAGATGTCAGTTCCTTAGAAGGCTGCTGCCCACCTTCCGGTATTTTACCTCTAGCCGCCTTTTAAGGCACCCACAGATAGAAATAAGGGGGGGGGGATTCTAACTCGGCACTCCACGGGACACATATTACGGCTATGCGATAGAAATAGGGAGGAGTGGCAGTACATGGACGAACTCGTTCGCAAATAAGTCTACTGCTACTTAAACTTTCCAGCTTCTGTTTGTTAGATTAAGCGCCTGTTTCAGAATGTTCGAGAAAGTTTCGGTTATGCTACCCAGAACATATTTAATAAATAAAACACTACACAGCTTAAAAAAAGTTTCTTTTTGTTCCTTCGCAAATTTTTACGTTTTCTAGTGCCCAGATTTCGAATATATTCATGTAAGTTCTCAATGTGCTCGTAATTAAAAAAAAATGAAATTTTTATGAGTATTAAATTAATAATATAGGAAATTATAGTGAGGAACAGGGAGAGCGGTTTCACCAAGATCTAAAAGTGATGGAGGAAAGGTATCAGGGTCGATGGGATTGTCACATGATGGCAGATTACTGCTGGTCTTTAAAAAGAGATTGTGCCCTGAAAAATTATAAAAAAAAACCTCATAAAAGGCGTTTTATGGTAATATAATGTATCCTAATTTTTTAAATATTACTGACATAATAAATATATCTGTTATTTTATTTCTCGTTTTTTGATTTTTGTAATGTTATATGAAATTAAAGATTTAAAAAAAAAAATAAGAGCAAATCTAACAAAATCATCATGAATTGTGTGCATAAATGGACCCAAAATCATTTTCCAGTGCTATCTTTGCGTTTCACAGTCATCGATTAAAGCTTAAAACGCGCTGCATGTTAACTGTCATTATTATCTTTCAGTTATTTATATATGTTATGTTATGTTCTGGGTAGTAAAATCGGAACTCACTCGAACATTCAGAAACGGGCCCTAAGGGCCTGTTTCAGAGTGTTCGAAATGACAGTTAATATGCAGCGCGTTTCAAGCTTTAACCGATGGATAGGCAAAATCGATGACTGTGAAACATAAAGATTGTGTTTTATTTTTAAATATGTTCTGGATAGTATACCCGGAACTAACTCGAACATTCTGAAACAAACCCTAATTCTTTACTCCATTCAACTTAGTCACATCGCACACCCATCTTCACATTAGCATCTAACTTTCATCTTATACCGTGACACACATACTTCATCTATTATATTCACTTATCATTAATTGCAATAGCATGTCAATAGTGTAAGGTTTACGTAAATGCAATTTTAAGGATATAAACACATATTTATTATGCTTGCCATTACTAATTACTATAATTTATTTATATGACTTGTCACGAGCTAATCATTCCAGCGTTTTATTATATCTGAATATTAAACGAAATATACCCCCACCTATTCCCGTTAGCCCACCTGGGGTATCGGGTTAGAATTCCACCCCCCTCCCATATCTTCCCATGGGTGTCATAAGCGGCGACTAAGGGAAGAAAATACCCGAATGTGGGCAGCAGCACCTTCTGCGGAACTGAGGCAAACCAGTCCCCCTATGGAGGAGGCAATGTTCAGCAGTGGACAATCCGGCTGATACAGTAAACAAAATATTACATATCATGGTGGTAAGGCATTTTTCAAATTCTTACTTTGCTAGCTTAAAAATTGAAAATCTTTTACCAAGCACTACAGTCTGTTCCGGCACCTGTTATTGAAGGTCCATACTCATTCTAGGCTAGGTCTATTCAGGATTACAAGTGTGGTTGTTGTCAAAATCTTGTCCATCAGCATTTAAACCTCAAATGAATCGTGTGAGTACACTTTTTGAGAGCATTATCTTTAGGGCTTTATTATATGACATAAGCAAATTGCTATCTATATTTATTTATTTTCGTAATTAACACGGATACACCAATTACGCTAATTAGATAATTACAATAACACGTTATTAATATAAAAAGGTTAATATAAATAATTACATAAACTAAGTTTATTACAACCCAATTTTTTTTATCGAACATCTTGTCCATTTTTGTTTACCGTGTGGCAAGACACTATCAACTATGTACAAAACTACTACACTGGAAGCATTTAGGCAATCTAAAGGTCATTGCAGACCTACACGTAGTCCAAATGTTCCAGCCCACTGCCAGTTGGCGGCGTGTTAAGCATGCTGGCAGATTTGCAGTGCTTATTCGTAGAGCTAAATAACTCGTGAAAAAATATAGTAATATAAAAATCTACATATTAAAAAATATAAATAACTAACTGGTCCACAGTTAAATTAGTAGTTGCTCTTACTGGAATCTCATCAAATCTTTTGTTCTTGTTGATTCCGATTCGTGATAATATAATAATTATATAGTGTTGCAATAATCGTAATACCAATTAGTTAATATACTTATTTCCAGGGCAAAAACTTTGAATCGTGAATTTGGTACCTATGTATATTATATTATGATGTACATTTACTCAGTATTCTTACAACCGGTCTTCACCTGATTCTTCTTTGACGTTATGGAAATTCTTAGTTTTTTAAATACCTTTTTTTTTTTCTTTTTACCGGCGGTATGCCTTTATTAACCAACTATACAACACTACAGCTACTACAATAAAAGCATTTGGACTCATAGGCAGTCCAAATGCTCTAGCCCACTATCAGTTGGCAGCGTGCCCAGCATGCTGGCAGCATTGCCCCGTTGAAATGCAAAAATAAATACATTAAATACCTTGATAATTTTGTAATAAGATAGTGTAGACCTTTTGATCATTTATATATTTTTTTTGTTTGAATTTGGATTTTTGATGAAGACTTAAAATATGTAAGCATTCCCGTATTACATTTTCGATTTTTATATTTTATTTCGGAGACCATTTATTGCCATCTTTTTATACATTTGACTTAATTTCTAAATCATTAATGCTGGCATTCAAAACACGATAATAAGAAAAATCTATATAAATAATGTTCGTTTAATGGTACCAATATCATTATATGAACATTATTTATCTCTATCCCTAGTCCTTCAGCGACCAATGTCGAACATGACCCTGAAATCGGAAAACAGACCTGACATCTCTCTTGTGACTGATGTTGTCAGTCACACCTTGTTACATACATCAGGTAAATAGGTGACCGTTCTATTGTATCCAGCTTCCTGCGTATACTGAATTGAGAATATAGAAATAAATTGTATTCAGAACTGTCAAGTACTTCCTTGATTCGGCATTGAGGTATCGGTGACCACAAATGCTTGTCCAGCTCATTAACGTCCTCAACGTTCAACATTAGTGTAACGAATGCTGATTATTCTGTCACATTATCACATCACAAGTCCAAAATAACTGCAAATAATTAAAGAGTCCAAATCAAGGTGCACTTTTTGACAATTTGGCCACGCTGACAGCAAGACGTCTGTCTTCTATTTTAAGAAACAAAAGATGGCTGGTTTAAAAAAATCTTAAAAGGCAATCAGAAGTCTTCCCAGATTTCATATCTTTGTACTAAAAGAATTCTCACGCAATTGTAACCGTCATTACGCGATCATGAGTTCCTTCATTACGCGCTGAAAACCTTGTCCTTGTTTGCACAGCGCGTCGACGGCGTCGCCGACCATTCACGGCTATTACGAGTACATCACAATTATACTATGATTATGCAATGGCGCAATTTTATATCTTTGAATGAAGCGCCACTTCTCTCGAAACAATAGCAAATAGTATCTCCCAAACGTGACGAGATCGCGACGTTGCTCTTGACAGATAATTCAACGTCAGTGAACACGGACGAAAACATTGTGTTAGATCAGAGATGTGAGTTTTCTATCAGTTTGCGAATGGGTACTCTAGTGTTACAGTTTTTCATAATATATTTTACAGAAGTAAACTAGACGTTTGGATGGATTAATTTCTTCATCAGCTACTCTCAGTGGTAGTGCGACGTCATCTCACGCAATGTTTACCTCAAGCGCACTATGACGAAACGAACTCAAGCCGCAGGCTTCACAGCCCGCGCCACCATCTCGCTAACGAGCGATAACGATATCCGATTTTATACATTAAGATGAGACAAATTTACATTAGGATGAGTCGACCTTGATACGTTTCCATGACTCACGAAAGAAATTCTCGGTTTAATATCGCATAATCGTTAGACAATAAAAAATAATCAGTAAACAAATCCATTTTAATCGGGAGTGGCGAATTAAATGTGCGTTTGCGGTGGAGTGTAGGTCGGGAGTACTTACGCGAGAGTTGGTGGTGTTGGCGGGAGCGGTGCGGCGGATGCAAGTGCGGGAGGATGCGCCGGAGCGCAGGAGAGAGCGAGCGGAACGTGCGCGGGCGCAGTGGACGAGCGCACAGAGCGAGCGCGTCGCGCGGCGAGCGCACGCTGCGGCCGGGAGCGCGCGAGTGAGGCGCGAGGCTCGCGGGGTGATAACCGCTGATAAGCGGCACGTCAGCGGTTACACGCGAGTGCGCTAAAATGACGCTCGCGCCGCGCCGCCGCGCCGTGCCGTACCTGCTAGACACTTCACTTTTTTAATCATCGAGAACGATTGATGTAGTAATTGTAATTCGTAAATTTATTGTTAGAAATAGAGTAAACATAATAAATTTGTATACCTAGTGTTATGATAATAAAAATTAATATATTTTCTTTAAACAAACAAGGAAATAAGCAGAAATGAGGCCAGTACTGTTAAAATACTGTGCAGAAATAATATCCGTTATAACCCCGAAGACAAGGTAATAGGGTTGTTGACTTGTTTTTTTTAAGTATGTTAAATTATTTAGAACAATGAAATATACACCTAGCATTTTTAATTTTTTTTTTAGGAGTCCTGAAATACTAGAAATACATCTTATTATTTCAACTTTTAAAATTGGCGCTAAAACATCATTCAATGGCGGCCTGTATGCTTATGACGTCACTAGGGCAAAAGCAAATAGTGCTGAAATGTAATACGTTTTGCTTGCTTGTTGTAGTGTCGTGCGTAATCGATTATACAGGTTGTTCGGCAGAACGTGTACCATAGTGTAGGGGTGTATGTAGACTGAATAAAACAATCACAGAACCAACACAGTTTGAAGCACGGATACATGAGTGGCAGCATTATCAATTATTTTTCATACATGGTAATTAAACAACTTTAATCGGTTCAAAATCACTATTTTATTGAACATTTTTGTAATCCCGAAATGTAAACACTGTCAAGTGATCGAGACAATGCAGTGACATCGGAATAAATATAATGATAAACATAAGCTTTTCCAACTGTTTAAAGTTGTTGTATTACTATGAGTAATAATTGCAAAATGTTTCCATAGATTCTTGTTCCCAGTTTGGGTTTTATTATCTATGCTGATCTTTGATCAAATCTCACGGCGAAATATGATCAAAGATAAATAGTCAAATGTACGTATTACACTATTAAATATAATAAATACGGGATCCAATGGATTTGATAGTGAAATAGGGGCCTAAGTAGTAAATCGATAGTGATCCGACATTTTGTAGGTTGCTTGCTATTAGCAATTACTAATGTCAATTGTCACTGTCAAAACCTTTGAAAGCAAACTCTCATGATTACTATTACCTATTCTGTGGCTTTGTTTTTGTCCTTATGACATCATTTCCGCCTTTACTTCCGTTTGAGATCACGTGACTTAAAGAAAATTTAAACACATTTTGTTTATTCAAAATAAAGGTAATCCAATGCAGAATAAATAATTTGTTAATTTCATCGAGTTATGTGCTCCAACTACTATCATGTTAACGTTACACTGTATTTTATTTTAGACTGTGTCAACTACCCTATTCCGTTATTCTATGATTTTTGTTTCTTTTCTACTCACAATCTCATAAAATAAGTATTTATATTGATAAATATGGTAAGCAGTTGAAGATTGCTTCGGAACATACAGTTAGGGTTTGGTTTACTACTTGAGGCTAGCCGGTAGCTACCAGGCGGGCTCTCGATATGCTCTACCTGTTCTAGTAGATATACTCGATTATCGATGTGATAGTCAAACTTCAACCTCACAATTACTTCTACAACTGTAATACAAGTTCAATAATAATTATAACTTTATGAACTTTACCTACTGTGACTCTACAGTGTAAATTTGCTATATTATTATTATATCCATATAATAAACCGTTTAACGTGTGTAATTGTACATGCTATATTTATTGACACGTTGGGACAACTAAACTAACAATAAAATAGTAACAAAGTCACCTTATTTCTGTGTATTATATAAAGTAATGACACGGTTTTCTAAAGATAAAGATCATTTTATTTGCATACACATGGGTGAATACATAGCATTAAAAAACTTCTTATCAAATACCTTTGGTGAATAAACGATTTACCTACTTTACTTTTCGTATTTTGTTTTTATATTTTTTGCTTCGTCTAATTTAGATGCAGCATTTTACTAGCCAGCGAAGACAGTTGGATTGCGACGATGACCGCGAGAGCCTTAGTACCTCCCACGTAACGCCGCCTAGTTTTACACAACTAACTACATCACACTGCACAGTTGACTATTTAATAACCGATTATTAATTGAAATTGCCTCCTTCCGGACTGATCGCCCTCATGATTTGTATTCATATATCGTATGACACCAACTAACGCATTCATATGTAAAACAGCAATGCAGAAATTAAATTTGAAGATAACAAGTCGCTTAAAACATTTGCTTCCAGACAACATATAGAATCTTACAATATTTGCAGCTGGTTTGTTACGAGTCAGTTATGGTCAAACCGTGCCAATTGAGCAAAAATTAACATGTTTTTTATTTTTTTTGTTTTTCTTATATATTAGCTTTTGACCACAATCTCATCTGATGATGAGTGATGATATGGTCGAAGAAATTAGCAGGCTTAATTTAGAATTACTGGCTCTCAAGGATAGATGGGGGAACACACCGTTAGGTGCTTGGCGACAGGTTTCTACTAAAGGGTGGTCGCTAGCCAGGTGGGCATTCACAAAATGCCATTTTACAATGAAGCTCAAGCCCGCGGCGAGATTCGAACCATGGAACTGCTGCGCGGCAGTCGATAGCCAATGCCACTGACCGATCACTGCTTCGACTATGAGAGTAAAATGAAACTTTGGCGAAGTGCGACTCGCACTTGTGCGTTGAGAGTTGTAATTTCAACCGGGTACTTATTGTGACTTAAAAGATATTGTAGGACCTTGGATGAAGAGTATGATGGATGGTCGGAAACGACGTTTAACGCAGCCTTAGTAAAAGGGTGGCTCTATATATCGTACGAAACTTTTCAAACAATACAATTACCTACTTTTTTCTATATATAATAAAAAACCCTTTCACGTATTAAACGAATAATATCGAGTAGTTAAGGCAACCGGTGCGTAAAATCAGGGGAGGTTCGATTCCCATCACGAGGTGAGAAATTATGTACTTAAAAATGTGTAAAGGTGAATATGTAATACTACCTACAAACAATATGGTTCTTAAGGTATCTATCAAAACATCGATATATCTTCAGTGAGTTCAGGAAATAGAGGTAGACCGGCATATATCCATATAATAATAATAATAATATCTTTATTGAAAAACATATATGGTACAAAATACGTTGTAACTCCTTTTGTTTTAGTAAAAACTGTGTTACAAAAGGCAGTCTACATAAAGTACAAATGTTTATTATAAAGATTTAGTCGTTCGTAACAGACGAAACAACAGGAAACTGTGCTTGCAAAAGTTTAATACTGCACTTATGCATAAGAGCGTCATTTGTATGGCTCCTCTACTATATAATAAAATACCAGATTCTAATAAATGTTTAAATACAGATTTGTTTAAGAAAAATATGAAACATATATTATTATATACATGTTATAGGTGAGTCCCTGACTGACAAATTGTAACTATTGTAAAGCTAATTATTTTATGAATAATGATTTTTTAAATTAAAATTGTCATTTTTTATCACGTATGGTTTACCGAACGTCTTCTATTTAACTAAATTGTCATT
Source organism: Plagodis pulveraria (assembly GCA_963890685.1). NCBI lineage: Eukaryota > Metazoa > Arthropoda > Insecta > Lepidoptera > Geometridae > Plagodis > Plagodis pulveraria. Next base: position 7,255,692 of record OY982949.1, on the reverse strand, counting down.
TTTATTTTATACCTAAAATTTGAATAAGTGTTTTGATTGCATTAAATGTAAACTATGTAATTTGAAATCCTAGATTTGTATGACTCAAAGGGCGAAACATGTTTGTGCTAACTAACTTTATATGCGTGCTAATTTAGTATGTATACTTACACATGTTTACAAATAAATGATTTGATTTGATTTGAAAGTACGAAACAACTTGTGGAAGTCGGGCAATGCTAAAGTGAGGTCGGTGTTTTCATCAGCATGGTCCGCTTTCCACAAGTTATTACATACTTTGCAGAGTTGGAAGTCGGTTCTATATTGTTTTTCTTTTAGTGATAAGGACGGCTCACAAGATTACTAACTCGCTTAAAATCGTATTCATCGTCTACAACAGCCATATAATACCATTAAATCATCCAGGTTATCGAATACATATTTCATTCAATTGACTATAACTAATAAACTACTCAACCGATTTTGATGTTTCTTTTTTTATGCCTTATTGGTTAGCCTTTGATGACTTTCTCACCTGATGGTAAGTGATGATGTGGTCGAAGATATTGTTCAGGCTAACTTAGAAGTACTGGCTCTCAAGGACAGCTGCCAGAACACACCGTTAGGTGCTTGGCGACAGATTTTCTACTTGAGGGTGGTAGCTAGCTAGGAGAACCATGCTATAACGACTGCCATCCTAAGACAACAACCGGGACTGACGGCTTAACGTGCCCTCCGAAGCACGGAAACACTCAGTAGTAATGTCACTAGCGGTCACCCATTCAAATCATGAAGGTGGGCGACGTTGCGAACGGTTGAGAACAGCTAAGTAAACTTTGCTACGAATTTTATTCTGTAAAAAGTTATGCGAGGTCATACATACAACAAAATATACGCATAGAACTGAGAACCTCCTTTTTTGGAAGACGGTTAATAAAAGGGGATCTTGATACAATAAAAGTAATAAATGTAACAAATCGACGATAGAAAAATTCAAAAACAATGCGATGACTTGAACAATTACTAATTATCACCAACTTAATTGGTACGCTGCCAACTGGCTGGAAAATTTGGACTGTAAGTCTTCAATGACTTGTAGGTTGTCTAACTGCTTTTTTTGTAGTTGTTGTCGTTTTGTATACAAGGTTATTGGAAAACAGATATTAATGTTAATTTTTAAGAAAAAAATAATTCTTTTAAGTTATTTTTGGTGTTTTTTTAATGTATTTTTGACGGAGTTATCTCGTGGACCACCTGATGTTAAAAGTCTTTGTGTGTATAAATATTCAAAACTCTGTTCAAAGGGGGCGCGGCGCGGTCCAGTGTTGCCGCGGTGGGCGCTCTTAGTTCAGAGTAGGCATTGTCTTTTACTAAAAAAAAATACACAAAAAAACATTCAACTCAGAATGTTTGTTTGGATTAGCATCATTCACCTCAGAATGTTCCTTAGGACTAGGAGAAGTCAACCTTAACAGGTTGTTATAATTTTTCCAATAACCCTGTAGAGATCGTAATATTTTGTTAATAAAGGCATATGCACAGCTATTTAACCTTAATATATTTTTTCTTTTTACACAGCATCTTAATTAATAACCTGTTAATACAGAATGTTAACCATAAATAATAGTATTTCCGGACGCTTCTTCTGTATAAAAAAATACACAAAGTGCAATGGCGGGAAATCAATTTTCTCGCTGGTAAAGATGACAAATTGTATGTTTCATTAAAGAGGAACTTGATTTAGGTTTCATGTCTTAAAATTATTTAATGTATTCAGACGGCTATATCATAATAACTTCAGTATTCAATTGTAAACTACTTCCTCAGCTCGGAATCTTAATGTCGCACTTGTACATGTCATGACCGCAGCTTAACTTAGTAGATCACTGATCTACTATAGTCAAGCTTAGATACAAACAATCTAAAATTTTAATCACCTCACCATGGCTTACCAACTCATGGATGCGTTAATAGTTCATCGTATACATTTCATATTTCCTTAAGGAAGACATCAGGAATAATAACTTTGCAATAGTAAGTCCAGGTACGTATATTATTGGAGGTTAATGAACCGAAATGTTTTTTACATTTATTTAAATACAATCAAGCCATGGTAAATAATCGCCCGGCAGTTGAACTTCTAATTACATAAATACCGCTAAGTGCTAGGCAAACTCTTGCTAGGGATCTCAAACTTAATTAAAAATGCATATTTCTTTTGTACGTTTTGAGTATCTTATAAGCTGCCATCAGGGAGACTGCATACTCATTAAACTGAACTATAATTTTAACTTTTATTTATTTGTTAACAATTTTGTGGATCGGATTATCCTTTACAATATTTGCGTACCGTGACTTGACTCTAGAAGTCAATTTATAAGGAAGATAAAAATTTTAAACTAAACATACTTAAACTTATGAACTATAATTTCTATACATTCAACATATAATAGCGAGTTAATGGTCGTTTTTTACTCTTGGCTATAATTGCTACAATTTTAGATAACAAAATTTTAAACATGATTCTAATATTAATTTTAATAAGTTTATCTTCTATATAACTTTGTCTAAAACTCACCATGTCTGATCTGTTCGCCAGGGTCATCAGGACATATTCATATTCAGCCGTATGGTGTCGTAGAATGCTTCTTAGTTCATCCCAGGGAACGGACCCAGGGTAGTAGGTAATATTATGTGCCCTTAACGAGGACGCTGCCATTTACAGCGGGATATAGGTTTTGTTTATGTTGCTAGGACTTCTAACTGTTGTACTTTTACACAACACGAGATACATGGAATATTTGTGACGATATGATGAATATGTTCATATTATTTATTAGAACGGCTTGACATATATTTTATCTTTTAGATGGTTTTAGAGGATATTTATCGAATTACGTGCTTTGGTCTTCAATAAATATTAAAATAATACGAGAAACATTATTTTAAACTCGCTAATACCATGATCATTGCTTATTGGGTTACTACGGTGGTCCGCAGAGTCAGATATTCCGCCGCAAAGCAGTAGTGTGCATTAACTTTTGTGGAGCACTGTAGCTAGCAAATTTCTGGGCAATCGCGATATAAGAGCTAACGTTTTGGAGTGAGGAGTGCACTGCAGTGTCACGTAGAAGGAGAAATATGATATTGTGACTTTAATCGATAGGTGCGATGCTTATAAGTCTCGTCACTTCATGACTTTAAAAATGTCTTTGCCTTTCTTTGTAACTATTAAGATCAAGTCCTCTATAAAATTAGAACCATGGACCATGGTCGTGAATGTCAACACCATTGCAGATGTTTTACGTAAAGTATTCAACAAAGCTTGTCTTATTTATTATAGGTTACCATAATCTCACTTAACAGCAAGCGATGATGTGGTCAGAGACTTTAACAGGCTATATTTGGAATTACTGGTTTCCGGGGACAGCTACCTGATGGTGTATTCTAATAGCTGTCCTTGACAGCCAGTTCTCATTCTATTTGCTAACCTCGATCACATCATCACTTACCAACAAGTGACATAATTTTACAAATGAAATCCGCAGAGCATGCGTTATTGCAAACATAAAAATATTAAAATGAAAGATTCGCGTTATAATAAAGAAGCTTACAGCTAATTGCAAAATCAGTCTTGTGTGTACAACGTACGTTGAACTAAAGATGTCGCTCCATCCCAATACGATGGTTAAAGAAAGATAGGAAAAAATTGAGTTATTACTCATTGTCGTGTTAGCTCAATTGGTTGTAGCATACCCCGGCTAAAAGGGTGGATGGACGCGGGTTCGAATCCCGCACTTGACTTAAATTTTACCTCTCGTAAATTTGTAATTTTGTAATGTAATCCGCTGAGCATGCGTTATTGCAAACATAAAAATATTAAAAAAGGTGACATAATGGTCTAAACATAACTAATCAATAGTATAAAATATAAATAGAAAATATAAAGTTGTAAAATAATGATTATCATAAGAGCAACTTTCTACCCGCATAGTGGTTACACAACAGTGGACCGTTATGTTATTGATATTCAATGTCCCACTTTTAAAAAAACGTGATAAAAACAATTACTGGGTCTAAGTGTCACTTTCCATCCCTATTCATGAAGCCCTCATTACTTTGTGCAAAAAAGCCTGGGGAATTGTTATTAAAATTATTTTAACAAGCGCAAATGTATCAATGTGTTCAGAAAAACTGTGGTGCTGATGCGTTTGAAGGGGTTTTTGTAAACGTGCCACAAAAAAAATTCACCACAGACAAACAACATGTGTAAACCCGCCACAGTCCTGTTTTTGTTATGTAAATTCGCCACATATTATTTTGAATTATTGTAAACTTGCCACATTGGGGTTTTCCGTACAGACTGCAGAAAAATCAAATAAAAAGCAGAATAAAATCAACATATATTTATTTTTATATCAATTAATAGGAATGTTACACTTAAAATATTTTTATTGATCACAGCAGGGTTTGAAGATAGACCATTTATTAATTCTCCCATCGGTATGCTTACTGAAGATTTTCCAGCGAAGGGAACCGCTGTACAATACTGTAGAACATTATTTTGATCTATCTCGAAGGGCCTGTAATGTGAGCGCAAATAAATGTTTTTATTAACGACATCGCTATAGAAACCTCTAAAATTATCAGTGTCTCTACTATATTATGCACGTATTATACATATTTACCCCCGTGTGGTGCCGGTTTAGAATTACACCTCCCCATATCATCCCGTGGGTGTCGTAAGAGGCGACTAAGGAAAAAATACTGGAAGGTGGGCAGCAGCATCTTCTAAAGATCTGCCTTCTTACATGGCGATCCCAAAGCCGCCTGCCAAGCGTGGGGATTAATACCCCCTTGATAGGGGAGGCTGTGTTCAGCAGTGGACGAGTCAGCCGTTACAGTATTATACATATAAACCTTCATCTTGAATCACTGTGAAGCGCTCGTAGCGAAGTTTACTTAGCTGGTTCTTAACCGATCAGCAAAGTTAAGCAACGCCCGCGGTCATGAGTTGGATGGGTGACCGCTAGTGACATTACTACTGAGCGCTTCCGTGCTTCGGAGGGCATGTTAAGCCGTCGGTCCCGGTTGTTGTCATAGGATGGCAGTCGTTACAGCATGGTGGTAGGGCATTCGCACAACCCTAACGCAGTAACCCTCAAGTAGAAAATCTGTCGCCAAGCACCTAACGGTGTGTTCCGGCAGCTGTTCTTGAAAGTCAGTGGAATTACAGGCAAATGAGACTTAACAAGTATGTCTCAAGGTGACGGGCGCAGTGCAGTTCGTTACTTGTGATGAAATTGGAAGGTGGACAGCAGTGCCCTCTGAAAAATTACTATCTTACACTGCGTTCCCAAAAAGTGTCTAAAAGTGTCACTGTCCAGCGTGGTGACTATAGCAAATCCCCGTAATGAGGGAGGACTGTGATCAGCAAAATACCAAAAATTGGGGCGCAGTGCCTTTTTAAGAACTGTGCTATCTAACACAGTGATACCCAAGACTGCCATGCATTGCCTGCCAAGCGTGGAGGTTGTGGCAAGCCCCTCCAATGGGGAATTTCTTTGTTATGGACGTTATGGCTGTTGATGTGATATCGATATATAAACCCTATTTTAAAAATAATTTCTAATTTTTCTAGTTTCCATCGAAAATAATGCATCATGATTTCGTGCGGACATCATTGGCATCTGTAAATGAAGAGAAGATAGTTGAAATCAATTTTTAATTAAAATGCAACATAAAATGTCAGGAAGTATTCGTTTTTACACAATATCATCTGATAAATCGCTCCGCGTAGCCATATGGACCGCCAGCAGGCAACTGACAAATTATCATGAGTGGCGTATGTTGATTGATTTGTAAGATACACAATAACGTGCCTCGTGCATGAAATGTTGAGTGCGTTCTAACATTTGACCCGCCAATACTAATCAAAAGAAGTTTCCGTGCCGTGCTTTGTTTAAATAATTGTGGGCGGCCAACGTACCGCATATCACATTAAATTGCATGGAAAATACGTATAATAAAACCTAAGTTACCTTAACTTTTATATGCTGTTACTGCGTTTATATAAGAAATAATATCGCAGATCCAACAAAGTTTTCACAGAAGATTTCAGGCACAATTAATAAATGATTATACCTTATGTGATTATACCATTTGTAATTATTATATTCGTTATACCACATGGTAGATAGAGGTGAATTTAGAGCTCTAACGAGCATTGCCATAATTCTCGGAACAGCGTCTTTAAAACGTTGTGGAAATGGAATGAGAGGCAGTCTTAGTTCAGGGTCAGATTTTGGACTTTTATTTTTGTATGTGACTTGTATTTTATCTATTATTAGTATGCGTAAAAATTGTGATAAATATTGTTCTTAACATCGATGAATTCATATAGCTTTTTATTCTTGATTTCAAAGTAACAGAACTCATTCGTTGTTTTTGAGAAAAACGCTCGTATTAATTATTCTTATCGAAATGTTTGTTATGCATTCAGACACAAAAGTATCAGGGATTGATTTTTTTTACGGTTTTAAATTATTGTGTTTATATATTAAAGTTGTGATCTCAATAACCCTGCGCAATAATGGAAAACACTAGTCATGTGTTTTCCATTATTGCGCAGGGTTATTGAGATTAAATACAGTGTTATTTTTAGTTATATAATATCTAGTGTGTATAGCGAATTTCATAATGGATAGACACAACACAAAGAACAAGAGTTTGTCTTAAATTTAGCATCACCAATGGAATTTCGTGTTCGGGGTCACTGAAAATGTTACAGAAAACTTACGGTATATCGGTTTTATCAAAATCACTTGCGTATGAGTGGCAAAAAGTGTTCAAAAGCAGTTGAGATGTAATGGACGATTTGCCTCGCTCTGGTCCAATGAAATCGGCTGATATTAGCATGAATGCTTTGCGTTTCAGTGGTTTTTATCATTGCCGTACCATGTTTCTATAATAATATAGATTAATAATAAAATTAACAACGTTTTGAGTTGATGTACGATTATACACAAAAAGTTAAGAAATAAACTTTATTATTAAATTACAAATATACGATAGGAAAAATTTAAGTCATGTGCGGAATTCGAACCCGCGTCCATCCGCCCCTTTAGCCGGGGCATGCTCTAACCAATTGAGCTAACATGACATGACGTCATAACTCGAATTTTTCCTATAGTTCATTAACCATCGTATTGGGATGGAGCGACATCTATAGTACCACTTACGTTGTACTACAAAGAAGACCAATTTTGCAATTGGTTTTATACTTGTAAATGATGACGCAACCTTATAATTTTTATATTGTTATGATTGCAATAACGCCTGCTATGCGGATTACATTACAAAATCACAAATAACTCTAAACTCCGGAAGTAAAATATTTGCGAATACAATGCATGTGCGTGGGTCACTAAAACAACGAATTAGGCAGGTACTGAGCGCCGTGGAGCAGGGGCATCCCGGGAACAACGAATGCGTGGGAGCCGTGTCGCCTGTGGGACTAATGTTTAGTGATCTAGGGTTAAGAGAGAAAATTAGACGAAAAAATCGAAATTTGTGGACAGAAAATAGTTAGATTTTACACCACGATACCAAAAATTTAACAAATACCATCAAGCAGCCACCTTAATCACCAGATATGGCTCCAGCCAACTTCTTTCTTTTTCCTTAACTCAAATTACCTCTTCGTGGCACCCGTTTTCATTCGGTAGAAGACGTAAAGGAGATTTCGCGACGAGAACTGAACACAATTGCGGAAAAAGCGTTTAAAAAATATTTTGATGATTGGATTATTCGTTGGCGTATGTCATTTCTGAAGAAGCTTACTTTGAAGGAGTAAAATAAATTTGGGTGAATAACTAACATTTTGTGTATAATTGATCTTTCCCGGTACATTTTTGACAAAATAGATGTATATTCAATCCTCATATTACTGACTATATTAGAATTATTGTTACCTATATTTCAGAACATTTTTGAATTAATCTCAAAAACTAAACTATACTCTGGTTTTTAATTCGAGATCAAATATGTAAACAAAGGGGTTACCCGTGCAAAAAAATTACAAGTACTCAGTAATTATTATAATTTTGGAAACGGATGGAGCATTTAATGTAAAAACATTATTTAATGCTATAATTTATTACATTAGTATGAACTAATAAAACCACTTTTTTATGCGCGTACATATTCAACGCATATGTACGCGCATAAAAAAGCGATCGAGCCTGAAAGAGATTTTTTTGTTTTTAATAGCCACACTTGCGGGATCGTCGACATTTTCTAGCTTGCCCCATTTTTGCTTATTCGTTCAGATTTGTTGTGTTCCTCGCCGATTGTTTTTATTGTTGTTGTTGTTAAATTTTGTGTTATTGTTTTTGTTGTTTATAATTGTTGACAGAGAGTTGTGTTTTTTTTTATTGTTATGAAAATATTATTTTCATAATATGGGTTGATTATTGTTATTATATTATTATTTATTATTATTGTTGCTACGGATTACGTAAGAATATTTTTGAAGAAAAACTATTGAATACCCTTGACCCATCAGTTTGACAATAACGTATATTGAAATTTCTTTGTTTACATTTTTGATCTCGAATTAAAAACCAGGGTATATGTAGCAGGTAATATGTATATATCTTCTGTTTAACCAACGAATACTGCCGATTTATCACATGGTGTTGAGACTGTGATCAGATAAAAACAAGTATTATTTTGACCTCCCCAGCTCAAAAACACTAATTCTCATTGCACCTAAAATACTTTCATGGTGTATATTTTTTTATCACATAAATTTGCAGTTTTATATAGCATATAACTATATCTTTTACCAGCTGTTGCAATGAGGAACCCTAAAAGAGCGAGGCTCAACTCGCACTTGTACATCAAAAAGGCAAGTATTAAATATTTTGTTTGAAAAAGCGGCCACATCTCGTAGTTCAAGTTACACTAGACGTCTGAGTTAATTAGCACCTGCAAGAATTCAAGTGAGACTCTCGTGACGTTACACAATGACTTTAATAAAATATATGACGTTTACACTATTTGTTCACGTAACTCGTATCGTATTTTATGTACTTTGACAAAAGTGAACAAGGGATATTGTTATTTAAAAATTTTGCGAGTGAATATATAGTTTGCATTTTTGTGTTGCAAGTTTTACTCCCGGAACGGCAGACTGACAAACCAACGAAAGTGATAAAAACGTGGTTAACACGGAAACTTCTTGTATGAAAAAGCTAATTGTAAAATTATTACTCTAAAATCTGTGCGTGTAATATAATCCCACACAAGTGGATTTTTAAATAATATTTTTAATTCTATTGTTTTATTACATAACATGCGTTTTTTTTTTTAATTTTTATGCCAGATAGGTAATCCTTTGACCACTATCTCACCTGATGGTAAGTGACGATGTGGTCGAAGATGTTGTTCATGTTTTATTTAACTCTCATTAATTACCGGGTAACTATACCCTTCTACAGAAGAATCTTTACAACTTCATTGATTATAAGTAGTCATGAGAAAATTATTACGCGATTTATCATCACCTTAGGATATTTTGAATAAATGCGCGGTTATAAGCTATGTTCATGCTAACATTATATATAATTCTCATTGTCATAGCAGCCCACCCAACGAACAAATAAATAATACGTGTATAAGCAGTTTTGAAGTAGTTATAGGAACTGGTGTTTTAAACTACATACTAAAAATACTGATTTGTGGAGGTGGAGCTAACGGATGGGGGGGGAGTGTAAAGATCCCTTTTACTTTAGTAATCTCCATAAAATACTCTACAAAAAATATTCTACACACTTTATTTCTGGGATCAATATTTAAATAGATATTGATGGAAAATATTTATTATTATCAATTCTACACAATGAATGTTATACTCGTAAGGGAGGACGTCATCCCTCTACGACACGTTATGCCAGTTGAGAACAACGCAGCTCTCGATCTCAACCAAAGCATTACTGTAGCATATGGTGGTTTCATTCTACACCGTGTGAAATGGAAACTGTCCTCCAATGATTTTTCGGCTTGTCATCAGTGTATGTGACTTATGTACAGAAACATTATGATCCAAATTATATGGTGGTTATTGATGGTTATGGTGATATCAACAGCACAAAACTGTCACAAACAATCTGAGCAGAAGCGACGAGGTCTGATAAAAACTTTGGTTAACATTAACTGTAACGAAAATACGATATTCACTATTCAACAGGAAAATTTCCTGCGCAATGAAAGGAATACAACGAGGCTGCTTGAGTTCCTCATGGAGAAGATGACAGCAGCAGGGATGAAAACAAACTATAGTTACAGGATATGCTGATGGCACTATTGTCAAGTGCGGGTTGGATAAGGCTGCCGCCCTACTGTTCTAATAGACGGGGAGGATGTTGACTCATAGGATTGGGTCCACCACATATCAACGTGTTATTTATGAAACCAGTGCGTGGGAAGGAAGAGATTAAATTGTTTTCAGTGTCTCTACTTCAACAGTTCCTTTCACCAAGTCAATCCTACTTCTCCACAGCTTCTCCGGATGCGACACCACTGCCGTGATCCATGGAAAAAACAAAGTGGGAATTGTGGTGGGCTAAGCTGTTCACGGCTAAACCAGAGCAGATAAAAAACGTCAGAAATTTTCAGTGAGCCCTCAATATAACCTGAGAGAATTGAACGGGCCGTGGAGAAGCTGTTTCTGGCGATTTGCCAAGTGCCTGCCCAGGAACTGTCTGATGCCTCTATAAACACTGCTACTCAGTCTTTTGAGATGATCTATGAAGCCAAAATCAGTTCTGTCCAAGAGCAGAGAAGCAGCACTTGTTCAGAATATACCTACAGGGATCTTCATCACACAAGTTATCAAATACTAATTGGTTAGAAATAGAATCATCTAATTGAGGCAAATATTAACGTTGATCTTTTTACTTTTTTTACAGATACAACACTGGCTCGGCAAATCCCTACCACCTACCCAATAGATCAGATAATACAATTTCATCCTTAAACCGGTGACTGCCAAAGACCTAGTGGCATCTGACTCCTTTTTGTAGATGCATGACTGGGTATAGGGTGCGATGTGGCTGCCGGAAAGCAGGAATTAAGGAAGCAGGAAGACACCGTCGACGACGATGATAATGATATTAGAGGATAGGGCTAAATAGCCCGTGACGCGGCAGGGAGGCCAGATCGGCCACCCTGACGGACCAAACATGGGGCAGCTGCCTTACCTGAGCTGGCCTGGCATCTCGCGACCTGAGGGTCCGGTCACGAGATGGCGGGCCAGCAAGGCCCACGGCGTGGCAGGGAAGGTCAACTCGGCTACCCTGTGGGGCAAAAGTTGTTTAACTGCAGTTGCACAATATTTGGTTTTGTAAGTATTGTAAGTAGTTTTATTCTAATACAAGCTTCAAACATATTGTTTGTAGCACTATTCTAAAGGGAAACGACTAAAAATTGTAAAGGCCTCGAGTTTGTTACATCACAAATTAAAAAAAAAAAACAAGAGTCTGTCTTGGTGAATTATATACTGCAGTGTCAGCAGTACTGTGCAAATACATGTGTATTGTTAGGTGCACTGGAATAAGTGAAATATCTGGATGGTCTGCTATATACTTCAGTGAAATCCTGACATAATCATCATTATATAGCTTTTTCCAATGCTACTGTACGTAAATATGCCTCCATTAAAGATTTAATAGTTGCTTCCTTGTATGAACCCAGTTTCTTTCTTGATTTGTTAGCCCGTGGCCGCTATCTCACATGATGGTAAGTTATGATGAGGTCAAAGATGTTGTTCGGGCTAACCTAGAATTACTGGCTCTCAAGGACAGCTGCCGGAACACATTGTTAGGTGCTTGGCGACAGATTTTCTACTTGAGGGTGGTGGCTAACCAGGTGGGAATTTGCAAAATGCCCTACTAACATGCCATAACGACTTCCATCCTAAGACAAAAACAGGGATCGAAGGCTTAACGTGCCCTCCGAAGCACGGAAGCGTCAGTAGTAATGATACTAAAGGTCACCCATCCAACGCATGACCGTGGCGGACATTGCATATATTTTCTAGTCGGTTCAGAACGGCTAAGCAAATTTCGCTACGAGCGCTTAAATATATTAATATTTTACTAAAGCACCGCATATACTTAGCTAATTATCATAGCAGGTATTTTACGAATGGTAGTGCTGAAGTTTATCAGGCGCTGACTAGTAGTGATGTATCTTCCTAGATGCAAATAGGAAAACATTTTCATAATAAAAATCGGAACTGGCTTATAACCTAAAACGTCTGAAATAACGTCGGTACCATGCTTATTCAAATCACTCTGGGCGAAAGCTAGAAGTTAGGGCGGTCCTAAGTGGGGGACGTTTCGTGCGTAGACATTTAAGTACTTTCATTTCAAAACATGTGACTAGGTATAATGTAGTGATGTGGTATATATATTTACTAACCGGTGGAATGCCTTTTTATAAAAAAAAGTACTGCGAACTATATACAACACTACAGCTACTACAATGGATGCCCCTAACCTCACAGAGAGGTAATCTTGCACCAAAGCCCTTTCATCTATCTCAACATTTAAAACCGCCACTACCGTATATTTAGTCTGTTGTCTAAGCTTAAAAAAAGTTCACTGTGTTTCCACAGGTGATAACATCCCAAATTATAATTAGGTAAATTTAGGAGCACTAGGTGGACTGACGACATCGTGAAAGTTCTGGGTATAGCCAAGCGGCTAATAGCCATTCTTTGTGGCGCTCTATGGGAGAGGCCTTTTTTTAAAAGTGGACGTCTTCCGGCTAATGATGATGATGAAATTCAGGAACAAAACAGCTAATAATACAAATAACCAAAACTTTAGGCGTTAATTAAGAATCATTTTTTAGACGCACATTTAAACTTTTGCATTTGTTGTTCGACAAAAGGTGACAATGATTCGTCAAAAATCGGTGAACTCAAAAGACGAAGCGAACATTTTCCACCAATTTAATATAAGGGCGGGGGAATTTTTCAATAATCTACACTTTATTTCGAAAAGTATAACAAACAAAAAGTTCCCATTTGGAAAAGCCAATAAGACAAAAATCGACAATAAGTAATCTCAAATCATCCAAAACAGTGTTCGCCTCCTAAGGTTCCGTCATCATAATACCAAAAGTTAAGTTTTGATTGGAGACGATAAAATTATTGAGAGGATGGCAAGGCTAAAGATAGTTGGTCCCAGAGGAACACCCTATTGACATCCTACGGAAGATTTATTTATGTATGTTGATTTTGACTGTTTGTCGTAGCATTGCCCAAAAAAAGGGTATAATTCCGGAATTTTCCCTGTCACTTAACTGAAAAGGGTGCCTCTACTAACGAGTTGAATGCATTTTAAACATTCACTGCCACAATATGGAGCCAGCTGCCAGGTGCAGTATTTCCGAACGGATACGACTTAGGGGCCTTCAAGAAGAGAGCATATTCCCTCCTCAAAGGCCGGCAACGCATCCGCGATACCTCTGGTGTTACGGATGTTCGTGGGCGACGGTGATCACTTACCACCAGGTGATCCTCCTGCTCGTTTGCCCTCCAATCCCATAAACTAAACACACTTTTAAAATCACATCTCCACAATTTTGATCAAGAAATGTGCGAACTTAATGTACAATTATAATAGTTATAGTTGTTATATGTATAGGGTTGGTTAGGTAAAATTGCACCTCGCTTTCTCCTTCTGTGGGAGTTATAAGATGGGACGAAGAGAACAATGCAATAAGGTGGGTAGTCACTATTGTGTATAACTGCCATTTTACACTGCGATCCCGGATACGCATGCCAAGGTGTGTGATAAAGCCCTCCTAACGGGGAAGGTTTTTGTTCAACGGTGGTCGTCATACCTTTTGATGATGATAATGAAGAGTTTGTAAGCGCGCAGTATATGTAAGCAAACCATAAAATAGCATTGGTGTATTTTGTTTTCGCATCGGATCACCCTTTGAAGTTCCACTGCGTCACAAAAATATGTATAACTCGAAATTGACTTCGACTTACTGATTGGAAGTCACTACTTTAATAAAAATTCTACTCTTGTTGGCGCTTGCCAAATATGCAAACCGTATGATTCCTTTTATTTACTTTTTTTTTAATACGATTCAACTTTTATGTTCAACCTTGAAACGGTTTTTCATTTAATTTCAGAATTATATTAGTTCTGGTACTGCAGAAACCGTAAATTTTTCGGGATAAAAATAAGTAAGTACTTAAGTTTATGTTTTACTGTACCGCCTTTGAGCTAAAACATTGTTCTATTGGTCCATCACATGGTGAAAGAAAGGCCGAACACACTTCCACATAGGTGTACATAGGATAATAAGGAATATGAAAAATATTTTTCATTATTTTTTGTATATATTACACATTCCTTCACAGACATATGTTCATAGATATACATGAGCAAAAAATGTACATCAGGCGCACACCTTGCTACTTTCCTTTTTATGACTAAACCTGCCTATAGGTAATTCAATTGCGCTACACATTCATACTCAGAATAGAAATGACCTATTAAGTGGCCAAATTATGAACGGTAGTTTTATTAACCATTAAAATTAACCGACGGTCCGATAGGGGGCGCCGAAGCTGCAGTCTATAGTGGACTTCAAAAATAGAACATTAGTAGCGAATGTCAGGCACGCTTTAAATTTAGCCGGCAGCGGCGCACGCGCTTCTACTGTTGCATACTGTCGCTTCAATAGCGGTAAACAATCCAGGTAAATTTACTATTATTTTACGTATTTATACTAGTGCTATTAAAGATATTAGTTATAGTGTCTGTTCATAAAGTGTCGATGATAAACTAAAGTGTTCTTCAGTGATCAATCATCCAGAACGTTTCAGGACGTATGCTTCCTGGTACGTAATAATAGTTCATTACGTAAATACGGAACGTTTTAATTGCAATTACATAGAAATACTCAAATACTCATTTATTAATAAAGCTTGTTTACACGTCAAGAATAAATAAAAATGTTATTTAATAATCAAATAGTTATTAACTTTTGTAAATGGTATACCTACCATGCGATGTTACATAAATTGATGTCTGTTCTGAGAAGGGTAGTTAGAGACTATGAGTTTCTATCTCTAACTTTATCTACCATCGATAGAGCCTTCAAATAATCTAATCTATTTACTCAGCTTGCCCCAGTGAAAGTGTCACTGATTAGAGATGTTTTGCAGCACGAAATACGTATCCCAATCCTAAACCAGCCATGGTATACAAAATGATAATTAATTTACAAACGTTCTTAGTAGAGAGAAATGATACTCAATGAGTTCTGTATCTGCGACTCGGGGCCGTATCAAGTTTCAGGTAAACTATTGTAGTCTGTTTGCCTTGATTTAATTAACCCAGCATCACGTTGCCAAAGTGTAGAGAAGCTTTGTAATTAATTATCCATTTTAACTGCAATTACTTGTACAAAAGGTGTTTTATTTATTTGATAACTCGCAAATGCCAGCGACTTCGTAAACTGTTTAGTTGGGGTTTAAGAAAAATACAACAGATTTTCGAAATAATACTTGTAATGAAAAAGCACACGTTTAAATTGTGAGAGCGCAAAATTTCCAGTTTGTCAGTACTCGATTCTTCGGAGAATACGCGGTTGTCATATTAGTCGTAAAGAGAATAGACGAAAAGTTATTTTTAATACCGGTATACGAAGCGAGTGTTAATGAAATTGGCGTTTATGAACAATAATATTGGAGAGTGATAACGGCAAGAGACTTGCAAAATCATTAGTGCAAGTGAAAACCTGTGGAGTCTTTCTATCCCTTCAGGAAAATATTACGAATTCATGTAAGTGCCTTCTAAAACATCCCAAAATTATCAATTACAGATTCAAAATGCCGCGAATATACGAAGAGATGGACCCGAAGTACGCCGCCACCTGCAGTGATGTCACTCTGTGCTCCAATTCTAAAGGATTTTTTACCAGTTTGGCTGAGGAAATGGTTTCCATGGCCAATGCGGGATGGCTGCAAGAGTTGGAAAACATGGAGGAAGGGAAGAAGGTGGCTTTTGTCATGGAAAATCAGGAGGTAATTTTTATTCATATTCTTACCAAAGTAGTTTTTAAGTTATATTCAATTAACTGAAAAAAGTATCTACCAGTATGCCTATACGTGGTGACCAATAATGACGAACACACATGTGCCACTGTCGGCCATCCACTACAACGGACTTTGGGCGAGGGATTGCTTCGTTTCGCTTATATCGCTTATAGCCCTGAAGGGGGAAGTGCTGAAGGCATATCTCCCGAGACACTCCCGAGAGGCAAAAATGAAGTCCTGACTGGACTTCATTTTTGCCTCGAGCTCGACGGCGATCTTGGTGTTTGATAGTGTAATCTCTGATTACCGTGCAACTGGAAATGTTACCGATACGACTAGCTGATGACGCTAAAGTTACCAACGTAATGGCTGCAAGGGGGTCATCCAAATTGTCCTATACCTGCCTTGATCAGCGACGGAGAAGTTTTAAGTATAGATCGGATGGTGGTGGAGATGTACGATCAAAGTATCGACGGGCGCAGACCTCATTGAACTATGCTATAGTGGGAAGGTTAAAGTCGCAATGCAATTCGAAGCTCCGTAGGTACCAAGGAGCTCCGGTCGCATTTCGATAAAACTAGTTCTGCATGACTTGAAGTTTATGTGGGTAGGCCTCACTAGCATGACTGAACACTACTGAAGCGTAAGTCATAATGGGGTGGGTGCAAGCAGTGTATAGTGTCTTCTAATTTCCAGGAGAGTTTACTCTTTATTTTGTACAACGTAAGATGAACTATAGGTGTCGCCCCATCCCCAAAAGATTGTTAAGGAACGAGAGAAAAAGTTAGAGTTAGGAGTCATTGTCATGTTAGCTCAGTCGGTCAGAGCATACCCCGGCTATACGGGTGAAGGACGCGGGTTCGAATCCCGCACATGACTATAATTTTTTTCTCGTATATTTGTAATTTTGTAATGTAATCCACAGAGTATGCGTTATTGCGAAATTTATTAGCAAGGAACAGTTTGCACACATCATTCATACTTCAAAAAGGCTAGCAAGTTTTAACAATTTATAAGTTGACGTGGAGTTGATGCGCGATACGCAAGCTCGTACTTGCTGCCCATAATATTATACTACAGAACGTTTACATGGAGCTGTTTTAAAAGTTGCAACCGGACATGTTTTCTGTTAGTCTGTATATTCCAAAATTTATAGCTATAATACGACTACAAACCAATTGCTTATTATACATTCATCACAAAACATCATTTATATGAAGAGGAAAGATAATAAGGAAAGACTACAGTTACTACTAAATACATTTTCTGTGGCAAAACCACCAACAAACTTATGAGAAGCTTAGTTTTTTGAATAACAGTCCCGGACCCTTACGATTAGTGTGCATAGTAGCGCTTTCCATACAAAAGTAGGTTCACAATATAATATTTATTATTTCACCATGTTTTAACACCTGGTATATTAAATATATATCAACTTCAACTACTTTTTTGAGTGGCTTCTGTGGTGTTGCCACAATTTCGCCAATTAAAATATATAGAAACTACGTTTGTACGGAAAGCGCTATGTGCACACTAATCTAATGCCAGGAACTGTAGGTTAACTCAATTAAATTAAAAACTTTATCGAATCATTCCAGATGATGAATGCCTTATCAGAAGTGCTCGCCAGAATCCAGCCACTACATCGTGGAAAGAGTGCCAGGGTTTCTATAGAGCGTAGAACTGCAGCCCAAAAGGCTTTACAGGAAGAAGACCTCACCAAAGCTCTTGCACTTGCCAGCCAAGCAGTTTTAAGAGCCCCAATGACTGGTAAATATGATCCTTAAATAAAGATAAATAATTTCTGATAACACCATTCAATGAACCGCAAATACTAAAATAGTGGTTTGACATAAGAGGTGACCAGGGTGAAGAATAAAAGATGCAACTACTTTTTATATAAAATATTTATTTACTAATGTAGACTACAAATTATACAGGGTGTCCCAAGAAGTAGTGATATACTGAAGCGGGCAGGCAGAGGACCTAGAGGGCTATCTGAATCACAAGTATGTTCCGCGATTTTTCGTATTTACGGAGATATGACAATTTTTTTTATTTTTCACCTATCGCCGAGTACGATGGGATTTTTATTTATGGTGACGTGAATTATTGCGGTAGATGTTTGATTTTTCTTGTGCGCTAAGTTGATAGATAAGCCAATTCAGTAAGGTAACATTTACTATCGTTAGATCTTTGAAAGGAATAAAAAAAAATGCCAAGAAATATAAAATTACATTTACATGCTAAGAAAGATAGGGCCCTTGAAGTTGTGAATACACTGGGTAATTACATACTGGGTAATTACAAAAAAAAATCAAGCATCTACCGCAATAATCCACGTCACTATTAATAAAAATCTCATCATAAACGGCGAAGGGTGAAAAATTAAAAAAAAAAGTCATAACTCCAAAGATACGAAAAAACGCGGAACATACATGGGGGTGATTCAGATAGCCCTCTAGGTCCTCTACCTCCCAATTTCAGTATATCACTACTTCTTGGGACACCCTGTATAATATTGGCGAAACGAAAACAGTAGCTACCCATTCATGACAAGACCGTTGCTGAGGTACTAACCATGTAGAAAGAAAATATTCTAGCCGTTGGAATAGGGACTCACCACGCGTGTGGACAGTTAGCAATAGAGAGGCAATGATCCTGCCTATAAAGCGCGCGGTTTGATTCCCAGCTATAGCAAATATTTGTGAGATGAGCGCAAAATGTCCGTTTTTGGATCTTCAGTAAAATTAATTGAATACCAACTGTAATGTTCTTGATATCTGTACCTGCCTTCAACGGTCTGCAATCAGTCAATGTATGTAATAGTCTTTAGCTGCATACAATTTATAATTTTCCTGCGGATGCGGAACTAACCGAATGGTAGCTAAGATTATTTACGAATATGTATATCTCAAATGTTTGACAGGTAGACCAGACATCTTAATTAATTAGATTAGATCATAGCAGGAGAGCGTATTAAAACTTATCTAGTAATACTATTCACATTGGGGTCCACGTCGAAGTGAAATAATAAACTGGCACATTATGAATATACTGCCTTGTTGGTGTGTGTATAATAGTGCCGCTTTGGAATCTTTTGGTCCTGGGTTCAATTCTCGCATACTGGTTCAGAGAAGGTACTGGATTTTTCTGATAATGTATTTTCAGAAACAGTACACTCTTGGCTGGTCTTTTTTATATTTTATATTGAGGAGACGATCAAATCGCTGGGTTGATGGTGAGCGTCACACGCTGAACATACATTTAAAATGTCACTATCCTCACTCTGCACAACATACACTGTACTCGTCACTCCGAGGCGTTAGCTCAACACGCTTAAATACATTGCCTCGAAGCAGTAGTCCTTGTACACTACTGCTTACTACCACCTACCACAGGTAAACAACTGTACCTGGTAGATGGCCATAGGCCTTTACCAAAACATGTATGACTATCCATTTGAGCAATACAGGCTGAAGATAAGGCAAGATATGTATTGTAAAGGTAAAAAAAAAATGTGACGCTACCAGCTCCATGTTATTCAAAAGCAAATCGTTTTTTTTTCGATGCAGCATGCGAGAGTCAACAGCGCCTGATTTTGCTTTGTGAAGAGTTGAAAGCACATATTGAAAAGGACTCCGTATGATTCACGATCGTTATGGAACTTTCATCCTGAATTCATTAGTTTTACGTATCCTAGACTATCTGTTTGTGTTTTACTAGCTCTGTTTGTAGAACTCGTTAGAAGTTTTCATTTTCTGCAGTTTCACGTACCCAGTTCCAAGATACTGTTTAAGGACGCATAGGACCCAAATTAGTTGTTGAACTTAAAATTACAACTTGTTGCCGGACAGTACAAAAACTAAACTACGACAATTGCTTCGTCTGGAATGAGAATATAAAGCTTTTTACATGGACGCTGTTTTTCGATTTCAAAATCATATGTACAGATTAAAGATGTTAAGTTTATCTATCGATTAACATAGTTTTGATGAAAAATGCAATATATTTTAGGTGAAGATATGAACTTTATTACGTTACTTAATAAAACTTTGTTCTGCAAGCAAATCTTAAATTTAGATGTTTTGGCGCTATTGAAAATATATAGGTACTTTGAACATTTTGTCAAGGATCTCACGACTAAAAGTATTTTTTTTGTTTTTTATATCCTTAATTTGACAGTAGATAACTTTTAAAAGCAGGTCTGATTTGTATACGGCTCCTATATACGCCCTAAGCTTTTAAAGCTTGATATTTATCCTGTAACTTTATTAGCATGAAATATCAAATGCCCAAATTTCTATGAAATGTTCTCTCCAAACTTTGTTTACCACTGTTTATATTACAGCCAACGCGTGTGTCTTAAGTACCAATGTCTTAACTTTGATTTGAGAAATTTAACCATAAGATTAATTTTCCCCTTGAACAACATTTCATTGAAAAACTTTAAGGGAAGTTAAGGAAGTTTATGTCAGTACTTCGAATAAAGCCTCCTTCCTACTGGATATACAAACAGATTATCTCTATTTATTATGCAACAATTTGAAGCGAAACAATAATGAGTTATCTTGTGTTTTGCTGCTTATTAGTTCACTGCGGCAAGAAGGTGCATCCTAGATTCGAAGATATTTTCTATTAGTTATTTACTTATACATATATACATTAAATCTGTTTACTAAACATATATCTACACTTAATAATTAAACAACTTTAAACGGTTTAAATCGCGTATATATATCATTATTTTTGTCCTGACGTTAATTATTCTAATGTGTTGCTTCGACATCTTTTTAGTTTGTATCGTTTGTTTAATAATTGATTATTTATCATCTCCCGTTAATTATGCTAGCAGTACGAAGGCACATGGATACTATTCCTGCAACCAGATTCATTAAAATTATTCAAGAAGGACGTTCACAGCGTTATGTGGGTTTTCAATTGGGATTTTCTCGCAGATCTATCCAAATTGCATGGAACGACTTCCAAGAGACCGGCAGTGTTGCCAGAAGATCTAGTTCAGGTATAGTTCGTATAACAACGCCGCACGAGGATCGGTACGACCAGTTAAGTGCTCGTCGGGATCGTGCAGTTGTTACTGTACGATGGCGCCCAAACTATCCGTAATCGATTGCACGAAAACCAGCAAATGTCAAGACGGCGAGTTGTTCGGATTCCTCTGACAAGGGTTCAACTTGCAAACCGTTTAAGATTCTCTCAGTATTTGAAATGAAGTGTTAATCAGTGGGGCAAGGTGCTTTTTGCAGACAAGTGCATAGGTTTTTTTTATGATGGTCGGTGTTTTCTGTATTGGAGATGACGCCGCGAGCGGTAGCGGTTTTCGGTGTTCTGCATCCACGAAGTTGACCGCTTCGGTGGTCCCAACGTAATGGTGTGGTGTGGGATTTGTTTACACGGTAAAACAGAGCTTACCATTTCGGGTACTGTAACTGCA
Source organism: Plagodis pulveraria (assembly GCA_963890685.1). Classification (NCBI taxonomy): domain Eukaryota; kingdom Metazoa; phylum Arthropoda; class Insecta; order Lepidoptera; family Geometridae; genus Plagodis; species Plagodis pulveraria. The sequence continues at coordinate 7,234,126 of OY982949.1, read as the reverse complement.
AAACGTTACTTCGAGAACGTCATCAGGCCTTAAGTGATCCCATTTGCACAGCGAGTGTCATCAGCGTAGTCCAGGATGCAAGGCAGTGCCCCCACAGCTCGAGTACCCAAGCTGTACTAGAAGAGTCTCATATTGAGATTTTACCATGATAAGCTAACGGCCCGGATTTAAATCCAATCGATCATATGTAATTTTGAATCAGTGATGGCTCAGTGGCATTGGCTATGGACTGTCGCGCAGCAGGTCCATGGTTCGAATCCCGCCACGGGCTTGAGCTTCACCGCATGGTGGAAGGGCATTTTGCGATTGCCCACCTGGCTAGCTACCAACCTAACGTTGTGGTGTGTTCCGGCAGCAGTCCTTGAGAGCCATTGAAATTACAGGCACATGAGACTTAACAACTACTTCTCAAGGTGACGGGCTCAGTGCAATTCGTGTCTTGCGACGAAATGCATCTGTTATAGGCAGAGGCTAGTCCACTTAACATAAGAGGGGCCTCGTGCTTGTACCGTCACAATAACATTAAAAAAAGTGGGTCCAATTGAAACGAAGGGCTAGAGAGATTGAGCGAGGAGTCTACAGCCAACCGCAGCTGATTGACGCTTTAAAACGTGTCGGGGAGGAGATTCCATATGAAAACGTGAGGGGATTGATCCAGAGCTGTATGCATGCGAGGCTTCAGGAGTGCAATGCTAAGGGAGGAGGACATTCTCGTAACTAAAAAGAAGAAACAAAAGTGACAAGACATGGGTTCGAATAACGCACATGACTATATTTTAACCTCACTTAAATTTGTAATATTGTGATATAATCCGCAGAGCATGCGTTATTGCAAAAATAAAATTTCAAAACCCTGTATATGTCCATCAGCCATTCCATTAGTGTTTAACAGAGACACTATGGTATATTCGTAGGTACATAATCATTAGATAGAGAACATGTGAGGTACACAAGCAATTTGTATTGGTGGCCTCCAGGGGTAGTTGTTTCTCCTTACATTAGGTGCCTTCAATTATACCTACCAAATTTTTAACATACTTTCAAGTAGGAAGAGGTTTTATTTCGACGAGTATATTTTTTTATAAATTAACTTTTTTAGCTTTAACTTTTTAAAGAGTACGCCGATTTTGATAATTAGTAAGGGTATACCTCCGAGGTATTCTTATATATATCTGGTTGAGTAATTTATAAGTTATAGTCAATTCACTGAAAAATGTGTTCACCGGGATAATTTTATGGTATTCTGAATTCGACGATGAACACTATATTAAGCGAATGAATGATATTACAAGCAGTTTAATCAACAAAAAGTGAAAAAAAAACTCTCAATAGGTTTGTCCGTTGTGTTGTTAATATCAACTATGAAAATGTATATATGTATAAAAGTATATATACAATATAATTTTTAAATATTGCGTAGTTATATTTAGCTCACTCGCATGCGAATTGAAGAACAAATCTCTTAATCCTACGTCCTCAGTCTAAAATTTTTCTTTACCATCCAAGTAATGACTACGCCGGACGTTTCATAACCGGTCGGAGAAGAACTACTAAGCAAGCTCCGCTTCGAGTACTACATTTACTACAATAGTTTAAAATGGTTGAGAAACACAACATTACAACAACACAATACAATGTGTTTAGGGGGTGAACTGCCCGTTTCCGTAAGAGCGTACCCTTAAACTTGATTCCCTACACGTGGTCCCTGGGTGGTGCTAAACAGGCAGCAACTAGGTGGTAGGTCTCTTAAGCAAGAGGCCGTCTCGGCGGGTAGCATTGCAGTGTCATGTATTCTGCCTCAAATCAGTGTTGCACTGTGTTTAGGTATGAAGGGCATTGTAGCGAGTGAAATTACTGGGCAAACTAGACTTTAGAACCGATGTCTCGGAGTGACGAGCGCAGTGCTGTATCAATGACACTGCAACTGTTTATGAGCAGAAGTGATGTTTACCATCAGGCACCGTTTCGCTCGTCACTGCACTTCATAAAAAAAAACGAATAGTCCGGTCAATTTAGACATCCGAGAGTACAAACATTCGCATCCAGATGAAAAATTGGTGGGATTGTTCATAACACCATTACCTAAATGAAATCTAAAAAGCACACATCGATCCGATCCCTGGAAAAAAAAATACTCGGTGTCAACGGTAACCAAAACGGTTATTTCGCGATTTTCAGGAAAACAATAAGTTGCATCATAAAATTTGCTTCGGCAAGGCAAATTTTATGATGCAACTTTTTGTTTTCCTTTTCTTGTTTGATTTTAGAACAATAAATTGCCTATAAAAAAATGTCTTAATACATTTACCCTAGACCTACCGTTTTGAGATAAAACGATTCAAAAAGTTGAAAGAGTAATCGTCATAGTACGCACACGTTTCCACGCCACCTTTGAGGTAGTGTACTTACCGTGTTTGCACGGAAAGCGCTACGTACTATTTGCCTTAAGATAATTCACAAAAATGATGAGCGTCAACTCTATTTTTGTTGTTTATCTTCTTCGAGTCCGTTGTCATTCTTGTTCTTCTCAATGCTATTTCCCTTTTCCTAAGTTAACCATAATCCCAAATGTGTAACAAAATAGGATTGTACTATAAAAGTATTCAGCAATCACATCTTATAAATGACTAGTTTTCCGGCCGCGACTCTTCCCGCGCGTATGTCAGTTATCGCGCAACACCATGAACATCTTTTTGCGCATTTGGATAAAAAGTATCCATATTCATATATTTCATAACGATATTGTTACATGTCATAACAGTGTATACTAAATAGATAAGTAATTAACTAAGTGTATATCTAATTATATAAATAATCCATACAATACGAGTAAGTACGCAAATTATGGTTATTCTTATTGGATTAAACTGTCTTTCTAATTAATGTCAATATCTGTAATTATTAAAAATGTCATAAAAAATATATAAATAATTTAAAAATAAACAATCATTTAGTTAGTGAAAAACTCAATTAAATACGTCATAAAAATAGAATTATATAATAACATACATTTCCATTCTTTCCTATATAGGCATATCCATTTGCCTTCCCCGGGTCTCAAACTATTTCCATACCAAATTTCATCAAAATCATTCCAATAGTTTTCAAGGTTCTTTTTGTAAAATACAAATCTTTCCTCTTTTTAAAATTAGTGTAGATATAGAACTGTAGATTGAAAGTTGAAAGTAAGTAATATTAAATAAAAGTTCTTACTATAATTTAATTACCTATGTCTTATGTCCATGTTACCAGTTGTTGTTGGGAACGATACGCTCTAATCTGTCGATCATTGCATTAACTTGGAATATGCTGTCCAGTTAGGCAAGTCCAACTTCGACAAAGAGGTCACCCGAAGAATCCCACTCGGATGGACAGCGTTCGAGAGGTTACGCGATATCTTCTCGACAAACATCCCACAGAGCCTGAAGACCAAAGTTTCCAATATGAGTTGCCAGTGATGATTTACAGCACTGAGACGTGGTCCCTAACTTTTTTTGCCCTTATTCACAAGCTCAGAGTGAGTTCAAGCAATGAGCTGTGGAGAGAGTTATGATCAGAATTCGTTTGAGTGATATAATTTGGAACTAGGATATTCGCCGAAGAACCAAAGTCACCGACATAGCTTTCAGAATTTGCAAGTGGAAGTGGCAATGGGCGGGCCACATTGCTTGACGAACCGATAACCGACGGGGAGAAAAATAATTTCGCGTGGTTACCACATTACACCAGAAAACATAGAGTTGGTAGGACTCCCACTAGGTGGACTGAACATCAAGAGAGTAATGGGTAGCCAATGGTTACAAGCGACTAATATTCGTTCTTTGTGGCTCTCTCTTGTTCAACAGTGGGCGTCTTGCGGCTGATGATGATGATGATCATTACTATTATTTGCACTTACGTTTTAGTTGCGAAATAGTTTAGTCCTCTACCTTACCAAATCAAACTACTCCCACTAAAATTAAACACTACTTTAAACAACTGAAGTAACCGTTATATAACGGTTCAAATAGTTCAAAGAGTTGTAATTGTCATAATATGTTTAAGTACACTATGGATATACATCATAACGGTAAGTACACTACCTCAAAGGTGGCGTGGAAACGTGTGCGTACTATGACGATTACAACTCTTTCAACTTTTTGAATCGTTTTATCTCAAAAACGGTAGGTCATAGGGAAAAGTGTATTTAGACATTTTATAGACAATTTACTGTTCTAAAATTTTCGGCAAGGAAAATTTTATGATGCAACTTATTGTTAAATACTAAAAATTACAACTCTTTGAACTTTTTGAACCGTTATATCTTAAAAACGGCGGTTCTTAGAAAAAAAATTACTTGCACATTTTTTATAGATATATATTTGATATACAATTTTTGTAAAGCAGAGTATCATTCATAGGGCTCAATTTTATCCTGTATTAACGGAACCTTTAAAAAAGGTTAGTATATGAACTGAAAAATTGATTGGCTCTACTTACATGATAAGTACTAAATTTACCTTCTTTAATACCTGCTCTAAAAATGTCATAATATATATTTTATGATGTAGCCATCTACACGTTACAAAGGTTGAACCTTTTGGGGTATGTTTACCTTTAATAGGTGTTCGACGCGGGTCGGCACAAATATTAAACGAAACTCCATTGATATGAAATTTTCTTTGACGCGAATCACGTGGCAGTCCGCGTGACCCACGGCAATTATTCTGGCCATAGAGCAATTTTAATATAATTATATTAGTAAAAAATAGCATCGTAATCGGTCAAAATCAGCATTTGTACTTCACTTAAAATCAATTCAATTGCACTTATACATTAAAACAAACAAGTTTTTTTATTTATACACTAGTCTTCATATGTACATAATATATATATATATATTTATATATATATATATATATATATATATGTACATAATACATAATCACGTGGCAGTCCGCGTGACCCACGGCAATTATTCTGGCTATAAAGCAATTTTAATATAATTATATTAGTAAAAAATAGCATCGTAATCGGTCAAAATCAGCATTTGTACTTCACTTAAAATCAATTCAATTGCACTTATACAATAAAACAAACAAGTTTTTTTATTTATACACTAGTCTTCATATGTACACAGTTTGTAACCTTCTGATTAGCAATGATGCCTACTATATACATAAATATTATCTCTTTAGGGATCAAAAGGTTTAAAGAAACTAATGTTATGAGTTTAACACTGTATCAATAAATCAATACCTAAGTCTGTGTATAGGATGGGGCGTGGTAGAAATAGCTTGGACTCCGTGAACCAAACGTACTGCTGACTTTGATCCAAACCGTGGCCTTATAGTGTCACTAAAATAGCATGGGGTTCTTCAAAAAAGGCGTGAAGAGATTTCCTCAGAGTTGGCAACGCGCGAGTGATGTGACCCCTGGTGTTGCAAGCGTCCATAGGCTACGATAACTGCTTACCATCAGGCGGGCCGTATGCTTGTTTGCCACCTTAATGGTATAAAAAAAAAGAACCCACGTTTCAAAGATATATTTCATTCTTTATGTAGCCTGTTCATTAATGGATGCCCGCTGTATTTGTCTGTTAACTGTGAGAGCATGTGCTGGCTGGATTAAAAAGAATATTCAAAAACGATTTTACTACACACTTTTAAAGACCACTTCGCCTTTAAGTTGATATGAGATATCATGTTATTTTTCTTCCCCAGGAGAAGAAGAAGTAATAGAAGGTGGCGTTTCCCTTGCATTGTCTCTTTGGGTGCGTTCTGAAGTTCTTCTACGTTCAAATTTACCAAAAGCGGCCCTGGAAGATCTGAAGATTGCTCTAAAGGAGAGGTTGCCGGTGAAAATGCGAGCGCAGTATTATTGGAGAATGGGGCACTGTTATAAAGGTAAGTAATATAAGATGAGTAAAAAAAAAATATTCCAGTGATAAAATAAAAAAATAAAAGGAAGTCCGTTGAACTATATAAAACTGGACTTGACCATTTGTAAAAAACACTTAAATATAAATTTAGAACCAGTGACTTATTGTGTAACTAAATGGTATCGTGGAGATAAAAATAATTTGGACATAAATTTGACATTTGTCTTTGGAAACGATACCCATTATAGACATAGAATTACAAAATAATAATGTACTTATAAATCATTTATTCTACAAAACAAGACATAGTGTACATACAATTTTAAGGAGCCCCTGGTTCCTACACTAGGCTCTAGACCCGTAGCATATGTTCCAGGTCTCTTTCAGGATCATCTATTCATTATTGCTTCGTGTTGATCTTTTCTTTTACTCTGTGAGCTAACATCTCGGTTCTTCAACCTACCGGACTCATATCATTCTTCATGAAATATATCATATCTTCTACGGTCTTCCTTTTCCCATATATATCCACTTTTATACTCCACGATCACCCAGTTATTTATTCATGAGCAACACACCCTTAACTTCAACCAAAATATTCAAATATGAGATTTCCTTATCTCACTCATGTGAGGTCGGCATACTCTGTCTTCTCTAAGAACAAAACGACATAGGTACCTACTTGTGTGGATTTATGGCTACCCGACGCCAGCTTGGCCACTTGGGAATACTTTTGTTGGTAGTATACCCACTACCATTCAAATAATCAATGAAGCCCTGATGTTCGCCACATATGCAGCAAGCTTTTAGCCGAGAACCGTGCGGTATATATATTTTATACATTCATTAATTTGAAACAAAAGTTCGTCCAAAAGGAATCAAAAGGAACTGAGTAGGTACTTTCAGATTTCAATCAACACAGCCGGAAGCGAGACCGAAGAACAAAACGATATCTACGTAACCGTAGAAGTGATCCGAATTGCCAAAATTATTTCCTTTCATCGTAATATTATCCGTTGAGTAGCGGGCTTCATAATCATTTCATCAATTTTTTAATGTCGTAAGAGGCACCTAAAGGGAAAATATGAGCTAATTAGCAGCAAGTGACGACTTACGTCAGTATTAGTGGGATGTTGCTGCACGTGGGCTCTTTCCATCTTATCGCTTTGACTGCCAGAAAGATAGTGGCTGTTCTACCAATGAGAGCATTCCTAATGAAGATTGGCTTCAGGAAGGTTGCCAGAACGGCCATATAGCCGAAGCAAATACTTAACGTCGGTCGTTCGTGAAAACATATTGTCAATAAGTCTGGTGTTGTCTAATATTACATTGTTAAAGAAGGTATATTATACCTACTCCACAAGTGGACAAAGGTAGGAATATGTTTAATGCGTAATATATGTAAACAAATAAAAAAATAAATAATAAATAATAATAATAAACAACATATATAAGACCTAGGATTTTTTCGCTACGCCTAAGCCTATGATGTAAACTTATTTGTAGGTGCTGGAGAACCGACAAGAGCAAAGGTATCGTATGAGCTTGCTGGACGGTTGCTTAGCAACAATGAAGAGGCAAAAAGCCAACTCATGAAAGATGTCGACAGCCTTGATTACAGTGTCTCACCTAAACACCCGCCCGATAAAGCCGGTAAGAATTACATTTCCTGTTCTGTTCTCCACTGACCAGCTCTCTTAACTTGCATTATGTATGACCCCTCACAAATTAATATGAAATGATTCATAAATTACTGGTATCAGGTATATCACTCACTGGGGGAGCTAAACAGAACATGCCGTCTTTATCAAAAATGTTGAAAATCTGCGAAGAAGAAAATAAGGTAACCCTATACTAAAATAATAAGGTACTTGATTGTACGTGTGTCTTAGAGAGACTAATAAATGTTTCCAAATATGCTTACAGGCACGATCGCGTGTTAAGCGAAAATTATATTTTTACCAATTATTGGTGCACAAAATGTTATGCCCCGGGCAGGAATCGAACCCACGTCCTCCGATTTCGTGCCGGACTCCTAAACCACTCGGCCACCTGGGCACGTTATTACTAGCCAAAATTTCATGCTCCAATTGTAATACATTACGAGAGGTTCTGGCATCCGGCACGAAATCGGAGTACGCGGGTTCGATTCCCACCCGGGGTATAACATTTTGTGCTCTAATAATTTGTAACAATAAGACTAATAACGCTTTATCTATCTACTTAACTCATGTGTAGCATGCCTAACTCATAATATTAAGTTCTGTATGTATTCTAGCATGTCCTGTTTACTAAATAAGTCGGCGTTTCCTGTAACTCAAAAATCACGATTCACATAAAAGCAATAATGGGAACAATACGATTTTTACACTCTCCCAAATATTCCCCAGAGAGGAAGACGGTTTATATTTTGCACAGACTTCATCTATAAATCATTTAATCTATAGATACGTTCCTGCAATATTCCTTATATTGGTAAATCCTAGGACTTGCAAATCTTCGTATCAACCAACAAGAGTTGGTAAATATAAGGTTAAGGTAAGTTATGTTGAAGAGATTTTCAGGGATTTTATATCAGTATTTGGTTCATGCTATATGTTACTACCGATGGTTAAAAAAAAATACCATGCTCTCTGAGGTAAAACTAATTTATTTTAATTAAAATTACTTTCGCAGAACACTGCCGACCTTTACCGTAAGATGTGGGTAAATCCTATTCTTATTAGAACGACTAATAAGAAAAACGACTAAGTAGGAAAATGGACCAAGTAATGTATTATGTGATATCAGCAGCATAAAATGTCCATTAATCTGTTTAACTACTCCAGTTGTTTTTTTTTTTTTTTTTTTTTATTTATTTATTTAAATCATTTACAAAAACAAAACAAAAATAAGCATACCAAAAATCACAGAGATTTGTCCGGTTTGCGTACAAAAGTCGAGTAGTTGACAAATAACATAACATTACACAAAATGCATAACAATAACAAGTGAACTATGATCACACATAAGTCGCATCATAAACGCTAATGCGGAAAAGGGACAACCATACTGGTTTTATTTCGCCGAGCAGTAAAAGACGACTCGAGCCGATAACAAAACTTGTTCTTCTACTGCCCAGTGAGTCATCTACAGGCTGTTCAAAAGGTGTGATTTTAGTTTATCCTTAATATTGTTCCTCGTAATACTGTTTTTGTAACTTACATCGATATCATTTAATAGACGAGGAATTAGATAGCGTGTTGTTCGTTTACCATATGTATTACTGGATGTTATTGTATATAATTGTTCATCAGTAATTTTTCTAGTGGTTATATTGTGAGAAATTTTTTGTTGTATATCTAAATTGAAATATTGTTCTTTAAGAAGGTAGTAAATAAATTTTTTATGTACTGGTAGAATTTTGCAGTGCCGAAAGAGATCGTAATATTCATTCGCTTTATGTTGTTCTTTAATCGCGGGTGAAACAATTTTTTTTAATATTCTAATTTGGATATTCTGAATTTTATCAAGGTAGGTCTTGAACGTTCTGCCATAGCTGGTGATGCCATAGCTTATGATGGAATCTGCCAGCGTATTGTATAAAAGTAATAATATTTTATACGGTATTCTACCTCTGATTATATTTAAATTAGCTAAAAATGCTCTGAGTTTATCACATACACTAATAACGTGCGGGTACCAGTTAAAATAACTATCGATCACTAATCCTAAGTAAGTATGCTTTCCGACTGTTTCGATGACTGGACAGCTGCAATTTTGTACCTTTTGATGGAAACATATATGGCTATGTGCCTTAAGTATTTTATTAGTGTCGAAGGCGTATTTAAGGTAGGGTGAGCGAATGTGCAATAATTTGGTTTTATCAGCATTTAGAACAAGCCTGTTGTCATGACACCATTTGCTTAGGCGGTCGAAATCGTATTGAATTTTCTCTCGTGCTCTTTCAATATTCCTATCAGCAATAACCAAACATGTATCATCCGCGTATTGATAAGATGTGCAATGTCTTAGTACATTGTTCATGTCATTGACATAAGAAATAAAGTGAAGAGGGCCGATCACCGATCCTTGAGCTGTTCCCTCAGTGACTGGTAGGACCTCACTCGTCGCATTTCCCAATTTAACGTAGTAGGACCTATTTTTGAGGTAATCTTCACACCATTTTAATATCGGACCCCTGATTCCAGAATCTTCAAGTTTTAAAAGCAGATGTTCATGATCTAGGGTGTCAAAGGCACGCGAAAAATCGATGAATAGGACTAGGACATGTCTGCGCTTGTCTAGGTGATTATTGACTTCATCACTGAATTTGGAAAGCAGCAGAGATGTACTTTTAAGTGGCTGGAAACCATACTGGTTACTACTAATAATTTGATTATCGTGGTAAAACAAATGAATTTGATCACTTATGTACCTTTCAACAATTTTATCTATAGAAGATAGGAGGGAAATTGGCCGATAATTCGACACGTCATTCAGTTTGCCTTTCTTATAAATAGGTCTCACACAACTTTGCTTTAATTCATTCGGGTATTTTCCGGCTGTGAGACTGGTGTTAATCAAATGCGCAATAGAAGCGGATATATGTTTGGCGATGTTTTTCACATCAACAATTTTAATGCCGTCGCCACCTGGTGCTTTCCTACCATTCAGTCTGGAAATTATCTTTTCAATGCTTATGGGTGTTGCTTTTTTAAAGTGTAAAGTGACATTAGCAGATTTTTATATTCGTTGGCATCCAGAAGTTTAATCGGACATGAAGGAAGAATTGCCTTAACTGCATCACGGAATTCTGTTGCGAAATTATTGGCAATAACTTCATGAGCCTGTTTACTGGAATCAAAAGCTTCCGAAATTATATCCTCTATCGACCTACTGACCCTGCCACACATTTTGTTTACAATTTGCCAGAGTTTTCGAGGGTTTTTTACATTAGCATTTATTTCGCTGTAATAGTAGTTATTCCTACTTTTTTCGAGTATCTTATGAATTTTATTTCTAATTTTGTTGTACTCTAATCGAAGGCAACTGTTTGATGAATCTTTTTTCCAGCTATTGAACAAGGCATCCCTCCTATCAGCCATTTTTAGCATATATTGCCGCACCCAAGGTTGTTTGGTGAGTTTGTTAGTGTGATGCGATTTATATTTTAGAGATTTGTTATAAGCAGAGGTAAAACTAGTTTTTATAAATTTATAAATACTTTCTGGACACGAGGTGTCTTTTGTACACGACCAATCAGTACTATTTAATTCCTCATTTAGAATTTTATGATCATAATATTGAGTTTTACAATTTTTCGACACACCCTTTATTTGATGCATCGCTTCACATGCCAACAGAATGACGCGGTGGTCCGCCAGAGTTGTGTCGACTGCGCCCGTGCACGGATTCAATGAAGTTAACTTCGTAAACAAGTGATCAATACATGATTTTGTAACTTTTCCTAGTCTCGTCTCAATCCTAGTATAGTCAGTTATACCTACATTGAATCCGTGCTCAGAAAGCATGTCAACATACAAGCTTCTTATGGAATTGTTCGTTTTAAGGTCTATGTTAGCATCTCCAAGTATGATTGTGTTAGTGTACGAGTTTTTATCTAACAGCTGTGACAGTTCGGAAATGAAAGTGTTTTTATCAGTGCGTGGTGGTCTATAAAATGCACACAGATTTATAACAATTCTGTTAGCGGTCACTAAATTACCGGTTAGAATTTCAAAGCTCGTCATTGTTTTGGTTGTTATAGGTGTGAATTTAAGATAGTTTTTAATGTAGACTATTATTCCACCTCCTTTTTGGTTTGTACGAAGTTCTGTGTGAATTTTATAGCCATCAATATTGTACAACTTACTAACTGTAGAAGAAATACCCACTTCAGTCAGTACAATTACATCGATGGGAACTTTACATGAATTTATGAGTAGCAATAACTTTGCGAAGTTTTTAATTACAGATCGTATGTTTACATGTAAACAGAATAAGTTAATTTGTGAAAATGGAACTTGGCTTATAAATGAATTGACAGTAGAACAATTTATAATTTCTGTGGACGTATGAATATTGTTTGCCATTATTTATAAAGGTAGGTACAATAAGTATATTAGAGTTAACTCACGTAGGGAAATATAAGATAAGTAGGACTAATCTATAGAGATAGTAAAGCGTCGATATCCGCCATCGAGCGAATTATGTGTGGGCGGCTTTTGTCATCGGATTTTTTAACATAGATAGTACCGTCTTTACACCATACGTACTTATAGCTATCTTTTAATTTTTGCTGGGCATTATACAAGAGGACCTTTGTACGATGAGTTAACGCCCCACGTATGTAAACTCGACGCGTAGCTATATCCTTGGGCAAAGAAGACAGTATACTTCCCGCTGTGAGCTCCATATTTTTGGCTGAATTAACCCACTGGGTGCGCGCTGCACTAGATTTGACTTCAACCAAAATATGGCCCGGCTGTGGACGATCCTTAGGTTTTTGCAGGCGTCTGGCAGTTAGTATATCGGTAGCATTTAATTTTAACTTTTCCGCAACTTTGTTCACCACTTCTGTGACATCTTGATTAGGAGTTTCCGGTATCCCTGCTACCTCTAGTGTACCAGACAACATTTTTTGGTCAACTTCATTGATATGCTGTTCTAGCACTGCGATTCTTAATTCGAGATTCTTATTTTTATTAAGTAACTCTATGTTTTTATTTACTAGTGACTTTATAGTGCCTTCTTGTTTCCTGACCATATCTTCAAGATCCGACATTTGCCCATTCATATGTTCGACAGCCGTTGTAAGCTCACCAATCTCAGCCTTGATGATCCTTTGCGTCTCGCGAGAAATATTCGCGATAAGTTTCTTTTCATTGAGGGCTTTGCAGGCGTGACCTTCCTGGCCATCTTCTTCGTCAGAGCTTTCATCCGGAGTCACAAAGAAGGAAGAGCGCTTAGAAGCGTTGCTGAGACATTCCTGACAACTCCATTCCAGGCCATCTGAGTTCCTGAGAGCCGCCAGCTGTTTGTTGGTCAGTTTGGAGCAGCTGGGTGTCGAGTGAACCGTTATATTACACCTACTACACACGAGACCCGGAGATTTTGATGTAATATTTTTATTACATGTCGAACATTTATTAGGTGCCATGTTGACGAACGCTATCGCGGGTAGGAAAAATCACAGGTAAAACGTAACACGACCAATGCGTATGCAGTCACGAACTCGACTCACTGTTACTTATATATGTCATAATTATTAAAGTCAAGGGATAGAAATTCAAACCTCGTCGTAAGCACTTTATAGCGGAATTCTTTGCTCGTGGTAGCAACCTGTCTCAAAAACTTACATTTACTATTTAAATTTCATTGATTAAGCAACAACATTTATGTATGTAGTAGAATTGAGTGTCGCTTTCAAATCGTGAAGCTCTGGGTTCAATCCTTCTTAGTGTTTTCTCCCATTTTTAGATAATTGTTCTAGTCCCATGACTGTCGATTATCAAAGACTTCACTTTTCATCGATCATGTGCGTGAGTCCAGGAACCCTTCTTGACATTTTTATAATAAATTTATATCTTAAAATTCTATTTTTCTTGATATAGGGCCGATTTGCGGTGGCAGATTCCCCAATAAAAACTGGGGACATTTTACTCGTGGACACTCCATACGCTGCTTGTCTGCTGTCGGATTTCTATGGCTCTCATTGCTTGCACTGCTTCAAAAGGTCAGTATCTACATATTATTATCATTTTTTTGCCTTAGAATAAAAAATGTTGTGTAAATGTTGCGGAGGTTTGAATTTGGTACATTGCCACAGGTTACATTGACGCGAGTAGGTGTTGCTAAGTATTGGGGTGTCTCATTACCATCTTAACGCTCAGTTGTTAATTGAAAGGTAGTGGTTATACTACCATCGAAAGCATGCCCACGTAGATATGTCATCAGACTGATAACCGCCTAACCTAAGCCAGAACTTACAGTAGTTAGAAAATAGGAAGGTGACGATGACTATAATACACATCCTAACATAATCGATTAATTGCGGCTCTGATAATCTGGAGGCTAATGGTAGTGATAATAATTAGTTATGTGCAATTCATTGTATCAAATAAAGCTAATAAACTTTCTTTTTGATATACAATCAAAGTTACGAGTCAATATGGTGACGAGATGACGACAAATTAGTGATAATCAGCAATAGGTTTGCCTATTACGTAATGCATTGAATCAAAACATTGAAAAGACGCTGGTATAATAAAATAATGACAAAGCCACGTTTCGTAACTATGAGGAAAAATATTTTTTCTTTGTTTAAAATAATATAATAAATTTAGAAGTTGGTCTGCGACAATTTACCCATTGTTTTTACGAAACAAATTATTTTATTTTCGGGTCTTGAGACAATAGAAACAACTTGAAATAGCTGAAGACATATCGTAATAAAGGTAACCATTTCTCTTATTTGTCTAAAACGGTTTGATTCCTTTTGAAATGAATAGTACCTAGCGTTAAATAAGTAGGAGTATTGAAATTTTAATAATAGTTTCCATATAGATTATTAAGAATACCAATAAAAAATGTAATTTCTTTTAGGTTTCGCTCTAACAGAAAACAAAAAATCGTGACTCTATAATAATATTGTCTACGTGGTCTTTTGTATTGTTGTAATCTTTTGTATCGTAGTAGGTAGAGTTTTGACATTTTAACAGAATAAATAAATACGTGTTATTGTAGATAATATAATAGGAAATAATAAAAGAAACAAAATTCTAATGGAATTCCTGTAAAGGACCAAACTTTATGAAAACTCAACAACTTTTTTGTAAAAGTTTCTTTTTGTATTTTATGTTACATGTACTATATTTATTTAAAGGCGATTCAGAGAACAAATTTCATCGACGACAACATTCAAAGCCTTTTGGTGATTTCCCGGAACGTCGCACCGCTCCGTATACCGCTCGAGAATCTCTGAAGTCTGCTAACAACAGATGCTCAAAAATTAAAGATTGCCGAGTTTTATCGCATTCTTATTTTAGAAATATAATATGTACTTATTCATACATACCTCAAAGAAAGAAGAACTCACCGTCATTATAATTTTTTCATGGAAGTAATAAGTACTACGTACAACAGTACTTATTACTTCCATGCAATTTTTACTAACTTAATAGCTATTTGTTCTTTTAGTTTACGGTTGCTGAGAACCTCTTTTGTATCTGGTTAAACAACAAAAACTGCATTTTCCTTGTCTCTCCATTTGAATTACTTCTTTGCAAGCTTCTATTTAATTTTTAGAAGTTCGTTCATTCTGTCTTCTTACGGATTCGGTAGCAAAGGGAGTAATAAGTCATTACTTATGTCATCTGTATAAAATATAATTTTAATATAGATGCATTACTTGCTGCTGCGTTCAAACGAGCGCCGCGCTGCTTGGCAAGCAGCCCAGCTCGGGATAGAGACCGACGTACGAACAGCGTTCTTCTCACAAATGTTTTTGAGGCTCTTCCTGATTGTTTCCTATAGAATGAAGATATATGCGTATTTCATATTTTTTAAACTAATAATTCCACTTGTTTTTGACCTTACAAACGTCACTACAAGGTCTTTTTCTTATCCAGAGGTTAAGATTAAGACATGTTAAACCTCACAAAAGTATTATACTTCTTGAAATACTTGCAACTAAAATTGTATAATTAATTTGCAGTAAAGTAAATCTCTCTGCTTTTAAGTTTACAGGATTATTTACACGATCACTGTGAAATAATTATTACCGTCATGATAAAAATATTCTTAAGTTATAACGAGTTGATTCTGAACTTATTAGATGGATAGAAGCTTCATACAACAAACACAATCAATATCGCTACATAGAGGAGAATCCTGTTAGAAATCTGTGCTAATAACTCGTTATCGGTTGAGACTATGTTTTATCTGGTGTGTTTCATCAGAAATATTTTTTTGCACAGGTTGGTAGACTGTGAAGACTCTGCTCCGATCTGGTGTCCTAAATGCTCTGGCGTAGCTTTCTGTAGCACTCAATGTCGGGATACTGCCGTTTCCACATACCACTCTTATGAATGCCAGTTTTTGGACCTTTTTATTGGTAATATTCACTTCTTGTGAAGTCAAACCTTGCTAAATTATTTACTGTGTGTTCTAATTGTTCATCTACGGCGTGCCTTTCAGGTTCTGGCATGTCAATTTTGAGCCACATCGCTCTGAGGATGGTGACTCAAGCCGGACTTGATACAAGTTTATCTATACATTCAAAATTCATTTCAAACACAATGAAAACCGTGGAAGGAACCGTACTCAATGATGTCGAAGGAGTTGCGAAGAAGTCTAGGATGAAAAGTAGGAAAGAAAGACTGAATCGTTCCAAAAAGAGTCTGAAGAATTTCGCTGAAAAAAATCTAAAAGAAGAAGACGTGGAAACCAACATGGAAGAGAAAATGAGCTTCGATGAGAAGCTGGAATTAAAAGCAGCTCAAATATATTCCTTATGCACGCACTGGGATCAGAGAAAGGGAGAGGATTCCTTGAAGAGAATTGTGATGGGGATGTTTCTATCTGTATGTTTGCAAAAGGCTGGATTTTTTACGAAATGTGAAAAAGGAAATGCTGACAAAGGTTTGTGACAATTCTCAATACCATAAATTACTTTTCTATACCTTGAAGACCAATAAATAGCACGACTCATATAATATTTTAGAAGGATAATATTTATTGTTATTAATGCAACCTATTTCTCCAGTTTGTATTCAGTGGCCATCCTTAAATTAAACGATATATATAAATAATTGGAGTAATATAAGGTGATGACATGATTACGTATTGATCACGAAGGGTTGTTTCAGTATTGACATTAAAAAATTTTGTACAAGATGATATTTTACCATAAAATTTATTGGTAATTTTATAATGTCTTTTTATTATGTTATTGTGACGGAACAAGCTCGAGGCCCACCTGATGTTAAGCGGACTAACTTCTGCCTATAATAGATGCATTTCGTCACAAGGTACGAATTGCACTGCGCCCGTCACCTTGAGATATAGTTATTAAGTCTCATGTGCCTGTAATTTCACTGGCTCTCAAAGACTGCTGCCGGAACATACCGTTAGGTGCTTGGTGACAGATTTTCTACTTGAGGGTGGTCGCTATACAGGCAGGCATTCGCAAAATGCCCTTCCACCAAGCGGTAAAGCTCAAACCCGCGCCGGGATTCGCACCGTGTACCTGCTGCGCGGCAGTCCATAGCCAATGCCACTGAGCCATCACTGCATCAAAAATCTCTTTATATTTGCCTGTACTATTTTGAAGGATGTAAGTCACCTTTGTTTCTTAATATATTATATTGATTATGATACTTTCAGCTCAAACCTCAATCTGCGAGCTGATTGTCTGCAATCTGCAATTGCTTCAATTCAACGCTCATGAGGTATTTGAGACTGTTCGCGGTCCACACATGTTCAGCGGATCCAAACCAGTGTATGTGGGTGTAGGCATCTACCCTACAGGTGCACTATTTAACCACGAGTGCTATCCAGCAGTGTCCAGGTCAGTCTTATCAATTCTCTTAATACAATTATTGATATAAAATGTATTTTACATTCTAATACCATGACAATAGGATCCCTTATTCAGTGACACCCATTATTAATCCACAACAGTTCAACATAGATAATGTTGCTCTTACTACGGCATTTCGCATAGACATGTTTGTGAACGTAGGTCACTTTTGGTATAATATTACTTAAAATTCTCTTTAAACAAATATTATACCGAATTTCATTTCCTTTTTCTTTTTCTGTTTGCTAGAGACACAACGGCAGATTTACTTTGTTAAAACATATTCAAGTTTTTTTATGACTTACACACAGTATATGATAATAAGTTCTTATTCCGTAAATAAATTCCTAACCAAAATAAATATTGTCAGGTTTTTTGATGGAAGAACCATTGTCTTTGCCGCAACCAGGCCGCTTTCGCCGGGAGAAGTGGTCTCTGAAAACTATGGTCCTCATTTTATGCTGCGCAACGTAAGGGACCGGCAGCGGTCACTAGCTTGCCGATACTGGTTCAAATGCCAGTGTTCAGCTTGTGTCGAGGACTGGCCGACTCTTAAACAGCTACCAGAAGGGCAAGTTTACCTCAGGTATGTAAAGATCTTCCGTTCATACTATACCTACTTTCTTTCAATCTTAACTACTTTGCTTACCGAGATATATTTCGTGTAATAAAACTATATTGAATGATATTTGTTGTTATTTTTCATATTCGCTTCATTGGACATAAAAAAGTGGCAAATATACGATAGGAAAAATTTAAGTCATGTGCGGGATACGAACCCGCGTCCATCCACCCCTTGAGCCGGGGTATGCTCTAACCAATTGAGCTAACATGACATGACGTCATAACTCTAATCTTTCCTATCGTACTTTAACCATCGTATTGGGATGGAGCGACATCTATAGTTCAACTTTCGACAAACAAGACCAATTTTGCAATTGGTTTTATACTTGTAAATGATGACGCAACCTTATAATTTTAATATTGTTAGGTTTGCAATAACACCTGCTATGCGGATTACATTACAAAATCACAAATATACGATAGGAAAAATGTATCCCGCTCACAACTTCAATTTTTCCTATCGTATATTTGTGATCGTTATTGCAAACCTTGTTAGGTTAGAGTTATGACGTCATGTCATGTTAGCTCAATTGGTTAGAGCATACCCCGGCTCAAGGGGTGGATGGACGCGGGTTCGTATCCCGCACACGACTTAATTTTTTTCTATCGTATATTTGTGACCGTTATTGCAAACCTAACAATATTAAAAAAAATATAAAAAAAAGTTGTCTACCATTTTGTCAGTCTATTAAGAATCGCAGTATGGTGGTATACAGTGGTACTCATTGCGGGTGGTCCCCGTGGATTAATCATGTTGCTCATGTTGTTGCAATAGTTGTGCTACAGGTACATGCTTTAAAATAATATGCCTGTGATATAACCAATTGAGTTATTTGAAATTATAGACAAAACTATTATGTTATCAATCCCCATTATACTTCTTTTACTGAAGTAACTAGGAGTTTCAAGGGCTTTTTCTCAATTTCCACCAGTAAATTATAATTATTTGCTTCTGGCGACATGTAGGTTTCTGTCAGATGTGACAAGGGTGTAAATAGACTTTGCAAAGAACGTTGTACGTGAAACAAACTGAGATAAGATGAAATAGATCAGAGTTGAAGAAGCATACATATGACTCCGCATTGTGCCAAATAAGGATATAAAGAAGAAGATAGATTTGAGGAATGACAGCTGTCAAAGTGATATCAAAGATGGTATTGTATTTTAGGATATTGATTACAGTTCTAAAAATATCTAAGATGTGACAGCTGTGGAGTTATCAGTGTACCATTATTCGATTTTGATTTCACATTTGGGGTACTTTTACCAAAAAAAGTATATCATGACAGGTGCAGTTGTCAGACTTACAATCGTGCATTATTATTTTTTATTTAACATAACTGATGTCGGACTTATACAGGTTTTATCCCGGAAACTATTGATCAAAAACCAATTAGAGGTCTAGTTATATTATGGTAGAAGTACAGTTTGTATGTTACGGCAAACAAAAACGTTCTAAAATGCGTTTCCTGGGAATAAGGACATCCCCTTAATATTTTACTTTTTGTTATAATTATTTGTTAGAAAATTTGGAATAATATCAACACATATATATATATATATATATATATATATATTATATATATATATATATTGTATGTTATTGTGACGTAACAAGCTCAAGGCTCACCTTATGTTAAGCGTACCTCTGCCTATAACAGATGCAATTCATCACAAGTCATGAATTGCACTGCGCCCGTCACTTTGAGACACAGTTGCTAAGTCTCATGTGCCTGTTATTTCACTGGCTCTCAAGGTCAGCTGCCTTATATGTGTGCGTGTGCATTGAGTGAGCACCCTCAGAAAAAAATCAATAAAATAGGATAATTTAGTAAAAGTTCTAAAACAATTGTAAAACCAATATCCCTTTTTGTAAAAAGGTAAAACAGAAGATAAATCGTTTGTAATGTGCTCACTCAGTTCTCACAGAAAATCGTCAATATCTTCAAATCTATTGAGTTTACAAAAATAAATTGTATACTAGGTTTTAGTAAAACTTGTGAAGAATATAAGTATCAATGGACAGATTGCCTAGTGCCGTATTTAAAAATTTACAAATAGATAATTATGCTCACTCAATCCTCCATTTTCGCAAGGGCCGATTGCTCTCTAATAAACTATATAATTAAACTTCGTTATATTACTCGTGTTTAGTACATGTTCAATAGGATTTCGTAACATACTAAACGAAAGTCTATTGTGATACATATATAAGTAATAAATAATTTTATGTGCTCACTCAATCCACACATTTATGAAAACCAAAAAACATGAATATCTTCAGATTTGTTACCATTACAAAAAGTCCAGATAGCTCATGTTTTAGTAAAAATTTTTACTAAATATCTGCCATTTCACTTCTAATTAAACTTGTTTACTTTATGAGATATACTTATTTTATTGTTTGTATGAAATTTCGTACTATAGGGTGACCATATTTTATGTATATGTTTGTTCCAGTGTTTTTTTTCTTTTATAATGGCTTCACATATCCCCATATCGATTAATATGGTCGAGTTCATTTGTTCTTAAAGAAGTTCCGATACAAAAAAGATCGTGTTCAATAGTACAAATAAATTAATGAACCTTTTGTTTGCTCTTTTCATAAAACTTCGTATTTAAATCGATAATTTCAAATTGAACGTGTTAATAAATAAAGCTTTTCCCAAATATAACTTTTATTTTCTCTGCATTAAAGAAAACTTTGAATTGCCCATTTCGTACGTGGCTAAAACGCTATCCGCGAAAAGCCAAAAAAAATAAACTTCATTCTTTAGTCTATGGCCAATTGCCATGCGCGCGCATAGGAAAACAGATAAATTTTCCCCGCCATTGCAAAAAAATATTCACAACTCGTTTTCACTGTTGAAATAATGGTTATTATTAATTAATTATTATTTAATAATAATTAATCAGCATATATTAATTATTAATAAATTAATATATGCTGGGCACGCTGCCAACTGATAGTGGGCTAGAGCATTTGGACTGCCTATGAGTCCAAATGCTTTTATTGTAGTAGCTGTAGTTAGTATATAGTTTGTAGTATTTTGTTAATAAAGGCATACCGCCGGTAAAAAAAAATGATAAGTACTAGATATGAAGAAAGTTATTTTTAGTACTATTTCCTTCACAAGTGTGTTGAAAAATGTTGTATGATACTCGTGTGTGTGGCATTGATGATTACCGTCCTCGGCTCTCTGAGGGCTCGTGTCACAATGGCGCCACAGCACAGCAGTAATCATACATTACAAACACGTGGTACAAACCACAATGTAACCCACAACATTGACTTTTCATTTACCCGACTAAACTCGACCTACATATGTATGGTGTTACTTTGTTTCTGTAAATTACAGAATTATTTTGTATTGTCTATGTTATACTGAAAATAGAGAAGTATAGGCAAAAATGTTTGTAGGTACTAACTTAGAAGAAAAACAAAAAAACCGTAGGCCAAAAAACCTAAAATTAGCTAGATAATGAAAATGAAATAAGAAATTTTGAAAAAAAAATCTGTCGTGAACATACTTTCAAGCATATCTTAAAAAGTACTGCACAGATTTCAATGAAATTTGTTTTATGGATAAATATTAGAATAGATCCCGAAGCTTATGAACTTCCTTTTTATTTTGATAAAATTTGATTGCGATGATATTTGATACATAATTAGGACATGGAACACACAGGCTACTTTTTGACCGAGAGAATGTGACTTTTACCAAGAGAATTTGCAAGTCCGTATATGAGCTAAATTGGTTGGGAGGTTGTTGAGATATAGAATTTTTACTGCGAGGGCAAATGTCAAAGTTGCAAGTACCTAATTGTTGGAATAATTTCAAATTCAAATTCAAATTCAAATCATTTATTTGCCATAATGTAGGTACAGTACAGGTCTTAACTAAAATAATATGTGACTCTACATTTAAACCTTAAAGGCGTGCAAATTACTGGGTTCATCTAAATTAATTTAACAAATTATTATTACAATGTCATTTCATTTACTTACAAAAATATATTATTCATGTCAATCATTAATTTATAATTTATCTGTGAGAAATTCATCAATAGTGTAATAAACCTTATCAATAAGAAACTCCTTTAATTGCAATTTAAATATGTCAATATTCTTTGCCTCTTTTATGGTTTGCGGTATTTTATTATATATATTAATCCTTTTGCCAAACACACTTTTACTAATTAAAGCCTTTTTATGTCTCTGAGCGCATAGTATATTATCATATCGTTTTGTTGCCAACGTTTTATAGTCACTAAGATTATTTCTCATGAGAATAGCTGCTTCATAAATATACATAGACGGAAGAGTGAGAAGTTTTAATTTTTGAAAATACGGCTTACAGGACTCTGTTGATTCTAGTCTACATATGGCACGAATGCATTTTTTCTGAGCCTTTAATGCTGATTCTTTTTCTGTGGCATTTCCCCACACTAGAACTCCATATCTTAAGGTGGAGCCTACATATGCATGGTAGGCGCTTAAAAGCGCTTTATCGTTGGCTACCTTTCGTAACATATACAATGCATATGAAAATTGGTTTAACTTTGTACATACATGCTTGATATGTGAATTCCATGTTAAGTCAGATTCTATGTAAATGCCTAGAAACTTGGTCATATGTAATTTGTCAATATATTTATTATTGTAATGAATGTTCAGAATGTCAAAATTAGAATTAATATTTTTAAAAGTCATTATATGTGTTTTGTCCAAGTTAATTTGAAGATTATTATTTCGAAGCCATTCTATTATTAATTCTAATGAGTGATTAATGTCGTATTCATGTTCACCGTTTTTATTGTCAGTAAATATCGCAGTGCTGTCATCAGCAAACATAATCATTGGATGATCGATAGACCGGGGAAAATCATTTATGTAAACTAAGAATAATAAGGGTCCTAATATACTCCCCTGAGGAACCCCAAATTTCACAGTTCGGCAATGTGATCTATATTTAGTTTCTATTTTTGTAACCATATTTAACCTAGTGATCTCTGTATATTGTTGCCTATTTACGAGATAAGACCTTATCAATTTCAATATATTACCTCTTATGCCGTAATGGTCTAGTTTTCTAATTAGAATGTTGTGATCTACATGGTCAAAAGCCTTGCTCATATCCATGTAAAGTGCTGTGACTCGCTTTTTGTTATCAAGACCAGTATAAACCTTTTCGAGTAAATTTAGAAGAGCCATGTTTATGGACTTTCCTTTTCTAAAGCCAACCTGTTCTGGTACAAAAAATTTATTACATTCGAAATAATTGCTTAACTTGTTGTGAATAACCCTTTCAAAAATTTTTGAAAACACTGGTATGAGTGCAATGGTCTGTAAGAGCGCATGTCTTCTCTGTCATTGTTTTTATAAAGGGGCACTACAATGGAGGTCTTTAGCTTACTGGGAAATAAACCATCCTCGATACATTTATTAATGATGTGACTAAGAACAGGCGATATGAGATTAGCTGTTAATTTCACTATTTTTGTATTTATGCCATCATAACCTGTGCTATTCGTGCTTTTTAGGGAATGCATGATATTTAGTATTTTATTCTC
Source organism: Plagodis pulveraria (assembly GCA_963890685.1). Lineage (NCBI taxonomy): Eukaryota > Metazoa > Arthropoda > Insecta > Lepidoptera > Geometridae > Plagodis > Plagodis pulveraria. The sequence continues at coordinate 7,210,505 of OY982949.1, read as the reverse complement.
ATAAGTGGGTTTCATGAAACAAGAGTTTAAAACAGATTGCTCTAATGTGGTTGGAGCGCTTGTGTTATTCACACAGTTTTTTTCCACTACGTCTATGAAAAAATCATTGAAATTTTTTGCTATTTCTTTAGGGGCAGATATCACTGTTTTGTTTACTTTTATATGTCTAATTTCATCTCTAATATTATGTTGTTTGTTTTTATTTATTATGTTCCACACAGCTTTACATTTATTGGATGATTGTTGAATAAAGTAGTTGTTTTGTACTTTTTGTGTTTGTTTAATAATTCTCTTTAGTTTAGCAGAATATTGTTTGAAAATATGTTTATCTGCGTGAGATGAAGAGCGCCGATAATTCCAAAGAAGGTAACGTTTTCGTTTTGAACAAATTTTTACACCTTTATTTAACCATTTTGGTCGTTTAGTTACTGGAATTTTAACTTTTACAACTGGAAAGCATAGATTGTAGAACAGCAGAAAAATTTCGATGAACTCATTATAAGCCAAATCAGCATTATCAGCATTGTAAACATTGCTAAAACTTAAATTGCGCAGGCATTCAATGAATTTGTTGACATTTTGGTTATTGTAGTCTCGTTTCCACCTAAAAAAAAGTGTGATGAAGTAACTCGTTTTCACTGGACATTTCAAAATTTGTGCAGTGTAATCTGATAATGCACATTCCAAAACAGTTGTTTTCCCGCCTCGTATATTATAATATATAATTTGAATCACGAAAAGCCGTGTGTCACTTGCCTATACTCGTACACTAATGCCTACACTCGTAACACACTTAATGGTTGATTATCCACCATAATTACGTATAAAATCTCAGAATCAATATTTTCGGAAAAAAATACAAAATTCACAATGTTGACACTTTCCCTCCTCAATTCCTAAAAAAACATACGTATTTAGTTTGGTTACTGCGACAGTTCTACGAAAGTAGTGCTGAAGTGATATTGATAATAGATAATAACTATCGATTGTAAACCTTGACACTACTCAAATAAAAATCAACATAATTCGTTAAAATTTTTTTTACAAGTAATTCGAACCAACTTTTAAATGTGTGAAATTACTTGTTGTTGTCGCTCGCCACGTCGTCGATACCACGATAATTCAAAGGCAACTATTACGAGTATGACAATTTTGTGCTCATGTTACCGACATTGAAAACGCGTTCGAAGTATATCATTTTAAGATATAATTAAAAGGTATTTACTATAGTGGAATCTGCAGCAGAGCATCATACAGTTATTTGACACATTTTGAATGTTGAAGTCAGTTCCATTTATTGGAATTTTCTTTTAATATTCACCCTTTTCATTGAGCCATGCTACTTACGGGATGGATTGTCAGCCACCGTTAATTAGTAAGTAATAATAGATAATAAAAGCAATAACATTGAAAAACGAATTAAGTCTCAAAATAAAAAGAAAGTTCATAAATTTCGGGATCTATTCTAATATTTATCCATAAACCAAATTTCATCGACATCTGTGCAGTACTTTTTAAGATATGCTTGAAAGTATATCCAAGACAGTTTTTTTTTTCAAAAATCTTATTTAATTTTCATTATGTAGCTAATTTTAGGTTTTTTGGCCTACGCCTTTTTTTGTTTTTCTTCTAAGTTAGCACCTACAAACATTTTTGCCTATACTTCTCTATTTTCAGTATAATATAGACAATACAATATAATTCTGTAATTTACAGAAACAAAGAAACACGATACATATGTAGGTCGAGTTTAGTCGGGTAAATGAAAAGTCAATGTTGTGGGTTTGGGGCACAAGTGTGTAATGTATGATTACTGCTGAGGCGCCATTGTGACCCGAGCCCTCAGAGAGCCGAGGACAGTAATCATCAATGCCACACACACACGAGTATCATACAACGTTTTTCAACACACTTGAAGGAAATAGTACTAAAAAATAATTTTCTTCATATCTAGTACTTATCTTAATTAATAATAACCATTATTTCAACAGTGAAAACGAGTTGTGAATATTTTTTTGCAATGGCGGGGAAAATTTATCTGTTTTCCTATGCGCGCGCATGGCAATTGGCCATAGACTAAAGAATGAAGTTTATTTTTTTTGGCTTTTCGCGGATAGCGTTTTAGCCACGTACGAAATGGGCAATTCAAAGTTTTCTTTAATGCAGAGAAAATAAAAGTTATATTTGGGAAAAGCTTTATTTATTAACACGTTCAATTTGAAATTATCGATTTAAATACGAAGTTTTATGAAAAGAGCAAACAAAAGGTTCATTAATTTATTTGTACTATTGAACACGATCTTTTTTGTATCGGAACTTCTTTAAGAACAAATGAACTCGACCATATTAATCGATATGGGGATATGTGAAGCCATTATAAAAGAAAAAAAACACTGGAACAAACATATACCTAAAATATGGTCACCCTATAGTACGAAATTTCATACAAACAATAAAATAAGTATATCTCATAAAGTAAACAAGTTTAATTAGAAGTGAAATGGCAGATATTTAGTAAAAATTTTTACTAAAACATGAGCTATCTGGACTTTTTGTAATGGTAACAAATCTGAAGATATTCATGTTTTTTGGTTTTCATAAATGTGTGGATTGAGTGAGCACATAAAATTATTTATTACTTATATATGTATCACAATAGACTTTCGTTTAGTATGTTACGAAATCCTATTGAACATGTACTAAACACGAGTAATATAACGAAGTTTAATTATATAGTTTATTAGAGAGCAATCGGCCCTTGCGAAAATGGAGGATTGAGTGAGCATAATTATCTATTTGTAAATTTTTAAATACGGCACTAGGCAATCTGTCCATTGATACTTATATTCTTCACAAGTTTTACTAAAACCTAGTATACAATTTATTTTTGTAAACTCAATAGATTTGAAGATATTGACGATTTTCTGTGAGAACTGAGTGAGCACATTACAAACGATTTATCTTCTGTTTTACCTTTTTACAAAAAGGGATATTGGTTTTACAATTGTTTTAGAACTTTTACTAAATTATCCTATTTTATTGATTTTTTTCTGAGGGTGCTCACTCAATGCACACGCACACGCCTTATATTCTTTGAAAATTTCAGCTGTATACCTCCTGCTACAGCCCTTCTAAGTTTGGTCAGATAGACGAACCGACCGGCAGTCGAGCGAGCTAGTTATAAGGTCTCGTATCTAGTGTAAAACCGTAAAAATCCCAAGCATATTATTTAAAGTTTGACATTAGATAGGTAGTACTCGTAGTTCTCATGAGAATTATAAGTAAGAATATTTTAATGGCGTCCTGTAAATACCAGTGATTGTTTTCAATTTAAAAATAAACGATATTTCCACTTTTTAACTTTACTCTCCAGGTGTCCAAACTTATCTTGCACGTGGAAGTTCCGCGCCACCGCACGACCACCGAGCCGATGTACCAAGTGTTCCGTCAATGTAGACCCTGAGCTCGTCAAGATTAATGTGCGGACTGTGAACGACTGCGTCGCTGAGTACCAGGTAAACTCTTTTTCTATGTCTATTTTTTTACCCAAATAAAAGTATGACAAGAGCGAAAGAAAATTGACGCAAAAGGAATTTATTAGTAGAAGGTTTATTAGTAGGAACACTAGAATTTTTCTAGTGGTCCTAATACGAATTCTACTGGGAAACTCTCCGACGAAACCTCATTGACAATAACAAAGACAGTCTTCATAACGAACAACAACACAAAATATGTATTAGCACTCAAACGGAACAGGGACACACAAACAAATAATAACTTGTTTCCAGAATAGCAGGGGTTAACAACCATCTCTTTATTCAGCCTTCAGAGTCACTGAAAATGTTACAAAAGGCTTATGGTGAATCAAATTTATCAAAAACACGAAGTACAAAGCGTTCAAAAGCGGTTGAGATGTGATGGAAGATTTGCCTCGCTCTGCTAGGCCATCAACGTCTGCAAGTGAAGTTATTTTTTTCTTCAAAGTTTGCTGTTTGTTATTCTTAGGTAGCTGTTAATTTCCGTAAGATTTCAAATAAATAAATATCGCAAAAGTAAAGGAAATAATTACTGAAAATCCTACTTCAAGTTTGAGAGAGATAGCTCCCAAATTTTCTGTGTCTTACAAGTCGATCCCATTACCATTTTAAATACTCACTTGGGTATATAACATTGTTACCGCTCAGCTAGTCCCAAGAAACCTGAATTTTCTCCACAAACTGAATTGTACAAGAATCTCTGAGGTCATGCTGAGAAACTGAGAAAACCACGCCAAAATTTCAAAAGTGAAAATCATGTTGACTGTTTTATTTGACTATCGCAGTGTTGTGCACTCTACTAAAAGATCAAACGGAAAATAAAAAATATTACTTTAGCGTTATGCGGCGTTTAAAAGAGGAAATTCTACGAAAAAGGTCAAATTCATGAAATTAATGTATTTTGCACCACGTTAATGCGCCTTTGTGCATAGGCGCATTAACGTGGTGCAAAATATTGGCCATGATTGTGAACGATTTTTTGACCAAAAACTCAACAAATGCCATCAAACAACCACATTATTCAACAGATATGACACAAGCCGACTTCTTTCTTCTTCCTAAACTCAAATTACTACTTCGTGGCACTAGTTTTCAATCGATAGAAAACATAAATGAAAATTAGCGACAACAACTGAACTCAATTCCGGAACACGTAACCACGGAAACGTTTAAAAATGTTTTGATTCTTGGAATATTCATGCATACTTTAGAGGTGATAAAATAAATTTTGATGAATAGCTAACATTTTGTGTATTATTATTTATATTTTCCCAGTACTTTCTTGGCAGATTAGTATATCAAATACGGGTTACATTTATAAAGAAAGCCTGTTTTTAAGTTATTACCTTATTTTCATTTATTGCAACGAACCCTAGTAACTCAATACAAGTATTTGTCACTACCGGAATATTCACATACAGTAACCGATCGATATCAAAAAGCACAACAGCTAAGGATATTTAATCACGATAATTACATACCGACAGACTAACAAATACAATAACCACTATACTTACAAAAGTCTTTTTTTAAGGTAATAATTATTGTTAAAAAAAACGGCAAAGAAAAACTCGTTATTGTCAAGTATTGGACAAAATGATTTAAAGCCTATTGGTGAAAATTTGAACAACATGCTTTTTGGACGTAAAATGTACTTGACACTATACGCCCAGTGGCCAAATGATAAAAAAGAGTTATATTTCATCTACATTTCAGAAAGGAGCTAAGTTGATGGAGTCCGAGCAGCCGCAGGAAGCACGCAACATCCTGTGCAGCGCGATAGACCAGTTCCACACCGTGGCTCGACCCCCACATCGTGAGACGCATTTAGCTCAAGAAGCACTGCGTTCCTGCTTCGCGATTGCAGGAAACGTACACCAAGTACAGTCCGATGGATCAGCCAACAATGAAAATGGAGCTATCATCTGTACCAAGTAGAAAAGTGTTCAAATGAGTAATTTTCCCTTTATACCCCATTGTAAATTGAGATTGATTGAGTAGTACAGTATAATTTTATTTATTATTTACCTTACTAGTAGTGGGTTTAAATTTTATACGTTTCCCTGAAACGACTCAATCATTTGCATCACCACCTCTGGTGTGAGTGGTAGATTCGCCAATAAAGACAAATGGTGATCATTTCCGTATGACGACCTATCCTAAAATGGTGTCTTAATATATAATTGTTATCCTGTATTTCATCTTACTTTTAATATAATTGTGCAATCAAAACTATTTGAATTGTTAAAACTGTTTTATTAACTAATGAATTTAGTTTCTATAATGATATTATCTAAAAGGCGATGCAAGGTCAAGCAACATTAGTAAACAATACTTCAGCAAATTACAATACCAACTTTGAATACATGAATAACCTACGTACCTAATTCTTCACAATAATAGCAAATATAAACAGTACGTATTCGTATATATTCCTATTCATCTAACTTATTATTCTTAAGACGGGGACTACGTCTGTTCTCGATGAGCCACTGGCAATGAGATGTCCATCACTTAACTGCGATACAATACATGCAATATGCACAAATATATTAATTTAAAAAAAACAAGTGAAGGACAAGACATGACCACACGGTTTAATAGGCTCTAAGGTGTTATCATTACCAAAGATACAAACATCATCAATTTATCTTTGTGTAATAATTTGTACTGGATAATTGAGCATTTCTTATATGCTCACCCAAATGATACGTTAACTTGATTCTTCGTATTATTTATCCAAGAAATCTTCTTTTCCTTCTTTATTTTTATATAATTGTACATGATACAACTACAGAAAAAAAACTCATCATTAAATAAAAACATCTCATTGACTCCTTTACTCATAAATAAACTTATTCATGGTGTGCTGGAGTGGATATATCCAATAACAATTTATAATCATGTAAGGGATTATCCTGACATGATTATAAATTGTTATTAAACAAATTATGTTTACATGAGTACAATAAATAATGATATTAAATACTCGACCAAAGCAAACAATAACGGTGAGGAATAGGTGCAACGAAGCTCCATGAGGTAAGGTGCAGGTTTCAGGAATCGAAGAGTAAAGACTGCTAACAAACTAAAGTACCTACCTACAGTGTAGGTGGGTGAGAATGGTTACATTTGGGTTGAATTTACTTAAATTCCATGCTAACTAAAATCAGCTGTTACTACTATATTTTTTAAAAGAGCTGTTTTAATTTTGACCTTTTATTCAATAGCCAAGCTACCGCAACCACCCTGTCTAATTTGTTGCAAAATTTTAAATTGTGTGCCTTGTATGATTCCGTTTATGGTAACCTTATGTTTACTATGCTTTGCAAACGGTGTGATTGCCCGCTTTCCTACCTTATTCCTAAACCTTATTTCACTTTTCCACTGCTGACCATTGCTTAGGTAAATGTATAATCCTAGAAGTAGGTAAAATGCAGTATATTTTGTAACCCAAAAGCTTCGCAAAACTCGCTGACGTTTGGTATATAGCACCAAACAAAATGAAGCCTAATTCCAATGTCGTTATAAAATTTGCCCCCAATCAAATAGCATTAAAAGACGAGTCCCCATCATTCAAAATATTTCAATATATCAAGGTTGTTCGAAGAAGCTCTTGCAGGTGCACTCCTGGTTCTCAAGTTCACCATCACCCTCTCCAGTACTAGAGACTGTCCTCCTGAGGGTTTGCACCTGTGTCTGTAGCCCCAGGATCCTTAGAGACGCTTGTTCGAAGTTGTCGTTCAAACGCTGAATCTGGCACTGCATACGGCATTGAATCTGTGGGACATTTTGATCAACTTAATGTGATATACTCACCACAATATCGCAATCAATCTCTGATTTATTCCTAAAAATCACCAATGGGAGGTTGGTATTGACTAACCAAGAAATTTAGATCAAAATTATCGTGGTCACGAGTAGTGAAGTATATGTATTTATTAAAAAGCCTTGTTACCTCTTCACGCTCCTTCTCCGCAGTCTTCACTTGAGCCCTAGCTGATGCCAGTTGTCGCTCCAGTTCGGCTACAGTAGTTTGCATACACCTGGATAATGTGAAAATGATTGAATGGGTAATTCTAGATCAAGAACGTCCCACCGCTAGCAGAGCTAGAAACTAGAAACGAGTTTAAATATTATACATTAAACCGGCAAAAAACACTCACGTTGAAGATCGAATACGTCTCTCACTCTCATCATCAGGGCTAGTGCTAATTCGTCTGTCATGAATCAGCACTCGCCCTGATGATGAGCATCTGATATGCTCGAAACCCGGGTCGATGTATTCGATCCTCAACGTGAGTGTTTTTTGCCGGTTTAAAGTATAATATTTAAATATGTGTGAAACTCACGAAAATTTCAATTCGAAAATAGAAACGAGTTGGTGATCAGTGAGTAACAAGTAGTAATTCTAATAGTATTGTCGCTAGGCTATAGGTGAGCGAGCGAGTGCGACCAGTGATTACACCCAATCTCACGCTGGGGATAGCTCACTAAGTATGTGACTAATGGGTGTTGGTCGCTTGGATGACCAAGTCGTAGCCAGATAATCACTCCACGAGTAAGCGCTCTCGCTACTCGGTGAGTGTTTTGACCACCACACTAGTGTCGCTTAAAGAGTAGGTATACAGAACAATAAACAAAAAAGAGTTTTCTATCTATCTATCTATCTATAAACTAGGCGAGTACAAAATGTGGTAGAAAATGGGCACAGTGAACATTGACCAATCAACTATTAATATATGCTATAATATATACATCTCTTTTGTTGATACGGGATCTGTATCTTTTGTATGTTTCTCGAGCGAGAAAATAGTCGACAGCTACTCGGTTTCTAGCCTTTTGCCTTACTGTTTCAGCCTGATTGTCCACTGCTGAATACAGCCTCCCCCATTTAAGGGGGGTTTACCATAATCCCCATGCTTGGCAGGCGTCTTGGGGATCATCAAAATTTAAGGTATCAGTTCCTCAGAAGGCGCTGCTGCCCAACTTCCAGTATTTCACATTTAGTAGCCTCTTACGACACCTGCAGGTAGAAATGGGGTGTTACATTATAACCTGGCATCGCACGGGGATTCCTGAAACGTTCAGTGCATCCTAACAGTTACTACCATATTTATAATCGTTTCACACCTCCATGATAAGTTATTGTTGTAACTGAAAGTAATTATTATTCCGCATAAAAGTTTTTCTTTGCACAGTACTAATGAGGTTTGGTAAACATTTTATAAAGTTTTGAAGCGATTCTGAATAAGAGGGTTAAAGTATAAAAATACACATCACTTACTTCCGTATAGTGTCGGTGCGCTCGTTAGCCCGTTGCAAGGCCCGTGCTGCTTCATCGCGAGCACGGTCCAACTCTCCACCAAGCTGGGCGCATTCATGCATTTTCTCTTGAAGACGTTTCTCATTCGCCAGTACTGCTTCTTCCATCCGGATAACATTACTCCTGAAGTTAATATTAAGAACTTGTTACACCTACAATACGCATTGCAAAGCACAAGGACATAATCTGTTAAAAATGTTGGCTTTGGTTTTATCAGCAACCATGTTCCTGACTTAAATTTTGAATATTTGATAGGTTAGCCTTTGACCACTATCTCAACTGATGGTGAGTGATGATGTGGTCGAAGATGATTGTTTAGTTCAAGTGACGCATTGCACTGCGCCCGTCTTACTGCGATATACAGTTATTGAGTCTCATATACCCCATAATATTACTGGCTCTCAAGGGCTGCTGCCAGAATACACTGTTAGGTGTTTGGCGACCGATTTTCTACTTGACGGTGGTAGCTACCCAGGCGAGCATTCGCAAAAGGCCCTACACCATGCGGTGAAGCTCAAGCCGGCGGTGGGGATCGAACCATGGACCTGTGGCACCGCAGTCCATAGCTGTTACTGCTCCGCCAACATTGCTTCAATATATAATATTGAAATATTGTGTGTAAGGTAATATTGAAGTCATCGATATCGAGATTATTATTTCAAAAACATTTTCCACGCCAGCGGACAAAAAAAGCATTTTTCCACCCAGATTTCGAATAATAAAGAATACATTTCCGAGCCTGGGATATGAAAAGGTCGCACTTAATCGCACTTAAATAAGAGGTGGCGGCTACTACATCTGCACAGTCAAAAATACAAGGAAATGTTTAATATGTACGCGATAAATTGCTTTGTAAATTGTAAAGGTATATTCACTACATTCCAATTTGTTAGTCAATTAATATTTAAAACAATGTTTAGTCCGTGAGTTTTTGTATGAAAATGAGTCGCTAAAGAAGAATAAATGATTATATAGACAATGTATCCACCCCTTAGAATCTGTAACAAAACATTGTAAACGACAACTTAATGTTCTTTATCTATGTTTATTCCGCTCTACTCTCTCTGGTCCCTGCCTTTTGTCTTGTGTCCCTAAATATTATACATTAAAACATTATTTATTTAAACGATTCCGGTGCAATTGTGTTATTTAATACCAGCCCCTAACCCATCGCATAGACAATACCATTTGTTTGCGACGTACGTACACGTAAGGGTAGCCCTAATTTATTTGGGACTAAACATATAGGCGAATTGAATAATAAAAATAATAAAATAAAGAGGATTTGTCAACAAATAACCGAAAACAAACGGTTTGGCTATTATTCCCCCTTTATGGTGCGTTGCGCTTATGATATCAACAGGCAATGACTGAGATAAAATATAAAGTAGGTATTTTTTTATACTAACTTCTCATAATCTTATCAATGTAGGATAAAATTATATGGCGAATGGTCTCAGGGACAACCTTTGACCAACGCATGTCCATGAAAATCAAGGGGAAAATGTATTAGACCTCGTTACAACCTGCTGAAATGTCGGAAACTGTTGTAAATGTTGGCCAACGGAAAAGGTGGATGAAAGTAGACTAATTTGAATAAGTTGCTAAGATGTACGAGTAAGTTTAGTATAACTACAAAAGACAAGGAGTATATCGAAGGAAACGTGAAAATAGGTGGCACAGTAAAATGCTCAAAATAGGCGTGGTATTGGGTATTTCAAAAGCAGGATCGAACAGTAATTAACGTGAACGTATATACGGGAGGAGGAAGTTTACAGAAGGTATGGATGAAGTGCACCAATAAGAGCAACAACTAAAAAAGAAAAATAGTACAAAAGATATGAGTAGTTAGATGAAAGCACAGCAGAACCGAAAAGGGTTAAAAAAGACATGATGTACCCATTTCACTTGACCTGGGACATCTACAAGAAGATTGCAAAACATCTGTTGATTCTCAACAGTATCTTAAGTTTCTAACAGATAGAGTTCAAGTTTTTTTATGACTTCTGCAAAAATCTAAAACCATTATTTATATTGTTTTCACTGTGAGGCACTGTGTTGAGAAATCGCCACATAAATGCAGTTGAAGTCCAGCAACAGCTTCTTCAGACCCGAAGGGTCTACATTAATGACAGTGAGAAGAAGACTGGCTGAAGCAAACCTGAAACCCCGAAGACCAGCGAGTGGCCCCAAATTCGAGAGAGAGCATCGATTAGCGAGACTGCGACTGCGCAAGAAGAATGCTCAAAAGTTTTGTTTACAGAGTCTCGATTCTCACTTTACCTTTCTGATGGAAGTGGACATGTATGGGCTGACATATTTTCAGAAGGTCACACAGAGTTAGTGGCCATAGAAAATGGCACTCTGACTGGAGAATGATTCGCCCAGGTGATTCTCAATGGGAATGCAGGGTCGTATTTAGTAAATATGGGTGATGGGTCGATGTTGATGCATGATAATACCCGGCCACACACGGCTTAAGTCGTGCAAGTATATTCAGGAGGTTGGCATCAGCATGATGGCTTGGCCATCAAGAAGTCCTTATCAACCCGATTGAGCACGCCTTGGATGAGCTAGGAAGGCTAGTCAGAATTTGCAGACCACCACCTACCGCCCTCAGGGTACTAAAACAGGCCCTAATAGAAGAATGGCAGAATATTCCCTATCATTGGCTCCGAAACCTCGTGTTCAGTATGCCAAATCGACTCGAAGCTGTAAGCTGAGCCCGAGACAGCAATTTCAGTTATTTAAAAATAAATAACATGAAAAACATACTTGTAAATGCTTATTGAGTTTTATGACACTAAGCTAAAAATTAAAGTAAATATTGTACTTTTTTAAACTACCCTTAGTTTAAAAAAGTACAATATTTACTTTAATTTTTAGCTTAGTGTCATAAAACTCAATAAGCTTTTAGAATATTCGAGTACATTCCGGTTATACAACGCAGAACATGAAATAATTGAATGATAAAAATGACAGTTAACATGCAGCGCGTTTCAATCTTTAACCGATGGATAGGCTAAGTCGATTACTGTGAAACGCAAAGATAGTGTTTTACTTATTAAATATGCTCTGGTTAGTATAACCGGAACTTGATCGAACATTCTCAAACAGGCCATTAAAAATGTTACTAATGTGTAATATACTACAGTTGCAAAGAAAGCTGTTAAAAATTTATATAAAACGTTTATATTTTAAATCTCTAACTTCTATAGATTAGAAAAAACAGTACAGGACTTATTTTTGCAGGCCAGTGTATGCTCTTATTATTATATATTTATGGCTGCAAAGATGTTTACCACAATTACGTGTATTGAAATCTAAGAAAAATAGAATTCCAAGCGTAGCAAAGGTAACCTCAAACGTGTGAAAAGCAAAAAAAAACTTTTCTGCCGAGCGAAACACAATTTTACACTCAGAACAGCGATGGAAATGCGAAGTACAAGTAAAAACTGCATATATAATAGTTAAATTAATAATAAAATTTCAAAGAATAATTAATAACTACATACCGTCGGCTTTATTTATATAGAAGGTTTATTTATTTTTTACTTATTTATTAATATATTAACAAAGTATAAATTTAGGAAGGGTAAAAGTACGAATATAAAAAAAAACACGTTTGATTATTAATTAAAATTTTAACAAAAGAAAACTGACTTCAACCGTAAAATACACATTATTAGTGATAACTCAAATACTACTTGCCAAATCTCACTGAAATTTAAATGGGATTGAATTACAAGCACCAGCTTTCGAATGTAAGAATAATCAAAATCGGTACACCCTGTACAGATTTATGAGGTAACAAAAAAATACAGTTGATATGAGAACTCCCTCTTTTTATGATGCCAGTCAAAAGCAGTTTGCTGTTGTAGTGCTAAAGAGGTGCAAGAAAAAAAAAACGCATAAACAACGCGATGCATTTATTTTGTATTTTTTTTGTAGATTAATTTATTCCGTCATTAAAACTATAGATAGGAAAAATTTAAGTAATGGGCGGGATTCGAACGATATGCGGGTTTGCACTACACATGACTTACATTTATCCTATCGTATATTTGTAATTTTGTAATGTAATTCGCATAGCAGGTGTTATTGCAAACATAACAATATGCCCAAAAGATTGTGAAAGTACTAACATAATTTATAGATCGTCACTTCAGCGCAAATTATGGCAATTTATTCAAAGGAGTTAGTGACGCGAAGTCACTATAAATCGGTTGTGGGAGGGAATTTTGGACTAGGTACTTACGGGAAAAATGTTGTGGGGTGCTGATAGCTGGCCACGACCTTAATTGTGTGCAGATGAAGGCGGCGTGGTTTCCCGAGTACTCGGCTGAGGTCGAACACTTAACAATGTCCTTTACACTAGGTACTGCACAGTTTATTTATTATATCACACGCGTTCATGTCATACATGTTCACGCGTATCATGACCCTTTGATCTTCCGCTCTAGAAGAAGATGCTTCTTGTTTAAGTGAAACTGGCCGAAAGCTGTTCCAACTAGGCTACGTAGCGCTTTTGATATCACGTGTATATCATTAATATTTTAAATATATGTTTATAAATTTTTTATGGTCGATGCAACGCGTTTTCAAAATGCTGGTACCTATTTGGCTCAACGAATAAGCATTAGCAAAACAACGGGGCAATGCTGCCAGCATGCTGGGCACGCTGCCACCTGGAAGTGGGCTGGAGCATTTGGTCTGCTTGTGAGTCTGGAATGACTTACAGGTTGTCTAAATGATTTTATTATAGTATCTATGGTATTGTATTAAACAAGGCAACCGCCGCTGAAAAAAAAATCTAGATAATATTATTAGTATATACGCTACTCACTTGAGTCGATCGACCTCTCCCTTGAGAGCCTGGTTGGCCTCTGACAGCTGTGCGATTCTTTGTTGAAGCAGAGCCAACTGCTTCTCGTCAACGCTGCGATCTGGCTGTTTCTCCGCCGGTGGTTTCACAGCAGCATGAAGGAGCTGATGTACCTTAGGACAAAATAAAAAAATACATGATATGGTTGTTTATAATTTTTTTTATATTAATAACTATGCAGTTCGCGTTTATGTCATGGCATAATATTTTCCTTATTGTGTCATATTATGTGTAGACAATGTCCTAATATTTTTCTGACCCGACCTTAGAAATAGAATAAGGTCAGGAAACGGATGTGATGATATGTGATAATATTTTAGGAAGTAATATTCTATTAGCTAACAGCAATTGAAATAAAATATGTTTGAGTAAGTTTTTCGGTCATTGGAAAACTTCTAACAACCTTATAGTGTTGATTTCTGTTAGTCTTAAAAATCATTTTTTTTTTCACTTAACCTGTACATAAGCATTTTATTACCCATCAGTTATTATAAGCAGAACAGGATCATGTATTTTCAAAGATGCAGTCTCCAGATTTTATTCATAGATGAGTTTTTTCTTTTTTTATGTTCCCAGCGTCAACGTTACGTAAAAATCAATCAGCCCTGAACAAAAACCAAATCTCAGCCCCCAGTTAATTTTATCATAATATTGCTGTCTGCTCATTAATTGTCAAATCCTTGACATACTAATTTCTAGCTCCAAAAATTATTCTGGCTCTTTTATTGTACTGTACTGTATCAGCCGGATTGTACACCGCTGAACACAGCCTCCTCCACCAAAGGGGAGTTTGCCATGATCCCCACGCTAGGCAGGTGTCTAGTAAAGTACAGAACAAGAGATATTGCCTGATCTACGTTAGTAAGATTTCTCCCATATAAAACCTGAAAACGTCTGGAAATATATGATATTCAGATTATACATATCTGTTTACCAATAACCAAAGTCGAACAGTAAAGAAAGTAGCTATTCACCTCCTTAAAGGCCGGTAACGCATCCTTGAGACAGCCACCAAACCAAACAATATGTTTGTTTACCCTAACCTTGTATAACAAACATAAAATTATCACAGCTTTTCAAAGTAATATTTACCTTCTCTCTGGCGCAGTTAAGTTCCCTTGCGAGCTGCTCTGCATTATGCTCGGCGATGGCTTGAGCCTGCTGGGCGTCTTTGAGCCGCATTTGAGTCGCCTTCAGGAGGTCAGGAATGGGCGCCAGCTCTTGTAGTTTCTCTTGGAACTTCAACTGTGTTAAACAATTTATATTAATTAGTAGGTGTTATGAAAAATATTTTTAAGCACTCGTACTGCTTTTTCTTATGCTTCATTATTAGCCGATCAACTAAAGTTAAACAACTTCCGCTGCGGTCATGACTTGCATGCATAACCCTTGGTGGCATTAATACTAATAAAAACTAAGCTTCAGCGCTTTGGAGGGCAGTTTAAGCCGTCGATCTCGGTATTGGCTTTTAAAACGGCAGGGCATTTTTCAAATGACTGCCCGGCTAGCTGCCACTTTCAAGTAGAAAAATCTGTTAACAAGCACGCTACGGTGTGTTCAAGCAGCTGTTCTTGAGAGCCAGTAACTCCTAAGTTATCCTGAATATCTTCCTCGACCACATAGGTGATGATGTGGTCGGTCACCTGATGGTAAGTGATGATGTGGTCGAAGGTGTTAACTTAGGCTTTATCTAGAATTACTGGCTCTCAAGGACATCTGCCAGAATACACCGTTAGGTGCTTGTGGACAGATTTTCTACTTGAGGGTGGTCGCTAGCCAGACAGCCATTAGCGAAATGCCCTTCCGCCATGCGGTGAAGTTCAAGCCCGCGGCGGTTTCGAACCATGGACCTGCTGCATGGCAGTCGATAGCCATAGACACTGAGCCATCACTGCTAAAAAAAAAAACACGAATATAATCGCTTTACTTTCCCAGCATCGATGAGTACACCGATATCATTGGTAGAATTTTCCTTGCACATCTCTGGTAAATACGCAGCCTAACGGTAACATAATTAAGTGGAGTGACGCCTTTTATATCAAAACTTACCTTAACTTTTTGAATCTCAAGGTTGATCTGTTCACTTATTCTGGTGTTATCCATGTCCATCATATCCATCTGACGACGCTGTTCCTCCACTAACTGTTGGGCTTGCAGATACTAAACAAAAATATTTTAATATGTTAATGCCTTTTTCGTTTCAACCTATCACCCTGAGACGTACAGTTGTAAGTCTCATGTGCCTGTAACTTTATAATAACTTACTGGCTCAAGGACTGGTGGCGGAACAGACTGTTTGGTACATGGTGACAGACTGCTAGGTACTTTATTATCCTTGTTATTAGACTGAATCCATTTCAGTGGCTTATTTTGTAGAACGTATGACTATTATTTTTCTAAATTAGGTGTGAGTCATTTTTGACGCCTGCACCAAGCGTTGGTAAATCACCCTTAACGGGGGCATTTCTTAGACGCTGAATAAAGGAGCTGTTGATGAAATCAAGTATTTAAAGTCTTTTATTAAGGCTGAAAGCTACCAAATTTGTAACTATATTATATCTGTGTTACTTATAGTGTTACTATAAGTAACACAGATACGTATCAAATGTAACAACAAAATAAAAGGATTTTTTTCTTGTTTAGAATCGATACATTAGCACTGACAGCTTATGCGAAATATACATTTACCCGCCACTGGCTTCAACAACAGCGCTACCCAGCCGGAATCTTTAATCTAGATTAAAACATTAAAGGCACAACACATATTGTAGCCACTTTTGTTTCAAGTAAAACCTTTAACAATAGGCAGTCTCTCCTTCCAGTACAAATGTTTAGTATAGATGTTTTAATGGAATAGATTACCCTTTAGGTTGCCGGGCTAGAACCCCCATCGTATGGAAATCAATCGAAAGTAGCGACAAAAGGAAATACACCAGGTGGTGGCAGCAGCGCTTTCTGCAGATTTGCTATCTTATACTGCGATCGGGGCCTGTCAAGCGTGGTAATTATGATACATCTCCTCTCCCCCTAACCAACGCCCGAAGTATGACTTAATTAAATTTAAACAGCATGTTGTTAAACTGTGTGAAGAGAAACACACAGTACCTACTTTATCCACTAAAGTAACAGGATAGAAAAATAATAAATAAAAACAGCTAAATGACCATATTTCACTACAAAATATGTAAAAGACTAATGTAATATCAAAAGTAAAAACGACACTTGAACATACTACGTTCCAAAATTAAAATACTTGGTAAAAAAGGCCAGTTGTCAAACATAATAAAGAAGGATATTCTGTCGCCAATACTCTGTCTTAAACAAACGAAAGATAGAAGATATGATAATATAAGAGTGCAATACGTCACGTCGTAAGCAATTACTCGTGAGGCGATAAACCTAAATAACTTACCTTAACCCTGTAGTCTTGAAGCTGGTCGTTTTGTTCTTTCATGAGCAATCTCAATTCGTCAATTTCCTCACGGGCCTCCCTGTAGCACTGCTTCAGAGAGCGAACGTTCACCTCGTTCTCCAACGCCTGTTCTTTGGTGCCCAACATCATATTGGTGTGAGTGGCAAGACCTGAAGGAATATCATAAAATATGTACTATACAGACGGCATTACAAAATTGTAAAACAGTAGAAACTATCACATGGCAGAAGGGAATTTTGCAAATCTGCCTGAAATCGACAAGTTGCAGTCACAAAAAAACAAATATAGCACGATGAAACCCGATGAAAAAAGAAGAGCATGATGATTTACGGGCGATCTGAGATCGGAAGTGGAAGGGGGTGAGTTTTAAGGGTAACAAACGGTTTATCTCGATTTCCGGCAAAACTTCAAGTCCAATGGAAAAAAAATGACTAAGTTGTTGGTAATAAAAAAATCTATAGAGGCAACTAAGGGGAGAGTGCGCCAAATAAGCAGCATGCAACTTCGTTGTGTGCATTAGACGCCCAACAGGACCATGTACAATCTTAGTGCCCTGCCAGGGTTTCATACAATGTTCTTGTGTTCCTGTCTTATAGTTTTTAGCGTAAACATAAATTAATATTCGCAATATGTTCTTGTGTTTCGTCCAGTGTGTTAGAGAAAAAAAAAATTATGACCCTGAAACTGTGCCCGGTGAATGGCAATATGCTCGCCCTCTATTACATGGGACCAAAACCCAATTGGCGAAGTGTGGGAGTTAAAACATCTCTGCCTACCTCTTCGGCCAATAGAGGCGTGATTATATGTATGTATGATCGCTGCAGAGAAGGCTAAGAAAAGCAATCGTATCGTCGTGATTAATCCATGAATGCGAAGCAACGTCCACTGCGTTCATGAGTTAGTTGGGTGACCGCGGTGAGCCGTTGGTCCCGGTTGTTGTCTTAGGCTGGCAGTTATTATACCATGGTTGTAGGACATTTTGTGAATGCCCGCCTCACTAGCTACCACTTCAAGTAGAAAATCTGTCGCCAAGCACCTAACGGCAGCTGTCCTTGAGAGCCAGTAATTCTAGGTTAGCCTGAAAAGCATCTTCGAACACATCATTACTTCCCATCAGGTGAGATTGTGATCTAAGGCTATCTTAACAAGCATAAAAAAATTAAAAAAATTCATCGAGCACATACCGTGTTGTTGAAAAGTAATAGAAAATAATATGGGATAAAATTTTCCAAACTCGATAAGGTACCTTCAAACTTCATCTCAAGTTCACGAAGCTTGTTTTGGACCTCGCGATGTTGACATTTCTCCTTCTCAAGCTCCTCCTTCTTCTTCAACAGTTCGACGCGAAGCATCGCACACTGAATAATATTAAGATACGTCAACATTTCTAAATATGATAAAAAGCACTTTCGCATGCTTAGCGTCAATCCCATTTAATAAGGATCATTACGAGAGTTATGTGCTTGAATAACGTACGACCAGATAGTCTTGTAACGTACTGGTAGTGGTCGATGACTGCACCGTCCTCTAAGATGGACAGATAGATACAATCAAGAGTAGAAAATCTAATAGCCGTGTCTTCCTAGACAGCCTATTGGTTAAAACATCCGGTGAGTAAAACCCGGGACGCGGGAACGATTTCTGCGCGTAGTGAAAATTTTAATGGATTATTCGCAAGTTTTATCAATTATTCAAACTCTTTCATATATATGCTAAGATTTTTAGTCTATAGTGATGGAAAGTTGCTCGATATATATCGATAGGCTCCCCCCCAAAATTACATAGAAGTTTAGGTGGAATTAGGGTGATTACCTTTTCCTATGCATTCTGGTATGTCCATATGACAACGGTATACGCGTAAACACACTACTCGTATTATGCGTGTTGTATAACCTTCATGGTATCTTTTGATGCTTCAAATTTATCGCAGATAGGGATAGCGTGAAAAATATTCATACAGAAGAGGGCGATTCCCTAATTTTGGTTACTTTGAATGTAAACTCCTCATGAGAGCATCATTATTTGGGTTCAGAAAAAATATATGTTATGTATGGACATTTTGGCATCATTCCCGCGCTAAAGGTTTTTTCGTAACTGCTTGTTTAATATGTGGATAAAATACTAAAGTGCAGCTTGTTTTCAATACTTTTTGGGACTCATTATCGCTAATGAAATATGTAAACTCTGTCTTGTCCGCGCACACACAATACTGCAGAACCATTGATATTGGCTAGGTTGTGTGTATTGCATCTATACAATACACCATTTAATATTTAGGGGTAAAGAATCCAAAATAATATTAATAATATTGAAAGTGCGTGCATTTTTTGACTGAAAAATATGTATATTTGTACAAAAGTATCAATAAAATCTGTTTAGCTATACCGCAGGTTTGGAAAAAAAAACACTAAAACATTCTTATAAATACATATTGTTATATTATAGTTAGTATGTCAAAGAAAAAAATATTACGTTAAAAAAAACGTTGTAATGAAATGGAACCTACTTTATTCAAAACGTCCTCAACACTCTATTTTTATTTACGGCATTCCCTTTCTACTTTTGAAATAAAGACATTTCACATTCCAATTGCATTATTGAAATGGAAACGCCACCGGAATGAGGTAAATCCGCGCGTTTCGAATCCTAATGAGGGAGTAATCCTCAACTTGAGGTAATTTAATATAACTGAGTTGAAAACCTGCCACGACACGGTCAGACAGCTGGATTAAAAAGTCGATACGCAAAGTTGAAGTGGTCTGTTACGAGAAATTCAAAATTTAAACAGTATTTTCGCACTCGTAGGTTTAGTAACCTGAATGGTTGTGTTTAGAGTTCCGTACCCAAAAGTTAAAAACGGGACCCTATTACTGAGACTTCGCTGTCCGTCCGTCCGTTCGTGATAGCTAGACAGTTGAAATTTTCACAGATGATGTACTTCTATTGCCGCTATATCAACAAATACTAAAAATAAATAAATATTTAAGCGGGACTTCCATACGACAAACTTGATTTTTTTTACCGTTTCTTGATTTTTTTGCTCGATACTAATAACGGTGACAGGTATACGCTTTAACTGTACTGTACTGTAACAGCCGACTCGTCCACTGCTAAACACAGCCTCCCCTATTAAGGGGGTATTTGCCATAATCCCCACGCTTTGCAGGCGGCTTGGGGATCGCAGTGTAAGATGGCAGTTCTTTAGAAGGCGCTGCTGCCCACCTTCCAGTATTTTTCCCTTAGTCGGCTCTTACGACACCCACGGGATGATATGGGGAGGAGCAATTCTAACCCGGCACCCCACGGGGATAACTACGCTACGCCTTAACTATTCACAGAATATTTAGTTACGGAACCCTTCGTGCGCGAGTCTCACTCGCACTTGACTGGTTTTTAATTGTTAATAGGTTAACCTTTGACCACAATTTCACCTGATGGTAAGTGATGATGTGGTCGAAGATGGTAACAGACTAAATTTAGAATAACCGGCTCTTAAGGACAGCTGCCGGAACACACCGTAAGGTGTTTGGCAACAGATTTTCTACTTGAGGGTGGTCGCCAGCCAGGTGAGCATTCGCAAAATGTTCTCCACCATGCGGTGCAGCTCAAGCCCGTGGCGGGATTCAAACCATGGACTTGCTGCTCAGCAGTATAAAATAAAATAATATAAAAGTTATTGAATAGCAATGCACAAGCGATTCCGTGACTTAGTAAAATATTTATTAGATCTATTACTATATATTCCCGCTTTAAACGTCATAATGTCAACCATAACGCTACTGTTTATTTCCTGGATTTTAAAACTTGCGCTTAAGATTTTTGCAAAATGCTCACAGAAATAACGAACTACTAACGAAATAAATACTGAATTTCAGGTATTTATTTCGTTAGTAAGGAACCCTGGGTATGCGAGTCGAACTCTCAATAGGACGGCTTTATTTGAAGCAATTAAAGCCGAATAACATTGGACTACGGAATGCCGGTTCGTTATAATATAATGACTCAAGTATAGAATATTTCACTCTTTCTGTGACCTCCCCTACATCTTCTTTTGTGGGTGTTGTAAGAGTAGAAGACAAAAAATATCAGATGATGGGCAGCAGCTCCTTCTGCATAATGTCCGTGGTTCGATTTCCCCCGCGGCCTTTAGCTTCACAACATGGTGGCAGGGCAATTTGCAAAAGTCTTTGAGAACCAGTAATTCTTAAGTTAAGCCTGTTAAAACCTTCCTGCATAGGGGAAAATTATATTATATTATCTTTTTTTAAATCAAGCCTTTAATTGCAGATTTAACGTAACTGGCTTTCAAGGGCTGTTGCCGAAATAGACTTTAGGGTAATCGTGATCATCCACTCGTTAAAGAAAAACCACCCCTAATAGAGCTGGGTAATCCATAATCCTCACAGACAGACATCTTGGGGATCGCAGTGTAACATATCAGTTCCTCAGAAAGCGCTTGTTGCCCACCTTACGGTATTTATTCCCTTAGTCACTTCTTACGACACCCACGGGAAGAGATTGGGTGTGACATTCTAACCCACGGGAACTTCACAATGTATCTACTTTAATATAGAGAGCCTTCGTCGAAAATTACTCGCTCGCGGCTTCGTAATAAAATAACTACGTCGAACACTTTTTAATTCACCAAACCGAATGGTAGGATGAAATTTAATCATTCACCACATATTGTAATTACAGACGTAACGTAAATGGACATCCATTTGCTAATTGTGTTCGAATAAAACTTTTGGGTCTATTCACGCTTACAGCGTACGTGCAGCGTACGTGCAGCGTAAGTGCAGCGTAAGTGCAGCGTAAGTGCAGCGTAAGTGCAGCGTAAGTGCAGCGTAAGTGCAGCGTAAGTGCAGCGTAAGTGCAGCGTAAGTGCAGCGTAAGTGCAGCGTAAGTGCAGCGTAAGTGCAGCGTAAGTGCAGCGTAAGTGCAGCGTAAGTGCAGCGTAAGTGCAGCGTAAGTGCAGCGTAAGTGCAGCGTAAGTGCAGCGTAAGTGCAGCGTAAGTGCAGCGTAAGTGCAGCGTAAGTGCAGCGTAAGTGCAGCGTAAGTGCAGCGTAAGTGCAGCGTAAGTGCAGCGTAAGTGTTCCCGCCAAATTTGTAAAGTAAAAATTCTCTGTAAGTAACGATTTCTCCCGCCAAATTTGAATTGTTTTGTTTATTCTATTTTTATTTGTTAGAATTCCATTTCAATTTTATCTACTTCGGACAAGTACTTTGTAGTAAGTGTAAAAAAGTATTTGCATAGTTGGAAGATTTTATGGTAATTACAATGGTGAACAGTATTTAAGGCGAGCCACAATGATCTTGTAAGCAGTAGGTATGCATCACTAGAAACTTGATTAAAATATATTTTTTATAATATCGATGGTGAACAGTGTGTCAGGCGAGCACAATGATATTGTAAGCAGTATGTATGTATCACTAAAAACTTGATTAAAATTTATTTTTTAAATAAAACAGAACCCATTCTTATACAGAGTTGGAGTTAGAAGTAGGTTCCGCATTGTTTTTATATCTGAATAAGTGACAAGGAGATGTAAAACTGAAATCCAGGGATTTGAGTCACACGACCAAGCCTTTGATTCTAACTATCGCCTAGGTAATCCCACTAATTATCAAGAACAATTGGATGGCGTGGCTCGAACCACAAGCTTGGACAAAGGCAATGCATCTTAGCGTGAACAACTATTAACAACCATTCGACCAAGTAATAGGCAATATAGTTTTATCTCAAGCAATTCAGACATAAATGTTCTTGTAAACGCTTCATAGAGCGGAAATGGGTAATTTGGATATAAATTACTAGCAAACAGATTCACATATTAAAATATGTCATATATAATTCTTTTCCACTACTCTGATACTTTATTATTCAACTCAGGGTAAGCAATGACCATAATTTTTTTACCTAAAAATTTAACCGACTTCAACACTCAAAAGTGTGAAATAACTTGTTGAAGTCAGTACCTTGATAGTTCAAAAGTACCTATTATCACAATATTGTGCGCATGGGACAGACTTCGACAAGTTATTTCACACTCTTGAGTGTTGAGGTTGGTTCCATTTTTAGGTAAATAAAATTTATTCACCATTTTTAGTGACCTATACCATCTATACCTACCTCTTACTACTTACAGGACTGATTGTCTTGCACTGTCAATAGACTATATTATCAAGAAGAAAGGAAAACATTTCTCAGTTATTGGAGTGTAAATCAAAAATAGCTGGACCAATTTTTTTGACTCTATTACAGCTTCTTTAGCTTTCCTACAGTACCTTAGATTATTTTTTCTACTGCAATCTTTAAATGATTTGTTTAGAAACAACCTAACGAATATATCTAGCAAAACACCTTTTCTTGATTCTTTAAATGTATTTTGATTCGCCAAGCGTGCTATTTTGAAATCATTACGACGACACACTTTTATTTTTTATTTTTGTTGGGCGCAAAACGCACACTCTTAATTATATTTCATAGCATTAGAGCATGTACCTTGTATATATATTTCCTTTAAGATCATTAAGGCGGCATTCCACTAGAGGTGTTCATTGTGCAAGGGAGACTACCGGTGTGCGAGCAAAAATCTAACAATTTGATCACTGCGCTTAGCGAGCCTGAGAAAATGAAACGATTCAATGGAGAACTTTTCCTCTTAAACCGCTCATCTATACTTATAATAAAACTGTAACAGGACCAATTCTGTACATAAGAGATATTTTGCAAAAAAAATTGAGAGCACTCTGTAGCTGATACTGATGCCAAAACTGTATTTTTTTTTATTTTTGTCTGTCTGTCTGTCTGTCTGTCTTTCTGTCTGTCTGTCTGTCTGTATCCCGGCCGCGCATCACTCCAAAACTACTGAATGGAATTCAATGAAACGTAACACGATTTGAGTTCATACTCGTACTACGAAGAAGGTTATTGTATACTTTTTATCCCGAAATTCAGCACAGTTCCCTCGGGAAAGGGGATGAAAGTCAAAATGTTACTTAGTTGTAATTTATGAAGGCGTAGTCCGATTTTAATGATAATTTTTTTGTTAGAATAGTCACGAGTGAGCTCGGAACCCCACGGGCAGCCCGGCACCCCACGTATCACCCGGCACCTCAAGGGCAGCCCGTCACCCCATGGGCATTCCGGCACCCCACGGGCATCCCGGCACCCCACGGGCAGCCCAGCACCCCATGGGCAGCTCGGCACTCCACGGGCATCTCGGCATTCTTATTTAGATTTGCCAGCTTGCTAAGATAAAACTCTAAAACCTGGAACATTCGCCACAATCAATTTTGTTAACTATCTATCTTTTGCCGGATACATTTTGGAGACTGCGCAATGGAAGTGTACAATCTAATATATTTTTGTTCTACCGCCAAACAAGGAGAACCTCGGCAAAAAGATATCGTTTTATAATCGAAATTGTAAAGAAACGCGCAAAGTACCTACTTTGCTTCAACATTTATTGTGCGAACCTTCGCAACTTTCTGAGTTACTTAACTACTGTCTTCTGGAAAAACAAGCTAGGAGTTATCAAACCCAAAGTAAAAAGCTCCTTTCTGAGCTATGCTTTACTAAGAGTGCTTCACCACAGACCACAACGTTGCTTAATATGAGATAAACAGTGCTCAAATGTGAATAATTAGTTTGCAGGTACGGCAATCGCGTACGAAGTCGCGGGTACAGCTAGTATTAAATAAATGCAACAATAAGACATAATAATATAATCGTTCCGGTCCCGATTGTTGTCATAGTATAGCAGCCGTTTTAGCGTGGTAACAGAAGTAGATAATCTGCCACCAAGCACCTATGTAACGGTATGTTCCGACTGCTGTCCTTCAGAGCCATTAACTATTGGTAGCGTGAACAAAATCTTCGACCATCATCAATTACCCTTAAGTGAGATAAAGGCTAGTCTATAGGCTATAAAAACATGCATTGTCGAATTATGAATAGTACGGTTGTTATAGGAATTGCATAAGTAATGTATGGAGCCTTTAGACTTGGAACATTTTCAGCTTATCTACAGATAGTACCTTATACAAAAACGACTTTTTAGTCCTGAAACCGAAACTCACTTACGCATAATTAACCCAAGAAAACACTATATTTACACTCGTAGTTATAAAAACAAATATAATTACCTCTGTTACTTTCGTCTTGAAGTTTTCTTCCGTTTGGCGCAGCTGAATAGTAAGCTTTTGTACTTCTCTTTCTGCAGGAGTCTAGTAAATAACATATAATACATAACTTAATATTATTAACGAAATACCTTAGTAGATAATACTTTTATTCAATCGAACAACTAGGTTTTTATGTGGTTTAGTTATAAAACAAGCACACAGTGGCAGCTATACCATATGCATTTTGTCACAAGTGATAAACTGCACTGCACCCATCACCCGGGGACAAAGTTGTGTTGTCCCATGTGCCTGTAATTTCAACGACACTAATACCGTTAAAATCTGAACATAACTTAGCGGGAAAAATATGCAATAAAATAGGTTACTGTCAGTACTTCCCCGAAAGAAATCGCTCAAAAGGAGTTCCACTTCGACTAAAACTATACCTATTTTACTTAATTTGTATTTTTTTTCTAAATATTATATTTACCCACTAACGCATAATAACATTGTTTATAAAAATATTATGGTGCACAAAATGTTCGTTTACTGGGCGTATAAAATGCATATTTCGGTTGCATCGAATGCGCTTCGATTTTAGTTGGCGAGGGCGATAAGTACCAAAAAATCGAAGCAAAGATTTGAGCCTGATGATTTCATTCACCGTATTATTTTTCTCCTATACCATACTACACTCTCTGAGAGGCATTAGTGGAACCGTAGCCATTTTAGTGTCCAAAACTTACTATGGATGAAGTTTTTGATGTGTTTTTTTTTAAAAGTTATTCAAAATATAGCTTAATGTAGTGTAGGTGACTTTAGTTTTTGAAGCAGTGATGGCTCAGTGGCATTGGCAATGGACTGCCGGGCAGCAGGTCCATCGTTCGAATCCCGTACAACGCAAACAGCTTCGAACACATCATCACTTACCATCAGGTGAGATTGAGGTCAAAGGCATACCTAAAAAAAAAAGTTAAAAACTAGGTTATGGTATGAGACATTTCATCATTCATCATGGCCAATTTCAGTGTCATATTATAATTTTGGAGCAGATATTAATATCTGCTCCATCTAGTTAACTAGAAGCCCTATCCGCAGAACGGGCCTGTAATGAGCCGCCAGAAATGGCGACAAAAGTGGGACCGCCAGTCTAAAGAGAGAGAGTGGAAGGAAGCTGAAGTTACGCGAAACGCTTCGCGCGGCGCTGGATATAAGTGCTCGCTCTGCATGGGCGACTCCATCCAAGCGACGGCCAATTAACGCAAGCCGGGGGCAGTTATCTCTAACAATCGGAAACCACATTCATGGTACTTTCACCGTGTCACAAAACCCCTCTAAGTCATTATAACTATTTTATACCATATTATTTCACTCTGTTAGGTCTCAATGATAGATCTTTACAGGCATTTTTTCAAGTGAAACCAAAACTGAGTTGCTTATTTATAGATAGACATGAATAACCTATTGAAAATATAACGAGTAACCTTATACATAACATATGTATATATATATATATATATATATATATATACACCGTGTCCCAAAATTCAACGATAAGCCGGCATCGGTGCATGGACCTACTCATGACTACTCGGGAAAAAATAAAAAAAAATTATGACTGTTTTTTTTTATTAATTACAGAGACTTTTATAAATTCCATCGATATTCGATACCCATTATGCTATTTTCAACTACCATGACCACAATTTTTGACATATTTTTGATATTTTTTGTGCATTAGCAACCTAAGAAGGACGGCTATCTACCACAATCCTTTAAAATTACAGAAAGTCTGTAGTTATTTTACAAAAATCAGTAAAAAAATATTTTTTTCTTATAATTTTCATAGATTTTAACATTCTATGCACTTTCTATAGTCTGGGTTAAAAAAAAAAGTATGGACACTACCATGGCAAGTTTTATTAAAAGTTGGCGCAACTTTATAAAAGTCTCTGTAATTAAAAAAAAAAGAGTTATAATTTTTTTTTTATTTTTTCCCGAGTAGTCATGAGTAGGTCCATGCACCGATGCCGGCTTATCGTTGAATTTTGGGACACGGTGTATATATAACCTTATGCCGTGGAAACGTTGGGACCCTGGGGCTCCGAAGCCAAACAATTAGTCCAGAACCTCGGCCGTCGGTTAAGAGAGAGAGGGCGGGACCCCAGATCTGGTTGGTACTTGGCCCAACAGATCTCCTTGGCCATACAGCGGGGTAATGCGGCGAGTGTGCTAGGTACATTTGGACAGAGTGTCAAGTGCGGGACTCAAGTATAAATTTGACTCAGACTTTACGTCGATGCTATGTTTAAAATAGATTTTTATTATGTACATTATATTAAGTAAGTGTTTAGATATTTATTATATTATAGAATTGTATGAGTTTTTGAAATATATATAATTTTAAAGAAATAAAGAAAAAATTAATATAAAAAAAAAAAAAAAAAAAAAAATAACCTTATATGGATATAAAGTAATTGATATGCATTCTCAATAGGATAAGTGAATGGGTTGTTGGGACCATTACCTGACCTACCTATCATTACTATCAACTATATCAAAACGGGGTGCCCGATATACTGCAAATAGTGCTTTATTGATAAACAATGTCAAGAATATATTTTTTTATGATCGTAAAAACGACATGCGCCCTGTGATCATTGACATCGATAAATTATCTGTTTGCCTACACGGTGACATATTAATTATGCTTTACTTACCGGCGGTGCATTGGGGTTGCATGGCGCTGGACATGGGGGACAAACACCGCACTGAAAACAAATAACAATGTAAATAACACTTCGATGATAATAATTAATCTTCACAAACGTAAACAACGCATATATATTTTCCTAAAACGACTAACTCCCTTATTCATAATCGTTTCATAACCTTACGATAGGTTTATAAAAAGTCATTAGTATTGCGCAAAAGAGTTTTCTTTTGCGCAGTACTAATGACGTTTACCTACTATAAGGTTATGGAGCGATTATGAATAAGACCGTAAGTACATTGTTTGACGTACTAGGGAAATAAACGAAACTAAATTATTGTCAGAGTGACGAGTGCAAATTAAAGCTACAAAGTAGAAAATACTGCTTCAACAATGTTCGAGTAAAGGAGAGAGTACGATAAGAATTCTAAATAATCTATAACTCAGGGTGCATTTCACCAATCTAAAATATAACAATAGTAATATATGTATGGCATCAAGCGTCTTGTTTACATTCAAGATGCTCCTTTCCGGATGATGGCTGAAGGATAAAATAAAATCAAAAATATTAAGGGAAAAATCAAATTTGATAGATGCTCTACAACATATGAGAAAGCTCAAGTGGAAGTGGGCTGGCCACGAAGCACGACTGTCAGATGAAATATGGACGCATTTGGATACCATTTGGGCAGGTCCAAGTGGCAAGAGAGGTAAAGGCCAAGCCAAAGGAACGCTAGGTAGATTTAATTGTATTGTAGGTTTTATTGTACTCGTATTTGATTATATATTCACAATACATATTTGTGCATATATTTCTTCAAGACACAACAATTTAACAAAAATCTCTCAATGCCATGCCATGCTGGTTTACAAGATAGCGCTGCAGTGGCGAAGCAGTCACGTTAATTTTAGATGACCCAGTGACATTTGTATCAGGTCCCCGATTCTCTTAGCTATTGACCAAACGCCACACTATTGCGATGCTTCTGTGATCGAACTGCTGTTAATGTCAAATTCGGTAGTCTGCTAATTGTAGCTCCTAATCGCAGTTGTATAGCAATCGCGTCGGTATCGTATGGCTGTGCTATGGCTCGCAAATTTTGCCACTGAAATAATAATGAAAACTTTTATCAATAAAGCATCAGTGAAAACATTAAAACAGTGGTTTTCTAGCAAACAATACATTAAATAAATATATTTAAATCATTTAGCTATTTTACTATCTAAAATCTATGCTATGCTATCCAATGCCACTGTAGCAACGTAATCGCAACAAAATAGTTTACAGCATACAAAATATGTCAGAAACTATTGATAGCAAGCCACTGACTTGCGATCAAACCTAAATAGCGGGCAGACTACGGATACTGTCAAAAACTACAATTTTCATCTAGTTAACTAGAAGCCCTATCCGCAGAACGGGCCTGTAATGAGCCGCCAGAAATGGCGACAAAAGTGGGACCGCCAGTCTAAAGAGAGAGAGTGGAAGGAAGCTGAAGTTACGCGAAACGCTTCGCGCGGCGCTGGATATAAGTGCTCGCTCTGCATGGGCGACTCCATCCAAGCGACGGCCAATTAACGCAAGCCGGGGGCAGTTATCTCTAACAATCGGAAACCACATTCATGGTACTTTCACCGTGTCACAAAACCCCTCTAAGTCATTATAACTATTTTATACCATATTATTTCACTCTGTTAGGTCTCAATGATAGATCTTTACAGGCATTTTTTCAAGTGAAACCAAAACTGAGTTGCTTATTTATAGATAGACATGAATAACCTATTGAAAATATAACGAGTAACCTTATACATAACATATGTATATATATATATATATATATATATATATATATATACACCGTGTCCCAAAATTCAACGATAAGCCGGCATCGGTGCATGGACCTACTCATGACTACTCGGGAAAAAATAAAAAAAAATTATGACTGTTTTTTTTTATTAATTACAGAGACTTTTATAAATTCCATCGATATTCGATACCCATTATGCTATTTTCAACTACCATGACCACAATTTTTGACATATTTTTGATATTTTTTGTGCATTAGCAACCTAAGAAGGACGGCTATCTACCACAATCCTTTAAAATTACAGAAAGTCTGTAGTTATTTTACAAAAATCAGTAAAAAAATATTTTTTTCTTATAATTTTCATAGATTTTAACATTCTATGCACTTTCTATAGTCTGGGTTAAAAAAAAAAGTATGGACACTACCATGGCAAGTTTTATTAAAAGTTGGCGCAA
The DNA here is from genome assembly GCA_963890685.1 of Plagodis pulveraria. Taxonomy (NCBI): domain Eukaryota; kingdom Metazoa; phylum Arthropoda; class Insecta; order Lepidoptera; family Geometridae; genus Plagodis; species Plagodis pulveraria. Next base: position 7,180,218 of record OY982949.1, on the reverse strand, counting down.
CTTTATAAAAGTCTCTGTAATTAAAAAAAAAAGAGTTATAATTTTTTTTTTATTTTTTCCCGAGTAGTCATGAGTAGGTCCATGCACCGATGCCGGCTTATCGTTGAATTTTGGGACACGGTGTATATATAACCTTATGCCGTGGAAACGTTGGGACCCTGGGGCTCCGAAGCCAAACAATTAGTCCAGAACCTCGGCCGTCGGTTAAGAGAGAGAGGGCGGGACCCCAGATCTGGTTGGTACTTGGCCCAACAGATCTCCTTGGCCATACAGCGGGGTAATGCGGCGAGTGTGCTAGGTACATTTGGACAGAGTGTCAAGTGCGGGACTCAAGTATAAATTTGACTCAGACTTTACGTCGATGCTATGTTTAAAATAGATTTTTATTATGTACATTATATTAAGTAAGTGTTTAGATATTTATTATATTATAGAATTGTATGAGTTTTTGAAATATATATAATTTTAAAGAAATAAAGAAAAAATTAATATAAAAAAAAAAAAAAAAAAAAAAATAACCTTATATGGATATAAAGTAATTGATATGCATTCTCAATAGGATAAGTGAATGGGTTGTTGGGACCATTACCTGACCTACCTATCATTACTATCAACTATATCAAAACGGGGTGCCCGATATACTGCAAATAGTGCTTTATTGATAAACAATGTCAAGAATATATTTTTTTATGATCGTAAAAACGACATGCGCCCTGTGATCATTGACATCGATAAATTATCTGTTTGCCTACACGGTGACATATTAATTATGCTTTACTTACCGGCGGTGCATTGGGGTTGCATGGCGCTGGACATGGGGGACAAACACCGCACTGAAAACAAATAACAATGTAAATAACACTTCGATGATAATAATTAATCTTCACAAACGTAAACAACGCATATATATTTTCCTAAAACGACTAACTCCCTTATTCATAATCGTTTCATAACCTTACGATAGGTTTATAAAAAGTCATTAGTATTGCGCAAAAGAGTTTTCTTTTGCGCAGTACTAATGACGTTTACCTACTATAAGGTTATGGAGCGATTATGAATAAGACCGTAAGTACATTGTTTGACGTACTAGGGAAATAAACGAAACTAAATTATTGTCAGAGTGACGAGTGCAAATTAAAGCTACAAAGTAGAAAATACTGCTTCAACAATGTTCGAGTAAAGGAGAGAGTACGATAAGAATTCTAAATAATCTATAACTCAGGGTGCATTTCACCAATCTAAAATATAACAATAGTAATATATGTATGGCATCAAGCGTCTTGTTTACATTCAAGATGCTCCTTTCCGGATGATGGCTGAAGGATAAAATAAAATCAAAAATATTAAGGGAAAAATCAAATTTGATAGATGCTCTACAACATATGAGAAAGCTCAAGTGGAAGTGGGCTGGCCACGAAGCACGACTGTCAGATGAAATATGGACGCATTTGGATACCATTTGGGCAGGTCCAAGTGGCAAGAGAGGTAAAGGCCAAGCCAAAGGAACGCTAGGTAGATTTAATTGTATTGTAGGTTTTATTGTACTCGTATTTGATTATATATTCACAATACATATTTGTGCATATATTTCTTCAAGACACAACAATTTAACAAAAATCTCTCAATGCCATGCCATGCTGGTTTACAAGATAGCGCTGCAGTGGCGAAGCAGTCACGTTAATTTTAGATGACCCAGTGACATTTGTATCAGGTCCCCGATTCTCTTAGCTATTGACCAAACGCCACACTATTGCGATGCTTCTGTGATCGAACTGCTGTTAATGTCAAATTCGGTAGTCTGCTAATTGTAGCTCCTAATCGCAGTTGTATAGCAATCGCGTCGGTATCGTATGGCTGTGCTATGGCTCGCAAATTTTGCCACTGAAATAATAATGAAAACTTTTATCAATAAAGCATCAGTGAAAACATTAAAACAGTGGTTTTCTAGCAAACAATACATTAAATAAATATATTTAAATCATTTAGCTATTTTACTATCTAAAATCTATGCTATGCTATCCAATGCCACTGTAGCAACGTAATCGCAACAAAATAGTTTACAGCATACAAAATATGTCAGAAACTATTGATAGCAAGCCACTGACTTGCGATCAAACCTAAATAGCGGGCAGACTACGGATACTGTCAAAAACTACAATTTTCATACAATTAAGTTGCGTTAACGCCGTTCAATAGCTAAGAGAATCGGGCCCCTGGCTTTCACATCGAGCAAGCTTTCAACCAGAATATTGAATGATAAACGTTCGGTCCACGCGTTCCACTAAACGTCGGCCTTCAATTAACAGCCTATTTGTTGGAGGTCAGGCTGTATAATGGACTAACTTAACCACCCGACGACGACATACTCGTATACTCCAGGTAAAATCGTTTACTTGCTTTTCAATTCCATTACAAACATAATTTCAGTAAAGCATATACATTTAAAAAAGGTGAAAGGTAATAAAGTCCCTATGATATTTTCCCTGCAGACTTAGAAAATAACGAAGCTGCATCACTGTATACGAGGCTTTCATTACGTGTTACTGTTTTTAAATCACGAAAGTGTATTTTCAGTTGGAACAAAAAAGCGAAGAGCTCGTTTAAGCACACAAAAATGAAATGGTCTCTTTGCTATAAGCCTGACTTATTCAGCGAAACAGCGTATAAACTTGAGTTCCGTGCGAGAAAATAGGACACTATCACTTAGTCTGTCCTTCTATCCTAATTTGTAGGCTGGAATAGGAAATCGGAAGTTTTCACACAATGTGCCCGCCTGGCTAGCGACTACCCTCAAGTAGAATACTGTCGCCAAGCACCTAACGGTGTGTTCTAGCAGCAGTCCTTGAGAGCCAGTGAAACAGGCACATGAGACTTAATAACTATGTCTCAAGGTGACGGGCGCAGTGAAATTCGTTACTTGTGACGAAATGCATGTGTTCTAGGCAGAGGCTAGTCCACATAACATCAGGCGGGCCTCGAGCTTGTTCCGTCACAATAACATATAAAAAAACAAAAAAAAATGTAAACATGTTATCTCAACGACAGAATTTTAAGAGAAACCAGCCCGAATGTGAAAGCCGGCTCTAAATAAAAAACCTTTTAAAATAAACAAGTACTTCTTCAAGCTGGTTTTATTTACTACAAGAATATTCTTTGCTATAGCCTATAATGTTATGGTATGTAACCTTCGGTGTGCGGGTCCGACTCGAATTATGCTGGAATTCTCTTTTCTTGGATTTCCATAATATATAACATTTAGGAAATTATCGACTGGTAGCAAATTTGTCTTTTTTTTATTGCTTATTTAAGCCTTTGACCAAAATCTCACCTGATGGTAACTGATAATTCGGTCGAAAGTGTTAACAGGCTTATCGTAGAATTACTGGCTCTCAAAGACAACAGCCGGAATACACCGTTACGTGCTTGGTGACAGATGTTCTACTTGGTCGCTAGCCAGGCGGGCATTCGCAAAATGCCCTTCCACCATGCGGTGAAGCTCAAGCCAGCGGCGGGATTCGAACCATGGTCCTGATGCACGGCAGTCCACAGGCCATCACTGCTTCAAAATATTACAATATCCACTTCACCCATAATAACGTCCACTGTGGAACAAAAGCCTGTGTGTGATATTAGGGGGGGAGGGAAGGGGTAGCCGTAATCCCCGCACATGGCAGGCGTTTTGCGAATGGCAGTTATTCAGAAGGCACCTGCTGGGATTCTTTCTTTAGTTGCCGCTTACGACTCCTAGAGAAACATATGGGAGGTTGCATGTCTAGGCCGACATCTCAAGGGGCATAACTATATACAACTAATAATTATTAGCGAATCAATTATTGAAAACAAGCGGTCCAAAACCGCTCACATCTAGTTTTTATGCGATACAATCATACACGCCTAAAATACGGATTATCTAAATGGATTATTTGCATGAATATATTTCTATTACTATGACACGTAGTGAGGGCACAAGTACAATAAGAATGTGAAGAAACTCATATGTCGATACCGATGTTCTGGGAAACTTGCAGTTGCATTTATTCATAACATATATTTCAATAACACGTATATTATTCCACCATATTAAAGTTAGACTCAAATGCAAAGTCTTCCTATTACTAATATTACAGTATGGTGACTAAACCGGAAAGTCTAATTTGAATGTAACATCATATTTATGTGTAAGAAGTAAGTTTAGTACCGTCTCACTGTTTTTGTATACATTTTGGAACCACGCACTACGTATGGACCAATTCTAAAGTATACTTATACAAACTGAAGTGTGAAATGTATAGCATATATTATATTTGTTTAACGTTTACAATGCACAATTTCGTAGTTCCTGGTTTATGATTTGTAGTGATGTGCAGATACTTTCATTCAATAAACGTAGTATAATTTGTGTACTTTGTATTTCGTGGTTCGTACATGGTATCTTTATTCAATCTAACAAACCCCATCACTTCAAAACATGATTTCGTCTTATATCAAACTAGCGACTCGCCCCGACTTCGCACGGGTTTAATGCTGATACTAAAACTACAGAATGTCTTTAAAAAGCCAGCTTTTTCAGTGTAAGCGCAAAAAATGTGTTTATTTACGACATCATATTATAACCCTCTAAAAGTATCAGTGTTCCTCTATTATAATATGCTTGTATTATACACATAAACAATTCAGTTGAATCACTCCATCTATTTAAAAAAAACTGCATCAAAATACGTTGCGTAGTTTTAAAGATCTCAGCATACATAGGCATAGACAGCGGGAAGCGACTTTATATACTATGTAGTGATGATACCAAGTGTTTGGACTTGCTGAAATTAGATATAAATAGATATATTTGACATGCATAATGCATAAGCCATATTTCTGGGTTTTCTAGTATTCGTAAAATTACCTGCCTCCCCTACCGAAATACGGAATTAAGAAAAAAAAATCCACATCTCCTACCAATCCGAGTGCCGATTAAAAAACCCAAAAAATCTAGAGATAAGAAATAATTCTGTAATAAGAAAAATCGTATAATTATAAAAAAAGGTCAATCAGTACATTTCTCATATGTGTAAATAGAATACCATATCCTTACGCCACCAATGATACCTTTCAATTACTGATTTATATAAATAAACAGGTAAATAGTTTTGTAATTACACTTACTGCTCTTGTCATAGGAGGTACAGGAGGACCCCCAGGCTGAAACAGAGTTCAATATATTAAGTTACCTGTATCCCGAAAACAAAATTCATTCAATTCCGAAACTTAAATATAGTTTCTTATTGCATTTCCGAGCATTCGATGGAAAAACAGAAACTTAATAGGATCACCTGCACATCTGCAATGTTTGTGTTATCGCATATTATCGACGAATATACTGGACAATAAGAGTTGAAATGTAGTTAAGAAGGTTAAGTGACCCAAATACATAGGTATATACTAGAAATTTCAAGTCGTATCCCACATGTCGTTAACAATAAAATGTATTGGGGGCACATTTGACTATTTGAAACACATAGTTTGACGATTGCTAAGGGACGCAGTGTAAGACAGCAGTTCTTGGGAAAGCGCCGCTGCCCACCTAGTATTTCGTATTTTGTCGCTTCTTTCAACTCTCACAGAAAGATATGTGGAGTGTTATTCTAGCTACAAGATAGCAAAAAACTATGAGAAAAATTTTTTGAAATTGGAGGAAACACCGTACTGTACTGTGTCAGCCGGACTGTCTAGCTTTGAGAGTTTGCCATAATCCCTACGCTTGGTAGGCGTATTAGAGATCCTACAGTTTAAGATATCAGTTCCTGAGAAGGCGCTGCTGCCCACCTTCCCGTGTTATACCTTTATTCGCCTCCTACAACACCCACAGGTAGCAATAATGACATTCTAGCTCGGTACCCCACGGGGAGGAAGCACGTACCTATTTTCAATTCTATAGCACTATTTACGTATAATGATTTTTTTTATTATTATTTTTAAACCTGATATATTAGCCTTTGACCACTATCTCACCTGAGGGTAAGTGAGGATGTGGTCGAAGATGTTGTTCAGGCTAACTTAGAATTACTGGCTCTCTAGGACAGCTGCCGGAACACACCGCTATGTGCTTGGCGACAGACTTTCCACTTGAGTGTGGTAGCTAGCCAGGCGGGCATTCACAAAAATGCCCTACCACCATGATTTAATGACTGCCATCCTAAGACGACAACCGCGACTAACGGTTTCCGGGCACGGGAGCGCTCAGTAGTAATGTCACTAGCGGTCACCCATCCAACTCATGACCGCGGCAGACATTGCTTAACTTTTCTGATCGGTTAAGAATAGCTAAGCTACGAGCGCTCCATAAATATACGTATATATACAATTCTTCTAACGTAACCACGTTCATCGTTCTTACAATTCAACAAGTAAAATAGTTAATATTAATATTATTACCGGTTGTTGAAAGCATATGTTCGGGAGGCCTCCCCCTCGGCAAGCGGTCATATTGTCAGTTTCCGCCATCTCGATGCGGATGTGACGCACTTCAACCTCTAGTTCACCCAACTGCTTTACCTTAGAAAGAAAACACTTTATCGAAATCATGATAGGATAAGCATAAACAGCAATATACTGTAAACGTTTCTTTATAACACGTTACGTAGTGGTAAACGTTATTTAAGACTACAAAATTACAACAACAGGAAACGTTTATTCCTGTTGTTGTATTTTGATTTGTTTTTTGAAGCGCTCGTAGCGAAGTTTACTTAGCTGTTCTCAACCGATCAGCAAAGTTAAGCAACGTCGCCCGCGGTCATGAGTTGGATGGGTGACCGCTAGTGACATTACTACTTAGCGTTTCCGTGCTTCGGAGGGCACGTTAAGCCGTCGGTCCCGGTTGTCGTCTTCGGATGGCAGTCGTTATAGCATGGTGGTAAGGCATTTTGCGAATGCCCGCCTGGCTAGCTAACACCCTCAAGTAGAAAATCTGTCGCCAAGCACCTAACGGTGTGTTCCGGCAGCTGTCCTTGAGAGCCAGTTCTTCTAGGTTAGCCTGAACAACATCTTCGACCACATCATCACTTACCATCAGGTGAGATAGTGGTCAAAGGCTAACCTATAAGGCATAAAAAAACCCTATTTTAATAAATTCCATGTAAATTAATTAATAAAGAGGTGTAAATTAAATGAATCTATAGTAGCAAGGAGCATGTTTAATAATTTTCAACTGAACAAAAGAGAAATCTCACTAGCAAACTGAACCGGACTACTAAACATTTCTTCCCTTTAGATCAATTTGAAAATTTAATTGAATATCCAGAGGGAGAATCCTGGTGTAAAAGTAGTTTCATTAACAACTGGACTTGGTACAAAAAAATCTCACTATTGAACTGGCTAACTTGGACTAGTGAGAATATTGTTGGGATTGTTGTATCCACAAATTTGAGGCACCGCACGACGCACTTACGTCTTTGGGGAACAGACATGAAAAACAAATATATAAAAAATATAATATATATATATATATACAACATAACAAATATACAAGAGGCCGACATCACGTGCTGTTCGCAGACCCTAGTCACCTAACAGTGGCACGTGCTAATTCTCCACTGCCACGTATCCTAGCCGCGTTCAACGCTATCCTGGATCAAAATCCTAATTGTGACTTCTTTGTAGATGGATGGATGGAATTGTTGTCTGTATTTTTAAGTTATTGTGAACTTTCTGAGTATGTAGAGTCTACTATTGCAAATTAACCGTGTGTAAATGATATAATTTTAATAGCAAATTATTATTGACAAATGTTGTATTATGTTTATTTAATATTGTAATTTATAATCTGTTGACTGAATGACTATTAATGTATATGTTGTGACCATGTAAGTTTGATTATGATTAATTATTGTAAATGGTACGTCTGTTATAATTGCTAAATAAATAAAAATGACGCTGTGTATGTTCTAGTTACTTACTATTTCTTGTGTGGAGCTTTTGTAGTTAGCAAGTTTTTCAATGAGCTCTTTTTCTTTGCCACTGTCTGTGTGTTTGCCGTTCTGTAAAACAAAAAGTATTTATTCATGTTCATTAGACATAACCTTTTTTTTACCTTTATTAACCGACTTCAAAAAAGAGCAGATTCTCAATTCTACTGTTTTTTATGACCCACACAAAAAAACAACACACCAAATGTGCATCTATAATATAGTGTGGACAGGCGCACCGTGGTAATTAAACAGGTATGTACCTATCTAATACTTTTCCAGTGAAACGAGAATATGACCTGATGTAGTCAGGTCAGAAGTTATAATTGTTCTAATTCGTTGCTTAACTTTGCTGATCGGTTGAGAGCAGCTAAGTAAACTTCGCTACGAGCGCTTCAAAATATATACAATATATATTTATCTCTATTGTTTAATGTCATATACTGCACTGTATAATATATATACACACAGTACAGTATGTACATATATGTATATATATGTAATGAATAGATTCAGGCGTTACTTTGCGGAAATCCATTTTTAATAATAACAAATACTTTTAAAGTATTTTAAGAAAACATCAAATTAATATTTTAATAAAACACTTAAAAAATATAAAAATATATCTAGTGACAATTCCGCTTAATTTTCCTGTTAAGCCGACGTGACGTCACAAACGCCACGCAGCCAAACCGGAAGAATTTTCGACGCGTTTCGCTTCTACACGAAGCATCCTCAGGAAGTCTTGACTCTTCGAGCGCACGATCGAGAATGAGCGGCCGGCGGCTCGGCACGCCTTTATATAGACGGGCTGAGTCCGCACGCCTTTGTCTAGACTCGAGCGTGAGTCACCGCTCTTTGTTGTAGCTAACAATTGGTGAGTAATACGTTTTTAAAGTGACAATGACATCATAATGGCCATAAATTGATAACAAAAAATAATTTTGAATTGTTTATATTATGGAATGTGTTTTAGAATATGAAAAATATCGTAAGAAATGTAACAAAATTACTTCCTAAAACAAATACATATTTAACTATTTTGTAGTGGCAAATTATCACTAAAAATACGCAACAGTGGTGATGAAACCAATTGCGTCTGTTCATTCAACAGTGCAACGCCTGTACTATGTTTTAATATTTCTAACTGTTCCAATACACACAATCGAAATCCCTTATCGCAACAATGTAAAATCTTAAAGGTATTACTATCAAGGAGTTGATGACTGCTTTCAATTAAATGTTTTGCAAAGTGAGACTGTTCGGGATGGTCGTTCCTATACGCGGATTTGTGTTCTTTATATCTAATATCAAAATTACGGCCAGTTTGACCAATATAAACACTGTTACATTCGTCACAGGTAAGTTTGTAAACACCGGATTTTTTATTGTTTTCTAAACGATCTTTTCCGTTACATAAATGGCGTAAATTTTGGTTGGTTCGAAAAGCTACATGGACGTTATTTTTCTTAAATATATTAGAAATTTTTTGAGAGATTGGACCCATATAAGTAATGCTACCTACGTACTTGATATTTCTATCAGTAGGGCAAGAATATAGGAGTGACATAGCTCTATTACGTTGTTTATTATGAATTAATCGATCAACTAATTGTTTATTGTAGCCGTTGGAAATAGCAATTTGGTATATTATATTAAGTTCCTTATTATAATTATCTTGATTAAGAGGAACCGATAACAGTCTATGGACATAACTTCGAAAAGCTGCTAACTTGTGTTGAATGGGATGACAAGAAGAGAAGGGGATAGCAATATCTGTGTGTGTCGGTTTTCGATATATTTGAAAATCTAATTTATTGCTAACTCTTGTAAGAGTTAAATCTAAAAAGTTGATAGATTGATTTAATTCTAATTCGAGTTTAAATTTAATTTTGGGATGTATATTATTCAGTTTCTTAACAAAGATATCAATCTGGCGAGAAGTGCCAGTCCAACAAATGATTATATCATCAACGTATCTATAATAAAATAGAATATTAGGTTCCTGTACTATGTGTTTACGCTCAAAGTCATCCATAAAAAGTTCGGCCATTAGTGGACTTAAAGGTGACCCCATAGCTAATCCTTCCTTTTGAAAATAATACTCATCATTAAACCTGAAGTAATTTTGTTTCATACAAATAGTAGTTAAATCAATAAGGTCATTTACTTCCCCGGGGTGTAATCGTTGTTTCTCAAAGTGATTCTCCAAGACGCGTAAGCAATTATCGTAAGGAACGTTGGTGAATAGACTGTCTACATCAAGGGATAATAATTTGGCACCGGGAGGTACGTTAATATCTTTGACTTTGTGTATCAGATCTAGACTATTCTTTAAACTATATTTGGGTTTGAAAGATGATTTGCTACACAACAAAATATTAAGATGTTTTGCTAGGTTGTACGCGGGAGCGCCAACATAAGAGACAACGGGACGAATGGGAATGTTCTCTTTGTGTGTTTTTGGTAAACCGTAGAGACAGGGGGACCTAGGGTTCATTGGTACTATATTATTGAGTAAATGTGTCGGGATAAATGAAGTAGCCTTGATTGCATTTTTAATATCTAGAGTGAATTTCTTAGTTGGGTCGGAATTCAACCGCTCAAACTCCTCACCTTGGATTATATCATTAACTTTTTGGTTGTAATTATTTTTGTCTAATATAACCACACTATTGCCTTTATCTGATTTGGAAACAACTAGATTGTTTTGGCTTAATTTATCTTGTAAAGAATGAAACTGCCTTATCTCAGAGCTATGGTGATTACTAGAGGAGTAAGCTTTTTTAATTTGAACAGCTATTTGGTGTTTTACAGCAATATCAACTTGAAATATCTTGTGTTAAAGGTAAAGTTGATATTGCTGTAAAACACCAAATAGCTGTTCAAACCTTTTTGCTTTTCAAACCCAAATATAGTTTAAAGAATAGTCTAGATCTGATACACAAAGTCAAAGATATTAACGTACCTCCCGGTGCCAAATTATTATCCCTTGATGTAGACAGTCTATTCACCAACGTTCCTTACGATAATTGCTTACGCGTCTTGGAGAATCACTTTGAGAAACAACGATTACACCCCGGGGAAGTAAATGACCTTATTGATTTAACTACTATTTGTAGGAAACAAAATTACTTCAGGTTTAATGATGAGTATTATTTTCAAAAGGAAGGATTAGCTATGGGGTCACCTTTAAGTCCACTTATGGCCGAACTTTTTATGGATGACTTTGAGCGTAAACACATAGTACAGGAACCTAATATTCTATTTTATTATAGATACGTTGATGATATAATCATTTGTTGGACTGGCACTTCTCGCCAGATTGATATCTTTGTTAAGAAACTGAATAATATACATCCCAAAATTAAATTTAAACTCGAATTAGAATTAAATCAATCTATCAACTTTTTAGATTTAACTCTTACAAGAGTTAGCAATAAATTAGATTTTCAAATATATCGAAAACCGACACACACAGATATTGCTATCCCCTTCTCTTCTTGTCATCCCATTCAACACAAGTTAGCAGCTTTTCGAAGTTATGTCCATAGACTGTTATCGGTTCCTCTTAATCAAGATAATTATAATAAGGAACTTAATATAATATACCAAATTGCTATTTCCAACGGCTACAATAAACAATTAGTTGATCGATTAATTCATAATAAACAACGTAATAGAGCTATGTCACTCCTATATTCTTGCCCTACTGATAGAAATATCAAGTACGTAGGTAGCATTACTTATATGGGTCCAATCTCTCAAAAAATTTCTAATATATTTAAGAAAAATAACGTCCATGTAGCTTTTCGAACCAACCAAAATTTACGCCATTTATGTAACGGAAAAGATCGTTTAGAAAACAATAAAAAATCCGGTGTTTACAAACTTACCTGTGACGAATGTAACAGTGTTTATATTGGTCAAACTGGCCGTAATTTTGATATTAGATATAAAGAACACAAATCCGCGTATAGGAACGACCATCCCGAACAGTCTCACTTTGCAAAACATTTAATTGAAAGCAGTCATCAACTCCTTGATAGTAATACCTTTAAGATTTTACATTGTTGCGATAAGGGATTTCGATTGTGTGTATTGGAACAGTTAGAAATATTAAAACATAGTACAGGCGTTGCACTGTTGAATGAACAGACGCAATTGGTTTCATCACCACTGTTGCGTATTTTTAGTGATAATTTGCCACTACAAAATAGTTAAATATGTATTTGTTTTAGGAAGTAATTTTGTTACATTTCTTACGATATTTTTCATATTCTAAAACACATTCCATAATATAAACAATTCAAAATTATTTTTTGTTATCAATTTATGGCCATTATGATGTCATTGTCACTTTAAAAACGTACTACTCACCAATTGTTAGCTACAACAAAGAGCGGTGACTCACGCTCGAGTCTAGACAAAGGCGTGCGGACTCAGCCCGTCTATATAAAGGCGTGCCGAGCCGCCGGCCGCTCATTCTCGATCGTGCGCTCGAAGAGTCAAGACTTCCTGAGGATGCTTCGTGTAGAAGCGAAACGCGTCGAAAATTCTTCCGGTTTGGCTACGTGGCGCTTGTGACGTCACGTCGGCTTAACAGGAAAATTAAGCGGAATTGTCACTAGATATATTTTTATATTTTTTAAGTGTTTTATTAAAATATTAATTTGATGTTTTCTTAAAATACTTTAAAAGTATTTGTTATTATTATATATATGTAATTGAATGTCAGTATATGAATCCCCCGTGGGGTGCATTTCTACCTGTGGGTGTCGTAAGAGGCGACTAAAGGTAAAATATCGGAAAGTGGCAGCAGCGCCTTCTAAGGAACTGATATCTTAAGCCTCGTCCCAAGACGCCAGCCAAGCGTGGGGATTATGGCAAACCCCCCTCCCCCTAAATAAGGGAGGCTGTGTTTAGCAGTGGACAATTCGGCTGATATAATACTGTACATTACTGTATTAATGGACTTCTATCCTCACTTTTTATCTGGTACACAAAAATGCAAAGTGCTGTTACTTTTCACCTAAACCTTGAAGTACTCGTATGAGCTTGCCTTTTTTTCTAATACTTCGCTGCGGTAATTACTTAATTGGGTGAACAGTAGTGTCATTTATTTCAGCGCGTACACATACTTCGGAGAGCTCGTTAAGCCGTTGGACTTGGTTGTTGTCTTGGAAGGCAGACGGAGGCTTTCGGGTGACGTTAATTCTCCAACACTTTGCATAATGCTAGGGCATTTGAAGATTGTTACCAAAATCTCCTTCTAGGTTATCTTTGTTTACCATCTTTGAGCACATGTGAGATTGTGATCAAAGGCTAGACTTTTAATGGCAACATTCAATTAAGACTTAAGGAACAAACAGGTCATTACTATATAGAAATATTACTCATCAGTACTTCTACAATTTGTGTGCAAGAGTTCATAGCAATATTATTAGTTTGCTTACTTGATCGCTGTGTGTGGTTTCTTCTGCATATGTGATTTCTTGAACATAGTTTATCGATGTTGCATCGCCCTGTCAAAAACAAACACATATTTTCTTTACTAACCGCATTTTAAAGAACGTAGTAGTAATTTCAAACTTGATTATTCTACCATTCCGTTGTCTTGTTTGTAGAGTGTGAAAATGTACAACTACTAGGTTATAGGCCTGTCTACAGTCTATTAGTGTTTAGTGTAGCTGTTTAGTGTCGATAACTCTTTGCCTGCTTTGATTAGTAAATCAGGATTTTCAGCTCCGACGCAGGACAAGCAAATAATTTTAAAATATACAAATAGTCGTAATAAATATTCTTCACTTGTAAATAAGCTTATATTTAACCTTCGTACTTTGGAAACCTAGTCAACATTTTTAAAATTAGTCTTGGGGTGCTTACCCCAAGACTAATTTTAAAAATGTTGATTTTATATGTGTTGGAAATTGTTCACATGCTATTCTTCTCAGGAAGTAGTTATCATTTTCATTGCATTATTTTTGGTAAAATGACAACTACACTTCACATCAGGAAATAAAATTGTAATTACATATATCGTTAATTTTAAAGTGTGGAAGAAATCTTGTCTCTACTATATCTATAACCGGTACAGATAACTCACATATTCATATGCATATGTGAGTCATCTGTGCCAGTAATAAAAATATTTTTTTTACAAAATCACAAATATACGATAGGAAAAATTTAAGTCATATGCGGGATTTGATAAAACTAAACATAAACAAAAAAATATTTTTTAATGTTTCGTTTTATCAAATCCAAGCAGTCAGAAGATGTTTCTAAAAGTTCGGGTATAAGGTAACCATATTGAAAAAAGATAACACAGGAAATTCTGGAGTATTGTGGAAAATTACGGACATTGTCTCCAATTTCGCGGAATGTACTTTCATAAAGCTATGCAATGCATGTGGCGCGGTCAAGCGCGCAACGAGATAGCAGGAGCCCTGGTGGAGCAACTTATTGATAGACTAACAGATTCGCTCGCGGTTGAATTTCCAAAATGAAGATAATTTTCATTACCATTTCAATTAAGCAATAAGGTCCCAAGTTTGGTTTCCTTGCCGTCTCCCGTGTGGTTAGGATATAACGCTAAATGCGCCGCTGTCATCGAATTCATTTTTATCATTGGTGGCCAGTTTAATATGTTACCAATTAAAAGCTTAGGAATATAAGAGCTGTTCCATATCCACTTGTTGGATGTCGTAGGGGAGGAATGGGCCTATATGAAGTACATCATATCCATACCCCGCGGGGTACCAGACGAAACCTTTGCCTATAACAGATGCATTACGTCACAAATGGTTTCGTGACGAACTTCACTGCGCCCACCCATCCTGAGATATAAAGTTGTTAAGTTTCATGTGTAGTAGCCAATAATGGTTTTAAGGGACTGCTATCGGAACACACTATTAGTAGCTTGGCGACAGATTTTCTACGAGTAGTTAGATAGGCGAGCATTCGCAAAGTGTCCTTCCACCATGAGTTGAAGATCTTGATCTTCCGGTTGTGGGGATCGAACTATGGACCTGTGGCATGGCAGACCATAGCAATTACCGACTATCATTGCTTTAAAACTAAGTACAACGGAAGTATTTAGGCAACTTTAATGCCATCGTGCCATTGTGTTATCTATGCATTGACAAAAAGACAAAACTTTTGTCTAACAACACAAATGTGATGGGAGACAAAACTTTTCTAAGTTGAAGTTAGCAGTGTGGGGGGTAGAAAACTATAAAAGTTGTACATTCGTAAAATATAATAAAATTTGTTTATTTTCACGGCAATGGTACTATTATTATATCCTCAAATACTTGTAACAGGATGGAAACCCGAAAGCACTGCTCTTACCTGCGGATTATTTTTGCTCAACTTCTCTTGAAGGAGGCTATTCTCTTTACCCATCATCTTCAGTTCTCCTTGGAGTCTTTTCACCTGGGCTCTGCAAGTTTCCAGGTATTGGTCTTTTGTCATCAGCTCTTTGTACAAAATATACCTGAAAATTAGATAACTTAATCTAATAATAATGTAGTATTTTACCTTGACGCTTCCATATTTGTGTTTTTTCCTAAAAAGTAACTTCAAATTAATTTTGTGTGTTTTACATTATTTTGTTTGAATGTTTTGTCTAGCGCTGACAAACTCAAGTCAAAACGAAGCCTCATTGAATTGAGGATCAATATTCAAAATATTATCTATGGTTGTCATGCAAGTTGCCGGTGCCAACTAGCAAGAAGTTTATACACTTATTGCAAACAAGATATCAAAGGTATGAACCATTTGTAACCATGCGGGAAACAAAATAGTTTTGTTTAATTTTAATGTGGTTATATATGTATATTTCATTATAAAAAAAGATGTTCAGGTTCGGACTAGAATAGACACTGATAGAGCATTTTCAAAGAGAGTACTACGTAAGTTCGACAAATGGATGTGCGATTAACGCTTGTACGACAAAACTGTATTGTGACTCACCCTAGGTGGCCTGTACGCTAGAGCGACACATTGAACTCGACTTCATACTAATACGACACTAAACTCAAAATTTATTCGTCCTGGTCCAACAGAAAATTACCAGTCCAGTACCAGAAAGTTGAGCTAATGTTATTTTTTTTTTTATAAACCTGATATGCTATCCTTTGACCAACACCTCACTCGCCTAATAGTGAGTGTTGATATGGTCAGTAATAGAATTTATATAGATTAGATATAGAACACACAAGCTCTCAAGAGCCACTTTATTGTTCTCCCACCATGCTGTAAAGGTCAGGCCGACACAAAATCGCTTGTCGCTGTACTATAGTGTCGATCTACTGTCGCAATATTATTTATCGCCTTAGAATGACGTCGAGCTTCAGCGAGTCGCCTTAGCGTATAAGCGACCTATGGTGTATCGCAGTACATTTTTGCCGTATAATCGCACATCCATTTGTCGATCTCACATAGTACTCTCATTTTCAAAATGCCCAACCATGCATTATTCGTATCATGGACTCCCTGTGCGGACATCAATAGCCATTATCACGGGGCCATCGTTGCCGCAAGATATTCTACCGGCGTCTTCGTCGTAACGTTTCACAAGGCTGCATGCTTGTCATAAAAGAAAAATCCGAAAATCCTCAGACTACGACACACACGTGTGTTTTTGGGTGTGCATATACGCTTGTATATGCACACCTAAGCTAAGCTGACCGGTGAATAAATGGATGTACATAGTAGTAGTGTCAGTTCGTTTGCCTGACTCTGTCACTAACCACTTTACAAAGAAGTAGAAGTGAGTAATATGTTCTCACATAGTTTTAACTACGATATACAAAAGAAAAATAACTTTTGCAACACACTCGCTCGTAACGGGCCTCTAAATTCACCGATTTTAGTGTCATAATATAGTCAATTCGTGCTTTTTTTACTTTACCGCACTAGTGTTTTAACTAGAAAAAAACGTTTCCACACTTCTCACCTAGGAGATTGTAGTTTGTTTCGTTCGATTTTCATATTAAAACAAACCAAACAATTTTTTACCTACTGAAGTAGAACTTAAGAAGATTTAATTATAATCAGATTATTATTGCTATCAAACAAACCAAGAAAATATTTTCGTATCGAAAATTTCCTATTCGTTCCTTGCAAGTGTGTTGAAAAACGTGTCGTATGAAACTCGTGCGCGTTGTTTATTACAATCTCTCCTCCTTTCGATCTCAGGCCTAAAACCCGTCTAGGTTGTAATAAACAACTTCGCGCACTTGTTGCATAATGTTTTATTTCCTTTTCCTAGACAATTTATTTTAAATTGAAATGCCTAACAATGCCTAAATCAAACAAAACAATCCTTAGAATTGCTTATTGTACGTCCCCAAGTCTTAGAGCTTTTGAAATTCTCACCAATTCCTTCGCGCTCCATTCACATGGCCTTTGAACAGTTGGGCCGAAAGCAAAACCAACCACGCTATATGGTAGTAATCGTTAGTAAATATATAAAAAGATTTTTATGCCGGCTATTTTTTATGTATTGAAGTTTAGTTGAATAAATTACTGAATTTAGGATTTCAGTTTTTTTATATTTCGAGCTGTTAGGCTAGCCTTTGAATTTTATCTCACCTGTAGTAAGTGATGGGAAGGTCGAAGATGTTGTTCAAGCTTACCAAGAATTACTGGCTCTCAAATACAGTTTCCGAAACAGACCGTTAGGTGCTTGGCGACAGATGTTCTACTTCAGGGTGGTAGTTAGCTAGGCGGGCATTAGCAAAATGCCCTACCACCCAGCTGTAATGACAGCAATCCTAAGAAATCAACTGAGACCAACAAAGAGGCTATTCTAAGCACGGTACCTCTCAGTAATAATGTCACCAGTCCTATGCAAGTCTTTACCGTAGCGGACGTTGCTTTATCGGTTAAGGATGACTAAGAGAGCTTCGTCATCTACATTCCGTTTAGGAGCTGTGACATACGGATAGATAGAAGGATGAGCAGGTGACAGAACAGGGCTCTGTTTTGCCCTTTTTACGAGATCCTTTATAATCGTGTGTTGCTATACTAACAGCTTTATTAGCGGTTGTATAAAAAGATGCTAATTTCGAATAAATATCTGTAAAATTGTAATTTACTGACCGAAAAACTTTCGGAATACAAAAAGCTCTAAACAGAAAAAAAAACATGTAGCTACCTCTTGACCTCCAAATCGGCGTTATCAGCTACCAGTTTCTCTTGCATATCATAACTCTCGTTCAGTTTTCGCGTCAGGTCGATCTCCTTCAAAAAGAAACTCAGTTTTATTTATAGTTGTATATTTTTCTATTTTTACAGTATTTAATTTATCATTTAGGTAACAAGTAACAAGTTAACATAAAGTAAGTTGATCCAAATTCTACTCAAAGATTGCGGATAATTGTCTTCAAATAAAAGTTTGTGGCAATTTTATTATAAGGAATAGGTAGGTATTTGATTTTACCTAACAAAAATATGACAATCTTAAGTATAGCGATAAAATTAAATATAGGTACTGCTTGAGCTGCAATCAAGTTTCAATTGAACCATATATTCAAATTACTTGATCTAACGTCATTGGTGGAAAGTATTTTTTGCCATGTTTTCCTTGTTCATGGTACAAAGTATTTGCAGGGATGTGTAGGTACCAAATTTCTTCACTTCAAAAAGTTAAATGGTAGAGTTAATAGGAGGCAGGTATATTTTAAACTGCATATATGTGATGGGCGTTTGGATCACGTACTGATTTGCTTCTAGTAGGCTGGTCGGAGATGATCAGCTCTGGAGGAAGCCTCCCGGCGGCCAGAACAACAGTGGGATGGTTCATCTTCATCTCGTGGTGGACAGCCGGCTCTATAAAATAATTAAATTTTATTATGCTACAATTAATGCATATTAATGCATATCATGTTTCGTAGTTCGGGTTATAAGTGTACGGATTGGTTTTTAATCTGCATTATCATAAAAAAGTACACTTTTCAATCCTACATATATAATAAACGAAAAGTTTCTTCTTTTTGCATCAATATTTCTTAACGAGTACAATGAGAGAAAAACATTTAATTCTTATTACTATATAGTTCCCGAAAAAACGATGCCGTGGATGTAAGTAGAATAGTATAAAGGAAAACATAAATATAAATAATTATAATATATTTTTTCAGAGAGTACAAACCAGGCTACAAAGAACGACACGCTTCTTATTTATTTTACCTCTAAATGGAAATGTAATACGAATATGAAAAGCTAGATAGGTACTTATTTTTGTAAAATGTGAATCAGACTATCATAATAAAACAAACATTTTAAGAAGAAAAACGAAATGTAATATCCTGCTTGCATGCTTGAATGATAAGGAAAAACATATATATCATAAATGAAAACATATTGGTGAGGCAGTACATGCAGAAAAACCATTAACCAACTGCAATCTTTGTCAATGCGGAATCGATTGATACACAAGTTGACAATGAATTGATAGTCAACTGGCTGGATTGCGGCAAATTGTAGAAATATAACGACCAGTTCCGCAAAGCAAAAGTAAAATGTAGTTGAAGGACAAATAAATAATTATTACAACGTATCGGAATTCACGGGTACATCAACCTGAATAACGTAGGAGTATTTTTGATCGATGATCGTAAGCTCTGCTGGGAGCGACATCATCGCTGATACTCTTGGATTTTTGATAAGCAATAATCTTAACAGGAGTGTGCACGTAGCGCCTCAATACAATCTTAGTTTCACCATAAATTTAAATACCAAGTATTCAAACTCAGAGAAAGCATGCATGTTGTTGAGCCTAATCTTGAGCCTGCATGCTTGTGGTATGACAGTGTGTACAAAGGGTATAATATGTAATTGATATGTAAAAGTGAAGTATCTATTCATTGTTTACCTTCCAAATGATTTACTGTAAATTCTCAATTGATTCCGAGTCGTTGACAAAATGGGCCAACATATAAGCTGATTATCAGATATTTGAACATAGTGAAAGCACCTTAAACTTACCGTATATAGATCCAGGAATATGATCCTTTTTAGCCAGATCACCTTTAGGTCGCTTCATTTGAGACACTTCGACACCAACTAGTTTCTGCATATTTCTGGTGAGACGATCAAATCGTTCCATCTCTCGGAGGAGCAGCTCGTTTCGCTCACCTAACTCCTTCACATCAGCTTCAGTCAATGATGATTTCTGAAATAATTTCGCAATTCGTTTATCAGACAGTTTCTTTATGGGCTTATTGGCTTTTCCTCACATTTCCTCTGTACATAAAAAGGAAATTTTAAATACGTTCATTTTATATTCTGCACCTACCACATTATAAACACGGTAGAAGTCTATAAGTTTATCCAGCTGATTATATTCCGCTTGGCAGTAGTATTTTATATACAAATGCTATCAGAACTTTCATGTTCCAATAATCCTAAAAAAATGTCATCATGTTTCCCTTATCGATGTTTCACATCTCAGATAAACAAACAGGACATATTTATACATACTGCTAGTGCCTTTAATTACCTTTTGGATTTCAAGTAGCCTCGCCCTAGAGTCTCTTATGACACGAGCACTCTTCCGCGTGTCATTGTGGATCTCACGAATTTGCCTGGACAATGGATCATCAGCGTCGTAGCCAACAGGGGAATCTAAAATGATTTAAATATTAATTTGTAGCAGGGTGATGACCACCCTGTACCACCCGGTACCTGTTGGAGTACATTTATGCTTTCAATCGTATTTTAAAACTAGTTAGTACCTAACCTTGATGCATGTGTTACAAAAACCAGAAAAGGTTTTTCAACCTTTGGCTACGAACTGATGGATAGGATAATTACTTAAACACTGATTACTGATTAAAACATAAAGAGTAGTAGACTATAAAGATCTGTCAACCAAAACCATATCAAACACTTGATTAGAATCAACCAATATCAGGATACATACAGGGTTTTAAAAACATCAATTAAAGTTGGTTCACCTCTGCGTACCCCTTAATGTAATTTGTAGGTATTTTTCATATATAATATGAGTAATCTTATACATTCTATTACAAATAATACAATATAATATGTCGTTAATGCCCAATTCCAACAAGAACTTGTTAGAGTATTACGTGATAAGCCACTAGGCTAGGTTTTGAAAGTTCATAAGCGACGGCACTTTCTTCGTCTTTCGAGGGTATTTATTGAACTTGAAACGTATTCAAAAAGACAAAATCATTTATTCCATTTAGGTGTCTACGACGCTCATTTACGAAGGTCAATTACAAATTTTAATATTGAAATATTCTACATTGTACTGCCACGTTCAGCAAAAAAAATATACAGAGTCACTGCGAGAAGAACGGGCAAGAAACTCGGGGCCTGTTTGACGTAAAGCGTATTGGACATATGAGTATTGGTTAAAATAGTGACAACACTCGTATTAGACGTAAAACGTATGTGACACTATGTGCCGAGAGGAGGTCAAGAAGTGTAATACGATTCTTCCTCGACTTCCAAAAGTAATGTACATAATAATGTATCTTGACATTACTCTTGGAAGTTACGTCACATAATTTAGTAATTTACGTCATGTCCAGTTCGTATTTCACATCCACTACGCTCTCGGACCATATACCTAATTATTCCGGGGCATAATATCTGACACTGCGTTTATACCTACTCTAATATCTCTACCGACTCTTGTTAAAGATATGAAAATATAACCGCATTTCACCAGCGCAGCGAGGCTATTATGTTCTTTGAAATAAATGTTTTAAATAATATCGGTTCACTGACCTCCATTATTACTCGTACGCTGGACTTGCAGTTGTCATTGGAAATATATAGTGTATAAGAGATATTTACACATATTTAGTTCCTGGATGATCGTTCGGAAAATTTTGATTTCATTTTCGGATCTAAGCATGTCCAGCGCGTACGTACGTCAATGTTTCCATTGCAGATGGCTACTGATTAACTTTCTCAGACACTTTCATTCAAGTTGTTCTAACAAAATCACATAATAGCCTTACGTGCAGATACAGTTTTGGTCTCATGTAACAGTAGAACTAGTCCGTCTTAGCACTAATAAAGCCGCCCAGTGACTATTGCAAGTAGATATCATCATCATCACCAAATGGAACGTTCACCGATGAACAAGGTCTCCCCCGTTGGGGGGATATGTCATAATGCCCTCGATTGGTAGCTCATTGGTGTATCACAGTAGATGTTGCCAGTTCCGTATTAGGCGATGCTTCCCGCCTTCCAGTACAACACCCATGGGAAGAAATGGGGGGGGGGGGGTTGACATTCTAATCCGGAACACCACGGGGAAGTAGATATAGATATATTTATCAATGAGTTAAATCTAATATTAGTTAGAGAAGAAAATTAAAAATGTTCATACATGACCCTGATTTCTTGAAGCTATGGCTACCTTTTTTCGGTTTGTCCTGTTTCCAAGCTCCTCTCTGGATTGCACCGCTCTGTTCGTTTTGAAATTTGCCCCTTAGACACCTCTTTATATCTTCTCTTTTCGGGCTAGTTGGTCGCATATCTCCAAAGTAACTGGGGCTGGTGTTTTCTCCTGGTGATAATGGCTTCTCTAAACGCAAGGGATCTTCTGATCTTTGTTCATTGTTCCTAGCAGACTGGATAAATATGGAATCTTGGTAAATATCACGCTCAAATATGTTTATCTTCTCAATTCACTTATCATTACAGATAGTTTTATTAGTATTGCAGTTATTAAAGTCGTAATTGAATCTTGAGATTGTGCTCTATTAAATATTATTTATATTTAATAGAGCACAATCTCAAGATTCAATTCAGAACAAACACACTTATCATACATATTCAGAATTATAATGGGTTCTGCTAAACTTGCAGCACACTGATAACAATAGTGCCAGCTGTAAGTATGTTAAATATATTTGTTGGAAGGTAGATCAAACAAACATGATTTGTAAGTCGATTCAAAATATGAGCGAAATCATTAGAAAGGTTGTTGACATACTTATGGTCTCAAATGATGTTATAAATTGACAAACTTAAATGAATTGAGACATCGTAAGGGCTTTGTTTGTAATGATAAACTAAAATGTATCAATTTACATTGGAAATGTCATAGTTTCGACCCATGGGTGACAAAAAATAATTTGTAGAAGCCCAAAGTATGGTACTGTGCCCGATAAATAGCAACAGGCTTGCCCCCTTTTTTTTCTTTAGACACATGCCAACTTTTAAGAGAATACAAATGTGCTAACATACTTTTTTTGGGTAAATGTCAGTACAGCGCGTTGTCTGAGTTTGCAGCAAAGTTCAAGTAAATTTTATATTAAGTTCTTTAAACTTTAATATTTCGTTAATCATTTGTATACCAAATTGGTTTCCGAAGCGGATACTCGTCCTATGGGACTCCTCTCGCAGGCCTCGCGAGTGTGACTTTTCTGGCGTCTTCTAGAGTGGCTAAGGTCTACGGTCAGCTCTGGAGAGCTTGGTGTCGGCTCCAGGTTGCTGGAGTGATAGGGATCCCCAGCACGAGATACGGAACGCTGCTGAGGTAAAGGCTTAATATGCTGTAACAAAATGTTATATAATATAATAATGCATGCTGCTGTTTTTTGGGGCTATGCGCTACGTAGGCACAGTTATGCCACATTAAGAAAGAAAGGAACAGAATGGAAGCTACGAAAATTTTGCCCACTGGTACTAACCGGCGGCGCCCACTCGGGTTCCGGGTCGCCGCTGCAACCCCCGCGCTTCCTGTCAGAGATTAGTTTCGCACACATAGCTGTACATGTAGTGGTGGCGCTTTCATTCTACATCGTTCTTTATTCATGGGTTATGCCGCGATTTAGCTATACACTATGTTACACATCTAAATATCCAACGACTTCTATTACTGCGCATTTACGTGTAGATAAATGTGACACTGCTCACGTAAAACCTGGGATCTTTTACTAGATAATCGAATCGGAAACATATCTTGTACGAGACTCAATTGGATATTATTCCTGCCTCTGCTGTATTTTGTCATGTTTTCTTAAGTTATATTATATCGTTATGCGCTAGTTATGATTATTTTTCTGTAAGAAGTTGTCTTTGTAGATATATTGTTCCTTGGCAGTAATTTCTATTCCACTTAGGCTCCGTTAGACGATGCCACGGCCGCGCCGCAAGCATCGCGGTTCGAGCGCGTTTCATGCGCGGCTCGGGTGCGGCAATCACGCGGTCGTAGCGCACGGATACACGGTTTCAGCGCGGCAACCAAATTATACCCGACGCCGCACCTTGGATGGCCCGGCTGAATCGCTTTCTAAGTGCCATTTTTTTAATAAGTTAATATTTTCTACTCCACGTATGTATTTCTTCTAGGTAAATTATCCAATATATAAATACATCTATTATTGTAACGAATAAATACTTTTAACGATAAGTGGATTATTAATACTTGGGTTTTAAGCAAATTTTAACCGAATTCAAATAAGCCGGAGGTTCTCTGTTCAACTATATTTTTTTATTTGTATATTTGTTACGGCCCGTTGGGTGTCGAGCTAGAATGTCACCCCAAATATTGTAGCGGAAGAGATGGCTCTACTGACTAACAGGGTGTAGTAAGAGGCAACTAACGGTAACATACCGGAAGGTGGGCATATCAGTATCAGATATCAGTTCTTTCGTTGGCACTGCTGCCCATCTCCACGTATTTTTCCTTTCGTCGTCTCTTAAGACTCTCACAGGATGAAATGCAATTCTAACCTGGCACCCAAATGGGTGCCGCTATCCGAGCAAAATAACCACTGAAAGTAATACATGTATAAGCGTTTAAAATGAACCAACCTCATGGATAAACATGGTAGATGCATGATTATGCTATTAAAATTTTATGCCACATATTTAGAGGTTTCCAAACATTTATTTTTTTAGAAGACGAACACTGCTTTATACTTGAATATCTGTAGTACATACCCGACAAGATAATATAATAGACTATTTTTGTTCTGCCCCACTAATTATCCAATAAAGACCAGACCTTGTCCGAGAACTAATTTGAATAATAACATACAAGCTAACACCGTTTTTGGCGAATAGCAGTTACAGAAATCATTAACATCTGTTAACGTGACCGGCGATATAACATATTCAGTATAACAAAACCTAATTTTCATAACAATAGAACTGCCTTCATTTATTTATGGTTGTCTTATTTTCTATAGATTTTTTGCTCTCGCAAACAACTAGTGCTACTCGTAATGATACGAAATCACCGTTTATGTAAAAATTATATTTTGAATACATTATATATTTTATACATAATTTACTAACCTAATATTAAATGCATAAATTTTCTTAATTAATAATACTGTAATTTAGTATCACTGTATACTCCAATAGTTTAAGGAAGCGGGCAGTCTAGTACCATAGCAGGTAGCATCGTTTCACTGTTTATTGTTTCCTTTGTTATTTATGTTCCGAAATAAAGATTAATATTATTATTATGTCATACAGATATGACATATTATAATTGTCTCCATTGTCAATTAGAACCTTATAACCCAATGCTCTAACATCATCAAATAAAAGATAGTACATACTGTAATTAAACAACTTAACTCATACCACACACCTACACACACACACACATAAATCCACACACAAACTCATACAGATACACAATATTTTATAAATAAAACTTATCCTTTTTTTTCTTTTATCTCCGATGCTGATACCTATTCTAAATTATATGTCTATATTGTTTAATTATACATCAATTGCCTTCTGCAACACAGTGAAAACTACAGCAGCGGGCAGGAATTCATCTTTAAATTGTACCAATTTTTTATACAATAAAAATATTTGTATTTATGACTTTAAACGGTTTAAATCGCGTATATTTATCATTATTTTTGTCCCGTGACCACAATCACTGCAAAGTGTTTGAAACGTCGGGACAAAAATAATGATAAATATACGCGATTTAAACCGTTTAAAGTTGTTTAATTACTATGTGTAATAATCGCGAAAACCTAAGACAACAGTACACACTGTTTGATAATTTCACTAGAGTGGATATAACTGATAGTACAAGGATATTTCTAAATAGGAAAATCACAATATATTACTTTCACATTACGATTTAAAAATTTAATAACAGTAATGCAATGTCAGGTAATAGTTAACTTAATGCTTATCAGGATAACAATAAGAAAATCCAAGAATACCTCAAAGTTCTCATGTTATTAAGAAGCCTTGGGAACAAGCATAACATTTTAATAATTATTTAATAACATAATTGCATAATTTTGGAAAAAGTTGCTAAACCTTGTATGGACGACCTGATAACATCTTGCAGTCTCTAGGAGCAAGCACATAGATAGACCTCGCTGGTTTGAACAGCGATGAGAAGCGAGCACCGTTGGAGTGGAAGAGAGTAAGACATATATAGAAGCATAATGCTTTCTTGGTCTTAGATTTCTGATCGTAGTGCACAAAAGTACAAAAAAAATTACTACAGAAAATTTGTTTTATGGTGGACTGGAGTATACCACATATTTACAAAATATTAAATTAGAAAAACGCTGAACAAGCAGAACACCAGATTTACAGAGTAACAGAAGTACGTGAGAAGTGTTCTCGTACTTTACTCATCCTGTGTTTGATAGTCTAGTGTTTTGCGAATCTAGTATTATGCTCCGCAACCTTTTGTTACAATAATGCAAAAACGACCACTTAGCATAAATATAGATGCCATACCCTAACAAACAAACGCAAACTAAATTTCAATTTATGCCTGATAGCTCAACACGCAGAAAATAAATACGCTCTGAAAATAAATATCACTCATATAAGTTTGTGATGAGCAGATGTGTCTCAGCGCACACTTTTCAAAACATGTTTTTGTTCAGGGTGAAACTAATGTCATCCACCCGGGCACAGTTCAAGTTTTCGGAATGCTATGGAATATCTCATTGACAAAAACCAGATTCAAAAGCAACACTTCACGTCATGAACGGAGCGACTTGAATAAGCGTAACTTTTTCTTTGGGTGCCTCTTCACTAATGAAAGTGGCTGTGTTCTTAGAAATTTTTCTTTATTTACTGCAGTTATTTCACTTACTACAGCGCCCTTTACGCCTAAATACAGAAGTGTCTGCATACAACTTTTTCAAAGCAGAATACCTGACACAAGGAGTCCTTCCACGTCATTAACTAGGGTACAAGTATATCGTATAATATAAAAATATTTTAATAAAATTATCCGTAAACTTGTTAGGCTTAGACCATACCATATATACGTTATACATATTCAATAGTGGTAGATGCAGTCTACTATGCATCACGTAATTACACCTACTTGGAAATGGTCATGAAAGTAAAATTTGCGTGCGATCAAAATATCGATATGACGAGTTCTATTGCCGAATAATCATACACTCATATGGTAGTAGAGAATACACATTTATTCTACAAATTACCAATAAAACAATTTCTACAAGACTCTTCAAATTATCCATTAACGATGCGGGCATGTGCCCCATTGCCCCTCACATCTGTCTATTATTTTTTCATGACTATGCGCCTCAACGTTGCATTGAAATAAAATACCAACCGATACCAGTATAGGCATATGTAAAAAAATTGTATTAGGCACCTTCAAAATCTAGACAAAATGTTTTTCTTCACTTTCGCGATTATAGTCGCTAACTTTGGTAACTAACTAGGATCTGGCTGGGGTATCTTCGTGTAATTCGCGATCCACTACCCGTCGTTAAATATTATTCACAATTGAACCAAAAATTCCCTAAATGTTTAAAATTACGACCGACGATGCCGGTATTATATTTTTTTCACATACACAATAAAATTACATAGTTTTTGGAACTAAAAAGGTACATGAAGGGGTACTTATGAAAAAACATTATTGAAAGTACTTGCCTTTGTTGATGAGTAATGTGGTTTTGCGACGGTGTGGGATAAAATAGATTGTTTGCATTGCCTACTAGATGGTATTTAAAGGATGTAATTGACAAATAAATAGCAATCATTTTGAATGAAAGAGGACGTATATTGAGCAAACTCTAAGCGGAACCGATTAATGATTTCCAAAGACGTGCAATCCTAACAAATGTGCACCTGTAAATGTATATTTCTCTATAAATAGGTAACAAACCGGGAAATCCCACCTGATACACAAAAGTTGTCAACACCTATTGACTTCATGTTAGGACCAAAGGATGACTGAATCGATATTTCACATTATATATTGCGTAATAATATCGATGAAAATATTTTCATTTTAAAAATAGGTACTCTCTGATACACTCTACTAGTTGATTACTATACAGCAGCCAATCTGGTGCTCAGTAGTTCAAATACTTCCACGATCAATGCGTTGAAGTTCAACTTTACAACATTGTGGAGAAGAATTTTGCTAATGTACGTCTATATACCTTGTAACGTCTGTCCACGAACAATTAAGGTTGAACTGGCTGGTCAATTATACATACAAGTGTCAATGGGTGATAATCATCATCAAGGTTTTAGCTCCAGAACTTAGCGTGATATCTATTGATTTCTACATTCCCTAGGCTTGTATCGTTACAATTTTTTATTAAGATTATATTTTAAAGTTATTAGCCTCGAAAAAATTATATGAAAATGTTTCGAGGTTCATAGCTCCAAAGTATTTGTTTATGTTCTCCCCTTTTTTAGGGTTCCGTACCCAAACTGTAAAAACGGGACCCTATTACTGAGACTTCGCTGTCCATCCGTCCGTTCGTGCGTCCGTCCGTCCGTCTGTCACCAGGCTGTATCTCAAGAACGGTGATAGCTAGACAATTGAAATTTTCACAGATGATGTATTTATTTCTATGGCCGCTATAACAACAAATATTAAAAATAAAATAAATATTTAAGGGGGGCTCCCATACGCGCTGAATAAATGTAGAAGACAACTATTAAATCTGTCATACTGGTGCCTCTTCGAGCTCCTAGGTAATTCATAGCAGTACATATGGACGAAAAATTTCGATCTAAACAATATAGACGCTGCCGTGATCTTGCACTCTTTGTTATCCGATGAGCACATTAAAACTAACAGCTTTTTATCTTTAAAATGTTATACTTTACAATGACGTGGTGTAACTACGAACGTTCAAAGAGCATTGTAGCTTCTTCATCGTATTGTTATACCTACGCATCGCTACGCTTCTCGGCTCTAAGCATCGCTTCACCAACGTCCTAGGATGCTATTCTAAAACCATACGAGTGTATGTGGCCATTGTCGTTGCAATTTCGAGACTAAGACATATTTTGAAGCAGTGATGGCTCAGTGGCATTGGCTATGGACTGCGGTGCAGCTCGTCCAAGGTTCGAATCACGCCGCGGGCTTGAGTTTCACCGCATGGTGGAAGAGCATTTTGCGAATGCCTGCCTGGCTAGCGACCACCCTCAAGTAGAAGATCTGTCACCAAGCACCTAACAGTGTGTTCCGGCAACAGTCCTTGAGAGCCAGTAAAATTACAGGCACATGAGACCTAACAATTCGTGTTGACGAAATGCATTTGTTATAGGCAGAGGTTAGTCCACTTAACATCAGGTGGGCCTCGAGCTTGTAAAGTGACAATAAAAAAAAAAAGTATCTGCTTATCCATAATCCTTCCGGGTTTGAGTGATGACAAAATAAACATACTATATTCTTAGGTGTGATTCACCAGCTGGGTTTAAACCATAAATATGCGTACTATATATCTGCATCATGCAGCCCAGGGGTAATGAAGATAATATTAAGAATTCGGTGGTCGTAGGATAGAATCCTGGTAATGAACTTGACATCGTGGTGCAGGGGTGTAGCAAAACCAGGGTTTAATATAGAATAACGTACTATTACGGTAAGAAGTATGTTCTTCATTAAAATAGTAATACTATTTTTTCATGAGCGTTTTACAATGGGAACATAACGCAATGTTTCTTTTACCATCTTCGACCACACAACACTAATCAACAAGAAAGATAGATCTCAAAGGCAAGCCTAATAGATATTAAAATAATATAAAGTTGTAGGCAAGAAATCGCTTACCTTCATATTTTCTCTTTATTATTTGTTATACGGTAGACATAAAAAGTTATCTCAAAATATCATACAAAAACATTAAATGCTCTTTAGCAAAGAACCGGTGTACTACTTTCAGTATAAACAAAGTTACTTTATGGTATTACTATGGTTTACTTTTCTCTCAGTGATTTTCTCTATGGCAAAGAATGTATACATTTTCAGTTTATTTCATTACAAGGTTACTCCTGAGATTCAGAGACAATTCCGAGTTCAAACTCAAGTTTCATTATGTCAACGTATGAGTCTAGAATCAAACCACCAATCAGAAAGACCAGCTCGGGTGATTCTTTAACTTCGTCCAGAGACTTCGATATCTTTTGTGTGGTATTAAAAATAAATTCAGTTTATTAACAAGTAACTACGGTCTCGCCAAGTAGTCGTATTTACTAGTTATAATTATCTATTTCAACTTAAAAAAGAAGTTGTCAATATTAAATTCATCTTTGTTACCATTTGGTTACAATAAATAACAACGTTGAGTGAACTCGCCGAGCCTGGAGTTCGAACTCCAGTGAGAAAGGTGGGAGTCTACTTGATCTGCTGCCTCTGAATGTTAGCTTATGAATATTAGGTACCAAGAGAATGTTTTCGAGGGGGTTTGTCATTGAATCTCAAACTAACGAAAGAGGCTTTCATACGTTTCACAGGCTGGCCACACACATGCAATTTAACTGCCAACAAAATCGTAGTATTGTCAGTACCACATACTGAACACGTAAACATATATTTATGGCAAGTGACTGCTAAAGAGGAAGCCCATTGTAAAGTAAGTTCCACCTAGATAGCGCTAAGTGTTTGTTTCGTAGAAAAGAAAAATTGTAAACAATTTGTTTGGAAACAGTTGATATAATTTTGGGATATATGGGAAAGTGGGTAAAATAGTAAAAGCTTGTTATAGTTCAATAAAATACTTATTTATTACAATATTATTCCTTAAAATTGTGTAAATTTCTATATTTTTAATATTAAGGTTCTAATTTGCGAAGGAATAGTCTTTCTCATCTGTTAAAACCGGCCTCCCGGCTTTTCATCATCTCTCCAGAACGGGATCCTGGCGAGTTGATACGACGTTTACAAAATTATCCTAATATCTTCGTAAGTCCGATTTTCTCCAAACTGTTTTCGAAACTAGCTCAAATTACATTTTGGCGCCAAAATATTACGTCATTCAATAATAATTTAAACTACTAAAGCTAAAAATCTGAAATAATCACGGTATATAGATTACATGTAGATAATCATATCAAAATAATGCTGTATCTTTTGCTAAAATTTTTGCTAATCAGCGGCTAAGTAATGTTTAAAATTTAAGTAGCGTTTATAAGTAAGGCTGTCATTGTACAATCTACTATTTATAGGTATAATATGAACTGCAGATATAATACCTTTTTTGCTACCCTTATGCAGTTTTAAATTTTTGATTAGTCAAACTTATGAATATATATAAAAAGTAAACAGTTATTATTCTCTCCCGAAAACTTATTAAAATGCACATACAACTTTTGGCGAGCTTATCGACAATTTTAAAATTTAGTTTTTAAACTGAATAAACCCATGTATTTAAAAAGGGTTATTGCCGTTCGGAATCATAATAGAGTGAAGCTGACTCGCACTACTTTGTTCTTTTTATAAAAGTTTTGGCTTTCAAGAAATTATCGCAAACCAGAATATTATTGGATATTTATGCAATTATTAGTAATCACCTATACAAGTTATATGACTTAATTTGTCCCATAATTATTAGGTACCGTTTCACAGTTAAAACTGTAGATTAAATAACTTTTTCATCCGGAAATATATGACGTTACTGTACTGTATCTGTATCTGCATCAGCAGGATATATGTGAGTACATATATCCTGAATACAGGCTCCCGCATAACGGGAGGGTTTGGTATAACCTCCTCGCTTGAACAGCGTCTTGGGGATCACATTGTAAGGTAGCAGTTCCTTAGAAGGCACTGCTGGTCCCCTTCCAGTGATTTACAAGTCAGCTCTTACGATTCCCAAGGGAAAATATAGGGACATTCTAGAGCGCGGCACCCCACGGATACTACTAGGGTAGGTAGGTAGATTTTTTGAATCAGTGATGGCTCAGTGGTATTGGCTATGGACTGCCACGCAGCAGGTCCATGGTTCGAATCCCGTCGCGGGCTTGAGTTTCACCGCATGGTGGATGGGCATTTTGCGAATTGCCTGGCTGGCGACCACCCTCAAGTAGAAAATCTGTTACCAAGCACATAACAGTGTGTTCTGGCAGCAGTCCTTGAGAACCAGTAAAATTACAGGTACATGAGACATTACGTAGATAGATTGTACAACGAGTGCCTAAAATAAGTCATTTTAGCCGAGGCGTAGGCGAGGGTTGGTATTTAGGAAGAAGCTAGAATGGGTTTTAAGCATTAGTTACACACTCATATTTTTAATTCAATGCCAGAAAATCAAACATCTCAGTGTGCGAGCATAGTGCTATTCGTCGTTGACGAAATGCGTCTGTTATATGCAGAGGTTAGTCCACTTAATATCAGGTAGGCCTCGGGCTTGTTCCGTCACAATAACATAAAAAAGGTACATTTGGTTTTTTTTTATAAAGAAATAATTATGATGTATAACCCCACCGTCCATTGCAGGATCATCTACCTTGAATGTATGTAACTTTACCTACCGTTATTATTATGTTCTAATAAAATTATGTAAACTTTTAACATATAATGGGGACTATTGCCATAATAAAAGGAACTTTTGGAAATGCGCCCATCAAATGCGAGTGCAAAACAAGTTTTTGTTTTTATTGCCTAATAGTAGCCATGTCAGGCAAGTGACCTAGCTGAAGGGAAGTAGTCTCCATCACCGTCTACGGACGTTTGTAACACCGGAGAGTAACTAACGCGCTTCCGACATCAAAGGAGGACGCCCTTTTTAAAAATAACCTCATATCGTATCGCAGAGGAAAGACCTCGACGGGAAGTTCTATCCAAATCTTTATAGCAAGCGTTATAAGATCCTCGTCGTATTCTTATCTTCAAGATAGATTCTAGAAAAAACGTAGTGTTAGCGTAAGACTTCTCATTCGAATTTTGAGGTTCTGGGCTCAATTCGTGACGATGGATAACTACTCATATACAGATACAGATTCATACTCAGAACTCAGATTCATACTCAAAACTGTTTTGAGTATGAATCTGAAACCGAACCCGATACGTGGTAATAGTTTTGCATACATATAAAATAGGAACATATAACTGTTCGGGGATATAAAAGCGTAATTATATGGTTTCTTTTTGTAATTGTGTTATTAAATTGTCTCTCAAATCCCTCATAACTAAACTCATAATGTAAACCATACCATCCAAAATGCTTTTGTCTTTATTTTTAAATCGACTAAAATAGCAACCAACGAGATCGGAACGCATTTTAAACATAAATATAGCGCGAGCAGAAAAGCAGACGCAAACAGTATATTTAGCACAATTCGCATAATGTTTACACAAAAACAAATAATGTATAACAAGTAGCTTAGCCATAGTACTGTCATCAGCACTATCGCATTCGTTTGCGTCTCTAACTCTTATCAGCTTCATTATCACAAAGAAACTAAACATAATTTTGCTTAAATTGTAGAAAGATGGCGGTAAATTTAACTTTGTTGTGCTAAAGATGGCAGATAATACGGCTAACCTAATTACAGCTGTTGTTAGGTTTCCAAGTGAAGGAGACGCGAGTTAAATAGTCTTCTTCTTCCCAGTGCCCTGAAAACACCTGAAAATGGCTACAGCTGGTGAGTTCTTGAACTGAAATACTTTGCGAATTTTATGAGTAACTTTGTTTGTTTTTATATGGAGTTTGTGTGGAAAAAAAATGCCGGTAAGGCTTGTAGAAAATCGGTCTATTTTATTAATTCATATTGCATTGCTTTGCGAGATGTAAATTTCGTATTTTTTATGCACCGTTATATATGAACACAAGACAGACAGTAAAAATAGGTTCGATCAAATTTCAATAGAAGGTAACATGTCCACCAACAGACATTTTTAATATTTTCCGATGTTTAAGATAGCAGTATATTTGGGTAGAGGACACGTATAAAACAAAAAAAAATATATTTAATATGGTACCAGTACCGCCAGTACAGCGACACCTTTCCGATTTATTTGAAGATTGCCATAGCAAAAACAATGAAAATCATTAAAAATGGCTTTATTATAATGTGTTTACGCATTCCATGGTATTCAAATATCATGGAACGAGTAAAAATTAATAGTTCCTAGGTCGATTTAACCATTTATTAGAAACATGAACGAAGTACAAATGGAAAAAAACTTTATTTAATTATTTAGGTTAGTAAATCACGTAAAAGTGTGTATGTAACTCGATTTTTTCCACCAGTAATTTAACGTTACTAGTTAAGGAATAGAAGAAGGTGGTCGTATACTTTGTCATACAACGGTTTGTTGACATACAAAGTTCGTTTTTACGATGTAGTATCTTATGTAATGTATTATATAGAATTAACGTTATTAATCTTACTCGAGTAATAGCCCCGTGGGGTACAGGGTTAGAATTGCATCTCCCCATATATTCCCGTGGGTGTCGTAAGAGGCGACTAAGGGAAAGATACTGGAAGGTGGGCAGCAGCGCCTTCTAAAGACTATCAGCAGTGGACTATCCGGCTGGTACAGTACAGTAAGCGATAATTTTGTACCATGCCTACTCTTCATTCATCCTACAAAATAATTATTATTAAAAAACACTTCAAATACATAAAACCTACATGTATATAATTGAATTGCCTTTATGCGTACTAAAAATGCCGCACTCCACGTCGGGATATCTTATAGCTTCTTCCAAATAGGAAGAAGTTCTAAATTTGGATAGGTGTACCTACTCATTACGCTTTCTATACCAAAGTAATTCCGTCATATGTTTATACCAAGTATGTCCTACATCCTCGCTTTATATGCAAACATTTTAGTAGAAAATATATGATTTTGATTTGCTCAAATATAGGAGTGATATATTCTCGAGTTTAAAACAATATTGGTCACATTATCTTGAACTCCTTGCACAATTCCGTAATTTACCACAAAACGTAGTATTATTATAATAAAATTCTATATATTCTATGCCCAAAGTTGTAAAAAAGCGCTAACCCATACCAAATGTAACTATTTCAATAAGCAAGTATGTAAAATTATATTAGGTACGTTAATTTAAAAAATCTACAAATCGCACCATCAAGTTCAGTATTTCGACAACATAGCAATAAAGGCAAAAAAGAATACCCCGACATAGATTTTGAAGCGCTCGTAGCTAAGTTTACTTAGCTGTTCTCAACCGATCAGCCAAGTTAAGCAACGTCGCCCGCGGTCATGAGTTGGATGGGTGACCGCTAGTGATATTACTACTGAGCGTTTCCGTGCTTCGGAGGGCACGTTAAGCCGTCGGTCCCGGTTGTTGTCTTAGGATGGCAGTCGTTATAGCATGGTGGTAGGGCATTTTGCGAATGCCCGCCTGGCTAGCTACCACCCTCAAGCAGAAAATCTGTCGCCAAGCACCTAACGGTGTGTTCCAGCAGCTGTCCTTGAGAGCCAGTACATCTAGGTTAGCCTGAACAACATCTTCGACCACATCATCACTTACTATCAGGTGAGATAGTGGTCAAAGGCTAACCTATCAGCCATAAAAAAAAAAAAAAAAATGTTTGAAGACAATAACCCCCAGTGTCGAATTTAATCCTTATTTTCATCAAACAAGCGTTGTTGTAGATTCTACACAAATTATTTAAATTGATATATCCTTAAACTATGTTAGTTCTTGTTCTGTAAACAAAAACCCACATTAGCGTAACTTTAAATGGCTGTTCTAAAAATAGGATTATTCTATTCAATTGTAGGCAATTTAGCATCAGTTTAGAGAGCGACAATTTACATAACTACTAAATTTGCGTACAATACTAATAATACCTACAATTTAACAGTAAAGTCTATTTTTAGGATAGTTAAGCGCAAGCGTAGAATTTTGACATGAACAGAGGTAGAGCTAACATATTTCCATTCGCAAGCCTTATACAAATTTAGTTTTTGGTGGAACAGATAAAACTGCCATAATTTAGATAATTTTAAGTTCACAGAATTTGTATAGAATCGACACCATTGACCTCGTTAGGTATATATAGAAAAGTACTTAAAGTCATTTAATATAGTCATGATAATTTAGGAAGTACTTTTAATTTGTGAGCTTTTATATCTTTATATGTAGCCAGTAAGATTTCACATAATTTTATATAAGTAGCCAGTAATAAGATTTCACATATTAGGTGAAATCTTACTGACCCACACTTATTATAATACCTGGTTATTGGAAAATAACTAACAACCTCTTAGGGTTGACTTCTGTTAGTCCTAACATTTTAATGAAAATCTTTTTTTTTGTATTTTTATTTGTTTTTGACGGAATAAGAACAAGGACCGGACCAAAATTAAAAAAAAACATATCAAGGTGATTAACTAGCAGAATTCAACCCGAAGAGGTTATTAGCATTTTTCCAGTAACCCTGTATATTTCTTACAAAAACACGAAATTTTCAGGAACAGTCTGGACTCAAGCAAATTATTAGATTGTAATATTATATGGTACCAATACATTTTTGCGAAAGGCAGATGCTTGGACAGCATTGCCTGCCATTTCCGGCACTACAGACCTTTTTTTTCTATATATCAACTAACCAGCCTCATTAATTAAAGACTAGAGCTTTACTAAGTATGCCTCTTAGTACGTACCATTTGACTTATTGACAAGTTATGACTACCAGCCAAATTAGTTGCTCGTTTTAGATGCAGCCCGCGGATCACCCACGATGAAAAGTGATGATGATAAAAAGTATCCTGTATTAATGCAAGAACTAAACTCCTGTTCCAAGTTTCATCTAAACCAGTTAATTCGTTTTAACGTAGAGGAGAGTTACAAACTATACATCCAAATTCCCAAACTATTATATTATATAATATTAGTGTGACAAATTTGATTGTTTACCAATAGAGCAAACAACCATTATAAAGGCGAGTGTAAGGGTGCGTACCATTTGAGTGAGATTCGCTAAAAACGCTAAAAACGATCACACTCCCAAAAAGATTTCCACATGGGTCTTGGCGTTATTTTCGCCTTAAACGCTACATCTAATGTCAAAAGTGACAGTAGTGGCAAATTTTAGTGGCATTCTTAGCGTTCTTATCCAAAAATGGAACGGGGATGACAGTTATAAACGATCACTTGATCACAACCATAGACGCGACCATGTGATCAAAATTATCGAAAATAACGTTCTTAGCGACTAATGGAACATACCCTATCTTGTTCACGCAATGTGTATGATTGATCTCTTTGGTGATTGAAACTTTTACTAAAAATATCCACATTCTAAATTCAAATCCCTTTTTGTCGCTCAGGGATCAAAAAGCTATTTTAGTCCCCGTTAACGAGGAATAAACTAGCTCATTTCGAATAAAAATTCTTTGTTGTAGGAAACTATGACACGTAATGTACTTATACTTATTATGTCATTACACAATATTTTGTTATTTAATTATATATCGGAAATACAAATACAAACATTCATTATACGTGATGTTTTATTTATTCTCGTAATTAGCAGATATGTCTAATCTTTCTTTTATTATGATTAGCGATAAATAATACGAAGAAGCGTATATCCTTTGATCGTATTTTCCTCTACCTACGCATTTACTTTTCAACATTCTAACCAAAACCCGTGACTTTGTCTGTTGGTGTATTGTCTCCTAAGGGCTCAAATGTAATCTAATATATATATTTTTTTTATCAATGTTTCAATAAAACACTTAAAAAGTATAAAACAATATATCTAGTGACTATCCCGCCTAAATTCCTGTTCAGATTTGTCGTATTCTAAAATATTTCTTTAATGTTAACTTAAAATATTTGTTGTTATTAAATATGAATTTTAGGCATGGTCACGCCTGAATCTATCCATAATATAATAATATATAAATAACAGTAATAATTCCCCGTGGGGTGTCGGGTTAGAATTGCACCTTCCCTTGTCATCCTGTGGGTGCCGTAAGAGGTGACTAAGGTAAATATACTAGAAGGTGGGTAGCAGCGCCTTCTGAAGAACTACTATCTTACACTGCGATTCCCAAGCCGCCTGCCAAGCGTGGGAATTATGGCAAATACCCCCTTAATAGGAGAGGCTGTGTTTATCAGAAGACGACGGGCTGATACAGAACAGTAATAGAATATATAATACTAATAACTTATCTATGAAACTACGTGCTCTGTGTACTTAGTTTACATAGGATAATTTCAAAGCTATCTTATATAAATGAGAACGTGCCGGTATTCATAATAACCATTTCATATCTCTTAATTACTCGCCCAACATAGGTTTACTCTCCCAACACCGACCACGTCATTACTGAGCAACATTACCGTGAGGTATTCAAAGGGCTGTAGTCCACCATGTATCAATATTAAAAACATTATATAGTTTTTAAGATATATTCTTTGCAAGATTTCCATTCCCAATATTCCAACCATAACACTTCTGATGTAACAACTTTTTTTTATGTTGTGACGGAACTAGCCCGAGGCCCACCTGATACTAGTGTAGTGAGTTAAGTGGACTAACCTCTGCCTATAATAGATTAATTTCTATATTACGAATTGCATTGTGCCCGTCACACTGCGTCGAACAGTTGTTAGGACTCATGTATCTGTAATTTTACTGGCTCTCACGGACTGCTGCCGGAACACTCTGTTAGGGGCTTGGCGACAGATTTTCTACTTGAGGGTGGTTGCTAGTCAGGCGGGCATTCCCAAAATAGGTGAAGCTCAAGCCCGCGGCGGGATTCGAACCATGGACCTGCTGCACGGCAGTCCATAGCCAATGCCGCTGAGCCATCACTGCTTCCAACTATGTATTGAATTGAACAATTGGCTAGAATAAGCAACGTTCTCTGCGGTCTTATTATCTTTCGCTACTCCTACTGTGTTCATCCTTGCTTTGGAGGGATCATTCGTAAGCTTCGTCTTTAGGCTACGTTGGCCTACTGCTATCAAGCAAAATATAATTTTTGAAGCGCTCGGAGCGAAGTTTACTTAGCTGTTCTTAACCGATCAGCAAAGTTAAGCAACGTTGCCCTCGGTCATGAGTTGGATAGGTGACCGCTAGTGACATTACTACTGAGCGCTTCCGTGCTTCGAAGGGGACGTTAAGCCGTCGGTCCCGGTTGTCGTCTTAGGATGGCGGTCGTTATAGCATGGTTGCAGGGCATTTTGCGAATGCCGGCCTGGCTAGCTACCACCTTCAAGTAGAAAATCTGTAGCCAAGCACCTAACGGTGTGTTTTGGCAGCTATCTTTGCGAGCCAGTACTTCTAGGGTAGCCTGAACAACATCTTCGACCATATCATCACTTACCATCAGGTGAGATGATGGTAAAGGGCTAACTTATCAAGAATAAAAAAAAGAAACAAAAAATATCAAGCACTTAACGACAGCTTGCATTTTGAGCTAAACCTGTTTACTATATTCGACTACATCGTCACTTACCATCTGTTAGGATTTTGATTTAATGCTAGCCAGTCTAAAAAAAAACTTAGTGTAACACAACTGTGTGTTAGACAAACAATTTATGGAATGATTTACGCGACATGCCTCAGTACCAATTTTCCTTCTATTACACAAAGAAAACATGCAGGTATGTTGCTATAACATTTTTACGAGCGACCTTGGATAGCATACAATTGAAGCCCTTGGAAGCCCTTAGCCGATAAATGTCATGAACGTTGGTCACGGAAACCTTACATAGAATCCTTATCTATGATAACCCAGTTGTTACAATAATAAGGTTTCAAGTACCTTACAATGGTACTTGTATGATCGTATATATATATATTGTACAAGCTGTTATATATCTGCGTCATCGCTCTAATCTCATCGGATTTTTACTGAGCAGTAAGAGATTATCTTCAAATTAAATAGTTTGAATGGATTCACGATAATCTTTTAAATGATGTCATACCTAGAAATGTAGTACATCAAATGTGGTGTCAAATAAATTAATCATAATTCGCTAGATCCGCCTAATTAGCATACAAGAGCTTTATACATACAATAAATTAAAAAGAAACAATACATAATGAGATGCAATTACAATTATTGTACATGTCTGGAATGTAAAGAAAATTTGCGGATCTTCCAGCGAAGGAATACTCGACCAAAGTGCCAATAAATTTCCCGCTTCGTCGACGTTTTCATGAGCTGTCTCATCTTGCAGTGCAATCTAATAATCCATCAGGAATGGATATACATTCATCGATACAGTTTATGACTCTTTCTCCAAACACATTATGTATGTTACACACGCCAGAAACGTGACGACTCTTTGTGACATTAAATGACATGGTTTGGTTTCATAGAACTTATTGAAATACCAACACCTGATCATACAATATCTACAGAGACCAAGAAAATGCCTTTAATATTTTGAAGTTTAATCCATCACATGCCAAAACTACTTTTTATTATAATGAAAACACAAAGCACAATTCTTACATCTGATGAGCACAAGATAAATTACCCCCGGATAAAAAGAAATTGAAAGGTAAAACTGCAGAAAAAATTAAAAGTCGAAATAAAGGATTATTGTTACCTTGCCTTCGGGTTTGTACGTAAAAAGTAAATTCGCAACGACAAAAAATATGTGTAAACTGGCCACATTCCTATTTGTATGAAGTTAATTCGCCACACTTTAGTTTGACTAATGTAAACTTGTTACATTGGTTATTTTCAAACGGACTACATACAAATCCATGAGGTTCTTATGAACCGATCAGTATTCATAGCTAGTTGTGTTACAAGGAATACATAATTAGTTATTTTTGTTAAGATTTATTTCCTGTATACACAACTTGTTATAGTAGAGTTTGTACTATTTCTACTAATAGGCAATCTTTGTAGATGAATACCGGCAATAAGAATTTAAGTTCACGGTACATAAACTTTGCTTGTTTATTTTCGACCATACGCTTAAGATGTGGCAGTTGTCAAAGTGACTAGTAACTTTGACATATGTCATTGAAAAAAATATGACAGCTATGAAAGTGAGTTAACACGGCAGTTATTTCATTTAGACAGCTGTCAAGCGTCTGTGTCAAGACCTGCGTTTCGGATGACAGTTGTCAAATTTAGAAAGGCTATATTTTGTAAACTGTTGAAATTATATTACTAATGACCTTACAGCTTTCATTGTGATCTGTCTCAAGTGACAGTTGTCAATTTCAAATGAGCTTTTTCTCTGAAATTATTGATTCCAGACTACTAATTACTTTTACAAAAAGTGTAAACTTAACCTTGACATATTGATTATAATATTCTAAATAATAATAGAATAATAGTCACAATATTTCCCCTAAAACCCAACCACACGTCTAGAATGACCTTCAGATCACATTGGAGATGGGCACATGATTTTTTATTACTGGCGTGGCTAACGTAGATAAATTAACCTATTTAAATATAAACAAGATAAAAAAAACTGAGCGAGCCGCTACCCGGGGGGCGTTTCCCGGGGCACACATGGAGCTGAAGCTGGGTGTTCCAGCACACGATCCGTCAGCGGTGAAGTGCTGAGCAGGTGGCCTCCCATCTGTGATTCACAAACCAAATATACAGCCTACAGCCGCCAGTAACACAAAGATAGACAAAAGGGGGAATAGCCCATTTGAATCTTATACCCCTAGTAGAGTAGTATCGCATCGTACAACCCATAAGTACAGTCGTCACTATAATCCTTGGGTTTCAGAGTTTCACCAACACCAGTATTGAATGTTGCGCAGGAGTTGAATGCGTTCTTACTTGCGTCCAAAACGGCATATAAAACAAAATTAGACACTGATTTTACTATTTAAAGAAAAAAACTGAACGAATAGTTCTCACTAAAATACCACGAAGAACAAAAAGCTGCCATTTAAACAACATGCAGAACAGAGAGAAAGTTTCTACAGCTGGAAGTTAACAAGATACTCTGTAATTTATTTGATAAATGGCCCGTTATTACAGATTTTACTACTTATATAAAATCTGAGAAATGTATAATCTGTCTGAAAATAGTCACGATATTAATAAATATTAATCCTTTTCATATTTCTATAATTTTATTAGTTGTATTTCCTGGATATGACATTATATGTTTAGCGCATTGAGGTTATTATAATGTTTAGCGCATGTTTTGCCGTACTTGACACATTTCCTGTAGTAAACACTACAATTAACAAAAATATATGTAATCGTTAAACTTAAAACTATTAATTTATGAGCAAGCTTTATACGTAAGAACGGCAATATAGCAGTTTGAGAATGGAAATGACTGATACAATCGCCAAATTTACAAAATGCCATTCCAAACACGATTATTTAGTCTAGCTAAAGTTTATACTCAAATGGAGTTTGAATACCGGCTTTTTTAAGAAGACCAAAAAAATATACCTTAGCCCCTATACATATACTGTAATGGCTCAGATGTCTCTCAGTGAAGAAACAGTAGTAGCTTATATAGGGTTCTGTACTATTATCTGTACCCTAGTCTTGCAAGTTACAGACACTTTTCGCAGTGTCCGATTGAGCTGGGTAGGTACGGCGAAAACCTTTTTTATTGTGAGCCCCTTAATTATTTATTTTATTTTATTAATTATGTTTGTAGAGAACATAAAACTAAATATTCTGTGAATAGTAAAAGCGTCTACCTGTCACCGTTATTAGTATCGAGCAAGAAACGGTAAAAAAATCAAGATTTTATCATTCTGCTTTTGCAATTTTATCTGAGGCATAGTTACAGAAAACATACAAAACATGTATCTGCTGACACCATTTACTGCAAAATGTATATAGGCTTGTGACGAATGAATAATAATGCTATCATACTTGTGACGAATTTACAGATATTTTTAATGATTGTAGCAAATTTACTTATATCGAAATATAATTGTATGGAATATACACAAGTGTGGCGAATTTACTTTGCGGCTAATTAACAATAATCCGTAAAAAGCCGTAAATAAGCAAGCAACAGCATTCTACCTACAAAACATGTATAGACATCATCTGAAAGCAATGATGAAAATGTACTCGAAACAGTAGAAGAAAACTGTAGTAGTACATAAGACGAAGTTTCAGATAAAGATACTGATAAATGTGTTGATGCCACCACTCAAACCAAATCTTCTGTAGACTGAATCTAGGTCACGACACGCTCAGCATCATTGCATAGGCTTTATACCAAGTACAAATTCTTGTGCAATCTTATTTTTTCAAAAGCTTGAGACCTACTCTCTCTTAAAGTTTGATCAATCAACTAATATAAATTACTGAACACTAATTATATAAATATGTGCAATTAATGTTACTGTACACTGACATAGGATTTCATGTCGTTGAAATTAGTTTAATTTTAAATGTAGATTACAATTACGGTCAATAATTTGCGGCATTTTGTGTTAGTTTTTCATAGTGAGCCAAATAAGCCAGTAAA
This sequence comes from Plagodis pulveraria, assembly GCA_963890685.1. Taxonomy (NCBI): domain Eukaryota; kingdom Metazoa; phylum Arthropoda; class Insecta; order Lepidoptera; family Geometridae; genus Plagodis; species Plagodis pulveraria. Next base: position 7,136,609 of record OY982949.1, on the reverse strand, counting down.
GCCTTACCTATGCTAAGGGTTTCATGTCGTTGATATTAGTTTAATTTTAAATGTAGATTACAATTACGGTCAATAATTTGCGGCATTTTGTGTTAGTTTTTCATAGTGAGCCAAATAAGCCAGTAAAGCCTTACCTATGCTAAGGGTTTCATGTTGTTGAAATTAGTTTAATTTTAAATGGAGATTACAATTACGGTCAATAATTTGCGGCATTTTGTGTTAGTTTTTCATAGTGAGCCAAATAAGCCAGTAAAGCCTTACCTATGCTATCGACGAGATAAACTTTCCCCCGTGGGGTGCAGGGTTAGAATTGCACCTCCCCATATCATCCCGTGGGTGTCGTAAGAGGTGACTAAGGGAAAAATACTGGGAGGTGGGCAGCAGCACCTAAAGAACTACCATCTTACACTGCGATCCCCAAGCCGCCTGCCAAGCGTGGGGATTATGGCAAATACCCCCTTATTAGGGGAGGCTGTGTTCAGCAGTGGATGAGTCGGCTGTTACAGTACAGTACAGTACAGTTAAACTTTAAATTTAATCGACTTTAGGGGTTTATCTGATTAAAGAAGCTCAGCGGAGCCTGAGAATTGTAACTCTACTCTCATCTTGACTTATGACAATTTTGATCACCTAAGCATTTAATTATCCTGAGCATTACAGTCACAGTACATATATGCAGGGTTATTGGAAAAATGCTAACAACTTCTTAGAGTTGACTTCTGTTAGTCCTCACAATATTTTTTTTTATATTTTTTTTATGTTTTTATGACGGATTATGCACGAGGATCACCTGTTAAAACTGTCTTGCTTCTGTAATATTTTTTCGTTGCTTTGCTCGATGTAAATATTCCAAATTCTATTCGAAGATTTGCCAGTGTTGCCGCGGCGGGCGCAATTAGACCGAAGTAAGCATTGTCTTTTACTACGTAAAAAAATACAAAAAAGAAATCAAAAAACCAACATTTACAACTAATGAGACCTAACGACTGGACGTCTCAGTGTGACGGGCACAGTGCAATTCGTCGTTGACGAAATGCGTCTGTTATAGGCAGAGTCCACTAAACATGAGGTGGGTCTCGGGCTTGTCCCATCACAATAACATAAAAAAAACTCATAACGTTAGTTTCACACAATTCCAAGGAATATCATATATACTCCGAGTCTGAGTGTGGTTTATAAAAAAAATAAGGAGGAAACTATAAATCATGTTACTATATCGTAAACACCGAACAATGGTCCATAATTCACATCACACCATTTAGGAAAACAACTTGTCAACGTTGCAAAGTTTTGTTGGGTACCGTAACAACTTATGCTAACTGGTATAAATAGATCAAAAAAAGAAAAAAAAACCGACGGTAAATTATTTATTTTTGTTAAACATTTTATCGTGCTATTGTTATTAAAACTGCAAGTTATACATATTTATAGGATCGTTTTTAGAACATTTGATACCTTACTCGAAGGGTTTGGAAGAACTTCTTTTTATCTCTCAATATGGCGTCTAAAATCCGCCATTTTTTTATTTTAATGTTTTTAAAGTATCTAGTATCAATTGCGCAACAAATTATCAAGACAAATCTAACGATATCTCATACAATAAAATCGGTTAATTCGTTTAAAAAATATGTTTTTTTTTTGTTATTGTGAGGGGTCAAGCCCGAGCCCCACCTGAAGTTGACTAACCTCTGCCTATAACAGACGCATTTCGTCATCGACGAATTGCACTGCGCCCGACACACTGAGACGTACAGTTGTTAGGTCTCATGTGCCTGTAATTTTACTGGCTCTCAAGGACAGCTGCCGGAACACACTGTTAGGTGCTTGGCGACAGATTTTCTACTTGAGGGTGGTCGCTAGCCAGGCGGGCATTCGCAAAATGCCTTTCCACCATGCATAATGGTGGTATAAAGAAACTCACACACATACATTACCTAAACCTTGAAAGCAAAACACTAATTTTTTTGGCGGTCGTGTAAATCTAGAGTAATATCAAATATCAAACTTTATTATGTGGGACGACCTTATAGCCTTCTATAAGCCACAGTAGATTAATAGTTAATTCTTTGTATGGCCCTTTTATTCTGTGGTATCGTACAAAGAATTTACTAAAGAAAAAGCTTCAGAACCTAGACAGTGCAACTCCTATCCATATAACGCACTAAAGCAACTGCGAAAACGAACTAGATTTCACGGTTGCTTTAGTGCGTTATTAAAGGATAATCATGAAGAGCGCTCGAACTTAAAAATAAAATGAAAAAACCTATTTAAGTGATATTGCCACAATTTTTATTTTATTTTAAATGATATTTGCTGACATTATGTATGGAGTATTATTACAGCCAAATGGTCGCCGCGACTCCGCTGTAGGTGGTGTATCCTGGTGAACCAATTTTGGATGACATTTTAGCATAAATGGGGCTCAGTTTCACGAAGAGCGTGAGTTATGTTGACCTTCAGGGCGGCAATTGACTGTGGTTTGTCTGCATAGACTAGATACTTCACGTAACACCACAGAAAGTAGTCATGCAGTGTTAAGTCACACGATCTTGGTGGCCAGTTGATGTCGCCACCACGCGAGATGACGATGCCTTCGAATTTCACATCCAATAAATTCAATGTTTCCCGTACTGTATGGCAAGTGGCGCCGTCCTTTTGGAACCATATTTTTGTGAGATCCATACCATCTAACTTAGGCATCAAAATTCTTCATTAAACGACGGATTGTGGACTCTGCAGGACGGCCATGAACGCCATAAATTGGACGCTATGCACGGAACGTTAGGCGAATAGAGCACTGATTTTGATAATTAATTTTAACCATTTCTACACGTTGTTGAAGCGTGTAGCGTTCCATGGTGAAATATCACGACTAAATATGTGTTCATGCCAAATTTTGCAGCTTACGCTTTACCAAGATGGCCGCTATGCTCTGTCAAAGATCGCGCGTCCCTAGTGATAAACGCTTTATCATATAATTTTCAAACACACACATTCACACTAACATACCTGTATTTATGCGTAATATTATTTAAGAATCTACAAGTGATTTAATAATCATATATTATAGATTTTTATGTAAATATAAAATTAAATTTAAGATTATGTACTTAGGGCATTTCCAGCCAGAGGGCGCTGATGACTATAACACAGTTTATAACTATAACAGGCATGAGCAATCCAACTAGATATAGTTTTTACAACTTGTATACTCGTTTTGAGTGCATATAACTACAACCTCTATCCAAAATGTATGTAAATTCCAAAAAATTGTCAATAACATTTTATTTTATTTAAGATTATGTAAATTTTATAAATGCACTAAATTGTTAGAAGTCATTGAAAATGAAATTGCATGTGTAAAATGTAGAGCTATGTGAGCTCAAAAATAATTAACTAACTTAGAATTATTGGCTCTTAAGGACAGATGCCGGAACACACCGTTAGATGCTTGGTTACAGGTTCTCTTCTACTTGATGGTGGTAGCTAGACAGGCAGGTTTTTTTAATGTTATTGTGATTGAACAAGCTCGAGGCCCACCTGATGTTAAGTGGACTAACCTCTGCCTATAACATTTGCAATTCACCACGCATCACAAGTCACGAATTGCACTGCGCCCGTCACATTGAGACATAGTTGTTAAGTCTCATTGTACCTGTAATTTCACTAGCTCTCAAGGACTACTGCCGGAACACACCTTTCGGTGCTTGGCGACAGACTTTCTACTTGAGGGTGGTAGCTAGCCAGGCGAGCAATCGCAAAATGCCCTTACACCATGCGGTGAAGCTCAAGCCGGCGGTGGGGATCGAACCAGGGTACTGCGGCACGGCAGTCCATAGCTATTACCGCTCGGCCATCATTGCTTCCAAGCGGATGTGCGATTATCGTGCGACAAAACTGTACTGCGACTCACCCTAGGTCGCTTGTACGCTGAATGAATGTTTTGTTTCGATGGTCACGACATGGTTTGTGTATTTTACCAGATTTTTCAAGTATCTCTACTATTTCAGAAAATGTTTATATCTCTCTCTATCTCTATACTTTTTAAGAATAAAAGAAAAAACACTTGAAAATTTCATTTTTAACTTTAGACATTGTGAAGTATATCTGAAATGAAGCTAGAAAATGCACTAAATAGTACACCAAGCACTAAAATTATTTTTCAACTCTGATTTAACAGAAAACACATAGATCTAGTACCGTAAACGCTAAGTTGACATAACTGAACCCAGGATCACGAGATTTCAAAAAGAAGATTTCACAACTCCAACGGTATTCCATTTATACCCCTGACGAAAGAAGCAGTATGCTGTTCATTCGTTGATTTTTCCCCGTTGGTTGTACGACATCCTACTGTGTGGGATCACTTTTTACCAGTTTTGAAGCGTTTGTAACTTAGTCGGTCTTAGAAGAACAAATAAGCTTAGCAACTTATGCTGCTGTCTTGATTTGGATGGGTAACCGCTAACGGTAATACTTAGCTTTTCCATGCTTGCCCATTGTTATCTTAAAATGGCGGTTATAGCATGGTAGTACAGGATTTTGCAAATGCCCACATTGCTTGCTACCACCGTCAATTATAAATCTGTCACCAAGCACCTGCGCTGCACTGGTACCGGCAGCTATCCTTGAGACCCAGTAATTCTAGAGTAGCCTGAGCATCACCTTTAAATACATCAGTTGAGACATTTTTCAAAGGTAATCTATAATAGTACATTATGATATAAGGGCGCAAGCACGCAGAGGCTGGAGGCTGTAATTATCAAATCGCACGTATGTCATACGACGTTTTTCAACACACTTGTGAGGAACAAAATACGAAAATTTCGATCCGAAAATGTATACTTTATCTTTTCAATAGCAACAATAATCTGATTAAGAAGGTTTACAATGAAATCTTCTGAAGTTCTACTTCAGTAGGTAAAAAACACTTAGTTTTCTTTTTATATGAAAAACGAAGGAAACAAACTACAATCTCCTTGTTGAGAAATGTGGAATTGTTGTTTTTTTTCTATTTAAAACACAAGTGCGGTAAACTACGAATAAATATATTTATTCGTAGGCGGTAAAGTAGAAAAAAGCACGAGTGCGTAATAGACTATGTTATGACAATAAAATCGGTGCATTTAAAGGCCCGTTACGAGCTAGTGTGTTGAAAAAATAATTACATAATAATATCTCTTTTAAACTGCTTGGCTTGACGCGCCCTGGAAAACAGCTGATCCGAAAGTTCATCCTGTGTATAACAAGTTTTTTCAAGAGGTACTGTCATAAGAATAAATATTATATACTTATATGGTACTGTACACATCTACAAATATTGTAATGGGGTTCGCTCTATACTTTTCTTATAGTAATAACTCTTCGCAAAAATACTTACTCTGACAAAAATAACAGTATGTTGTTATTGAGGTAACTACGCTACAGCAGGGAGATAACTAGGATCCATAAAATGGTAGTAAACTTATGCGGGGTGTTAGTTAGTAAAAAAACAGGCAAAGTGCGTGTTGGACTCTCCCACTGAGGGTTCCGAAGCAGGCATAATATACTGTTCAATAGTTTCTATACGTACAGTTCGAGATGCTTAGCGGGAGCTCAACCCGCTCTTGGCCCATTTAATCATTCATTATTTATAGATTAGATTTTTTTTAATGTTATAGTGAAGGAACAAGTTCGAGGACCACCTGATGCTAAGCGGACTAACCTCTGCCTATAATAGATGCATTTCGTCACAAGTCACGAATTGCACTGCGCCGGTCACCTTCGACATAGTTATTAAGTTGTGCCTGTAAATTCACTGGCTCTCAAGGACTGCTGCCGGAACACATCGTTAGGTGCTTGGCGACAGATTTTCTACTTGAGAGTGGTCGCTAGCCAGGCGGGCATTCGCTAAGTGCCCTTCCACCATGCGGTGAAGCTCAAGCCCGTGGCTGGATTCGAACCATGGACCTGAAAATATTATATTGGATTGTATTAATACCAAGTTTGACGCTTGTGTGTATATACGATTTTACTATAGAACAAAAAGAAAATAATAACTTTGTAATAGCAAATTCGCAGGTATTAAACTATACACTTACGGTGTTTCTATATTTACTTCCTTCTTCTTTATTTACTAGTGCTGTAACATTGCTTCTTGCCAAATTTCATGATACTAGATCAACGGGATGTAAGTCATAAGTTTTGATTTCCTTCTGAAATCGCAAACTATGTGACACAAAATGCCTCCTCTTTTGATCGCGTTTTACTGAAGGTTATGTCTTCTTAGCGCAGTCCATACAAACAGTTTCGCCATGTTTTAAATACCAAGGGTTCAAACTCAGTGGAATTTTTCATGCAAGTCCTTGAGCTTAGCCCCTTATCATCTGTGTGGATGATATCGTCGATTTATAAATGAAATTCTATTGATCTCATTATTTATGAAGCGCATGGATTAATATCTATGCTTTTGGTTTACCAGTATTCTTAATATTTACTATTTTTTTAATTATTCGTAAAAGACGTTTTGTTGGGGATTCTTATATACACATATTAAGGAGTAAAATACATGATATATTAATAAACTGGCTAACCACAAGCATACATATTAAGTTTAGAGATATACATGAAAAACTCTTGGTACTTATTTAAAATATCACGAAATTCCGTTTGTTATTGTTTGTACGAGCTCTAGTCTTAGTAGTTTAATTTGTTCACAGCTGAAAGAGACGTCGTATCATGTATATATTTGGTATACATTTCCACTATATATATAAAAGATTATATTTATCTATATCCTACTAATATTGTAAACGCGAAAGTTTGTAAGTATAGATGTATGTATGTTTGTTACTCATTCACGCAAAAACTACTGAATGGGTTTTGGTGACACTTTACAATAATATAGCTTACACATCAGAATAACATATAGGTTATAATTTATAAAGATATTGTGTGAATTGCCCACAATATAAGTGTCAATTAAGAAAGAAAAAACGGCCATATGCGACCTATTCTGGCGTGCGCTGCAAAAACCTTTCACACGTAATGTATAACGGAAATGTTCATCTTAAATTGGCATACATAAAATCCTGCAACATCATAATTATATTTATCTTTTATATGTTAGCCATTATTGCCAAAATAGTGAACCATAATAACTATAAAAATTTACAATTTATGGCTAAACCAATTTTCATGAAATTGGCATAGAAATGTATGTTTTTATACCAAATTTCATCAAAATTGGTTGAGGCGCTAGATATAGGATACTTTTTATCATCATCACCCACCACGCGGTTGTAACCGCGCAGCTAGTCTATATATAAATAGATATATGACATAACAGACATGTTACATTTACGTGTTCCTAAGAAAAAAGGGTCTGGATAAACCAACAGACTGACAACAAAGACTATAAATGCAAAAAGAGTAGCGGAACCCGAATTACACAAAATAAATTAGGTTGATTGATATCTTTGAACAGCTGTATAATTAATCACTAATTGGTTGCTATCTGGTATAGTCTTCAAGGTAAATTTCCAAAAAAAGAAACGCGTTGATGGGAACATACTGGCATGGTAATAAAATTGTTAATAGGTTCAAAGTATCTATGTTACCTACTTTCTAGTGTACTTCGTTTTACGCGCTAATCTCTTTTCTGTTTTTATGGGCTCAATTAACAGGGACCATGATAGGTAATAAATTTAGCTTGCGTTTTCACAAAAAATTAAACGTATCAAGGACTTAAAGTTTTGGTGCTCTGAAATGACGAAAGCGGGATTTCATTTAGATAAACAAGCTGTTACCATCGTCACAACATTTGAAGTGCTTGTAGCAACGCTTCCTTTGTTATTATTAAAGGATCACGATTTTGTTTATGTTCATTTTATTTATTTATTGAGATAAAAACGATGAACAATTACATTTACACATAATACATAATAAAAGATAAAATTCAAAATAATAATTACAATTAACGACAAAAAAAAAATTTGTTGTCAATACAATAATAACAATTAAATACCATTCTCAAAATACAATGTCAAAATAACAATTTATATTATATACAAAAATTAGAAATCATCAATGTCATAATACAATATTAATCATTAAAATTAGTCAGATTTAGTCAAATTGATTTGGATGGGTGACCGCAAGTGGCATTACTACTTAGTGTTTTACAGAGCCGTTGATCCCGGCTGTTGTTTTAGGGTGGCAGGGCATTTTTAGAATGACCTCCTGATTAGCTTCCAACTTAAAATAGAAAATCTCTCGCAAAGCACCTAATGCTGTGTTCGGCAGATATTCTTGATAGATAGTTATTTTTGTTTAGTCTCAACCACACAATTCACTTGCCATCAGGTGATATAGTTATACCTCTATCTCGACCGCTGGTGATGATACCATATCATCTGAAAAACATCATAATTTTCGTCAGGGCTAAGCCCCAATTAGGTGGGATCGGTATAATATGTAATTTAGACAACAAAAAACATAATGTTGTCTTAGGTTTTCGCGATTATTACACATAGTAATTAAACAACTTTAAACGGTTTATATCGCGTATATTTATCATTATTTTTGTCCCGACGTTTCAATCACTTTGCAGTGATCGTGGTCGCTCCGTGACCACGATCTTTTGTGTAAAAACACAAAACATCTTTGAAAAGCTCCTACATCTTAGTAGAGTTCAAAAATATAGTGCTTTCATTCAAACTTTCACCATCAACTGGCAACACCCCTTTAAACCTGACCTTTCATAAAAACCGTTCTTGGTGGATGACTCGTTCTTATGAGAATTTGTTTTAAATTAAAAACACAGAGGACATAGTCGTTAATAGTTTTGACTTTGATTTTATGGCTAACCATCCGCCTGATGCTTACCCTCCTTGAGAATCCTCACTTTGGTAGTATCCAACAATTCAGTAATGATGCTATATCCTTGCTCGGATGCTAAATTTGCAGCAACAACTCACTCAAATAGATATGAATATGATATTGACGTTTAATTATTTAAATTAAGAGATAAAGGATAATTGTACCAATCTTATATATTATAACATGGCGAGGAAGGTGAGGAAACTTTTGAGGATCCTGCACCGAGAGGTCAAAAAGGCGTCCCATTTAAAACTAAAAAAATAAAATTTTCACCCTTGTGAGGTTTAATAGTTTACAGATTATTGAGTACTTTATTGTATATCAACCGGATCGTCCACAGTTGAAGACAGCGTCTCTCATTAATAAGTTGGCATCGTCAGGACCACTACGTCTTAGTTATGTATGAAATTCTATTGTTATCATTATCGATAAGGTGCCAATGGGTTAAGAGGGTGGGTTTATCGTAATCCCCACGCTTGGCAATTGGCTTGGGGGTCGTAGTGTAAGTAGGTTCCGTATTGTTTTAATAGGGCTATGGTTCAAATTCTGTCACAATCCCATAAAAAAGAACTAAAGAGAGTTAGTTATATTTTTATTGGGTAACTAATTACTTACTTTTGGTGTCTACAAACCAATAACCGGTTCAACTTCAAACTCACCTAATTTAAACTAATTCATGTTCAAACTGGGTCATTACATCAACAATTTCCCAAAGTCAATATATGTATTACAGTGATGGGTTAGCATATAAAATATGAACACTTCCGGCTTGAAAATAGCCTCGTAACTCAATAGATTTTTTTATAGTGGTAGCGAGCAAAGCAGGCATTCGCATAAATGCCCTACCATCATGCAAATGTCTTTCCGTTGCTTATGTTCTTGTATTTAGCTTTTGACGCGTAGCGTTCGACTTCTCTTTCTATTGACGCTGATTCAACTTGACTAATAACTGAAGTTAGTGTTTCTATATAAAAAATAATAAAGCTTTCATCATGCCAAAGAATGTCACGTAGTCAATGTAACGAACGCAAACTAATTATTGACACATATCATTTTTAAGCACCATCAAAGCTTGCTAGACTGCTTATGTTCAGATTATGTGAACTTTTACTGATTGTTTTGTTCATAACCAATCAGGAACTGCAATCAATCCAAGATAATGTACATCTACGGAGACAATCAATATACATAAAAAGTTTCTCTTAACTATAAACAAAGATAGAAAGGATAAGATACTGCGAGCTGTTGAGCCTTCTACAATTAATGTATTGTGTTATTCTGAGCAGGCCCTATATTTTAGTATATCTTAATATTGAGATTATAGGTATATAAATACTTGACATCAATTTATGAAATAACCAATGAAAATGTGAATGTCTACTATTTCACTGGTGCTATTTGAACAAATGGATTCATAATGCGTATAAATTATAAGTTATTTGCTTACATTTTTGAAAATGAGGCTATCGTGTCAATTTTAATGAGTATAAGTTATTTATAAGTCGTCAGAAATTCGTCAAATTTAAAATTCAAATTATTAGTATATTCAATTTTATATGCTAATTATTTAGCGCAATACTTATTAAAATTGACATGGTATATTGATCTCATTATCAGAAACGTAAGTAACTGAAGCGTGTCTAACACAGAAATGCATATAAAATTTTACTAAAAGCTGCATCCAATTGCCCTAAATTACGGAAAAATACGTTTGATATGCATTGATTTTGGACGACATTGAATTTTAATGTTATTACTTTTGCATTCGCGCATAATTTACAAGTACATGCAGGTAACAGATGCAGTTTATCTTTATTACAGGTGGCGAATGGCACTGCGCCCATCACCCTGAGACATAAACTTGATAAGCCTTAGTGCCTGTTATTTCACTGGCACCCAAACTCTCCAAACCGGAACACAGTGATCTAAAAAATACTGCTTGGCGGTAGAGATATGTATGGTAATAGTACTTCACCGGACGATCTCGCACAATTTTTTTTTCAAATTCAAATTCAAGTCATTTATTACGCAAAACATGGGTAAAATAATATAGGGTTGAAAAATATAAAGAAAGTGCGCCATGCTTTGACCTAATGGTATACGAAATTATATAACATTATTATACACATAGAAAGCTATTAAATACTAAATGGTGTGGTGATACGCAATTATAAAATATAATGCCAACAAATTAACTAATAATTACTAAGTACGTCTAATTGAACAATAATGCGAGTATAATATCAAATTCTAATAACAAATACTTCTACATGTTTCTAACATATTCAATGTCAGGGTTAAATACGCATCAGACATGATTATATTAAAATGTATTGGTATAACCGGAAACTATGAAGGCCATCGAGCGAACTGTTGCCTTTCCACAACTAGTCTTATGTGTCAAAAGTCAACTCTTAAAGACTAAGAGAGAAAAAAACTCTTAAAGAGTGCACGGAGCGCTTTACATACAAAAGTAGTATCATGATCGAGTAAGTTCCGGTTATACTACCCAGAACATAAAATAACTGAATGATAAAATTACAGTTAACATGCAGCGCCTTTCAAGCATTAACTGATTGATAGGCTAAATCGATGACTATGAAACGCAAAGATAGTGCTTTATTTATTAAATATGTTCTGGGTAGTATAACCGGAACTTACTCGAACATTCTGAAACAGGCCCTAAGTGTTTAAACTCGGTATTGTACACATATTGCTGAGCCTAATATCCATGCTTCTGGTTTGCCAGATTTGTATTTCTGATCTGGTTTGCCAGATTGCTAAATTAAGTGATTTTCAAAAATAATTTGAAAAATCGTTTTGTATGGGAACTGTTGTTTTGACATTTGGGTATATAATAAATTGAAATACTGGCTAACCGCAAGCATAGATATTAGGCTCAGCAATATGCGTACAACATTTCACCGAGTTTGAACAATTGGTATGTAAAATGTGACAAAACTTCGTTTGTATGGAAAGCGCGTGCATTCTACTCATTAAGTTACCTGTCTTGTTAAACGATATAAGGAGTCTAACTTCTTTAAACGTGTATAAAAGTATTATTCTCGGGGACATGCCGTATTGATTTTGTTACTGTAGGTATTCAGAATACTAGTCTTGAATCCTATAATTCGTTGAACTCTAAAGTTTGGACTAAATTTGGTTTTTGTAATAAAGCCAAATTTAATTCATAACTCATAATAACTAAAAAAACTAAAATAACTATAAAAGTCCAGATTAAGCTTAGAATTCGTAGTCTTGTTCTAACCTGGGTTTATCAAGATTTTTGTGATGAGGCGTTCAGAATTCAGTTGTTTTCTATTTGATATTAAACTCCATAATTATTCGTTTCGCTAGGAAATATATAATGTGCTAATGAAGTATCGTAAGTTACTGAATTAAAGCTAGAGTGTACGTGGCGCTCTCCATGCAAACGTAGTTTTGCCATATTTTAAATAATAAGAGTTCAAACTCGGTGAAACATAGTCAAGTAATTCATTAGGAACATAACCTAACTACATTGCAACTTTTCATAAAAATAAGATCAATTATTTGTATGAAAACTATCGTATACACTGAAATCCGTATATCCATTGTAGAAAGCATAACAGATCGAAATATGAGCACCAAGATGGCGTAGTGCTACACCTGGTTTTCCCCACATAGTTCAAGATAGTGTATCCGTACGAGTCTGTTCCGATTTTGGGTATCTTGATTCTAAGATACAAAATGGCAGCAGCAGGAACGTGAGGAACAGGATAGATGGAAAGGCGACAGATCTGTGGGTCCACAATTATCAGGATATGGACATGAATCTTAAATAAAAAATTATAGACCTAAATAATAAAATAATCTTGGATCAGAATAATTAGGCAACGAATGTGGCGAAGGAAATAATTATGCATATGGCAGAGATGCAGTGATGTAAAAACTGATGTGTTCAGAGACCGCTTAAAAGCGCTTAAAAAAATTAAAACAGATTAGTTATGCATATAATTCGTCATTTTTAAGAATAAGTTAGATGTGAAAATATACTATTGTTCATAGGGTAGTTCCAAAAAGTAATTTGTAAACAGCTGCATTTCAAAGATATTTTACTCATTAATCAAGGAGTTATAATAAACGTTCACCATGGATTTCTTGCCAAAAATCCCGAACAGAATATATATTTTTTTTAATTCAAGTAATGTTCCTTGAGATGTGGTGCTGGAGGAAGATGCTGCAGATTCCTTGGACAGCATTCCGCACGAACGTCTCTATTTTTCGTGAGCTCAATATAAAGACCCGCCTTTCCAATGTTGCCTACGTAGGCAGCTCGAATTTGTCAGCCATATCGCCAGAAAGGATGGGCATAACCTGGAGCAGCTCATGGTTACTGGCAAGGCGGATAGCAAGCGCCCAAGGGGTCGTAGTCCGTTGAGATGGTCGGACCAAATCCGCACAGCTTTGGACTCCAATCTATACGACGTACTCCATGACGCCAAGTATAGGCATAAGTGGCGGGACACCGTCAAGACGAAAGTACTCCAGAGGCGGGGTAATCACGACCCTCAGTAATAAGGAGAACGAAGCAAGGAGGACGAATGTTCCTCTGATCACCCCCTTAACGTAGGGTTAGAAGAGCAAGAAAAAGTGTTGTCGTGCTACGGCCATATAGATATTAGAAAAAATTAAGTACAAGTGCAATTATATAATAGACAATAGAACAAAATAGTGTTCTTTTTCTGCACATAGAATGTTGACTTTTAACAATGTAGATCATCATTGTGTTTTTCTCAAGGAAGTCATGACAGAGTGTTAATTGCTATGATTTTGCCTATTGAAAATACCTACTATGTGAGTTGTGTTGTGACGCACACTCGACGTAAATAATATGTATAGGTCCGTCGGTCCGACTTACGCGATAATATTTTACAATGTCAGATGATTAAAAAAATAAATTGTTTATTTTACTTGCTAAAGCAACAGCACTTCTGTAAGTAACTTATTAATAGTTGAACGTGATTTTTGAAAGGAAAATTACCTGTGTTAAGTTTTTTTAAGAACATGTTATCAGATTTAATGTGGTTAAAACTGAGTTAGTTTATATGTTTGAATCATTAATAAAGCTTAAAAATGTTGCTTGATATTACATCCTATCTAGTTTCCCCATCTACGTTGTTGATGTCTATAGGGAAACATTATTATTTTTTGCTTTGTTATTATATATTGAATATATTTTGTAAATTCGTACGGATACACGTTATTTGAATATTTAAGGCTATATTGAAGGGTGTCTCCATGATCAAATGTTTTTCGTTGAATAAAAACTTGTTCACAAAACATTCTGACACACACTGACGTACTGCTTGGGGTGTTTTGTGCATTTCCCCCGCCAGCTTCCCAATCCCATCCCAACTCCTTGATACTGGGGGTAAGTACTTTGGGCCGCTGCTGGCAAAGCAGTTAGGTACGTGTGTGAAAGTGGTGAGGATGTCGTCGATGAGAATGACTGTCGTAGTCCGGTACTAATTCTTATTTGTTCCGTGGCTTCGCAGTGCAATAGTACATGTCACATGTTTTGGCATACAGCTTCTACGTAGAGGATTGTTTATCTCATTGTGATCCTCCAGATTTATGCAGAAAGTAATTCAGGTTACAGTGACCTGCATAAGCTGTAATAAGACCTGCTACAACGCGCAGTACGCTTTACTTTCAGCAAGTTATTTGTCAGCTTCTTGTTTAGAATTGGAAACATGGCCTTTGTTTGTTTACAATCCTCTTTCTTACTCCATATGTATACATATAACATTTTTCCGCGTCGTCCGCGCAAGAGATGGGCCTATATACATAAACTCTGTTTCAGAAACACGCACTGTAAATTCCATTGGTTCGTTATTTGGTTCTCGTGTAAAATTACATGTTCAGTTATTGGCTTGCATGGCAGTGCCCCACCCTTTCTTCCGCAAGCCACGGAAAGCACGAAAACTTAGTTCTTCTTTCGACCATAGACAAAGGTTTCGTGGAAAAGCGCCATTAGGGTTAAGTTATGGAAACGTGTTTATCCTCGTTCAATAACTTTTCAAGATAATACGAGCAATGTTGGTTACCATGGTTACCAAGCCCTTCTAAAAACACGATAATCGTGTTCGAATGTTGTATTTCCTACTACAGATGTGATGTTCCATTTTTGGCATTATATTTAGACCGCAAAATTTTCCATTCAGGGTTATTGAACGCTCATCTTCCATCTATATGCGCCATCATAGGAGACGCCACGCCGCTATCAACCAGACATTTAGACTTCTATTGTGCGAAAGACGTGTTGACATTAACTTAATGTCTTTAGTAATAGCAGTAGTAGATTTCGTTGCCTTCTAAAATCTATAAATGGTCCCTTCCTTCCGTTCTGGCTTGACATAAAAGTGTGAAATGCCTACTTGGTTTTTTTGCATTTACGCTCCTTTACACAATACTTATCTACTCTTAATTACAGGCATATGAGGTTTAAGAACTTTGTTTCAGGGCAATAGGCGCAGTGCATTTCGCCACTTGAAAAAATTCAAGTTATAAGTCATTGTGTCATGTTAGCTCAATTGGTTAGAGCATATCCCGGCTAAAGGGGTGGATGGACGCGGGTTCGAATCCCGCACATGACTATAATTTTTTTTCCCGTAAATTAGTAATTTTGTAATATCTTTATATGTTTATATTTTTTGGCATTATATCGCTTCTTATCAGTTTTAAGATTAATTATTGTACTGTTACATACAATTTAATCAAAATTTGTACGCCGCAAGGCAGGACTATATGCACGTCTTCTATCAGGATTTTAAAACTATTACCTATGCTTGTTTAAATAAATGATTCCTCAAGGTCTTTAAGACAGCGGTACTGCGGTTTCAAATTCTTCATTCACTGTAAATTTCTGTCTACTAAGGTATTCTTCATACGCTTGGAAACAGGTAGAAGCCCTACGGTACTTAATCAAGAAAATAAGCCAGGTGGGATTTTGACCCATGACCTCGGCGGACGTTTGAACGCGGCGGTTGTCTTGATGAAACAAAACCTTCTTGATTGAACCTAGGCGATTTTATTTCATTTCCTAAAGTAAGAACACAAAAAGGTGTCAGTACGCTGTACTTATGTTTGGCTTTTCGGGAAGTAGTTAAAAAACCATTAATACACCTGTAGCATCCTAAAAAAATGTCAAAATCTTGCCAGCTGGCATAATTTCCTTGGCTTTCTTTGGGGTCAGTTCATCACTCTTCTACGGCTTGAACTGCTGTTTTGAATCTAGAGTATAGTAATGAACCCACTTTTTATTCATTGTCACAAATCTGTTGATAAAATCTTGCAAACAAATAAGCTTCAAACATCTCTAAATAATCGCGAGAAGTTGTCAGTCATATCCGTTTTTGTTCGACTTTTAAAAACTAACCCCCTTATTTATAATAGTCTGCTAACTTAAAGCATTGCTAATTCTCACTCTGTCTTATTCTATTGACCTAAGACAGAGTGAAAAATAACACTCTGTAGCAGCTGTTTTAAGTTAGCGGACCATTATGAATAAGGGAGTAAGTGTATTGCGAATGAGGTTGAATCACTCATATAGGATGCCAATTTCATCAGCAATATTACTAATATATAGATACACTATATCACCGCAGCTTTCAATACAAGATCACACTGCCATTTTTTCTTCAGTCGTGGACGTAGTTTCTTCAGTCGTAGACGCCATTTTTTCTTCAGTCGGCTTGAGGCTTAGATCCTCTCTCGACCAAATTTAAACTGTGAAAAAGTAACACATTATTTCACAGTGGAATGACGGGACAGATTCTCCTAATGAAGCTGTCATATAATCGTGAATTTCTTATGAAACATTTTAAAACTAATATTTGTAGACCAGTTGATCAATATATTCCTTTTTTAAAATGTTGCGCCTGGTACTTTACTCGTTCAAGAACAAAAAATACTACGAAAATCAAATAAATTTGAGTATGTCATTGAATGTATAAAATATAATATAAGTCAGAAAATAATATATAAGTCTTATTTATATACATTATATGGAAGATTAATTGTAGACAAGATTTGAAAATACAACAATAAAACTACAGACAATTTAAAAATAAATTTCAAAAAACAAAAGTAATGCTTTTAAACTTTTAGCCAGAGTTTAAATAAGGATAATGTAACTATAGATGTAAAATTTTGAAATTATGTTATATATTGAAAAAACAAACAAAACTGACTAAATTCTTAGGGTTACACGGAGTAAAATAATTGACGTGGAAACATCATAGAGATACATTAATTAAAAGGACAAATAGCTTAGCATAATGCTGTCTATCATCTTTCGAAATAAGTTAATCACTAGACCGCAGTAACAGCATACAATGGGTTCATAGCTTCATTATTTCAATACGAGGTAATTTTCTCGGCTAATTCTACTAATAACGAGCAAGTGTTTTGTGTCCCTTAAAAAATACATCAGAGCTATGTAGCTCTGATGCATTCTTCAAGTCACATAAATAGTACTGAGAATTGCAAACTGATTTTTCAGTCTCTAAACTGACGTTGCCATGTCTGTATATTTATGAAGAAGCAATGTTTGTGAGGAGCAACATCAGGTAAAGTAGGGACATTCAATGATACCTTCCACTTAAATATGCGAAATAAAAATAGGTTTATGTGCAATGCCGTCTTAATATTACACTTATGAGTAAAATAAAAGTAATAGTACTTATAAATTTAAATAAATTTAAAAATGTTTTATGGATCCGTACATTTTTAAATTTATTTATTGTGTCTGTTACCTGAAATAAAGATTTATTATTATAATAAAAAAATATCTACATTTTAAAATAAATTAAAAAAGCTTCGAGTTGGAAAATGTTATTATAGAATTTTGGAGTTTTTAGAGGACAATAATTTAAGACACAATAGTAATACTAATAATTAAATTGTTTTTTATTGATAATATAAGTTATTCACATCTTTATGAATATAATATTTAAATAGAATGTAATAAGAGTCATTATTTTATTGGTTGAGATTTAACATAATATGAATGTATTTAGCCTAGTAATTTTATTGGTATGTAATTATAACTAAATGGCTTCAATTAATGACTTTGTTATGTAACCAGCACTATCAATGTTGGATATTTGCATCCCCAAATGTTAAAATGTATGAGATTAATTTTGTTAATTTACAATCATTTACAAATAAACATATTTGAATTAATGTTGCACCCAATATTCTTGCAATCATTAAGAAACCCTCTTAAACTCACAAAACTAGTGTGATTCATCTTCTGTAGTCTGTATCACTCCAGTTATTTATACATATATTTGTAAGGCCATGTACTTTAAACAACCGTAACCAAAGTTCCAAAGTGTTCTCAAAAAAATCTTTTATAGAGCAAAGCCAAATAACGAAGCTGAAGAACGACGATGGCAGAATCATTTTATCCGCTCAGGATCCCAGAGCAAAACTGGCCCGGCAGTATTCCGAAGACATCCCGGACATGAGCATATACGAAAATAGACTGACTCTCAAACAGCTTAATAAGTTGGCATCGTCAGGACCACTATGTCCTAGTTATGAATGAAATTCTATTGTTTTTTTTTATTTTTATTGTTGTCATTATTATCGATCCAATGGGTTTAGAACAACAAGGCGCCAGGTTATGACGTAATCACGACAGAACTCCTGAGAACTCGTCAAAAACTGGTACTCTCAGTCCTCCAGAAGTTATTTAATTTCGTCATCCTTGAAGATAAAACGCCAAAAGCGTGAAAAGTGTAGTGGTACTATTCTTCAAAAAAGGTGACAGAACCTTGTTGAAGAACTACATGACCATTTAACTTACATAATATAGCCATGTTTATAAGCTGTTTTCGAGAGTC
The DNA here is from genome assembly GCA_963890685.1 of Plagodis pulveraria. Lineage (NCBI taxonomy): Eukaryota > Metazoa > Arthropoda > Insecta > Lepidoptera > Geometridae > Plagodis > Plagodis pulveraria. Next base: position 7,117,857 of record OY982949.1, on the reverse strand, counting down.
ATTACGATTCGTCGAGCTCGTAGGTTTGATGACTTCCAGCCTCCCGCACAAGCCGGGTTCCGAAAAGGCATTAGCACCATAGATAGCGTATGGATATAGGTACATCGAAACGCTGAAGTGTTTTTATAGGAACGCCACCATGTCGATTCGACTACAGAACAAGAGCGCGGAACCAATCCAACTGCAGCGAGGCGTGAGACAGGAAAACGTTATTTCCCCGAAAATATTCACGAAGGCGTTCTTGAACTGGAAAGAATTGAGCACCAACATCTATGCCGAATACATCACTTACCTTCGTTTCGCTGATGACAAAGTCATAATGGCAGAGTCGCTTGAGGAACTCAGTACAATGCTCAGCGACATCAGTAGAGTTTCCCAGCACATGGGTCTTAAAATGAACATGGATAAGAAAAAAATTATGCCTTATGTCCATACACCAGTAGTTGTTGGCAACGGTAGGCCCTCCACTAGGTGGACTGATGACATCATAAAAGTCGCGGGTAGCAATATAGTAGCCGTTATTTGTGGCGTTCTATGGGGGACTTTTAATGGGGAGGCTTTTGTTCAACAGTGGACGTCTTTCGGCTGATGTCGATGATGATACTTAAAGAAACAAACATAAAGAAGCGGGTTAAATTATTCTGTTTCTGACATTCACACCTTCAAACACATTCACACACTCGTTATTTGCTCGAAAAGTACGTATAACACCAACTCTCTAGGAATCTTTCTAAGAAATAATACTCTTTCCGCATTTTTTCACTTACATAAAGAACTTCAATTAGAAGCGCCATAGATGATAAATATTCTATACATCAACTAGCAAACCTCGTTTATCTTCTCTTACTTCCTATCATACCTACAAATAGTACCTGAGAACAATCAATTTTTCATTTATTTTATTGTACTCGTACTTCTCCCAACTTACCAACAAGTATGAAAAACTGCAATAAATTTTAAGTCGACTAGTTGCTACGTGAAAGAAGAATCAATAAAATCAACTAGAAAAACACTTATTATACTTCAGACAAAGTACAGTAATCAATTTAATGGTCAAACTATCCCTGTGGTGATTATAAAAATCAATTGAAGCACAAAATTCGTGCCACTGCTATCGGTATTCGTAGTCTCCGAGTATATCTATCGAATTCGATTCCAGGGTGAAGCAAACCTATTGCGCCTAAAATTTTTATGTGGCGGCTAAAATCAAAATTATCTTTTACAATATACTTTAATATTTATATGGAACGTCTAATAAAATACGCTTCTACTTAACTCCTCGTAGTAAGATAACGGAGTACAGCAATATAAACTTCAGAAAAAAAAAATAAGTTTCGGGTATACTTTTAATACCACCTAAGCTATGGATTAGCGCTCTTAATAACAAAGACTATTAAAAACAAATGTGCTGACGTCACTAACGATTCTCGAAGTACGCGTCCCATTACGAACGGCGTGGTTATCACTGTAACTTTTTTCTAATCTTCGTCATGTCGCGTATAAAGGCAGTAGGGGCCGAATCGGTGTGAGTGAAGGTCTTAGAGTGTCATCACGCGGAAGTGTTGTTTCGTAGCAGTTTTCAAGTTATGAAAATGGATTGGAAAATAGGCGTCGCGCTGGTTTTTTTCATTGGTAAGTGCACTTTGAATTCTTTTTTTTATTGTTTAATCAATATGTTTGGTAGGTGTATTTCGGTAGGTAGCTAGAAAATAATATCCCATTTTAATTTTTTTTCTATGGATATACTCTACGATAAAAGCTACCATACATTTCTCTGCAGTTAACAAAATAATTAATATTAAGTATATATTTTTTGTAACTATAGGTAGATTTTTTTTCAATTTCTAAAAATATTACCGCTTTGTTACTAACCTGTATATACCTGGACAACCTGTAACTACTAAAATTTATGAAAAAACTATTTTTTTATAGCTGCAATGCTGCTTTTTTAACTGAAGAAGGTTTTCAAACTGGGCGTATACTAAATTATTTTATAATAATCTTTTTTGTATGTATGACCACGCATTTCTTTTCGACTGAATCGTTAAACCTTGACAATTGTTGGGTACAGTGTGCCTAGTGAATTCCATTTTAATTTTCCAACATCAGTCAGGTAGCTTTTGAGTTACACTCAATAAAGTGATAAAAGTATTTGCTAATAGGCCAATAGGATACTTATGTTATATACTTGTATAAACCTATAGCCTATACATATATGTACATATACCTGGATAGCATATTAACCACAACTCTTGTCAATGCTGACCAGACAGTGTGGATGACTGACAATCAGACTTGTAATATTCAACACTAAAATGTTTCTTTTTAATAAATGACCATTCCTTAATCTCAGAAAAGTATGAAATACCCTGAAGTCCAGATACTTTAGTTATTTCATACTTTTCAATGTAGGAAGTAAGTATCAAATTTAAAAAAATGTGTATCAAGAAATGTATATAAGAAATCTGGATAGCTACATGCAAGACATATCTAGACAAGTTAGAGGTTAGGTATATGTTTTTTAATAAACATTAGTTTGCGCTAGCCATATTTTTAACTACAGATATGTTAGTATTTGACCAACTGTCTCACAAGTTAGTTATTAATAATGTTATAATGAAACTTATTATAGCGCTAGGTCACCGTAATTATTATTCTACCCTCTGATCAAGGCGAAGTGTGATCTTAATGTTGGGCATTTTAAGCAAAATTAGCATTGCAATTCCACGAGACATTGCTGCCAGCATGCTGGGAACGTGTCCACTGTTAGCAAACAGGAGCATTTAGGCTTCAGACTTGCACAGGCCTAAAGGTGGCTCAACTGCTTTCACTGTATTAAAAAAAAGAGTGGTTGTTATATTTTTTCATATGAATGAAACGCTCGTGGGGAAATTTGCTTAACTGTTCTTAACCGATCAGCAAAGTTAAGCAACGTCCGCCGCGATCATGAGTTGGATGGGTGACCCTTAGTGACATTACTACTGAGCGCTTCCGTGCTTCGGAGGGAACGATAAGCCGTCGGTCGCGGTTGTCGTCTTAGGATGGCAGTAGTTATAGCATGGTGGTAGGGTATTTTGCGAATGCCCGCCTGGCTAGCTACCACCCTCAAGTAGAAAATCTGGCGCCAAGCACCTAACAGTGTGTTCCGGCAGCCGTCCTTGAGAGCCAGTAATTCTAGGTTAGCCTGAACAACATCTTCGACCACATCACTTACCATCAGGTGAGATAGTGGTCAAAGGCTAACTTACTAAGCAATAAAAAAAATATATTAAAAATATGACGAAACAACGTTTGTATGGAAAGCGTTATGAAGACATTTATTATTCAATGGAATAGCGTTTTCCATAGAAACGTTGTAGTAAATTATTCTGAGTGTAGTAATTTAATCCGCAGAGCACGTGTTGATGCAAAAATAAAAACATTACAACGCAATTATATTATAGTGAAGTCATATGATATTGTGACGGAACAAGCTCGAGGCCCACCTGATGTTAAGCCGGACTAACCTCAGACAGACGCATTTTATCACAAGTCACGAATTGCAATGCACCCGATATTTTGAGACATATTTGTTAGTCTCATGTACCTGTAATTTCACTGGCTCTCAAGGACTGCTGCTGGAACACACAGTTAGGTACTTGGCGACAGATTTTCTACTTGCAAGTGGTAGCTAGCCAGGCAGGCAATCGCAATATGCCCTTCCACCATGCAGTGAAGCTCAAGCCTGCGGTGGAGATCGAACCAGGGTACTGAGGCTCGGCAGTCCATAGATGTTACCACTCGGCCATCATTGCTTCACCTGTGGTGAGTAAAAAGTTAAAATGTGCATGAAGTTTGGTCATACGGCAGGATAAAATTAGTTACCTATATATTTTAATCAACAGCCAGAACATCCACCGGGGTGCAATTCTAATCCGGCACCCCACGGACATGTTTTAATCGGGATCCACCGACGAGCTGTTTATTATTAAAACTTAATATTACCGAACTCCACGAAGGTAAAGCCACGGACGCAAGCATGTGATATTTTAAAAGCTTGGAACTCCTTCCTATCTGTGACGGGAAATCCATACTTTTTTTTTCTCGCTTAGCGCTTGTTTCTAGATTGGTATCCATTTAACGCTAAATTAACGTGATTATTGTGTTCGCGTCTGGTTGGCGTGTTTTAAAATAATATTGCTATAAAAATAGATTAAAGAGCAAAAAGTTTTTAAATAAAATATTCACATGATTCCATGATTTATCTCCAAAACCGTCAATAATAATGAATAACAGGTTTACCTTTTATAAATTTAATCAAATAAAATAACATGTACTAAAAGAAGTTGTCTTAGTTGCTTAGCGATATTGCAATGAAATGTTTGAATTATAGGTATCAGTATTCGTAAACAACTTTGAGGAAAAAATTATACGTGTTTACAGTCCAATTCGCTTTGAGTATAGGTCACTCCGGTCCCATAAAACGCTTAAAAACAAGAACGAGAGTATAAATCGTCCGAGGCAATTTGAAGCAATGATGGCTCAGTGGCATAGGCTATGGACAGCCGTGCAGCAAGTCCGTGGTTCGGATCCCGCCGCAGGCTTGAGCTCCACCCTCAAGTAGAAAATCTGTCGCCAAGCACCTAACAGTGTGTTACGGCAGCAGTCCTTGAGAGCCAGTAAAATTATAGGCACATGAGACCTAACAACTGTACGTCTCAGTGTGACAGGCACAGGGCAGTTCGCCGTTGACGAAATGTGCGTCTGTTATAGGCAGAGGTTAGTTTACTTAACATCAGGTGGGCCTCGGGCTTGTTCCATGACCATAACATAAAAAAGAGGCTAAATTAAAACTATGACTCACCTGCCTACGGTAGCTCAAATTCGCAGAACGTGTCCCAGGCCAAGAAATGATCGGCCTGGGACACGCTCACCATCAGTGCTCAAATCACGCTCGAATTCAATTTATTCCTTTTTATGTAATCTTGTTACCTTATTTAGTTAGCAGGCATTAATGCAAAAATTACAGTGTTAGATATGTATTAAATTTTTATTACCGGCGGTATGCCTTTATTAACAAAATACTACGAACTATATACAACACTACAGCTACAACAATAAAAGCATTTAGATCCCTATAAGTCATTGCAGACTCATAGGCATGTATCAAATTGATTATAAGAAAGTGTAGTTCGCCAAAGACGTCGCATCTTCTCCTTAACGTGAATACAGCTGAATGAATTTGGATTAAATTTGGTTCACATATACGAAAGGATGTTTTTAACATGTTTAATAAGTTAAAAATCAAAAACTGATAAACCTAATTCCACACAGGTGCACCCACTGCGATGTAAATCATTTTAATGGTAAATTATTATAAATCTTTGTCTAAGTATCTATAATTCATTATTCTCTCATCACATTGAAATTGAAACTGATGGACGTTGTAGATTAAATGGTCATTGACTTTATTCTGAATTAGAATGATTGTGAATCTTCTAATGTCGGTTAATACAATCTGAGGAACCAGTTTCGTCCAAACCAATTGTATTTTTCCTACCTCCATTATATTTTTTGTCCCAACTTGCAAAAGTTATCCTCATACTATGTTAGGTAGCTACTTACGTGTTTCAAAAGTGTTTGAACTTTTTTTAGATACTACAGCTATTATTATAAATGTTTTTAAAAACTCTATTAACTAGCTTTTGTTTCTCAGTCTCGCCTGATGGACAGTGAAGACGTGGTAGAAGAACATGCTTGCCTGGTGTAACCTTTGAGCCTTCAAGTGCGTATTCACTTTGTACTTGAAGACTCAAAGATTTTAACAACCGGGAAATAGAGACGCCTTGCATAGAGAGATATTATCTATCGATATGTTTGTGCGTATTATGTAGCGCTTCGTGCGTATTTTCGGAATATCGACCATGGTTCGTGATTCTGTGCGTTTTGTTATTTATTTTTGAGGCACTGAAAACTGGTTATGAATCAAAAATTAAAATAATTTATTCAATTGAGTCGTCTACGACGCGATTATGAAGGTCAAACAAAACAGGTGTGAAGGTAAACAAAAAAATATTATTGAGATATTAGAACGAGTATGAAACTTGGGGCCATTCTTAGTAAACGATTTTAATATTTTTGTTACATATATGTACATTGTAAAATGTAATACCATATTTGTTTAAATTGCGTCAGTGACATGTGACAGCGTGGCAAAGACAGTATTGTTCAAGAATTGACATAAACTGTATAATAGGATTTCTTATGTAATCGCACACAATTTCCTAAGAGTACCTCGTAGACTTTATTTGTCTGTGCTGATCTGAAACCAATCACCGTTATTATATTTTTATTCCCATAATGATTGGAATTATCTGTGTTTGAATTTACTCAAATTATTACGAGCATACGGAATCTAGATTTATAATTCTATATTCCTCTGAGTAAACAAAGTAGTTATGCACATAAATTGTTTCAACCAAGTCAACCGTTAAAACACATTTTACGTTTAAGAATTAGAGTTCTACAGATCGTGCCCGACTTTTAGCAGTTTCTGAGTGGGAATCAGGTTTGTGGCTACAGGCCCTCCCTTCGCCAAACACCGGAACACTAATAGATTCCTCCACTTTTAGGATTGCTACCTCCCTCCGCTTGGGTGCATCGTGCTGTGCTCCTCACCGCTGCCATTGTGGCAGTAGCGTCGACCAACTCGGTCACCACGGCCTGTCCTGTACGAGAAGCGCCGGAAGAATTCCCCGCCACGCCGGACTTAATGACATTATTCGCCGGGCTCTTACCACCGCCAACTGCGCTGCCATCTTGGAACCTAGTGGCCTTGTACGTGGCGATGGTAAGAGGCCGGACGGCATGACTTTGATTCCGTGGAGGATGGGAAGGCCTCTGGTATGGGACGCTACCTGTGTCGATACCTTAGCACCTTCTCATCTTTCCGCAACCCAAAAAGTGGCCGGCGCGGCGGCTGAACTAGCAGAAGGCCTCAAAAGGCGCAAATATAGTAATCTCAGTAGTTGTGCCTTTTGGGGTCGAAACGCTGGGACCGTGGGGACCGAGCGCTAAATTATTATTCAAAGACGTCTCAAAACGTCTGGTCGACGCTACTTGTGACCAAAATGCTGGCATATACTTTGCACAGAGGATAAGCATTGCCATACAACGTGGCAATGCGGCCAGCATTTTGGGGACACTGCCTAATGGTAGCGGAACATTGGATTAGTTTCATTTTTTTTTTTTAACTAATTTTAAGTTTTTTAAGTTAAATATGTTAATTTATACTTAATATATATTTTTATCGCTCCATAGAAATTAAAACTTTAAAAAATATTTGTTATTATTAAATAAGAATTAGATATACAATAATAATTTTGTTAAAACGCAGCAATTAAGTATATCTACATAACATATAAGAATAAATAATACATACGAGTATATGGGTTAATAATTTATGATCCAGCCTTATTTTTGCTTCAAGTATGGCCCCATAATTTCTAGTTGTTCTATTTTGAATTGTAGGTATAACATTTTTACTATCTGTCATTTGAAACACAAAAAATCTTTTAATTATTATCAACTTGCGGCTAGTTATTTATAGCTAGCTATTACTAGTATGTTTCACAAAAAAATATGAATTGAAATACATAAAATGTAGTTATTGTGACATAACTGTAATAGAATAAGCATTGCAATTCAACGGGGCAATGCTGCCAACATGCTAGGCACGCTGCCAACTGGTAGTGGGCTGGAGCATTTGGACTGCCTGTGAGTCTGCAATGACTAATAGGGATCTAAATGCTGTTATTGTAATATCTGTATTGCTGCTGCTGTACAGCTGTGTTATATAGTTCGTGGCATTTAGTTACTAAAGGCATACCGCCGGTTTAAAAAAAAAACTGTAATAGTTAGACAAATGGTAAGGCGGACTTTTTTGTAGATATTGATGCCCTTTATAAAATTGTAGTAATTATAAGTAGTAGTATATAGTAATAGTATTTTAAGTATATCACTTTGCTCTATTGTCAACAATTTCCGCAGCGTACGCGATATAACGATATTTTTGGTATTTATTTCACACGTTGGGTTACATTATCGAAGCTTTCATGCGGGCCCCTAAGTTTTCAAAAATATTCTATAGCCTATGTTCATCAGGGACAGTGTAGGATTCTAATGGTGAAGGAATTATTCAAATTGGTTCAGTAGTTTTTAAGTGTATTCGTTACATACAAAAATACAAATATTGCCTCTTTATAATATTAGTATATAATACTGTATACACGTCGTATAATAAGAGGAAAGATTTGATTGTTTGTTTGTTTGCATTGAATAGGCTCTGAAACTACTGGACCGATTAGGATGAAATTTTGTATGGAAATAGTTTGAGACACGCGGGAAGGACATGGGATAGTTTTTATCCAACTGCAGAAAAAGAGGTTAATGGTTTTGCGCGATAACCGATATAACCGCGGGCGGAGCCGCGGCCGGAAAGCTAGTTAGTATATATAAGTATGAATACAACAAAATTTGATTACTTAATTAAGTTGTTTTTAAATCACTGCCTTATCTTCTCAATACGTACGTGACATCGTATTTGACCTAAAACACCTCGAAATAAACATTATATCAGGATAAAAAGTACTTATCTTCCCTTACCTACGTCTGTCTTCGACTAGTTATATATATATATATATATATATTTATTTCCATTGTTACAAATTAGGATTTTGCATTGTAAAAGGTTATTCCCGCCTCGCTATCTACCATCCTCAAGCAGAAAATTTGTCGCCAAGCACTTAATGGTGTATTCCAGCAGCTGTCCTTGAGCTATTTATTATTTTATCCTATTTCTGTTTACCACTATCAAATACTTCATCACATACCATCAGGTGAGATTATGATTTAAAATCAGCAAGTGATGGCCCAGTGGCATTGGCTATGAACTGCCGTGCAGCAGGTCCATGATTCGAATCCCGCCGCGGGCTTGAGCTTCACCGTGGCAGAAGAACATTTCGCGAATGCCCGCCTGGCTAGCAAACACCCTCTAGTAGAAAATCTGTCGCTAAGCACCTAACAGTGTGTTCCGGCAGCAGTCCTTGAGAGCCAGTAAAATCACAGGCACATGAGACTTAACAACTATACGTCTCAGTGTGACGGGCACAGTGCAATTCGTCGTTGATGAAATGCGTCTGTATAAGTAAAGGTTAGTCCACTATCCAATTAAAATTACAAAAGAAAAACATTTATTTCGATATTTGTGCCTACTAATATCCAACAGCTAATTTAATTTTAGCCGCAGTAGGAATCTTTGTGAACATGTTCGCGCGGTGAAGTACTGGCACTACCCTCATTTTTACCGTCCCGCAATGATAAGCGTATTACTGTGTTCCGATACTTAACAACTATATGTCTCAGGGTGTGCTAGTACAGCCACAACACCATGATAAAATGTATAAGATCTATACACCCAATTCGGAATAACCTAGTAGCAGAGCGCCAGTTCTACTGCTCCTGCTTTTGCCACGATAGCCTTAGAACATTGCAGCACTATATTAGCTACCTTATGTAAAGATGAAATAAAACTGTGGCACGTGGTTGGGAGGTGGCGAAGACACGCACAGTGTACCTAAATTTTCCATACAATGGATGAGAACTAGGTCGGACATTGTTATAACTTATATTTAAGTAGAAAATCTGTCGCCAAGCACCTAACGGTGTGTTCCGGCAGCTGTCCTTGAGAGCCAGTACTTCTAGGTTAGCCTGAACAACATCTTCGACCACATCACCACTTACCATCAGGTGAGATAGTGGTCAAAGGCAAACCTATCATGAATAAAAAAAAAATAAAAAAATAATAATTTACAAGTATCTGTGCTCTAATTCTCTAATCTCTCTAGTCTGGTTAATTCTTTGTTTACAAATTGATAGTGGTGTATAAGATATAAGATGAGCATTCCTCGTGGTCAGGGGAGGCAAAGACACGCCACGCTCGATCTATTCTAATTTTACATACAATTGATGGGAAGTAGGTCGGATATTGTTCATATTTTATTATCATTGCTCTTATTCACTGATTAGGTTAATTCTTTGTTTACAAATGTTGATACCTTCAGCCTTGTTTTGCGTTGTTTTACTAAACTATGAATGACGGTGAAGTTCTGATGTCATTATACATTTACACAAATAATGAAACAGGTTGAAAGGTAGCCAGGGGCCATATACTAAAGGCAAATATTAGAAGTTCTGAAGGAAACCCACTTCATGAAGAGAGTCATCAGGATCGCGATGAGTGTAATTCCGTATCCTATAGCACTTTTAATTATATCATTATAACCTATAATATGACTTTTACTACTTTATGCACGCTATTGATATTCTACTTAGACTGTAATATATACCTACCTGAACTCTCTGGAACTCTTAACGATCAAAACATTTTAAATTGGTATCATTATCAACTCGTAGAAACATATTAGGCGTAGTGTTCTGTTATAAACTGTTAAGAAACCATATAAATAGCCCAGAATGCTGAGTCGATTTTCGTTGCGGTTCCCTCGAAATACACTCGTGGATATAAACTATCTTCTATCTAACTCTTGCATCCCCCTTTAGACCAGTGCTTTTGAAAATGGTAAAAAGAGAAAATGAAAAAGTTTAATGAAACCCGTTGAAAAATGAAGAAAATATAACAAAAATAAAAGGATAAATAATTTACCGGCGATCTTTTTTTTATGTTATTGTGACGGAACAAACACGAGGCCCACCTGATTTTAAGCGGACTAACCTCTGCCTATAACAGATGCATTTCGTCACAAGTCACGAATTGCACTGATCTGAGGACGGGAAGTGGGAGGGGTGAGTTTTTAAGGGTAAAAAACGGTTTATCTCAATTACCGGTTATCAAACTACAAGTTCTATGGAAAAAAATATGTGACAAAATTGTAGGTAGTAAAAAGATCTACAACTTTGGTCTTATCATATGTATGTGAAAAATTCAAATAACAAATTTTTAATTGTTTATTTTTAACTTAAACAAAAAAACTTCTATATAACTATATTCGGTGAAATTTTACCTTGTTTTGTCCGAAACACACTGTAATTCTATTGATTTACAGTGTATATTATTTCACCTTATTTTGACTTAATATCGAACAAAAACCCTAATTTTCAATAGAAAATTTTCGCGTCAAACTATGAGCTTGTGTTAAAAAGTAGGTGGGCTTTTTATTTGTTTAAACCTCTTCTTTCTGATAATGTAAAAAATATTCATTACTATGGTAAATGTTCAGAGAAAATGCAAAGCATTGGATAGTATATAATATATTCATAATAAGTATTGCTGTTTGCGTGTTGTGTTAGAAAGTATAATACATTCAGAAATAAGCCAGTGTTGGTATATAAGGTTGAAATAATGCTGTAATTTTACTATTAAAATGATGAAATTTTCACTTAAGAACTCACGTGAATAGGTCAGTTAGTTCCAACTATAGTCAACCACATCCAGTAGTCTTTTTCAAGGAGAGCTCGGGACGCCCGCGTTGACGTCACGCTAATAGTAGAGGAGACGTGGGAGATCGACCTTCACTCATCAGATAACTTGAAGAGACAATAATATTTATTATCAAAAATAATTTATTGACAAACATGCTATATGATAACTTGCCTATAGAAATGTTTTCATGGCAATTTTTTAAAATAATTTTAGTCAATTTCCTTTCATTATTTTCACTTTATTCATAACTGAATGAACTTCATCTCAACTGATAGTTTTTAACACACAGATAACCTGAGGTTATTTTCGGAAAGTACTCATAATGTAACATTTACATTCACCAGTAAATTCCGTACGGACCCTTAAACTTCTCTTGTTTGTATCATTTTAAGACAAGTAAGTCATTATATATAAATAACCTCTTTTTGCGCAGTTGGATAAAAACTATCCTATGTTCTTCCCCGGGTCTCAAACTAATTCCATACCAAATTTCATACAAATCGGTCCAGTATTTTCGAGCCTATTCAATGCAAACAATCAAATTTGTTTGTTTGCATTTTTTCTTTCCTCTATATTATATTAGTTAAGGTCCTGTTTCAGAATGTTTGAGTTAGATCCGGTTATAATACCCAGAACATAAAATAACTGAATGATAAAAATGACAGTTAACAAGCAGCGCGTTTCAAGCTTTAACCGATGGATAGGCTAAATCGATGACAGTGAAACGCAAAGATAGTGTTTTATTTATTAAATATGTTCTGGGTAGTATAACCGGAACTTACTCGAACATGCTGAAAGAGGCCCTTAGACTAATAATTTAGACCAACTTAACATTAACAATCACGTACTGTCAATTTTTTTGTTGATAGTACAACACGTGGTTTGACCGAATTACTCAATAAATGCAGTATAATTTTATCTTTATATCAATTGCGACCAATTTGCATAAAATAGTACCTAATATCAAATTTTATTAAATCATGTCTGCGACCAAATTGCTCGTAACGTATGCAAAAATAATGCAGGTAAGTTTTTTCTTCAATACGACCGGGTTCGATTTCCGAATAGAGTATAAGGTTTTCTTTAAATCTAAGTACGCACTTATTCTTTCACAAAAGCGATGACATTCTTAAGCACCACTTTCTATTATAGAGAAGTCGGAAAAAAGGTTCTCGTTTAGTCGACAAGTGAAAAGAAAAAGAAAAGTCAATGAATATTTGTAAAAAAAAAACTAATGGGTCCATAATGTTGATTTCAACTAATTAGGGTTCTGTATCCAAAGGGTAAAAACGGGACCCTATTACTGAGACTTCGCTGTCCGTCCGTCCGTCTGTCACCAGGCTGTATCTTAAGAACGGCGATAGCTAGACTGTTGAAATTTTCACAGATTATGTATTTCTATTGCCGCTATAACAACAAATACTAAAATAAAATGAATATTTAAGAGGGGCCCCAATATCCCATGCAACAAACTTGATTTTCTTACCGTTTCCTGCTCGATACTAATAAAGGTGACAGGTAGACGCTTTAACTATTCACAAAATATTTAGTTACGGAACACTTCGTGCGCGAGTTCCACTCGCACTTGGCCGTTTTTTTTTACATCTAAGACAAAAAAAAAAAAAAACTTCTTGTAGTTGATTTGTTTCTTTTTGTCAATATAATCTAATTAAAACATACAATATTTAGTCATATTTTTCGTTATGATATGCCAATGAGTTGTACTATTGGAGCTTTCTAATAGTTCTTAATCAGATCGTGTATATGCATTTTTATTGTTAAGGGTGCGTAACGTACGTATTTGGAATCTTGTATCCTTGGGTACAAGATTCCAAAGATTTGGGGATCCAACGAAAAAAACCTCTGCAGTCCAGAGTTGGTACCAGTATCGTATTTAATCAAGATACTTGATAACAACTTAATTTCGTTATAGCAATGATAGCCGAGCGGTTATAGCTATGGACTGCGATGCCGCAGGTCTATGGTTAAGTATGGATTCTACCCATACATGTATCCCACAAACTATTTGCTTGGATGTCTAGGATATAACTCCTTGGAAGTAAGAAAAGCATGCGACCAGATGGTGATGGTCTGTAAAATACTTCGTGGGAAAGTGGATGCCCTTAGCCTCCATTTTCTAATATATAGATTTTTTGTACCAGATCACTATCTTAGTGATTACAAATTGCTGGCCACCCCGAGGTGTAGGACAGTTTCTCATGCCAACTCCCCGATACCGCGATCCCTTGCAGCCCTAAACAATATTTTAGACGCCAACCATAATTGTGACATATTTGCTGACGACTGGAGAGAGATTTTATCTGCATGCTTGAAGTACTGTGAGGCAGCGTACTATCGTACTTCAAGCATACAGTTATAGTTTATAGGTAGTAGATTTAAGATTGGCATATTTGTTCAACTATGACTAATTATTGTTTGTTATTAGTGACTATTATTATTATTATTTTGATATTAACTTTGAACTTAATTCTTATTTTAATTTTATATTGTACACTTTATTTATAATTGTTATTAATAGGGATGTCTTTATCATTAGTGTAATTGGCGTAAGCCGTGCTAATTGACGAAATAAATAAATAAAATAAATAAATGGATCGACCCCCACCCCCGGCTTGAGCTTCACCGCAGGGTGGGAGGGCATTTTGAGATTGCTCGCTTGGCTAGCCTACCTTCAAGTAGAAAATATGTAAATAGAAAACCTGGCCTCGTGCTTGTTTCGTCACAATAAAATAAAACTTTTTGGTCGACATATCTTTTTTAGTTTACAGAGTTGTAATTTTTGTACACTTCTGTCATTAAATTTAATGTACCTTTTATAAGCTGCAAACAGGACGAATTAATAAATTGGCATCGCCAGGACCACTACGTCTTAGTTATCAGTGAAATTCTATTGTTATCATTGTCGTCGATGCCAATGGGCTAGTACTAAAATCAATTCGTACAGTTTGAAACTAAATTGAATTTAAACTAAAAAAATGCCTGCAACCTTGCAATACCGCTCGAGTTGCGCTTACGGCAGGGTTGTCACCTGGTGCCGAATTATCATAAAAAAACGATAGGAGAATAATCGATTTATACATGATTATATCAGTTCCGACTCATAACATAAATAACTAACAATTAACTAGATTTTAAAGGACATAAAGCAGATAATATCATACATGTTGTGATATATCACAAATAACAAATGATTTACTATGCTGCTACATGTGAGCACTATCTATGACATAAGATCAACAACTAGACAGAATTTACGACTACACCTATTTCGGTAAAATTATTTGTACATATTAAAAGAACTTTAGTGAAGTCTTTGCCCAAAACAAAAACTTATTATAAAAGAAAGGTACTTTAAGCCCCCCATCTCTACCCGTGGGTGTCGTAAGAGGCGACTATAAGGCTATTATCAGAGGGTGGGCAGCAGCTCTTTCTGAGGAACTGATATCTCACACTGCGATTCTCAAGCCGCCTGCCAAGCGTGGGGATTATGGCAAACCCCCCATATATTGGTGGAGTCTGTGTTCAGCAGTGGACTTTCCGGCTGATACAGTACTATAATTAACTAGTTGTTTCTTTGGATAGTACGAAAGATTTTTTTTTAAATGTAATTGTGACGGCCTAAGCACTAGGCCCACCTGATGTTAAGCGGACTAACCTCTGCCTATAACAGATGCATTTCGTCAAGTCACGAATTGCACTGCGCCCGTCACCTTGAGACATAGTTGTTAAGTCTTATGTATACATATAAGGCCCCTACTTTTATGGGACTATTAGGTACGTACATATTATATAAACGTTAACCGTTACGGAAATAAGAAAGTTAAATGTTTCACATTATATATATTATATATAATGTGTTACATGATTTTGAATAACACACCTTGAAATCAAAATTTAAATCAGTGTTATAAGTATTGAAAATTAAATAACGGGCAAGTAAAAAGGACAGTGATGTGTGAGGGTTCTTTGTGAAATTAGTTAAGTGGCAATCGTTTGTCAAACCAGTTATCGTCAAGCCAAATCGAGCCTAAGTTATTAAAAATAGTTTTGGCTCAAAACAAAATTATACAGTTTTTTGGGAATTTTCAGTTCACGCAATAATTTTTTTCTATTAATTACTGTTTTTGCGTTCTGTGGCTGATCAGTAAATATAACTTGGTGGTATGGAAAAAGCTTTGCTCCCTTTATTTTGACCACTTTTACCTTATCATTGATATTAAAGATAAACTTTAAAAATTAATTCTGTTAGATATTTTATAAATTCTTGAAATAAATGTTAAGTATAAATCATTAAAATTGTTTTTTTTTATTCCATCATTTTAAAATGAAACCGACTGCAACACTCAAATTTGTGAAATAATTTGTTGAAGTCGGTATCATGATGGTTCAAAATATATATAATCACAACATTGTGCCCATGCTACCGACTTATATAAGTTATTTCACACATTTGAGTGTTGAAGTATGGAACCATCCATTTTAAGGTGAAAAAAAAACATTTTTTTTAGTGACTCTTGCTACTTATGGGATTGATTGCCATTCACTATATCATCAAGATAGCAAAATATTTTTCAGTTAATGGAGTGTAACTCAAAAAACGTCTTAATCGATTTTGATGAAATTTAAATGGGACTACGGGGCAAGCATCAGCTTTAAACATAAAAAGAATCATCAAAATCAGTTCACCCAGTCACAAGTACTGAGGTAACAAACATAAAAAAACCTCCTCCTTTTTTGAAGTCGGTAAAAAAGCGCTTTGACACGCGGGCCCCCATAGTTCTTAGGATTCCGTGATTCCATAATGCATGGAACACTAAAATATAAGGTAGCAACTTGCCTCTTATTTCAAAAACATAATAGGCACTATGACCTCAATTAAAAAAATCGTTTCGAAATTACCAAAATGGCGACCTTGAGTTACTTATGATCGAGATTTTTTAAACGACACTCCGGATTCTATAATATTTGATTAGAGATTCAAATTGAGATTTAATTCTTGTGGTAAGGTTATTTTGAGACCTCGCCATTTTGACTTTTATTTTTTTAAACCATTTTTTTGGTCATTTATTTTATGCTTGGCTCATAGTAATCGTACTTGAGCTATCTACGATTAGTTGCTCTCTTATGTATAGCTTAAATACTTCATCACACGATCGAGTAGGATCTATAAAATAGATGCCAACTCAACATCATCATCAGCCGGAAGACGTCCACAAAGACTTTCCCAATAGAACACCACAAAGAACGGCTATAATAACAAGCGGCTGCTTGTAACCATTGACTACACGCGATTTTTACGATGTCGTCACTCCACCTAGTAGGGGCCTACCAACTCTACGTCTTCTGATGTAATGTAGTAACCACTCGAAAACCTTTCTTCCCCATCATCCATCAGTTCGTCAAGTAATGTAACCATGTAACCCCGCCCATTGCAACTTCAACTTATCTTATGACCTTCAGTGAAAACCGTTTGGTGATTCTGGGTATAAGGTACGCTACCCTGGTCGACATTTCGGACTTCCGGACGAGAAACCCAACACCAAGCTGAGATTTTTCGTAACCTTGACTCAAAAATCTTGTGGTCCTCTCTAAGCGTATGTATGTTTTGTGTTGCCAGGGCCAAGGGGCGTCGTTTTTTATCGTTTTTGTTTTTAGAGTAGGTACTATTTGATATTGGTAACCCTAATTGCAAACCAACATTAAGTGAAATCAATTGCACCTGGTTAGATCCTAGATTCAATTCTCTAAATGCCTAACAAACACTTTATGTTGACACAATGTTGCAATTACCACGATATTTGTTAAGTTATTAAAACACGTATAAATAATAAATCGGGAAAAAGAGACCTTGCGCAGTACCTAAAACTCTTATAGCATATTAATTAGCTATAAAACAAAACCTACCAGTATAAATAATATACGAGTATGTAACTGCGCGACCTTTGAGAGAAAATTATATCAATTGCACTATATATGGACATTTCAACATCAAACAGCGTCTATAAACCATACTTCAGACTTGATATCTTCACTTTCTTTTGGTTTGTATCGCGACGCGGCATCTCTAAGGAACGACTAAGAGCAGAGTGATGATGGAAGGGACAAGACCACGCGGAAGATCCCCTTTACATTGAACCAACCAAATAAAACCAGCACTAAATGGTATACCGTCAACAACTGCATAAGGAAGGCGGCAATTCGTGAGAAGTGAAAATAGATTGTGAAGCAATCCACCACATGTACAAGATGACCACGACAACCATGCCAAGAGTGTAAACGCTTAGTACAATAAAGGATAGAGACACGTGATAATTACAATATACTTTCTATGCTGCCTCTACGGCCAGCTCTTGTTCTAGGGTGAGCCCGTTTGGCAGTTTTTACCACATCATTACTTCTAAATCAACTCTGTTTACACAAGTCGAAGAAATTAATTGAAACATCATCTACGAGCTAACAAATTACTACGTGTTAGGAAAAAACTTAATACTTAGTAATTTGTTAGATGATGTAGTACTGTTAGCTGACAGTAGCAGTTATGCGCAAGGTATTTCAAGACAAAACACAATATCTGCTTATAGATATACTTATAGATATACAATTATACGTATAACTAGGAATTAGGTTGTCTTGCGGATCTGAATTTATACAATATGAGTCACCGTGCGCATTGTATACGGTTCAAGTACTTGGTTGCAGCAAGAATTTGTCATCCTTGCAATATATGACTCCCTAAAGTCCTATGCTAAGATTCACATTTACTCGTTTTTGAGCGAAGCATTACGCTTTACAATTCAATTGGAAATTGTATTCCTACCCAAACCATTTTATTTTATCAGACTTCTAAAAAGTAGGTCTAAATTCAGCTGTATGTTTTTTATTATTATTTTTTTGCGCCAATTATGAATTATTTTAATGATTATTTTTCGTTGGGTACATGGTTAATGTTAGTCCATATAAATTTAATCAATTTAAGTTAAGTAGTTTTTAAGTTATAGTCAATTAACTGCAAAATATATCTGCATATTTGGATGATTTAATGATTACTGCCACTTTAGTCGATGGTTAATAGTATTATTCTTATTGTATTTGGTGGCGATATGTTCTGCACTGACGTCTCACTCGGGACATTTCCCTTTTTGATTTTGTGCATTTCCCCCGCCAACTTCCACACAAGCCATCCGAACACCTTGATGTAGCGGAGGACTTTGAGTCACTGGCATAGCTGCTCCAGTGACGTGGATGATGGTTAGGATGTCGTCGATGAAGAACGACTCTAGTAGTCCGGTTGTAATTATTTCTGTTCCGTGCCGTCACAGTGCAATAGTAAATGTTCCACGGTCTCATCTTTTTGCATACAGCCTCTTCATAGAGGACTGTCTGTTGCTCCAGTTTTATGCAGAAAGTAATTCAGGTTACAGTGACCTGTTACAATGCATAGTTCCTCACGTAGTTTCAGCAGGTTATTTGTCAGCTTGTTGTTTAGAGTTGAAAACATGGCCTTTGTTTGTTTACAATCCTCTGTCTTACTTCACAGATTAAGTTGTTCTCGGTGTGACGACGTATTAGTTCCCGTACTTCCATTGCTGATGGCTTCAAAAATTCTTTTATAGTATTTTAGGCAAGTGAATTAACTTGTAATAAGAGTACACCACTAAATTGTGCAAAACCATTAAAAAAAATCTGAACCGACTTCCAACATTCAAAGAAAAGCGTTGCAATTTAACGGGACAGTTTGCCTTCACGTGCTAGGAATTGGATACAACCAAATCAGCCAAACGTCTGAAGCATTTTGAAAACCGCCGATAAAAACTATAGTCCGGTCAATTTCGACATTCGAAGCTACATAAATTCCCAACAAGCTGATAATGTGTAAGATTGTTTAAAATATGATTAAAAAAAATTTTTTTAGTTCCCCATCTCTCCCCTGTATGGAAAAATAAATATTCAAGGTCAAAGGTCAAAAAAATTAGTTTTTCGCAATTTTCACCAAAACGGCATCTAAAAACCGTTTTTGAATCGTTGTATCTAAAACCCGTGGCTCGTAAAAAAAAAAGTATTGGCACATTTTTTGTAGATAATTTTATGATCTACAATTTTTAACTGAAGTTTTTTATGATAAAACTTGCCGTTTTGGTGAAAATCGGGAAAAAAAATTTTTTTTTACCTTTGACCTTGAATATTTTTTTCCAAACAGGGGAATGACGGGAAACTTAAATTTTATTTTCAATCATATTTTATACAATCTTACTGATTTTCAGCTTGTTGGGAATTTATGTAGCTTTACTCTTATTTTTTGGTCTAATTTGACCGGACTACTATATACTATACTTGCGTAGTAGTATAAAGTATAATAACTGTACGTTAAATAACGTATTTGCTAGATATTACAATGTCACAGACGCCCTCAATAACAATGATCGTATATCCTTATAATTACCATACAATAGATAACTTACCTGTTCAGATAAAATTGAGCTCAGAATGGCATCCGCAATGATAATATTTGCGACATGACAAAGTTATATCTCTATAAATTCTTTAATTTGTAATAATTGCAAAATGCCTCCATACATTTCAAAGGTTTAAAAATAGTTATCATATAAGAATATCAAAGACAAAAACATACATTTTGTTCAGAATCTATAACGCTCATATGGACAACAACCGCGGCTATGTTTAGCAAAATGATATTATAAGGTATTACCGAGAAGATACACAAAAAAAAACTTCATTTAATGGACAGATTTTTACAAAGAGTCACTTGCTACAAAGTTTGATTATACTATCGGTATTCTATGTATGTAAAACAAATGGATATTTTTCCTATAATGAAAATATAAATAAACATTTTACGACCGAGTCATGTCGTTAAACACTCGCACGGCTAATAGAATTCGTGTGAAAGGAAAACACTCGGTAGGACACCACCTTTATCTACTATTATATATCCTTTTTTTTATGCTTCATAAGTTAGCCTTTGACCACTATCTCACCTGATGGTAAGTTGTGATACGGTCGAAGTGTTGTTCAGGCTAACCTAGAACTACTGGCTCTCAAAGACAGCTTCCGGAACACTCCGTTAGGTGCTTGGCAACAGATTTTCTACTTGAGGGTGGTAGCTAGCCAGGCGGGCATTCGCAAAATGCCCTATCACCATGCTGTAACGACTGCTATCCTAACATAACAACCGGGACCGACGGCTTAACGTGCCCCCGAAGCACGGTAGTGCTCAGTAGTAATGTCACTAGCGGTCACCTATCCAAGTTATGACCGCAGCGGACGTTGCTTAACTTTGCTGATCGATTCAGAACGGCTATATTATGCCTGATTCAAAAACATGATTCGATATTAGTAACAATAAAAATTTAAGAGTTACTGAATTAGCCCAGTTGCTCACTGCTGGACACAGCCTCCCCCATTAAGGGGGTTTGCCATAATACCCACGCTTGGCAGGCGTCTTCGGGATCGCAGTTTAAGGCAGCAGTTCCCCAGAAGGCGCTGCTGCCCACCCTCCGGTATTTTACCATTAGTCGCCTCCTACGACACCCACAGGTAGCAATGGGGTTGTCACATTCTAGCCCGGCACCCCACGGGGCTTCCAATAAACGATTTTGAAGCGTGATGAAGAAACCATTAGCTATTAGTACATACCAACTGATGACGAATAAAAACCACTCAAAACAAAAGGGAACTTCACCAATGTAGGGTTTAATTATACCATAATGAAATCCTACATTATAGCCTAACAAATTTGTTTGGTCTATTATATAAAGTTGTCCAACTTTATATAATAGACCAATCAAATTTGTCAAGCTTTAGTTACCATAGAACGTGAAACCTATAAGCAAATATATTTTTTTTGGATTTCTGTCGCGGAAAAAAAGGAGTCTATACTAGATTTTTTGGGCAGTCGTGTAAAGAGTAAAATTACATGTATTGACTTATACTTTATGTGACAGCAGCTGTGGGACATACAAATAGCATGTATTATCACGAGGAACTATACCTCCAAATTGATCGGTAATACGTACATCGATCTATAGATATATGTCCATGTAATATATATTCAATAACATGACAATGGAATGATTTCCTTCGCTACAGGCAGACTGCTGACTGCCTGATATTACATTTCGTAACAATCAATGTCAAGCCAGATAAAAAAATACTTCAATATCGTTGGATAATTTTTCACCATATACATATATGGTGAAAAATGCCTTTCGCATTTATAAGTTACACAGATTAATTTAATCCTCAAATAGTTATGCAGTAGATTGGTAAAAAAGGTGGCCCTAAAGTATTGAGTGTCAGATATTGCATTTGTAAAAACTGTAAGTCTGGCCGTGAGGTATAATCCATAACGTATTATACTTAACAACAGCTTTCACTGCTATACCGTAGCACAACTATTTATCGTCCTTAAAAACCACCATACTGTATTTAATTTAGTTTGATTTAGAAAATTTTATAACAAATGTATAAATATATAAATTTTGATGCTTAATCTGATCATATAATTTCATAGAAATATTATACTCAAATCTCTACGCAGTTATTAATAACCATGCACACAAAAACCTTGTAATAATGGGTGACTATAACGCAAATAGAAGGTAGTAACGAAGGTAAAAATAACATAATCACTATTATTATTAATAACACCATTGGTAAAAGAAACAGGAATTGTGAAAAACTCGTAATTTTTTTATAAAAAAAAAAAAAAATAATATTAATAATAAAAAAATAATAATAATAATAATACTGATTAATATAATAATAATAATAATAGTGCATTGCTCTACTGGGACCGCTCTATCATCACGGACAGAACTATTGTTTGCAATAAACCTGATATCGTGGTGGTCGACCGATCCCAGCGCCGGGCAGTGCTCGTAGATATCACCATCCCACATGACGAGAATCTCGTTAAGGCCGAAAAGGATAAAGTCAGCAAGTACCTTGATTTGGCTCACGAGGTAACCGCCATGTGGGATGTTGACTCGACGATCATTGTCCCGATAGTCGTTTCGGCGAACGGCCTTATAGCGAAGAGCCTCGACCAACACCTCAAGAGGCTCTCGCTAGATGGTTGGATCAAGGGTCTGATGCAGAAGGCAGTGATACTGGACACAACACGCATTGTCCGGAGGTTCCTCTCTCTGCAGCCCTAACCACTGGTCGCTTGGGCTCTGCCCCGCGACCAGCGGCACCCTAGTTTTAAGTTTTTTATAATATTTATTTTTGTAATAATGTTGTAAAAAATTTAAAATTATGTTGTATAATAAATAAAGTGAATAATACTGATAAACAGTAGTAAATTTAGTATTTATCAGATCATTTATAAAATATGCCGCTGTCTGAAATAAAGGATGTAAATAAATCAAAATAAACTTATTTTTATTCTAGAAAATTAACGTTAATTAAAGATGAGTTGCAAAAACTTATGAACTCCCCAAGTAACTCTACTCTCATAGATTTTTCACGTTTGTGACTACAATTTGTTTCCTCTAAGAAAATATATCACACTAGAAGATCATACAAACCTACATATATATATGTTTTCTTTAGCACTACACGGAACAAAACACATAAGCCGCGATTTACCTATATAAAAGCTTAATATCCTACAACCAACATGAACAATAACACAGCTAGGTACGACATCGATCGCACGTGAGCGCTTATCGAACGCTGTCCAGATTATCTAGTCCACTCTCAGTTGGCTAAGATACGCCAGCAAGATTTAACGTTTTTCATGATTTCATTCAGTAACTTAGTTTAAGCACCCACGTTTCGCAAGACATGTTTTGATCCCAAGTAAATGGGGTGAGCCGGATACCGTCTACTGGTTATAGTACATATCCGGATCCGACAATAACTTGTCCGACCAGAATAGAATGTAAGATCCTAAATCAGTGTTTTTACACTAACGAGGTAGGGAACAATGCTTATTTGATTCCTTAAATTTTTAGAAGATTATGTGTAGATTAGTAGCTTGAAGTTATTATGTGACGTGTCAATCTGTCCAAGACCGCAAACAAGGTCGCGGTCTTGACTCTACAAAATGATAAAATTTTATTCATAATTTTTTTGGTGCAAGCCATGCGCGTTTTATAATATTTACTCCATACGCTTTATTATGATTGAATAAAACATCAAGACATATATTGTTTTTAAAGTTTCATACCCAAAGAGGAAAGCATGGTCCTCGCTGTGTCTCTAGTTCTTATACAGAATTAAATACAACTTAGATATTTTGTGTAGAATTATTCTATAGCCCACCTCCAGTTGGCAGCGTGCCCAACATGCTGACAGCTAAATGATCATCAAGATTTAAATGCGAAATGCTCTAGTTTACCACTGAGGCTTTCTATCCATTTCATCATTTCAAAGGGATCCTTCAAATATTTTTTTGTGAAATAGTCGCATGTATATGCGACTATTATCGTCGTGCGAAGTCGTGAAAAGTGAAAAAGCCGTGATGCGAGCAACATATATTTTTGATATCGTTAATATCTATCTGCAAGGTTATTTGATCTTTCACTTGCATATTACTGAGATGAGCAGCTGATGTAAACAAATGTTTTTTTTAACGCAGGAACAAACTTTAACTATGAAATAATCGTAACAGTACGTTCTAAACTAAGAATTTAGAAACGCTATTTCTTATGACTTATTCCACATTATGACTAATGGCTCTTATAGTAGTTCAAGTGTAGGTACAGATTATTTTATAATCATCAGGTGCTGGCGTTTACATAAAAAATATACCTACTCGTTTGTGGTTTCACGTTAACGTTGTTTTACGATAGAATTCACGGAAACTACGCGAGTAACAACGGTACGTAAGAATGATTAACAACGATCATAAATACTCGAACGTACTTCGTCCTAAAAATTACGCTTGATACATGAACATAAGATATTTTTTTTGTTTGTTGTTGTGTGTTGTTTTATGCGTTTTAGAAACCCGAAAGACGTATACGCGTTTATGTTAGCTCTAAAGTAGAAATTATGGCAATTGCACAAATGCCTTCGTTTACAATCCGGCATAATTTTCCTGTGGGAGTCGCAAGGTGCGACGAAAGGAAATATACTAGAAGTTAGGCAGCTGCGCTTTTTGAACTGCCATCTTAAACTACGATCCCCAAGACGCCTGCGAAGTATGGGCTTATGACAAACCTAATGAGGGCATTTTTCAACGGTGGACGTTATAGCTATCGATGATGACACAGTAGTAAATATACCTTGGTACCAAAGTAAAATAACTGTTTTTTATATTAATTTCCCGCGCAGGCGATGGTTCATGTCGTAATACAGGGTGGGGCGATGCCTAGTCCACCCACTGGACTTGTCCACTGGTGGGTGGACGGGGAATTTAAGTTTCCCCTTCCACCCACTGCACTAGAGTGGGCGCGATTCATTTGCTTCATCGATACAAATAATAATTAAATTAATATAAAATAATAATTACCATGAAAAGCATATATATTACTTTTGCTATTGGAGTAACTATGGAGATGTGACAGCTGTCAAAGTGACAGTTGATGTTGAAGTTTTCAGTTTCATTTCTTGTTTGGGATTTTTTAAACGAACGGTCATACCATAATAAAACCAGTATTATTAGCTAACTAATTAGGACACTTATTACTTAGTAACCCTCGAATGAACGACTCGATCAAAATAGCATGTCATTCCTTCTCGTCACTTCAAATTGATGTTATAAAAAACTAAGCCATCGGATCTACGCACTAACCAGTAACCAGTTACCAGCTAACTTACTTAAGTATGCATATTATATTAAAATTTAAATTTTTGATATATAAATACTGACTTTATTAAAAAATATATATTGACTAATGATGGAATTCAAGGATAAACCATACGATGGGTGAATATCAATATGTCTTCAATATGTGCCTAATAATTTATTGTCTGTTCGTTTTTAGAATACCTTACAAGAAAACGGGACCTTAAAAAACTTTTTGTTACCTTATATTAATGTACTCGTAGCGCTTTCCATACAAATGTAGTTATGTCATATTTTAAATACCAATTTTGAATGCATATCTTAGAGCCTAGGCTTCTCTTTCTCTTAAATAAAAGTTTCTGTTCAAGCAGATTTTCGTTTTAATATTCATTTTATCTCTAAAAAAGAAAATATGTTTCCCACACAAAATGATTTTACTCTAATAATTATGAAAAAACATATTTAAGAGGAATCTTGACATACCAGAATAAGATTAAGGACCCGCAGGTAAAATTTCAACACTAAATTTAAACTTATAAACCATATATGTCTATTTCTAAATACTGGATAATTTTGATATCTACTAGGGTATGCATTTGAAAATTATTCTTACTAACTTTGTTGACTATGTGTTGCGATTCTAAGCATAAATAACCGTACTTTTTTATACAACATTATTTATTTTAATTAATTTTATTTATGTAATCTCTTCATAAGAAAATAGGACACTGTGGTGTCCCATGAAATCACGTAATAGATAGTACTATAAATAATTTTGTATTCAAAAGTAGCGTTTATTTATGCTTAGAATTAATGAATTTTAAACAAAACAAAAACTTGATAATGTATCTGCTTTAAACGATTTTTTAAACCTGCACGTATACGAGTACGTTCTAATGTAATCGCCAGGCCACTAAATGTATGTTCATGCCGTTTACTTAAAAAACTTGCATAGTCATGTATAAAGATTCACATACTTTTTTTTTTGACAATGTCACTGATGTCACCTGAGAAAATAATCTAGGCATCTTCAAGGGTATAGTGAACAGATTTCTTCTGGATTAAAATCTTTAGTACGGGACCATTTCTTTTAAAATTTTGATATATAAAATAGAGCAGAACTGAAAACTGGCAAGCCACAAGCGTTGACAGGCGTAGTAGGACAGTAGGCAAGCACCGAGTTTTAACACTTAGGTCCTGTTTCAGAATGTTCAAGTAAGTTCCGTTTATACTACCCAGAACATAAAATAACTGATAATAAAAATAACAGTTAACATGCAGCGCGTTTCAAGCTTTAACCGATGGATAGGCTAAATCGATGACTACGAAACGCAAAGATAGTGTTTTATTTATTAAATATGTTCAGGGTAGTATAACCGGAACTTACTCGAACATTCTGAAACAGGCCTTTAGTATATAAAATAATTATGCCGAAACAACTATTATTCGGAAAGTGATATAAAGAACTTTAAAACTTGTAACTATCCAACCCATGCAAGAATTGAATTCAAGTCCCCAGGATTCACTAAGTGACTGTACACCAGAAGGCCAACAAGCAGTGCTTATTGTCATTAAGTTGGCACAGTGTTTTTATCACTTCTTATCCGTATTAGAAAAAGTATTGGCATAATTTTATTGATCTCAAATGACCCTTTGGATGGAGAGCTTTAATGCGGTCATTCACCTTGTTTTGCCCAGTATTTTTTTTCAAAATTTTTTGCGACTTGTTTTTTGTAATAATACAAAATATTTTTAAAATGTTTCTTGTAACGTGAGTCTTAGTTCTTTGTTTTAGAATTCATAATGCAGCTTAAGCCCTTTGCTTGTGTTTGCACGCTTGCGTTTTACTTCACATTGCCGCAGTATTTTTAGGGTTGGTTCCAGTAAACGGGACCCTCTCACTAATCCCAGTGTTTCAGTTTCTCTGCAATCTGCTCGTCGGTCCATAAACCATAATGCCTCGATAGTCAATTTTTTCACAGAATGTCTTTTGTAAGTACCTATTAAAATAAAAAATAAACAATGAAAACTTTTTATTGCTCTATTGTTATAACCGTAAACCTCATAAACATCAAATAGGTAAGGAGAACAAACTCACAAACATCAAATAGTGTAAGGATAATAGAGTAAACACGAAAATAAAACAATTTTCGTGTTTACAAGCGCTCGTAGCGAAGTTTGTCATTCATAAGCGATCAACAAAGTTAAGCAACGTCCGCTGCGGTCATGAGTTGGATGGGTGACCGCTAGTGATATTACTAGTGAACACATGCCTTTTAATACTAGTGAGCACTTCCGCGCTTCGGAGGGCACTTTAAGCCGTCGGTCCTGATTGTTGTATTAGGATGGCATAATAGCATGGTGGTAGGGCATTTTGCGAATGCCTATCTAGCTAGCCAGCTACCACCCTCATGTGGAAAATATGTCGCCAAGCGCCTAACGATGTGTTCCGGCAGCTGTCCTTGAGAGCCAGTAATTGTAGGTTAGCCTGAAGAACATATTCGACCACATAATCACTTACCATGATAGTATAAGGTGAGATAGTGGTCAAAGGCTAAATTATTAGGCATAAAATAAAACTAAAATCCATACAAGCGCAGTGCCTAAGGTCGTGTTCTGGGTTTATATCAATATGATTTGAACCCTCACCGCACGAGAACTTGCTCTTGGCTGCTTTTATTATTTTAAATTTAGAACCTGTTTGGCGCCTTCATAAATACTTACGCGCGCATGCGTAAAGAAGTATTGAATTTGTTGATTATACATAAAGTATTTGGACTGCCTGTAGTCCTGCAACGGCCTTAAGTTTGCCTAAATGATTTCGTTGTAGTAGCTGGATTTATTATTATTATAGTGTTTTTTGTGATTGTTACGGAACAAACACGAGGCCCACCTGATGTTAAGCGGACTAACCTCTGCCTATAACAGATACATTTCGTCTCTAGTCACAAATTGCACTGCGCCCGTGACTCTGAGACATACAGTTGTTAAGTCTCATGTGCCTGTATTTTTTCTGGTTCTAAAAGACTGTTGCAGGAACACACTGTTAGGTGCTTGGTGAATATAAGCCATCATTGCTTCAATTTAGTGGTGTGTTGTTAATAGAGGCATATATTAAAAAAACGGCGAATTGCGAGTCGGACTCGGATACCGAGGGTTCCGTACAAACCTGTTAAAAATATTTGTATTATATGAGTAATAAAGTAAAAATTTTAAAGTGTAAAAATGGTTCTGAGTTCACGGAAAGTATCCTGTAGGTTTTGGTTCTCTTCCGGATGTTGAAATTTTGCGGCATAAACGGTTGTATCTTTTGATTGCGTTGGCTTATAAGTATGACTTTTTAACAGCTCTAAGAGAGAGTAGTACCTACCTGAGTATTTGATATGAATTTCAACTTGATAAACAGAGAGTTCCTGATTAAATGAGATTAAATATGCTAATTAATTTTTGAAACAGTGATGGCTCAGTGGCATTGGCTATGGACTGTCGTGCAGCAGGTCCATGGTTCGAATCCCGTCGCGGGCTTGAGCTTCACCGCATGGTGGAAGGGCATTTTTCGCATGCCCGCCTGGCTAGCGACCACCTTTAAGTAGAAATTCTGTCGCCAAGCACCTAACGGTGTGTTCTGGCAGCAGTCCTTGAAAGCCAGTGAAATTACAGGCACATGAGACTTAACAACTATGTCTTAAGGTGACCGGCGCAGTGCAATACGGGCTCTATAGGCAGAGGTTATTCCGCTTAACATCTGGTGGGCCTCAAGCTTGTAGCGTCAAAATAACATAAAAAAAACCTGAGAAAAAGGGTCTTTACGACGGACCATAAAGTGATCCTATACAGGATGTCCCAAGAATTAGTGAAATACTGGGCTGGGAGGTAGAGGACCTAGAGGGCTATCTGAATCACCCCCATTCCGCGATTTTTCGTATTTTCGGAGTTAACACTTTTTTTTCCATTTTTCACCAATCGCCGAGTACAACGAGATTTTTATTTATAGTGACTTGAATTTTTTTTGTGTGCGAATCTGATAGATAGGCCAATTCAGTATGGTAACATTTACTATTGTTAGATCATTGAATAGAATAAAAAAAAAAAATGGCACGAAAGATTAAATTACCCAGTATGTTCACAAGTACCTAAAACATAAATATTTCATTGTTTTTCTGCATTGTTAAGACTGTGGCAGACCTTCAGACGTTCAGACGTGTTCGCACACGTGATTGTGACGAAATACATCTAATTGGCAGAGGTTATTTCGCTTAACATCAGGTGGGCTCAAGCTTGTTGCGTCATAAGAACATAAAAAAAAACCTGAGAGAAAGGTCCTTACAGACAGACGGACTACAAAGTGATCATATATAGGTAACGTTTTTTTCATTTTGAGAATGAGACAGAGCCCTTAAACGGAAATATTTCATTTTTTTTCTGCATTGTTAAAACTTTGGCACCCATTCAGACGTCTTTGCAATCAATAGGTTTACAAAGTTGAAACAAAATGTCCATCATAAGACTCTAAAAATTGTTTTTCTGTAGTCTATTTCGTCATTGTATGTATAGGTACGCGTATTAACCGTTTCTTGTGGTAAATCGTGTATTAAGATGCATAGCTGTCATACCGCAAGCAGTCGTGCTATTATAAAGGTCTAATAATCATATCGTCATGTACGATTGAAGGAAACAGGATGTCATTATCATTCAGCTTCATCATTTAGCGGCACATTTAGAAAACCTAGCTCTAATTCTATTAGTGTGTATCGGGTATAAAGAGCGCTTTTTAGGAAGCATTAGCGTAGCCGTAATCAAACTAAGAGGTCATCATACAACTGTATATATGAGATATGGTATGCAATACATGAGAGAAAAATGACCTTGAATTTATTTATGAAACAGGAGGTTATTATGTCAAAGCGGATATTTTAAAGAATATGATAATAACATATTCGTAGATGCCCATGCATCATTTTTATTAGTAGTTTAGATTATTGTTCATGGTTGAGCTTAATACACCTCCAAGTCCCTTGGAAATTAGGACCATGATCATTATATTGAGGTCAAAATATTTGAATCTGCGTAGTTCGAATGATTTGAATATGAGTTCTCAATAATGTAATACTTTAGATGGTTTTAGTGGTTCCTTAAATTACATGTTCATTCGTGTTCAATAACGACCCATATGAAGTATATTTTAATATCGAAAATTTATTGATCATAATTCATAATTAGCTTTGGTAGCTTTTGTAAGCTACCAAACCTAATTACAAAAAGTGTAAGTGCATTACCACCCTATTAAAATTGTATTATTTATGTAAGTTATATATTATCCTCTACAGTCACAAACAAAATGTTATTTCCAAAGATATTAAAACGCTCACAGAAGGAAAATTCAAGTTGCACGTGAAAAATATTTTGATTCAGGAATCCTATTACATAGTATATGATTACTTAAACTACAAAAATGTTTGGACAATTCCGCCTCGACCAAGCTATCGTCTGTCACTTACGTAATTTAAACAAATGTAGTAATCATTTTATAATACAAATAGTTAAAAGTAGCTTATACAGAATGGCCCCAAGTTTCTTCCCCGTTCTTCTCGCAGTGGCTCTAACACTTTTGCTGAATGTGGCAGAACAATATAGAATATTTCAATATAACATTTTGTAATTTACCTTCTTAAGAGCGTCGGAAAGGCCTAACTGGAATACTAAAATGATTTTGTCTTCGACTCATTTACCTAAAGTCAACACTCAGAGACCTGGTATAAAAAAATGAAGAAAAAGGAAGAGCGGAGGCTTCTACTACAAGCATTTTGTGTTTAAAAAGAGACTCCTGTCGCTTGTTTTATGTAATATTAATCTCTGAAAGGAAATAAATAATTTTGAATTCTTTAATTTTTGAAAAAAATGGCATCTTCCCATAGCTAAAAAGGTATGCTAAGCATCCGCTGTTCTATTTTAATGATACTTGTGTAGCTGTTTTGTTTGTGTCTGTAAAATAATCAAGCTATATTTTTTTACTAATTCTTCCCAATTCGGTCACAACGTGATGTTTCTAGCTCAACGAACGCCTGCTCGAGCACAAAAACGTGTGTACATGTGTAATAATAACATGTGAACGGACTTTATGGTGAGTTTTCTCCTTTTGCCGACATTATTTATTAATATCAAATCATATTTTTTTCTTCTATTTTAGTTACGAAATATTTTTAAGTTGTTTTTTTCTTGATTTGATTTGATTTAATATTGCTAATAATACTTGATACCTATATTAATTATGTACCTTAGCTTAGATCGTGTAATTTGGTAATTAACATGCTCTCTCGGCAACCGCTAAAGTAAATCCCGATAAAAAGTTCCCTATGACGTTAACCTACACCATTCAGGTTTAAATTTCAGCCCTTGTGGAGGTGAGAGATAAGATAACAAAGGCACATACAAACATAGCCCAGCATATTCAACTTTCGTGTTCATAACAGTTATAAGCTCTTTGTTTAAATTACACTTTCGGGTCTATTCGTGTAAAAATAAGCGTCAAAATAGCATTTTTTCACTTACATCGCATTTTGATCAAATTGCATCGATTGTGGTCACAACCTAGACGTGTCAGTTCGTGACCACGATCATTGCAAATGCTATTTTGACCTTCATTAATTGCGAATAAAGCCGAAAATTACATTTTAATTTAAGTTGCAAAATGTAATAAATTTTTAATGTTATCTTTATTAACAAAATACTACGAACTATATACAACACTACAGCTACTACAATAAAATCATTTAGATCCCTATAAGTCATTTCAGACTCATAGGCAGTCCAAATGCTCTAGCCCACTACCAGTTGGCAGCATGCCTAGAAAGCTGGCAGCATTGCCCCGTTTAATTGCAATGCTTATTGGATATAACACACTGATTATTGTTATCATATTGAGACAGAAAAAGCAAGAGGCCCACCATATAAGCGGAAACCTGTGCCTACAACAGTTGCATTTCGTCACAAGTAGCAAACTGCACTGTGCACGTCACCCAGTCATGCAGTTGTTAAGTTTCATGTGCCTGTTACTTTACTGGCTCTCAAGCATTGCTGCTAGAACACACTGTTAGGTGCTTGCTTGGGAATTTTCTAATTGAGATTGTTAGCTAGCCAGGCGAGCATTCGCAAAATGCCCTACCACCAAAGTGAGTCAAACCATGGACCTACGGCTCGGCATTCCATAGCTTTTACCGCTCGGTTATCATTGCTTCAAAATAGATAAGAAGTCCAGTTATAGATGAGCTCTAATTGGTATGATGTACGCATAGACTTAGGATTTTTTCTCTACGCTCAAAAGCCTACGGATGTACGCCTTATCACATAGAATTACTTTAGGATCACAGACTCAGATACGAAAGGGTAAAACTTTCTTATTATTATTATATGTATTCTAACTAGCTCCTAGCTATAAAATATCCTTTACTGACATGTTATACATTACATAATACGTGTTAAATTGAGCAAGATGAAATTTCATCTGTGCGTTTCACATGATCCACAGAAATAGTGACGTTTAACATTAAGAAGGGCCTCGTGAGTACTGCAAAAGGTTTTTTTTCACTCTGAGCAATATAGAATACTGAAGCATAATATGCTAACTTACGAACTGTTGCTCTTATCTTCATAAAGTTTTGCAGGAAGGTAGTTTAGTCATCAGTTTTTTATCGAATTCCGCAAACTTAATCCATATGAAGGATGTTAAAAAATTCAGTACATCCCGAGCTCTTAGTTCGTACAGATAACCTGCTCGGAACAAATGTGTACTCTTTGAAGTCACTAGATAAATACATGTGCCTTATTTAATATAACTTACTCCCAAGACGTATGCCAAGCGTGAGATTATGGCTTATCCTCCCCTTAATGCGGGAGGCTGTATTCAGCAGTGGACGATCGGGCTGATACGGTACAGTTTTAAATATAAGTTCTATTTGATATATATAAGGCTGTAATAGGTTGGTACTGATAGCTTTACGGGATTTATGTGTTTCATTATGATGTAGATGCTTAAATAATTTTCTTTTTTGCCATCGTGTTTTAATTTCGTGAATTGCGAGGCCCATCTGGTGTTAAGCCATTGCAATCATCAGGGCCACTTGGGTCTATTTATGAATGAAATTATATGTTTCTCGTTATTGATGATGCCAATGAGTTAAGAAACCCATGCCTATAGCGCAGATGCAGTTCGTCACAAGTGGCAAACTGCATGGGCGGAGTGCAGTTGCACACATCACCCCGAGACATAAAGTTGTTAAGTCTCAAATGCCTGTAATTTACTTCCCCGGAAGAACACAAAGAGTCCTACTGCTACTAAAACCTCATCATCATTCTTCATTAGTCCCATGTCAGAAGAACGTTAGAATTTGTACTAATAGTTTTTTTTTTATGCCTGATAGGTTAGTTTTTAACCACTATCTCACCTGATGGTAAGTGATGATGTGGTCGAAGATGTTGTTCAGGCTAACCTAGAAGTTTAATCATGATTGCCAAGTTCAAGGCTTGAAGATAAGTATGTATTGCCGATTTTATGATTTAATATATGATACTTGGACGATTTTCTGGTATTTATATAGTTGGATATTATTTTGGCTGTGGACATTTTTCTTTTTTGACATAATTCGTGCAAATCGATTTTACGAACAAAAATCCTATAATTTTGAACACGTTTCTATATTATCGATTTAAGTCACAAACTCTGCTAAATCTAAATTATTATTAGGTACATGTTTATTTCTTATGTTCCAATTTTCTTACTTGACTATAAAATACACTTGTATAAAATTTGGGAACATTAATAATCAACTCCCGTGCAAAACGCGTCTCCACTCTCTCTAAGAAACACCAACTTAGCGTTTTTAGCAAGACGTTTAACAGCTCGCTCAAGCGGTAATGAACGCGTTTAGTCGGGTCTGTACAATATATTCTTTACTCAGAGGAAAACGTCTGTATGTGTACCACCATCATATATGTTAATTTAGCCGCTAAGCAGCATCGTTTACATTCCAGTGTTCCGAATCGAAGAACAATGAAGCAAGTTACATGCACTTTAGTAAAAAAAAAGCTTGGTGTTTTGCCTAAGGTGAGACAATACTTCACTACGAGACTGTTGCTTAATCTTTATCAAGCCCAAGTCCGGTCGTGTATGGATTACTGTTCTCACCTTTGGGATGGTTCTGGCAAATACCAGATGGAGACACTGGAAGCTATTGAGAAGAGAGCAAGGAGACTCATTAACGACGACCACCTAGTATGCAAGAGACTCCAGAGTCTCGAGCATCTCCGCAAAGTCGCGTGTTTATCGGTTTTTTACCGGATGCATTTCGGTGAGTGTGCAATGGAACTTCACAATTTGATTCCGCCATCCCCATTCTATAATCGGACAACCAGGGATACTCAGAAGCGCCACCGCTATATGGGGGATATTCCATTTACCTGAACGAAGCGATTTACTTCTTCGTTTATCATACGAACCGCCAAGGAATGGAACTGCCTGAGTCTGTGTTTCCGGTTAAGTACAATATCGGGGTCTTTAAAACGCGAGTGAATAGGTATCTTCTGGGTAAGTGCGTTCCATCATCGATCGCATCATCACTTAACATTAGGTGAGATAGTGGTCAAGAAGTACCCAGTACGGTTTAAAAAAAAGTTACCATAACTGGCACCGCTGGTGGCGAAAATACTCGTAACTCAATGGCTTGAACATTTTACCCAACATCTCTTGTTATGAAAAGTCTGTAAATGCGAGTGTACAGCGATTACATTAAATTAAAATTGGGTGTCGGATCGCTTCCATACCTTTTTAATATATGAATATAAAATAAAGTAAAGCCATTCCGTTATACGCCTTATTTCTGTGATCCCACAACTATTGTATGTCAGTGAATGTGTAAAGTTGGCATTGTCAGAAGGTTAGAAGGCGAACCTGCCCCGGAGCGAAGTACGCAACGGGGCTACATACATCAAAGGGCAAACCTTGAAACATGTACGTTGTGACGAAAGCTAGCAAGGATAAACTTTGAATAGGTATCTATATCACCCAAAACAACGTTGCGATGACGGATTACGTTGCTTATAGTTTGACATATATAGTTTAACATAATATAGTTTGACATATATAGTTTGACATATATAGTTTAACATATATAGTTTGACATATATAGTTTGACATATATAGTTTGACCTATATATAGTTTGACATATATAGTTTGACATATATAGTTTGACATATATCGTTTGACATATATCGTTTGACATATATAGTTTGACATATATCGTTTGACATATATAGTTTGACATATATCGTTTGACATATATCGTTTGACATATATCGTTTGACATATATAGTTTAACATATAATTATAGTTTGACATATATAGGTGATGGCAGCCACGATAGCCCAATTCCGTGCCGTTATTCGTCTAAGCAAAATTAACTAGTGGGTCCGTGAACTTGATGACCTCGGGACAAATTTTTTTTTTTAACGTTTTCCACTCTTATATCACCGCTATTTAGAAAATTTTACAAAATTGGAATAAAAAACGTTATAAATATCCTACCTGCTCACAAAATTTCAAGAGAATTGAAATGCGACTTATTTCGAAGAACTACCGGTTGTTCTCCTTAACAGGTCGCATTTCTATTACGTTTGTTGAATTAACTATGTACTGCTTTGGAACCACAGACCTTCGGCCCATCCATGCATGCCCACCTGCAGCTTGAGCTTCAATGCATAGTGTAAGCGCATTTTGCGAATGCTCGCCTAATGCGAGAGCTCAAGAAAGAATCTGTCGCCAAGCAGCCAGCAGCTATGTTCCAGCACCAGTCCTTGAGAGGCAGTAATTCTTAGCTTCGTCCATTTAGCATCCTCGACCACATCATCAATTAGCTGTAAACCTGTTATTGGGTAACTATTACGATTCAAAACAAGAAAATATATAGAAATAAAATAAATGGCACGTCACCGCATCACAGACTGCACGTAAACAAAGTTGCGTCATATTTTATTCGGAGATCATGGAAAATATTGGCTTTGAACATTGTTTGAAACTGACACTGTGTCTTTTTTGTGATTACGATTACTTTTTAGGGTTCCGTACTCAAAGGGTAAAAACGGGACTCAATTACTGAGACTTCGCTGTCCGTCCGTCCGTCCGTCTGTCACCAGGCTGTATCTCAAGAACGGTGATAGCTAGACAGTTGAAATTTTCACAGACGATGATTCTAATGCCGCTATAACGACAAATATTAAAAATAAAATACTGTAAATATTTAAGAGGGTGTATGGGAACCCCTCCCATACAACAAACTTGATTATTCTACCGTTTCTTGCACGATACTAATAACGGTGACAGGTACACGCTTTAAATATTCACAGAATATTAAGATTTATGTTTTCTTAAAATTTAATTAATTTAAATAAATTAAAATAAATAATTAACGGGGCTCCCATACAATAAAAGAGGTTTTCGCCGTTTATTTGCTAAAATTAATAATAATGAAAACGAGATAATGGTACGGAACCCTTCGTGCGCGGATCCCACTCGCACTTGGCCGGTTTTTTGTTTTACGATTAGCGACTAAGTTACGGGACAAGTAATGCCTGGGGCCTACAGCAGCGGGGACCTCTGCCTTATAACATGCATTTCGTCACAAGTGTCAAACTGGGGGCCAACTCTCACCTCTTTTAGTAACAATAACTTAATCTTACTGCAGAATGTATACCTCCGCGTCATTTAAGCAAGCTCACAAACGTTAATGGAAACGCTCGGCGTTTTGATGACGTCACAACAAATTGTTCACTCTAATTACGTACTCTAACGTGACATTAAAATGAAGTATTATTGTTCAAACGTCAAAGCCGTAAAATTAATCCATCTTAAATAAGTGAATGTGTAGTTAAATTAACTTTTTTTAGCAGATTTAAACTTGATGTGGACTATTTTAGAAACCATTAAAAAGTTAGGCGTGGCGCGGTTATCTACGAGTGATAATAGAACGAGAAACCTCCTTCTGTTTTAAAAATTCGTTTAAAAATAAGCGTAATTACCATAGGTAGCTACTGTTTGTAGGGGATTTTTATATAACCCATGCAATCACAAATCACAATATGTACAAGTCTTTTGTTAACTGTGTAGTTAATATGGTAAGCATTCAATAATTTAATTACCTACTAAGCATGAAAAATGTGTGTCGGTAATTTTTTCGAAACTAAACTTTAGGAAAGTACGAGCAGAGTAATAAAAATAATAATGTATACCTATATGCTGTTACATTAGATTTCGTATGCAGACTGGACAGGAACACTTAAAATACTTTGTAAAATACTTTAAAAACATTATCAGGAGGACATAGATCTAATGTTCAGATTTTTTTATGAGACGACTTGTTGTTATTGCAGGTTTTAAATAATCTCTTATGAAACGTGTAGGTACCTACATACGTACATATACACCCCACAACACACACACACACACTCATACATAAATATGATGTGTACTAGTTATAAGTCAAGATTTCAATGAATAGCATCTCCAGAACAAACAGATGCATTCAGAAAAGTTTTCTTTGTGTGAGATAAACGCGCAAGGTCATTGGACTTTGCGCGTTTATCTCCTTGTAGGTATAGGTAGTTCAAAATGCTGGAGATAAAATAAATGTAGCGGAAAATAGTATAATTACCTTCCAAAGTCATAACCATCAAGCAACATGTTGATTGTATATAACATTTGTATGGTTGCAACATTGTCGTTAATTGAAGGATTTACTACCAGGGAATTATGCAGACTAAAGAGGTATAGAAGAGCATCGAAGATGTCTGAGCCTAGAAACTATGCAATGATCTGTGATTTCTTTATCAATTTGCAAATACGCAATCTGGACGCAACATTGTAGTTTGCAAGTAGGTCCTTATTATGAATGTAACATTGTAAGCAAGTGGAGCAGAACTATATTGTACCAGGCGATCATGTAGTAGAGAAACTTTATTTGGCGATAACTCCCTACGTTTAGAACACATACTATCATATGTGCGTACCATCTAGGATTTATTATTGAATGTACAAATCTTTGGGTTGGTTGGTTTTTAAGGTATTATGTTATGGTAGGTAGTCCGTAATTTTTATATTAGTTTTAGCTTATCATCGGAAAATCGGTATTACATACAAGGGTCAATTTGTATAGGTTAGATATGTAGTATAAATGGGTCTGGATACCATACCATTAGGTGATATCGTATTATGCATGTAGTAGTATTTGTTCATAATAATGAGTTCCATAGTTACAGAATCCACGCTGCCACTGTGAAATTGG
Organism: Plagodis pulveraria; assembly: GCA_963890685.1. Classification (NCBI taxonomy): domain Eukaryota; kingdom Metazoa; phylum Arthropoda; class Insecta; order Lepidoptera; family Geometridae; genus Plagodis; species Plagodis pulveraria. The sequence continues at coordinate 7,079,272 of OY982949.1, read as the reverse complement.
CCTTCGGCGCTCATATATACGTAGAACAGTAGTCGTCGGACTGATACCCGAATCCGTACTCTGAAAATAAAATGCTTTTATCATATTATTGCTTATAGCCACCGATACTTTTGACATTCGGTTTTTATATTATTACATTCAGTGTATTATAATATGGTTATACTTATTATTAAACATAACTTGTTTATGACACATTATTACATCACTTCATCATCATATCACATTCACAGACTGAAATCTCGCGTTTGCCAAAATCCCCACGTCTGACAGGCGTCTTGGGAACCATTACTCCCACCTTCTGGAATTTTTCCCTTCATCGGTCTCTCACATTATGATATGGGGGGTGCAACAAGATTAACACCTTATGCGTTTTTACCTCACTTAGTCAAAATTATGTCTTAAAGGGAAGACTCAAAACTTTCAAATGAACATAGCGAGTGCTTATAGGTAGTTTTGTCTAGGATGGAGACTCTAAAAAGGAATATAAGGATATAAAACCGACGGTTTGTCTACAGACTGGCGTCTGAAAAAACGTGGAGTAAAATATTACCGGCATAACAATAAACTTTACTTGTTTTTTCTACAAGGTATTGGCAACACTGCAGCTTTACTACAAAGAAAGCTGTCGAGCAACCTATTGGCAAGCATTTGGAAATTGCTGGTTCAGGATCAAGGCTCGCTGGCTAGGTTTTTTTTATAATTTCTGATATGGTAAGTCTTTGACCACAATCTCACCTGATGGTAAGTGATGATGTGGTCGAAGGTCTTAACAGGCTTAACCTAGAATTACTGGCTCTCGAGGATAGCTGCCGGAACACACCGTTAGGTACTTGGCGACAGATTTTCTGCTTGAGGGTGGTCGAAAGCCAGGCGGGCATTCGCAAATTGCCCTACCACGATACGGTGATGCCCGGACCTGTGGCGGGAATTGAACCATGGACCTGCTGCGTGGCAGTCCATATCCAATGCCACTAAGCCATCACTGCTTCAACGTTTCAAAACGTTACTCCCTCCTTCAGGTTAGGGGGCCCATCGGCTAAATAAAATGTTTCCGTTCACGCTGATCGATTTATGTCAAAGGTTTTTACGGTTCCGTACCCAAAGGTAAAAACGGGTCTCTATTACTAAGACTCCACTGTCCGTCTGTCTATATGTCATCAGGCTGTATCTCAGAAACCGTAATATTTAGACAGTTCAAATTGTAATACTAAATGAATATATTTTCGTTAATTTACGCATTAGATATCATAAGTAGGTAGGGAAGTACTTAAGAGTAGAGTTCACGGAGCGCTTACATACCAACGTAGTTTCGTCATATTTTAAATACCATGTGTTCAAATCGTTGAAATTTTGTACGAATATGGCTGTACCTAATATCTATGCTTCTGGTTTGCCAGTTTCTAGATTTATTATTATATTTTTATTTACAAATTTTATATCCCTAAATGTCAAAATTACAATTACCATACAACAAAAAAATACAAAACAACCTAAATTTATCAGTAAAACTTTAGTTTATACAGACATACTAGAAGGTTATATGCGTTATCATTAATTCATTAGCTATAGACATAACAATAATCCCAAATTACTATGATAAAGGCAGGAAGATAATGTTTTGTAATAAGATCTTCATTTTAATCTATCCATTAACTGCGTAAGATATTTGTTATTTTTGATTAGTAATAGGAGAAGACCGGAATCCCGGCCAGTATACCTTTTATCTCCAATTTCCCTAATCCAATGTAATTATGGTTGTACCTACGCAAGCCAAACATGTTCCGTTCTGATTTTCCTGTAATCATAGACATAATGTTTTATTTTGTACGTGAGGATTGGCTCTTCGATGCTCCCGAAATGGCAATATTAATTAGCACCAAATACTGACATATATTTTACAATTAATGCACGTAAAGTTTTGTTCAAGTTAGCTATTATGTTATTAATTTAAAAAGTATTTTTATAGCTTTCACGATTTATATTTTTTCGATTTAGAATTATTAAGATAATTAAGATATAACTTTTGAAACGGTACACAAACGCGGGGTATTTACAATTAAAAATACATATCACGAATGTTCTTGTATAATAAGCTAAAGATTTTTTCATTTTGCACTATGTATCTTCGTCAGCCGGAAAGGTCTAGTGTAATAGTGTAAGTGCACACTGGTACTGCCAAGGTATATGCTTCAAAATAAGGGTATTCGTAAGCCTACCAAAATCTCCGATGCCGTTTATATAAACGCCATTTTTTTTATCCTACTAGGTTAGCCTTGACCACTATCTCACCTGATGGTAAGTGATGATGTGATCGAAGATGTTGTTCAGGCTAACCTAGAAGTACTGGCTCTCAAGGACAGCTGCCGGAACACACCATTAGGCGCTAGCTAGCTAGGCGGGCATTCGCTAAAATGCACTACTACCATTTTTTTTTTTTTTTTTTTTTTTTTTTTAACGTGTGAAAAATGCATTTACGCATTCCCGTCCACCCCGGGGAAGGTGGCCGGGATATGTCGGGCTCGACACCAACTACTCCCACAGCAGCAAGTGCCCCTACCGACTAAATAACACACGGTGTTCCGTCTCTACCGCTTCTCGGCGGGATCGCAGGGTCGCTTTAGCACTCAACCACGAACCCGCCACGGTTGTCCGTTGCCGGACCCCTCCTGGGGTGCTACCCCTCACGACGCACCAGAACACATGGCACGTCGCTACCACCCGGGGACCAAGCCCGCAAATGGGCGTCAGACGACCCCGCTTCCGACGCCCAAGGTCCCCCTGCGACGGGTCATGAGTAGCCCCATCGCCTGCTACTTCGGCCGCAGAGGATAGGGAGAGCGGCGCCTCGCTATACCAACACTCCTCCTCCCCTGCGGCCCCTCCGCGTCCGCCATCCAACGGTGGCGGCCCCGCCGTGGCCACGGAAGGTAGGGAGAGCGGCGCACCGTGATACCGGCACTCCTCTCCCGCCGTGGCCCCTCACCGTCAGCTGTGGTGTCGCCCATACAACACCACAGCCCGCCTCAGATGCGGTGCTGCCCATACAGCACCGCAGCCTACCCGTTGCCGCTCCAGTCTGGACTTAGAGGCAAAGCCCAGTGGAGCGGCCCCTCTGGGGCCGGCCGACTGCCCAAGCCAGCACGGCCCCTGGTTCCTCTTCGCTTCACCGTGGGTGACGAAGCCACGGCTACTAAGCCCCACCGCCACGACAAGGCGGGAACCCTTCGGGGGGAAATGCACTACTACCATGCTATAACGGCTGCCATCCTTAGACAACAACCAAGACCGACGGCTTAAACGCTTAGTAGAAATGTCACTAGCGGCCATCCATCGAACTCATGACCGGCGCGACGATGCTTGACGTTTAAGAACAGCTAAGTTAACTTCGCTACGAGCGCTTCAAAACCATACTTGTTGATTTCCTCAACCGAATGTCAGAGTACTACTGTGATAAGTAAAAGTGGTTACAGGATTACATGGCATTATTTTACAAGAAACGTAATTGTCTTGCTAGATTTCCAGTACTAAGCACTATAAGCATTTTATAAAAAAAGCTCCAAAACCACTCTAGTCGTATACGGTAACAAATATATTGGTATCATAAATGGAAGTAAAAAAGTGTTTTCGAAAAATATTAAGATGTAGATGTATGAGGTAAAATTTCCTGTGGCATGGCTAATATATATATCAAATGAGGTGTAGAAAAATGTTCGTTCAATTTGACATATAAATTGATATAGGTATCGGAAGTAATCGTACTGCCATCGAAGCCAGATATGTTTCTATGGGCAGCGTTGCTGACACGTGAGTTCGTAACCACATATCCACAAACGTCATCGACATATTATGCTTATAAGCTTGTTGGTTAGTCCATCTTATACACAGAGCATGATCGATTATGGTGGTTATGGGGAAGGCTCTTTATCTTTAGAAGATTTTGGTTTAGGATATATTTTATCCCGATGGAGCGACATATTAACCTTGAAGTTGGTAAAGTTGTGGGCAGAAGGGTTAGTCTGTCGTGAAAAAAGTTTGGTGAAATTACAGGCATATGACTCAACATTTATAATTCTGAGAGTAATAGGCGCATTGCAATTCGTCGCTTGTGACGAAATATATCGGTAATAGATAGAGATACCAAGTGGGCTTCTTGCTTGTTCCGTATTCCGTTACATAGTGACAAAAAGAACTAGATTTCGTTTTCGTTTTTAAAACTCAAGATAGTATAAACAAATTACAACGAAAAATTATTTCGAGCGCTACGAGTCCCTTTAGCCGGGACAATCTCCAATTGAGCTATCGTAGTGAATGAGTCATAGCTCCAATTTATCATTTCGTTCCTATTGTTAAACCATCTTAAAGAGACGGGTTCGAAACCCGCTGATGATGAAATTGAATCTTTCCTTTCGCAGTTATTTTGTTAAGCCTTTTGCCTCTTGCCTTGATATGATAGCTCGCAAACGGTTGAATAGTTTTACGGATATCCTAATGGTAGTGTTTTATATTCGAAAGGAAGCAATGGCTATGTCAATGGTTGTTAGTGATGTTTGACGAAACTCCGACTTCTGACCAAAAGCTCAAAAAAGAAACGACTGATTTATTATTTATTTTCATGAGAAATAAACCGAAATACACCAGGTCTGGGGCATGTGAATTTAAAATCTACCCTTTGCAAGATTAAAAATACGTTCGTGGTTTTGTAAAGTCTAAAATACCATTGTACAGAATATAGTATAGTAAATAGCACCTCGAAAGGCAAAAGTATACTAATCTAGGTAGTGGTTACAAATATGAGCCGTTTGGTATGGAGACATAGTGGCATCGGGGACCAAGATCGATTTTCCAAAACTAATCAGAGTGCTTGGTCGATGCGACGCGTGATCAAAGTGCTGTACCCTATTTGGCTCAACCAATTAGCAATGCTACCAGCATGCTGAGCAGATGCCAACCTGCCTAGTGGATTGGAGCATTTGGGCTGCCTGTGAGCCTGTAATGGCTGAGGTTGTGTAAATGCTTACGTTGTATTAGCTGTAGTGTTGTTTATAGATAGTATATATTCGTTGTAGGTATATTGATGGAGTTCAATAGAGACCAGCCGTGTGCGCCCGTGCGTCCACAGGAAATTAAGGTTAAAAGGAGAATTGCTTTCTACATATTTCGCTGCGCGACTCAAAGCTTCTTCAGATTAAGAAACACTTATCAGCGCTATTATTTATTACAAGCGGCCAACACTATTTGAGAGCTTTTTTTCAGACTATGTGGGATCTTAGACTAGTCAACGTCGCGTAATTTCCGGAAAGCTGCCCATCCGTACTGAATTCGTTTGGAGACCTCTAAATATATAATCTTTCATTTTTTTTTTATGTCTGATATGTTATCCTTTGACCACTATCTCACCTGACGGTAAGTGATGATGTGGTCGAAGATGTTGTTCAGGCTAACCTAGAAGTACTGGCTCTCAAGGACAGCTGCGGGAACACACCGTTAGGTGCTTGGCGACAGATTTTCTACTTGAGGGTGGTAGCTAGCCAGGCGAGCATTCGCAAAATGCCTTACCACCATGCGAATTTCATGAACGTTGAGTATCGTTCTCAATAATTTACGAGTGCAATATATGGACTTTTCAATCGTTTCAATCCATCAAAATGTAAATTTTGTCATTTTTATGTCCATATTCAGTAGGACACTGAGGTGTCTGAACCGGATCACTATTCTGAGCTCTCCAAGTGACTGAGCTACTCTGCCAAGTAACTAAAACAGAAATGTTGGTATATATTAGGGTTGGTTGGTACGTTTCTCTAACAACACATCAACATTATTTATTTATAGCTGATAGGCTAACCTTTAGCCACAATCTCACCTGACTGTAAGTGATGATGTCGAATGTGTTGTTTCATACTAATTTAGAATTACTGGCTCTCAAGGACAGCTCCCGGAACACATCTTTAGGTGCTAATCGGCAAATTTTCTACTTGAGGGTGTAGCCAGGCGGCCAATCAGAAAATGACCCACCATAATGCAATGTTGTATTTTTATACAAACACTTGAACACTGCAATAAACCTATATAGTTGTAGTAATAGATTTGGAATTGCTGTAGGAAACTCTTCACCAGGAGAGGTCTCACGTCTCGTCCTTGAGCTTCTGTTGGTTGCCTGTATTCTGGACAGGTTTCCATCTTTGCTAGGTAGATCAATAGCAAAGTTGTGAATATTGCGCTTTAAGAAAATTTAAATTTTCTTTGGGACGATGCGGCCTTCAGTATAGCTGCTAAAATAATGTTATTCCAAACATTAAAGTTTTAATACTGATGTTGCACCCCGTCGAAATTCCAAATACAATTTTAAAGCACCTCAAAATATCTTATGATACTAGGCACATTCGCAACCACTATTTTTAAAATCAAAATCAACGTTTAGCTTAGGCCGTGATCGAATCCGCGTCTTCATCTATATATTATCTATCCGCGCGGATGAGTTTACATCTACGAATAAATATTTATTCGTAGGTTTGCATTTACTCTACGGAAACCAGCAGTAGTTTATTCCCATCTGCCACATCAACCTCCTCTTCGCGGTACCAGTTAGGAACACTAACGGGCATCTGCCCATGGGTGGGCCGATGACCATACAGAGATACAATAATGAGAGAGGCAATTGAAAAATGCACAAAAAAAATAGACTCGGTACGAACCCCGCGATTTGCGAAAATTATATTAGTGTACACACACATTTCATTTATATAGTGCATAAAAATCACTCAGTAGTATCTATATCAGTATTCCGAGCATTCCAATGGCATTGATTATAAGTATATAAAATTCCTGCCTCTGTATAAATGTAATAAAATAATTACTTTTAATATAATGCCGAAGTAGTTACAGTTAAAGTTATTTTCGTTTGAATTAACATATGACCTGGGTTGCAATGCCATTTAAGTCTCTATAAATAACCTAGATTATTAATTATTGATTTAGGTACTAAACTTAACTAACCTATCAAATGAATGAAGAGAATGAAAGGAGATTGACGAAATTTGTATACATTGTGAGCATGGAAGGAGTCAGAAGGGAAGTTTCCTAATTTCTAGATTAATACGTAAGATATTTTTGTCATTAACTCAGTAATTCCCAAGTAAGCTCAATATATATAAACTACTTCTACAAGGGTGAATTTTCGGTCAGACGCCAGTCATATATCGGCATTGTATTAATGTACAGGGTAAGCAACATACAGGTACGATTTTAAAAACACTATTGCACTAAAAAGGTATGACGAAGCGCGGAAGGTGGGAATAAGTAGCTCGATTCTCGGAAATTTTGTCGCCATTGAGCATTTCACAAGAGCGCAGCTTGCTTCCTGTGTAAAAAATATTACGAAAATGCCGATTCGTGCTCAGTTGTTCGTCGTTCATTACATTCTGAGTTTTTGCCGTTACTGGGTCGCAGACAATCCACGCTCAAAACATCAAAAGCCTTTGCATTCGCCGCAAGTGACAGTTTGGGCAGCCATTTCAGCACTCGGGATATTTTGTCCCTATTTCTTTGAGGATCAGCGAGGGCAATCTGTGACTGTAAATTCCGATTGATCACTGTAATGTTACTAGATGTTATCTTCTCTCAACTGCAAGTATTTGAAGCCAATAAATCGTTAAAAGACGGCGCTACATGCCATACATCTATTGACTGATTGGTAGTCAAAAACAAGATGTTTGCACAGGGAATCTCATTTCACGCCGAGGTGATATTCCGTGGCTACCCAAAAAATCTGACGCCACCACACTTTTTCCAGTGGGGGCGTGAAGAGACGAGTTTACAGCAACAATCGAACATGATTGCCCAATTCAAGACCAATATCCGAGAAGAAATGGCCGCTATTTCATGCGCAATGTGTCAATACGAGTTTTGACCAATTTGAATAAGAAATTGAACATAGACCGATAGCAACTAGTAAGCTAGAAATACTCAGTACCAACTTAGAAGCTAAGCTTGGCATAACAAGTTTTTCTCACGGTGACCCTAATGACATTTATAATAGCTTATTTTCTTTAGTAAATACTGAGTTTCAAAAATATTGTCCAATAATAAAGAAACAAATGAATGGAAAGGTTGAAGTTCGGTGATTGGGCAACTACAGGTATTCGAAAACGAAGAGATTATTTGTTTGATCTGTATCGTAGGAAAAATTTAACATCTTGGAGCAGTGATTATGTTAGGAACTATTCAAAAATGTTTCTGTCTGTTTGCGTGTGTGCGAAATCTCTTTTTATTAGAATCAAAATAAGCAAATCTAAAAATAACATAAAAATAATTTGGAAGACTATAAAACTGGTAGAAATAAACCTAGAGATTCAACATATGTCTTAAATATTGAATATATAAAATCTCTAGATCAATACAAACGGCAAATATATTTGTTTTTTTTTCTCTACCTTACCCTTAAGTCACTAAGTCATTGGATTATTGTTATATACTGGAATGGTATAATGTGATATCACATATACTGGAAGCCTGGGAGAGTTCACATGATACTATTGTCGTATTTGATGATCTTTCTAAAGCATTCGACTGTGTGAGCACTGCACTCTGATTCGTAAACTTTAACACTATGGTATTCGTGGAAAAGCTTTGAATCTTATAAAATCATATCGTATCTTATAAAATCATAGAAGGTAGGAATAAATGGTAATACTTCTTCCAGGTCATTGGTAAAAATGGGAGTACCACAGGGATCAATTTTGAAACCTTTTCTGTTTCTAACGTACATCAATGATCTGCCTTGCATGGTCAAAGATTTCGAGAGATGATACCTCTCTGATTTTTAAAGTAGATAGGAAAGACAGTGAACTCATTCATGTAAATAATGTGTTATCTATGATCTGTAAATAGTTCGCCTCTAATAGTCTTCTCTTAAATTCAAAATATGCGAAATGTTTAAAGTTTTCTTTACCAACTGTTACGTATGTTGAACCAAACATTAAGCTTGGCCCAGATAAACTCTCTATTGACAATGCGACAGTCGTCCTGGGAATCAAAATGGTTTTAAATTTACAGTGGGATCCACATACACATGACCTATCCGGAAGACTTAGTTCTGCTGCATATGCAGTTTGTAAGATAAGACAGTTAACAGACGTAGCTACTGCTCGCCTAGTTTATTTCGCATACGTCTTCAGTATTAGGTTGTTTAGTGTATTGCGTGGGGAGCTGCTGCTGAGATAGAGACAATCTTTATCCTACAAAAGAGTGCAATTCGAGCCATATATGTAATGGATCCTAGGGAAACTCTAAGGGATCTTTTTAAAAAAGTTTGATTTTTTAACTTTACCAAGCCTGTATATATTTGAAAATATTATGTATGTTCGTAAAAATTTAGTAAAATTAAATTAAACAGTGACAATCACGATTACAACACTAGGAATAAAGATAAAATAGTGATGCCAGGTTTTAGATTAGCAGAGACAACTAAAAGGTCCTTCTTATATAATTTTGTACGGGTTTATAATAAAGTTCCCAAACAAATTACAACGCTCACGAAGGGAAATCCAAGTTGCTCGTGAATAACATATTGATCAAGAAATCCTACAATAGAGTTTTTGATTACTTAAACGACAAAAATACCTGGACTATTCACCTACGTAATTTAAACAAATATTGTATTAAATAGTAAGTATGTAACACATTGCTAAAAAAATTGTTAAATTGTAAAATATTGATGTTTAAAATAATGGCCCGAGTTTCTTGCCCGTTCTTCTCGCAGTGGCTCTAAACTATTTTTTTTTTTGCTGAACGTGGCAGTACAATGTAGAATATGTTAATACTCAAATTTGTAATTGATCTTCATAAGAGCGTCGTAGAAGCCTAAATTGCAATGGTGCTAATCTTGATGAAGTTATTTTATTGATTTTCAATTATTTTTTTTAAATATTAGTTTATGTGTGTAATAATTTTACTTTTTTATAATTATTTCATATCCACCAAACTTTCGGGCCCACTCTTAACTATTATCTCAAAATAATGATTGTTCTCTATTCTGAATCTACAATTTAAACGAATCAATCCAATAGTTACTATCCTATTTTTCACCTGTTGGTAACTTATGATTATACGTAAGTATAGCTAAGAACATCCTGATTTTTACAAAAACTTAAATGTCTAACACACAATTGTATGCAAGTACATAAAATGTACTCATCTCTATTGTTTTATTCAAGAATATGATTAACGTAAATTTATGATTTCTAACATTATTTTGGCCCACTGGAGGCACAGTTTCGTTGTATTCAATGTTACCTACACGACGAGGTATAGTTTTATCTGGCTAAACTTCACTGTTCGCATTACGTCTCTACTATATATTTGGTCTGACGACAAGACAATCACAATCCTAGAGGCTACCTACTTCAGAGCATTATTACTTTTCCACAACCGTTTCACAACAGCAAAAGATAGCAATCTTGTCTTTCAGTTCGGAGCTTATTAAATCCTTTCCACAAAGGGTAGATTATATCGTGAAATTGAAATGATATTCTTTGAGATGGAACGAAGGATCTTAAGATTTTTCTTTTCTCGGATAAAAAAATATACAACGACTAAGACAGGATTATGTACAGGCACGTTAGTTGTAGTATAGTGCGTCAATACAATATTTGTTTTAATTCTACTGAATATTTGACGATATCAAATAACTATAAATAAATTGCTGGTGATGGCAGAAAAATGTTTAACTGAGGCTGTTTTATCTCAGAATGAAATTTATTGTACAGTTTCTTTGCATGGAAATGATCAAAACAAGGAAAGTACCGTATAACTAGATACTCTGGCAATAACTATTAGAAAGCGGATATAGAAATGGCTACACAAACTGCTGATATAAAGTGTCTACACTGGGAATTTTAATGTTCAGCAAATAAGCGTACTCGTATTCCCCAATAGATAAGGAATAACTATTGTATATAAATATAATACGCGAGTAGCGATAGCCATTACCAATTTGAATATATGTTATACCAAATAAATATAGTTGTGTGTTTCTAAATGCAGGTATGTAAGTATAATAATTAACTTATATTTAATAATAACAAATACTTTTAAAATATTTTAAGAAAACATCAAATTAATATTTTAATGAAACACTTAAAAAATATAAAAATATATCTAGTGACAATTCCGCTTAATTTTCCTGCTAAGCCGACGTGACGTCACAAACGCCACGCAGCCAAACCGGAAGAATTTTCGACGCGCACGATCGAGAATAATTCTCGATCGTGCGCTCGAAGAGTCAAGACCTCCTGAGGATGCTTCGTGTAGAATCGAAACGCGTCGAAAATTCTTCCGATTTGGTTGCGTGGCGTTTGTGACGTCACGTCGGCTTAGCAGGAAAATTAAGCGGAATTGTCACTAGATATATTTTTATATTTTTTAAGTGTTTTATTAAAATATTAATTTGATGTTTTCTTAAAATATTTTAAAAGTATTTGTTATTATTAAAAATGGATTTCCGCAAAGTAACGCCTGAATCTATTCATTAACTTATATTTTTTTAACTAGACTGTAGTAGTAATTTTGTAGTAGGAACACGACACAGTGCTAGTTTTCAGACTGTTCCTGGTAATTTCCCGTTAGAAAAACATAAATCACTAGACTGACCTGGGTAAAGGGAAACATTGCACGAACATTTATTTATATTTGGTTTTAATTCATTCACCACCATTTTGTTCAAATTTTAAACATTCTTATTAGTAAACAAAAACGATTTTATAACTTTCACATAAAGTAAGTACGTTCTTGGATCAGAATCCTTACCTAATTCTGACTTACAACTTCACAAGCAGCGTCATTGCTAACATGACTTCTATTTATTTATTAAATTAACGCCCAAAAGAGACCGTCTGAAATTACCACGAAGTACTAACTAAGAAAATCTAACTATCAATGCGAAAAAATACTGTTGAAAACAACAACAGCGATCAGTAAGTGACGATAATTAAGAGCAAACAGTTATATTTTTTTTAGTTGTTGTAGTTCATCTCTTAAACTCGTATTGTCATATAGTAGTCTCACTTTTAGAAGATACATATTCTGATGCACCGATCTGTGTACCTTGGTTGCTCTTCAGTGGTAGGTATTCTGCACTCTACATATACTTGAGGAAGCCAGGATAACTTACCAGGATTCTTGAAAGAACTCTTGGCTTGATTTTGACTTTCTCTGTCAACATCTGTATCTTTCATTTTCTTCGGCTCGATAGTTGGAAAGAATTTGCCACCCTAACTTCGATTGCTCTAAAAAGGTATTTAAGCATGCAAGGGCTATGGCACAGAAAATAAGAAAGCAGGTACTCCATCATCTGTAGAAGCGCCACATCTACATTCAGCAGTGTAACTTTCAGCCTTGTGTAACTGACTGGTTTACTGTTTTACACAAATCACAGAAGAGGCGAACAGCCTCTAAAGTAAATATCGTGAGAAACGAGCTCACGTTATTTGAGTTCGGAACGGTTGAGAATTATGAATAATTAAAAGATTAGAGGTACGCAAAGATTGCGTTCAAAACTTTGCCGTTGTATCCTTGGTCGTGACTGCCAGATGCTTGTCTAGCTGCGATGGTATAGATTAGTAGGTATATTAGTTACTAGAAACAGTGACAATGCGCAGTGCTAGTCGCGCAGCCGCTGTGACAACCCTTGCGCCATAGTTATTTGAAGTTTACGAGATCACGCCCGATTAAAGGAGTTTCGGAATTTATCCACAATGAAGGAATTAAACGGTAAGTTTTTTATACGTTTCCTGAATTTTTAACGTGTACAGTATTATATAAGAACATAGCGCTGCTTTTTTGCATAAGTGGGTCACTAAATTAAGTTATATATGTTTATGTTAATAAAGTTTTTTGTTATGGCTGTTCTATAATTGCGATACGGTTGAAGTGGCAAAATGATAGGTATATCTAAATATAACTTGAAATGTTGATCGTGTTATGCAAAGATATTTTTTACCCTCTTTTTTATTGCAAATTCAGCGACTGTGTATAATAACACTTTTGTTAGATTTGTCTTCGTGTGTGTACCTAATGGAATTTAAGGAACTGGTTTGCGGTCACTTTTCGTGTTAATATCATCATGAAAGTTTGCTTCTGTCTGTTATATTTGTGACGATTCAATAATATGGTATAATTATACTGGGACATTATGTATGAAGAAAAGAACGAAAAAGGAAGACACTCGAACTTCATTACGGGAAAACGTATGCCTTACTCTCCTTTTTAGACTCATCTCCTTTTTAGATTTGTCTCGAGATGCCTTGAACAAGCGTGTTTTAGGGTTCAAATCAAATCAAATCAAATCAAATCAAATTGTTTATTTGCAAGAATACAAGTTAATAGGATCTTAAAAATATTATTACACACAGTTGTACTCTGTCTGCAAGCAGACGTGCAAATATTTCATTCAGTTACATTGCAATTTAAATTACTCTTATATTTTACATAATAATTTTATTCATACATTTATATTCTTTAAACTCCTTAATACTATAAAAACAATTATTTAGCAGCCATGCAGTCAATTCTTTTTTAAATTTATCACCAGACAGTAATTTTATCCTATCGGGTAAACAGTTGTAGATTGATAGCGACATATAGTAAGCGTTTCGCTTGTATAAATCTTTTCGGGCAGGAGGTTCAAATAGAAGATTTATAAACTTTGATCTTTTTTGACGGGTATACACTTCACTGCGTTTCAGAAAATAGCCAGGGTTTTGTTTGGCGAAAACACAAATATTTTTAATATACAAACACGGTAGAGGAAGTATGTTGCATTTTTTGAAAAGTGGCTTACAGCTGTCTAGAAACCAAGCCCTATTAATTACTCTCACACAACGTTTTTGCACCATAAATACTCTGTCTATATCAACCGAGCTACCCCACATTATCAGGCCATAGCTGAGAAGAGATGATACATGGCCATGATATGCCATCAAAGCCGCCTCCATGGACACAGTATTCCTAATTTTTTTTAGGGCAAAAACGAAACGTTCCAGTTTCTTGCACAATGTATCTATGTGTGTTTTCCAGTTTAGATGTTTGTCAAGGGTCAGTCCTAAAAAATTATGGTTGTCAACATTGTCAATGAATTGATTATTATAAGTAATGTCAAGTTGTAAAGGATTAGAATTATAAGATTGAAATTGAATTAGTTTTGTTTTGCTAATATTGATATTCAAATTATTAGTTTTCATCCAATGGATCACGTCAGAGAGGGCTTTATTTACAGTTTCTTCTGCTTGACTTTTGTCCGAACATTTTATAACTACTGTAGTGTCATCTGCGAAAAGAAAACATTTATGGGGAGTAGCGTTAGGCAGGTCATTTATATATATTAGAAACAATAATGGCCCCAATATACTGCCCTGTGGGACACCAGTATTGTTAACTAACAGCTCAGATTTCACCTTCTCTCTTGTACATTTATTATGTTTGTTGATGACAATCTTTGAAACTTCTGTATATTGTTTTCTATTTGATAAATAACTTGCTATCCATTTATTAGCAAGACCTCGTATGCCATAAAAATTTAATTTCTGCAAAAGCAATGAGTGATTGACAAAGTCAAAGGCTTTTGTCATATCTAAGAAAATCGACAGTATCGGTTTACCCTCATTTATATTTTCTGTTATGTACCTTACTAAGTTAAAACATGCTAGTGTAGTTGAGCTTCCCTTACGGAAACCAAACTGTTCCTCATGTAAAATGTTAAATTTATCAAAAAAACTATTTAATCTGACAAGCATCGCCTTTTCTAGTACTTTAGATAAGATTGGGACTAAAGTTATAGGGCGATAATTATCAGGATCAGATTTATCACCCTTTTTAAACAAAGGTTTAACAATTGCCATCTTTAATTGCTCTGGAAATACACCTTCTGCAAATGACAGGTTCATAATATGTGCAAGCGGGTAACATATACAAAATGCGCAACTTTTTAGTGATTTGGTTGTTACTTCATCAAATCCACTAGTTCTACTGTTATTGAGGCTCATAATAAGGTTGTATATTTCACTGGCATCTACAGGCGTCAAAAAAATTGTGTTAATGTTTTTATCATTATTATTCAATTTTATATATTCATTATTTTTATTATTTGATGTCGATTTTATAAAATATTTATTGAATATATTAGAAATGTCAGTAGAATTTGTATATGTCATATTATTAAATTTTATCAATTCTATATCGTTTAGCGCTAAATTATTGGAAGTGCATGATGATATAGCATTCCATATCGCTTTACCTTTATTTTTACCAATTTTAATGCGCCTAGCATTAACAATACGTTGAGCTTTCATTACAATTCTTCTGAAAGCTTTGTTGTATGTACTATATTTCCTATAATTTTCCATTTTATTCATATTAATTTTACTGTATGTCAGAAATAATTTACGCTTAGTCCTGCTTGATTTTTTTATTCCCTTAGTAATCCAATTTAATTTGACCGGTTTATTGTTCATTTTAACTGTAATTTCAGGGAAGCACAAATTGTAAAACAGGCAAAATATTTCGTAGAAATTTTCAAAAGCTGCCTGTAGTGAGTTAGATCCGTAAACTTCCTCAAATGAAAGAGAAGACATACTGTCACTAAATTTGCGGATATTATCTGTGCTGTAGTCTCGTCTCTTTTCAAACCACTCAAAACCTTTCAAACCACGTTCCGTACCGAACGAGAAAACGGAACCCTATACATGTTTCTCTGACGTAGATCTCTTAATCTGTACGTTACGGGACACATTGTAAAATAAAATTATAAATGTAGTAGATTGTTGACCCTAAAATATTTTATTTAGTTTTATTTTTTTATTTAATTTTCCATTTAATGAAATGATGGTTATGAAATTATTTGTCGTGTTTCTAGCTTATTGATTGTCATTGTCTAGAGATGATAAATAAGAGTTTAAAAATATAATTACTTATACGTTATAAATAACATATAAAAATAAACATGCGCCACTGTGTTGATGAACTCCCGAGTCCAAATCTTTTGATGCATAATAGGTCATAACAGGGTCGTTGGAATGTTCACAGAATATGAAATGTGTTAGTTTGGTGGATTGCCCAAGAAATAATAGCAGATAACAACCAAAATATAATTAAGGAGCATCCCCTACATGGATATGTTTTGTAACATTTGTTATTATGGCTCTATCGTAAAACAGAAATAGATACTAGCGTTAAACTTGGTATAATTATACGACAAAACAAGGTCTAAATTAAAAAATGTTGTACACGATTTTGAGGTTAGGATCCCGAATTTATTGAAATGTCAACGATTTTTTGGAAGATTCATACATTAAATAAATTTATTTTTGAAACGATTCTCATATAAAGGTCAATTAAAATAATAAGTAATAAGATATTCTACATACTACTGTCACTTTTAGCAAAATAGGGTTATAAAGCCACAGTGAGAATAACGGTTGTTGGTACGGAACCGTACGTGTGCAAGTTCGACTCGCACTTAGATGGTTTTATTTATTGGATTTGGGTATAATTATTAAGTGCATTTACCGAATGATAGTGCTTTATGTACATACAATACTTGTATCCTACACAATCAGATTAATACACATCTGATTTCTTTTTGAACTATTCTCTGTAGTGCTCTCTACAAATTTATTTCGCTATCAAGTAATACTGATATTATTCATAAATTTCTAAAGTACTTAAGTAATGATTTTCCTTGTATATTTTCACCCTGCTGATATTGTATTGTATTGTCCGAGGTTTGCTAAGAAACTGTTAATACAAGAAAACTATAAATATTAAGCCCTGTATATCAAATACGCCGACAAAATGGTATTTTTTTAGTGTAGGTACTTGTTATCTGGGTATGTTTTTTTTTCTTTGTCGTCCATCCCATCGTGTGGAGTATCGTTGAATAGGTCTTTTAAAATTACTTCGGAGTTGGTATTACTATTTTTCGATTTAATGCTCTGTTACGAAATATTAACCTTCAAATTTTTTTTCTATTAGGGCACCCCTACCCCCTCTAAAAGCTAAACTGCTGGCTTGAAAAATTCATCTAAACTTTAAAGGAAAATTATAACGGTTAAAATTACTTTGTTTAGCTGCAATAGTCGTGGAACTTGGGTGTGGATAATTTTGTACCAAATACAAAATACTTAAAATAATTCCTTAATTCTAAAATAAAAAAAAAAAATTATCACAAGTTTCACAAAGCTGCCGCTAGATGACGCTGTACCAACGGGTTCAGAATCACGCTATGTTCCGATAACGGGCTACTACGGAACTGCGCGTGGGCAGACACGCACATGACTTTTTTATATTAGAGCTTTTATATATTACTGTCGCAGCCTGTGATGAGTGCGTTACTGGCAGCGATGAAGATGGCCGAAAGCGCAGCGTAGAGCAGGTTCAGGCACAGCGCGCATTGGCGTCGTAGATGGTCAAGTTGAAGTTTAGAAAGCCATGAACAAGCCTTTATAGGGAGCACAGCAGTATCTGAAATGATAAACAAGCTTGAAATCCGCGAGCGTATCTTTAAAGCTACGCTACTGCCAACAAAGTAATTGTCAAGTGCTCGGTCATTGTCAAAGTAGTCGGACCAAAGCTTGTTTAGAGCTTTACCAATGCGAGCAAGTTACTGCCATTTAGTAATTTAACAACACTAAGCAGTTTCAATCGCGATCCTGACGTTTCAATTAATCAAATTTGTCGGAATCTCACGAATGACGTGATTGAATGCAATAGTTTTTGTATATTTAGCAATAAAACTGCAAAAATATATAACAGTTGAATTTCCGCTGTATATAAAATTATCACTATCACTGCATAGTCTAAAACAAAGTCACTTCCAACTGCCTGTCCCTATATATGTCATACCGACTCAACTATTAAATAGCCCGCACTGCACTGTATTTAATTTTTTTTTTTTTTTTAGATTTAATTCGTTAGTTCACTAATTGATTTTGTATCCATTTTTAACATTGGCACTCAGTATCCTACTACCGCGTTAATTAGGTAACATTTGTATTTTAAGAATTATTATTATAACTTCCTACCTACATGTATTTGTTAACTGTATTTTATTTTAAAAATTGTATAACAAGGTAGGAATGTCAAAGTTTATTTCTATCCGCGGTAGGTGACCTGTGATACAGGTCTTTTGTAACCTTCTTCAGGCACCAGCCCCTCACAAAGTTAGGTTTAATTTTGGCACTCTTGTCTGTCCATTTTAAAGGTTCAGTCAATATATAAAGTTTATATATGCCATTCTGTGTGCGAGCTAGAGACCCGTGAAATGCGGACGTACCTACGGGCAGTGGTATTTGGTCTATATTCATTAGCTTCGTATTACAGCTCTCCTATAGTCATTAGCTTCGTATTAGTACCGTAAAGGTCGGTGTTCCTAGGCTGCAAAATTTTGGCTGAGTCATCTCTAATTATTATGTTTCACCTAACAAGCGCGGAGAGGTGTTGTGTATTACCGAAAAGTGCTTTATATCCGCTAGCGTGGATAATAATTTTTATATTCGATACTGTATAAAAGAATAATGAATTTCCTCTAAACACTACCAAATTTAGTAATTTTACTCCTAATTTTGGCTATAAATTAACGTAAATTTACTACATTATACTCATCCTTCGCTTCTTTAGGTTTCAATACAAGTCTGCGCGTCAAATAACTACAATGCAGCCTTGCGTAAAATTACTATTTTGTGTGTTTTTATACTAAAGATTAATTTCCGCAAAGTAAAGCTTAAGCCTACTTTAAATAGCTATTTTTGTGTCTAAAATATTTTTCTTTATTTTCAACCGACTACCAAAAAGATTCTCAATTCGACAGTAAGTTGTCTGTATGTTTGTTACGCGATTACTCCGCGAATTATGATCCTATTTTGATGATTTTTAGGGTTACGTACCTCGAAAGGAAAAAAATGGAAATTGTTTTTGTTTTTTAAGGGATGATAAGGTAGCTAGCCTCAGGAAGAGGAGACCGTGTTTACACAGTAAGACGGCGAATACAGGGGTAAGAACTGTCCCGATTTTTGCCCCCACAAAACCCGTTAATATTACACTAGCCCAGCGAGCATACCCAAAAAGGCCCAACAAGCCCTACAACTGAATGTTTGTGGAATCTTCAAGCTTTTGGCCTTAACGTTATTCCAGAATATAGGTTCTTAATATAGGCACTATTCCGGGGTATATTACTACTTTAATTGATACCATCAGGTCAATAATTATTCAGTGTACTTTTTGAGCCACGAGTAGCAATTTCTGATGTTTAATTGCTGTGGTATGTTTTTAGGCACGATAGCCATCTTAATAATAATTATAGTATCTGACTCCATTGAAAACATCGTTAAGAATGATATCGTTATTTAGTTCAGGAAAACATACAATACTTATCATTGTATAATTGTGTTTTATGTTATTTCTTTACATTCAGGAAGCGCTCGATATGGATAGGACATGTCTGACCTGCCTCTTTGTCCACTGCGGTCACTACTTGGATGGGTGACCGGTTAGAAATCTCATACAATCGATTTAACCGAATATTTTTAAAATTATTTAATTTTTCGGAAAACTGGTAGAAACATAAATGTTAGGCTCAAGGATGTACATGTTACATTTCACTGTATAAACGTCGTTTGTATGAAAAGCGCTACTTGTATTCATATAATTGAAGCAGTGATGGCTCAGTGGCATTGGCATGGACTGCCGCGCAGCAGGTCCATGGTTCGAATCCCACTGCGGGCTTGAGCTTCACCGCATGGTGGAAGGGCATTTTGCGAATGCCCGCCTGGCTAGCACCCATCTTCAAGTAGAAAATCTGTCGCCAAGCACCTAACGATGTGTTCCGGCAGCTTTCATTGAGCTAGTAATTCTAGGTTAAGCCTGATAATATCTTTGACCATATCTTCCATCAGGTGAGATTGCGGTAAAATGCGTAGCTATCAGGAAAAAAACAATCGTTCATAATCTGTAAAATTTTGCACGCATATATCTGAGCCTCATATATCTATGTTCCTAGTTTGCCAGTTTCCCGATATATCATTTATTTTATGCGCAAAATGAAAGGATGGAACCCTAATGTGAAAATGAAAAATCTAAAACGAGTTAACCGAATATTTTTGAAATTATTTAGTTTTTCGAAAACCTGGTAATCTAGTAGCATAAATGTTAGGCTCAAAGACATGTATGTAATATTTCACTTTAGGTTTCAAACTACGTTTGAATAAAAAGTGCTACTTGCATTCATATTGTTCAAACTAAGTAGAAATCATTTCAGTAAACAATGTTCTCGAAAATAAACAGGATACAGTATACGTAAGTATAATTTGGACAAAGGGTTTTTAGGGACTTCATCGGCACAGATGTGGCCTCCGTTTCTTTGTGCTAAGGGCACATCAAATTCCTAGATTATCTCTATGCTTATCTTATTAAAAGTATTCCAACAGCTGTCACATGACGCCCAAGATAAAAAGGGTTTCAGAAGAAGATCAGACAAATAAACTTTATATAATTATCGAAGCTGCTCACAAAATTTCATGTAAATCGGTTTTGAAATGCGACTTGTAGAGAAGAAAACAGGAAATCCGGAATCTGGCCAGATTTGCGAAAACATTTTTGCCCAAGCGCTCGTTGAGTCAAAGAAATGTAGTAAGTATGAGTGTACACTTGCACTATATACATGGATACTGCGCAAGTGTATATACATGCAACAATTCTTCAAACTGCAACATTTCTTTGACAGAGCGTTTGGGCAAAAATGTTTTCGTATATCTGTCCAGATTCCAGATTACCAGTTATTCCCCTCTACAAGTCGCATTTCAACATTCACGTAAAATTTTGTGAACAGCTTCGATAATTACATGGAGATTATTTGTCTGATCTTCAGCTCACAAAGCCACCATTAGGAGATATCTATAGAACTAATAGTTCTATAGATTTCACGGATGAATAAATACTTCAATCAATTAATCGTGTATAAGCGTTACGTGACTATATTCAGTGCAAAGCAATTAAAACGTCGTCAAAATAACAATAACGCTTTAATCCCTTAAAAATGGATTAATTTCAAAGCGTTACATTATTCATGAGACTAGTGATTATAACAGTATTGTATACCAATTAGTACGTTTATTGAAAATGAATATTAATATAATTTCTGGCAGTGTTTCATTTTGCTGCTGATACGCCGTTGTACACAATCGAATCTTATGTTGAGAGATGATAGGTGAACAGGGGTAGGATCAGGCGACAGAATTTCTACTTGATGGTGGTAGCTAGCCAGGCGGGCATTCGCAAAATGCCCTACCACTATGCTATAACGACTGTATTCCTAAGACGACAACCGACGAGGGCCGACGGCTTAACGTGCCCTCCGAAGCATGGAAGCGCTCAGTAGTAATGTCACTAGCGGTCACCATCCAACTCATGACCGCGGGCGACGTTGCTTAACTTTGCTGATCAGTTAAGAACAGCTAAGTAAACTTCGCTTCAAGCGCTTCGAAAACAACTACGTAGTATTATTATATTTTCTATGCTATAGACATCAAGGAAATAGGCTTTTTCGTCGGCAATGCTACTACGCCTACTTCAGAAATAAATTAATGCTGTAGAAACATAATTTAATTATGATATCACAAGGATATTCGCCGAGTCTGAGAAATTTTAATTTAAATAACTTTACATTTTTACTCAACCTTCGGCATCATCAATAATATTGTAAATAATGAATTATGATATCTAGGTTGCTAAATGATTTCATTATAGTAGTTGTAGTGTTGTATACCTATAGTTCGTAGTAACCTGTTAATATCTAGGTAAGTAGGTTAACTGAAACATATTTATTATGAAAATATAAATTATGTTTTTGAAGCACTCGTAGCGAAGTTTACTTAGCTGTTCTCAACAGATCAGCAAAGTTAAGCTACGTCGTGCGCGGTCATAAGTTGGATGGGTGACCGCTAGTGGCATTACTACTGAGCGTTTCCGTGCTTCGGAGGGCACGTTAAGCCGTCGGTCCCGGTTATTGTCATAGGAGGGCAGTCGTTATAGCATGGTGGTAGGGCATTTTGCGAATGCCCGCCTAGCTAGCAACCACCCTCAAGTAGAAAATCTGTCGCAAAGCTCGTAACGGTGTGTTACGGCAGCTGTCCTTGAGAGCCAGTACTACTAGGTTAGCCTTAACATCATCTTCGACCACATCATCACTTACCATCAGGTGAGATAGTGGCAAAAGTATAATAATATAAGTGAAAAAAAACGTAAGTGGTTTTTAATTTCAATCAACAGTAAATTAATGGTGAAAATTCATATGTATTAAAAAATTATACGGTTAACGACACTTAAAAAATCTGTCGCCAACACCACGATATGAGTTAACGTTCTTTGTGCACACACACATGAAAGCCTGTTCCTAACCTACATAGATCTGAACTCATAACATCTTCGATCACACAGGAACAATCACACAACTTCGAATAAGTTAATAGGTAGTCAAAAACTAGCCTTCAAAAGAAAGTTTAGATTAGGTAACTATTTTAAAGAGGCACAGTATAATCGAAACCTACGAAATTTGTTTAGTAACTTTAATAGCTGTATTCCAATGATCACACACGTGTAACTCTAATGACTTTTGTAGCGCATGCTCGAATTTTTTCCTACTTATATAGGTGTCCAGACACTCATCGTTATATTTTAGATAATTCACACAATATCCTTATAAACTATAGCCTATGTGTTATTATGAACAATATAGCTATATCAATGTAGTTTCACAGTAGTTTTGGCGTGAAAGAGTAACAAACATCCATATATCCAAACATACAAGCTTATTTGACGCGTTTATAAGATTAGTAAGGGTATAAACAGTAGTAACAATAGCAATAGATAGGCAGTAAAGAGAAGCATGTCTTGAACGGGTAAGAATTAAATTATTTATTAGGTATGCTTCCCCAGGAGTTAATTATTTCGATTATGTTGAAAAGTTAGCTTCGAACATTTAATATATAGTCCAAGAAAGTAGATAATGCACCACCAAAATTTATTTTTGCATTATTAATCAAAGAGGTTCCCGTTGTCTGTTTACTGTTTAACTGGTGTTCTAACTAAGGACTACCTTAAAACATAATATCCGTAAGTGCAGAAACTGAATTGTTGAAATAGATAGAAACTCGTTATTTTCACAAGATCTAAAAATAACTTTACAATAAAAACATGTATAGAAATGCAATGCAAATACAAAATGGCGGCCATTTCGCTTTCTTCCAGGCAACCAGGAATAAAGGTTTTTAAATAATTGTCACGAATGGCAGTTTTCCGGAAATATTCAATTACTTATCATCTAGAATGAATTACTACATACTCTGAATTACAACACCGACATTAACCCATTGGCATCGGCGATAATTATAACAATAGAAGTTCAATTATAAATTGGCCATAGTGGTCCAGTCCGATTTCAACTTATTAAATGTATCATATATATATATATATATATATATATATATATATATATATATATATATATGATACATTTAATAAGTTGAAATCTACTTATATATAGATATATAGATCCGATTTCAACTTATTAAATGTATCATATATATATATATATATATATATATATATATATATAGATACATTTAATAAGTTGAAATCGGATCTATAATTATATTTATAATATGTACGGAATGTAAATATAACCCGGTTAAAATATCTTTGGTTCTGGCGTCGTGACGTCACATATCACGAACTTGCTGGTTCAAGGGAAACGGCCTAGAGGTATACTGTATACTGAGGTTGGGTTTAGGAGGCCATTCTCCACCAACAATACGATTAAGCGCAGGTGACAGCCTTCTGTCACAGGCTGCCCATACGAAACCATTGGATTACGGCCAGCGCACTTAAATGTCCAGCCGGTGTCTTCTCACAGCTCGGAGGAGCTTGTTTTGCGGTACGGCGACAAGTTTCTAAGATAATAGGGCTCTATACTTTGCCACAGGGCACGCCTTTCTCTCGTATGACACAGAGTTGTGGGCGTGAGCGGCTGACAGATATTATAACGCGTTATGAATGCAAAAACGTGTCGTGCCAGCACAGCGATCGTAGGGATTAAACAGGACGAGTCGGTTAGGGCACATTTTAGAGCGAACCTTACCAACATTTATATACTGAAGACATAAAAAAAATCCTTGAATAAAAATGTTAGGGTATATATACCTATATCTAAGAAGATAGACCATGTTACGACTTAGGCGAATATGTCAAGGTATATTTCAAACAATAGATATGTATTATATATTACTATCATTATTCCATATAGGTATATATTCAATAACGTTATGTACAAATTAATTTAAAGATTAAAGTTTTGTTTTTTACTGGCTGTATGCCTTTATTAACAAAATACTACGAACTACTCGTATACTCGTATACAACACTACAGATACTACTTATAATAAAAGCTTTTAGATACCCATAAGTCATTAAAGACTCACAGGCAGTTCAAATGCTCCAGCGAGCTGGCAACGCCCTAGACTAAAGTTATAACATTTAGTATTTCCCTGATAACTAAGCCTACTAGGCCCCTCGTGTCGCTAAAATAATTAGGTGAGAGATTGACCAAAATTTATCTAGGAAACTATACATTGCCCCTGTTTCAAGTAGAGTTTGGAAGCTCATGTTTGTCTTTAAGAGACTAAGAGCTATAGCTGATGGAGAAACTTTGAGGTTAGTGTATGAGCGCAAGGTGTCGAGCGACGAAGAGTTAATTATTATTTGTTTATGACGTGAGACATATACTGACTGTGACTTGCCAATTAAACTAAAGGACTGTTCCAGAGTCGTGCAGGATGTACAGATATAGATTTATTATAAAATGACGTTATTTGCGAGCTGTAAATTTTCAGATGACCATATTGACAAAGAATGTGTTGATTCGAGAAACTCGTAACGTTTCTTAAAATAACGCAGGAAATCAGATTAAACAAAATATTGTGATGTAGAGAGAGGATAGGAGTATTCCGGAGAACAGGAAGCCACCAGATCTTAACTTAAATAAATGTTTGCAAGCCACAGTTAGGCAAAATGTTCCACGCGCACATTGCAAAATCATTGTTCCATTCTTTCTACCTACATTTTATGCAAATTTAAACGATGTTCTATTCTTATGTCTAAACTCGTAGGCATGGCAAATCATAGAAATAAGGCTCAAGGACATACATAAAACTTTTGAATTTGAACAAACAATAAATACAACATTTGCTAATGGAATTTATATCTTTAAAATATTCGTGTTGAAGGCCGATACGTGAAGATATAACTACAACATGTAAACAAAGAAATCGCTTCAAATTATGCTATTCACATAATTGTGATCGAACTTCACTTGGTAAGTTCGTATAGGCCGTAGTAGGTCCATAAGCAGTTCAAATAGTGCAGTCTACTACCAGTTGGCTAGTTTGTCCCACTGGATTGCAAATATTGCAATGTTTATTCGTTGAGCCAAATATATTCCAGTATTTCAATCAAGCGCTTTAGCCAAGCGTTGGAAAATAAGACGAGCTCCCGGCCCTCACGAACCCTATTTTTCTATCCACACCAAACGGCTCAAATATATAATCAGTAATGAGCTATTATATTTATAATCATAATTTTACCCATATGGTACGTTTCTTCGGCGATAGTCTGTCTTGGTGGGTACCACCCCAGTGTCAAATATTCTACCACGTAGAGAACAACTGTACAAACTCTACTGTGTTGACCCTGCAGGCGTAAATGACACTGCAGCAAGTGAAATTAATGGGGGAACGAGACATAGATATTCATAATTTTATACAGAAAGATGTTTTTTTTTTTTTTTTTACTGGCTGTCTGCCTTTATTAAACAAATACTACAAACTATATACAACACTACAGCTACTACAATACTACAGCTACTACAGTAAAAGCATTTGGACTCATAGGGAGTCCAAATGCTCTAGCCCACTATCAGTTGGCAGCGTGCCCAGCATGCTGGCAGCATTGCCCCGTTGAATTGCAATGCTTATTCTTTGAGCCAAATAGGTGCCAGCATTTTGATCACGCGTCGCATCGACCAAGCGCTCTGATAAATTTTGGAAAATACGATGAGCTCCCGGTCCCACGGACCCAACGTCTCTACACCAAACGGCTCAAATATGTAACCCATACCGAGGTTAGCATATTTGCGCCGTTTGAGTTGCTCTGCCGAAGTAGCCGCGGCGCCAGCCCTCACCTGGGTTTCAGAAAGGTGTGACGGCGCTAAAGTGTCTACGCATGTAGCGTCCCACACTAAGGGCCGTCCTAGCTTCCATGGAACCAGAGTCATGCCGTCAGGTCTTTTACCATCGTCACGCACCAGACCGTTCGGTTCGAGAACAGCTGGAACATTGGCGCTGGTATCGTTAAGGCTGCCGTGGCGGGAAATTCGACCAGCACTTCGAGAGCAGGAGAGGCCATGGTGACCGAGTTGGTCAACTGCAGTACCACACTGGCAGTGATGTGCAACATAACACCTTGCACCCAAGCGTAAGCTAATAGCGAGACGAAAAGCGGAAGGATCTATAAGGCTACCAGTTTTGTAAGAAGGAATGGCTTGTAACCAAAGACCTGATTCCCACACAGAAACAGCGAGAATACGAACACGATCTGCGATACTAGGGCACGTATTTAAAAGATCTTTCCGTGCTAGCTCGCATAGGGGCCGATCCCACTGTTTCTGAGATGACAAAATTTTTGGGAACTCAGTATTTGGACAAGCCAGTCCCCATGTGGTTTTGGCCTCAGCCAGATATGCTACATCAAAAGAGCCTAAAGATGGTGCAAGAATTTTTTCTACTAATTTGTGTGTACTGTGTACAGAAGACAAAAAAGCTGGTAAAGCCACACTAGAAATTTTGCGTATCCCTATGCCCCCCAACCTCACAGGGAGGGAAGCTTACACCCAAGCCCTATCATCCATCTCAACATTCAAAACCGAAATTAACGTATCTTTTAATAAATTGTCTAAGCTTAAAAGAAGCTCACTGTGTTTCCACAGCTGACAACATCTCAAAAAGTATGTAAATTTAGGAACGAAAAGGCAAAATCTAATAATAGTAAAAGCCATATGGGCGTTAATTTTGAATAATCTGCTAGAAGCATTTCTAAACTTTTGAATTTGTTCTTCGACAAATGGTGACAAAGATTCGTCAAAAATCGGTGAACCCAAAAGACGGAGCGAACGTTTTTCTACTAATTTTATATTAGGCGCAAGTAAGTTGAATTTTTCAATTATCGAAATTTTATCCGGACAAGTATCACAAACAAAAAGTTCACATTTGGAAAAATTTAGTTCAAGGCCAATAAGACGAAAATCGTCTATAAGTACTCGCAAGTCATTCAATACCGTGTTCGCATCGCCGCCTAAGGTTCCGTCATCCAAATACCAAACGTTAAGTTTTGATTGGAGACGTTGAATTATTGAGTGGATGGCAAGGCTAAAGATGGCTGGTCCCAGAGGATCACCCTGTTGACATCCTACGGAAGATAATATAACGTTGTTTTGGTATGTTAATTTTGATGGTTTGCCGTAACATTGCCAAAGAAAAGGGTATAATTCCGGAATTTTATCTTTCACTTCGGTCAAAAGGGTGCCTCTATCTAATGAGTTGAATGCATTTTTAACATCCACCTTCAAAAGCACATCTCCACAATTTTGATCAAGAAATGTGCGAAGTGAATGTACAGCAGCCTCACAACCACCCTGAAAACCAAAACCGAGTTGTAGTGGTTGAAAAAGATTATTTAAAAAAGCAACCTTTTTCCTACAACCACATTTGGCTTTGAGGCGACGATAAGTGGTGCCTACTGCTATAGGCCTAATACCACCATCTTTTTTATTAAGGGCACATAAATTCGCACCGTACAGAATTTCGGTAATTTCATTGTTGACCTGACCCGACAACATCAAATTAACCAAAACCGTCACATCCCTTAGAAGTGTCTCGCCTACCTCACCAGAACTAAAACATAAGATATCTTTTAAGTGCTGAGGCGTCAGGCCATCTAGACCACCGGCTGAGCCACTTCGAAAAGATGCCACGGCTGCAGAAACATCCTGTGGGGTCACCTCAACAATGTCATTATTTTGTTCAGGAGAGTCGGGAGGGTGGCGACCTGCAGTTGCAGGCGGATGCTTTTATATTAGGGAATTCAAAGTGTCAGATGTGAAAGGGGCGATTGTATCACTCGAAAACAAGAAGCGTGCTGCGTTTTTGATGTCACCATCATTAATTTTGTTTTCTACTATTTTAATAGTAGCTGAAACGACATTATTTGTTTTTGTATTCCGCCGCAGTGGCGGAATTATTAAAGTTGAGCCAAAAGATTGCTCTTCCCGTGCCTTGTATTTCACGCAGTTTTCCTTTACTCTAGTTGTAAATTGTAAAACTTGAAAGATGTTAGATTTATATATTAACATATATATATTACGAGACGTTAGATCATCTCGCAGTAAGAACGCAGTGCAGTGTCAGAGTCAGAGCAGAACAAGAATAGCGACACTGCAACTATTATGTAAAAGCTATGAATATATATTTATCGTAGTGTGAAACAAACAAACAATTACACAAATAAGAATGAAAATCCGCTACAGCAGTATTTCACAAGTATTTCGGGAGTCGTTTTTTTTTAAATAGTTGGAATTTCAAACATTTATATGCTGTTATTGTGTTGGCATTTACATAAACAATAATTTGAAAAACGTAAACCAGTTTCAACCGACTTTATGAATAAAACATCAAGAGCATCATGTATTGACAAAAAATAATTTCAATCACGAGGTTATGTGAATTTTTAGTTGGGTTAAAGTTCGCATTAGTATTATGTGTACTATTTATTATGCAGTTTGAGTGACAAACTTACAACAACAGTCGTAAATTGACATACCATTAAACGTTATTTTTATTACCGACTTCAGAAAAAGGAAGAGGTACTCAATTCGTCTTTTTTTTCCTGTGAACTTTTGCCCTGTAGTCTCATTTAAATTTCACTCAAAAGGGTGAAAACATTTTTTTTACCGTAAAATGGAACTAACCTCAACAAGTTTTTATCAAATATTACATATGAGTGTTGAAGTCGGTTCCATTGTTGGTAAAAAAACATTTTGATTCCTAGAAAATTCTATGTATAACGTTAAAATGGAATGTTAATATTAACGTTTTGCCGTAGCATTGCCAAAGAAGAGGAATTCCAGAATTTTATCTTTCACTTCAGTCAAAAGGATTGAAGTGAAAGATGCCTCTATCTAACGAGTTGAATGCATTTTAAGATCCACATTTGATTTAATTTACGAGTGGTGAATAAAATTGACGTGAGGTCTTGTTATGCAAATTTACAAGCTATACCTACATTTAAGTCTGACAAACGAAGCTATACAGTCAATGAAGGCGAGGTGCGTTTTGATACAAAACCATTTTCTTCTCTCTTTGCAGGTGGTGTAATGTGCATTGGAAGACGAAATGTAGTTCCTGTGGTCTACGTTACTGGCACCCACTATGAAGTTGGCTTCGATGTGGTAAGCAAGCTCGCTATTATAAAACGTACCAATAATTTCCTTTTACTATTGGTGCATAAAGATTTCACAGGCTAAGCACAGGCACGCTCAGCTAAGTCCCTTCTACAAATCCTAACAAAAGTTAACATTTATGTATGAGCAAAATATACGTAACAAAAATTAGGAGCAGCTGCTAATAATAAAATATATTAACGCGTGAGAGGATGAAGCTTCAACAACAATAGGAATTTCTCATAATTGCAACTTATCTACGAGGCACCTAAGCACAATTGTACAAACTACAGAAATTGAAGAAAATATCAACTATTCCTAAGGCGGGTAATCAACAACTAAGCTTTCAAATCTTTCAGGGCCGGAGCTTTGCGTCAATCATCAAGAACTTCATCGCAACATACCAGAACTTGCGTGACTTTGAAAAGGAATACAAGACTGAAGCCGGTAGAGATGCTTTCGAGAAGACACTAGCAAACATGAAGAAAAGATTTCCCTATTACGTTAAGGAAATCCAGGGGGTCGCTGATGGTGCCAACGTGTCATTCAATCAAGTAAATTTAAATTAATTAAGTTTACCTCCCAACCATAATAGAGTCGGAAAGCAATGATTTACGACTTGAAACGTTTCATGGCATACCTATAAAGGCGCCAATGACAATATAATTGTAAATTGAATTAATGTATAGTAGTAATTGCATATTTAAGTCATTTAGTGTAGAAAAATTGAGGTCGCAAGGACCGGGAGATCATCCTCTATTGTCTATTGGCTGCGTGAGGAAAAAACTCTGGGCATTTAGGTGGCTAGATTCGAAACCAAGAAATTATTTGCATTACAATCCAACAGAGCTAATTAATAGCTAATCAACATACTGGGGACACTGTTAAAGTAGGCTCTATAGGTGTATACTGTAGGCCCTTCTTTAAGTTAAAGCCTGCAAAGGCCTTTTAGTTGCTCAACTGCCTTCAATATAGCAACCGTGGGATTATAAATAGAGCTTTAAATTATTATTTCAATATAGACATAAAAGCGAATCCTAGCTGGTGTGGTCATATAACTCATGATAAGATCAAAAATTAAAATACCATCATTTACTCAGAACGCAACCGTTTCTGATCGATCTGCGTTTGTTTTACCGTCTTACTCTTATCGTGATTTCCAACACCGAAAACCCTTAGATAGGTTCATAAATTATTTAGCTTAGTGTGAATGTACTATAAGAATACATTTCCCTAAGAAAATATTAGTAGCTAATTAATGTTATATAATATATTTAATTGCAGCTATTCCTTCTTCAAATGGACGACCTCATCGGGAACGTAAACGATAATCACGTGCCAAGGAACGACACTGGAGGCTGTACGACCATCGGAGTCATAAATCCTGAATATGTAATTATATGAACTAATATTATGTATACATATAATTACATATGACAAGACGACTGTCTATTTACGACTGACTGTAATAAATTTATTTACTGTACTGTAAGTCCCCCCCCCCTCCCATCTCTACCCTTGGATGTCGAAAGCGGCTACTCAGAGCATACCCCCTATAGAGCACCCCTGCAACAGGGGTCGATAACGCGGATTCGAATCCCGCACATGACTATAATTTTTCCTCTCGTAAATTTGTATTTTTGTAAGACTGCGATCCTGAAGATGCCTACCAAGCGTGGGAATTATGGCAACCCATAATGGGGGAGGCTGTGTTCAGCAGTGGACAAATAAAGTACTTTATCAGCTGGATAGGCCACTGCTGAACACACTACTCTATTAAGGGGGTGTATTTGCCATAACCCCCACGCTTGGCAGGGGTTTGGGGATCGCAGTTTAAGATTGCAATTCTTTAGTAGGCGCTATTGCCCAACTTCCAGTATTTTTCCCTTAGTCGCCTCTTACGACACCCACGCTGGACAGTGTTTGAAATATTTGCCTAATAATAGTCTTTGCCAACGACATCACCCGCGTAGATTTTAAGCGATGAAAATGGAATTATGTTACTTTACGTATCCTTATGTTACGCGAACTCTCTTGCTTTATCAATGCCTCCTAACATCCTAATAATGACAAACCGAGAAATATTATTTCACACTTTATTATCTCAACCCTTTTATAAATGTCTTTAAACGGCTTTTTAGTACAAGGTAGAAAGTATTCATATAACTGTACGTTTATACCGTGATTACAAATAAGGTTCAAGGTATAACATTTATTGGCTATTGCCAAGACAGAAGTAATAGAATGTGATACAATTTCTTCATCGTTAATTTCAGTCAGTCCTCGGACATACAGAAGACGCATTCAGCGAGACTCTCAATCATTTCTACATAATGTCAGCACACATCGTACCTGCGCCTGAAGACAGAGCACTTGGGGTAAGTTAACTTGTATACCATACTTACAGACTTGTATACTCTTTTATCTTATGGGAAGTAATAGAGATATATTACGATTTATTTCATAGATTTATTTCATAGATATATTACAAAAGTCATAGTTATACCTGGTCTACTTATATTTACCATAAAATTATGTATCAATACTTTTGCAAATGCCATGATCACGAGTAAACTGAACTGATGTGTATGTTGATGGACTTGTAATGTTAATTACTACCTAAATAGTAAAGAGTGACAATTTAAAACTTGCTACTACTAATCTGTATTATTAGCCGTATTATTAGCAAAGAACTTCAATTATTTACTGAGGTTACACGTATAAGGAAGCTACAAGATATGGCCTAATCTGCTTCCCTGATGTATTCCAATTTCTATGTGATCAAATTCTTCTAATATCGTCTTAACCTAAATATCCTATCTCTTTTAGAGATTTTAGAAATAATATCTGGGATATAATAGTGTGTTTTTAGAGATGGGATATTTAGGTTAAGATATTTGAAGAATTTGATCACATAGAAATTGGAATTCATCGGGGAAGCTGATTAGGCCGTATCTTGTAGCTTCTTTATACGTGTGAACTCAGTAAATCATTGAAGTTCTTTGCTAATAATACGGCAACCTTGGTTTATATTTATAATACCTTTCAATTGTCCTTCTCTTTGCGAATGTTTATTGTTTATGTTATTATTACGGAACAAGCCCCCCTGGCTAGCTACCACCCTCAAGTAGAAAATCTGTCGCCAAGCACCTAAAGGTGTGTTCCAGCAGCATTCCTTGAAAGCCAGTGAAATTACAGGCACATGAGACTTAACAACTAGGTCTCAAGGTGATGGGCACAGTGCAATTCGTCGTTGACGAAATACATCTGTCATAGACAGAGGTTAGTCCACTTAACATCAGGTGGGTCTCGGGCTTGATCCGTCACAACAATATAAAAAAAAGTACGAGGTCAGCCTGATGTTAAGCGGACTAACCTCTGCGTAAAACAGATGCTTTTCGCGACAAGTGACAAATTAGCTATTACCGCTCGGCCATCATTGATCCATAAAATAAGTTCGATAGTTTCAGCCAAAAGATGATAGCTTTTCAACATAGATCACATTGAGCATTATCTTGATTCAGTAATTTATAAATAAAACGGTTTTGTTTATGTAAGATAGTGAGAGTCAGTGTTTTTTGATAACCTTTCAATACCTATAGTTTTTTTTTAACTAATGTGGAATTCTCTTCTTTTGTTTGACAATGTATCTTTGTTTTCTTCATTTTCAATATTGAGTGTTTGTATGGAATATAAATATTTTGTTATATGACCGAAGCAATATATATCTCTTTAGTTTCCATGTCTCTTTAGTATATCGTGGTTTCAGTTTGAAGAATTAGTTCACACTATTTGCTTTAAATGTTATGAATAAAATATATATTGTCATCCTCAGGCTACAGAAGAAAGGTTCTCTTCACTATGCTACGCCGGTCACATGCCAGGCTACACGATGCAGCACAACGAGCATGGTTTGGTCTTCTCCATCAATACCCTCAGCCCGTACGCTCTGAAGTTTGGAAACACACGTCAGTTCTTTGTGTTACATATATGTATATAAGTGGGTACCCGGGGGGTGCCGGGATAGAATTTCACTCCCCCAGCGCTTCCTATGGGTGTCATAAGAAGTGACTAAGGTCAAAACACCGGAAGGAAGGCAGCAGCGCCGGCTGAGGAACTTCTATCTTATATTACGATCCCAAAACGTCTGCCAAGTGTGGGTATTATGGCAAATCCCCTTGTTTGCTTAGTCGTTCTAAATCGATAAGCTAAGTTAAGCCACGGTCAGGAGTTGGATGGGTGACCGCTAGTGACATTACTTCTGAGCGCTTCCGTGCTTCGGAGGGCACGTTAAGCCGTCAGTCCCGGTTGTTGTCGTACGATGGCAGTCGTTACAGCATAGTGGTAGGGCATTTCACACCACCCTCAAGTAGAAAATCTGTCGCCAAGAACCTAACGGTGTGTTCCGGCAGCTGTCCTTGAGAGCCAGTAACTCTAGGCTAGCGCCTGGACAACATCTTCGATCACATCATGACTTACCATCAGGTGAGATAGTGGTCAAAGGCTAGCCTATCAGCTATAAAAAAAAGGACAATCTGGCTGATACAGCATATAAGTTGAACATAACGAAGCTGGCGCTAATCTTCGGTATACTTCCTCGAAAGCATATTCAGGCAATTATGTGAATGAGTTGGATGAGGTGTATGCTAGTATCTGTTCCCAAACATCGGCATGTCAAAACTGAAGTAAGAGCCCTTCGTCAGCCCTTGCACTTCAGAAGTAAATGGCTTCAAATGGATAAGCTTCAGATAAGGATACGCTCTGAGAGGAGAATATTGAATTCTCGTGAATCTTGTTTTACTTTAGTGTGAGCATTTTGCCTCCGCTCTGCTCCTGTAGAGCGCACTGCAGTGGATGCCTGGCTATATGCATCTACGATATTCGTAGCTCTTATCGTTGTCTGAGTTTGAATTTCAAGATTCCTGGATGTATTTACGTCGAGAATATAGAGATTTCATTTCTTTCTTGACGACCGCATTGAAACATCAAATAAGATGTGTTAAAGGGCCTCTTTTTTTTTATAACCAACTTGAAATGCTATTTATAATATGATCGCTCAGAAAGGCGTGCCTCTTCACATGCGCATTTGTTAGTTTAATTTATACCTGATAGGCCTGCAGCCTTTGACCACTCTCACCTGATAATAAGTGGTGATGCTTGGCGACAGATTTTCTACTTGAGGGTGGTCGCTAGCCAGGCGGTTATTCGCTAAAAGCCCTTCCACCATGCGGTGAAGCTCAAGCCCGCGGCGAGATTCAAACCATGGACCTGCTGCGCGGCAGTCCATAGCCAATGCCGCTGAGCCATAAACTAATGTATTACGATACGACAACCAATGCTTATATATTATATA
Source organism: Plagodis pulveraria (assembly GCA_963890685.1). NCBI lineage: Eukaryota > Metazoa > Arthropoda > Insecta > Lepidoptera > Geometridae > Plagodis > Plagodis pulveraria. The sequence goes on along the minus strand of OY982949.1, from coordinate 7,044,332 downwards.
TAGGATATCTATTATAATATTCTCATTAGCGAAACTAAACCGGAATTGCTAGTTTACGGAATTTGGGTTGAGCGTAATCTCAAACTGTTGACAGGGATTATTCGCGCACGTGATAATATCAAAATAGAATTTTGATTAATCTCGACGTTTCGATCGAATAACATCGACGACGAGCGACGCGCGACGGTGCGATCACACAGTGGACAGCTTCCCGTTCTGATTTGCAATAGCAAAATACTATATTTCTGGCATTTTAAGTATAATATTTCATTGACCTGAGCTCTGTTTATGATTAAGAGCCAGTTCTCATTCCAGCCTTTTGGTAGAAAATGCGGATCACAATTTTTTTTTCCATTGAAAATTTTTAGGTAATATATAGATTTTGTTAATTTTTTTATTATTTTTAAAGGTTAAAATATTTCTTTAATATAAGTTTTCAATACTTATGTTATTAGCTTTTAAGTTTCATTTGCGTTGCTCAAAGGAACTAATTATAATGATACCTAGTTCCCTTGAGCATCTCAGACGAAACTTCATTCATTTTTACGACTAAAAAATCTTGAATAGTACAGTAGATTACTTACCTACGAGTAAATAATTACTTGTTCTTTTCACAATGTTGATGTTAATTTATAAATCTATACTGTAATATGTGAGTCCCGTCGTTACTAACGGGACTCATAGAGCCGGTAGCAGTAACGAAACATGAAATCAGCCCTCTTTTTTATTGCTGTCTTTGACCACAATCTCACCTGATGTTAAGTGATGATGTGATCGAAGGTTTAACAGGCTGAACCTATTTTTTTTATGGGATAGGAGGGCAAAATAGAAGCCCGCTCTCCTGGTGGTTAGTGATCACCGTCGCCCACGAACATCCGCAACACCAGAGGTATCGAGGATGCGTTGCCGGCCTTTGAGGAGGGAATATGCTCTCATCTTGAAGGCCCCTAAGTCGTATCTGTTCGGAAATACTGCATCTGGCAGCTGGTTCCATATTGTGGCAGTGCGAGGTAGAAAATGCCGTGAAAATCGCAAAGTTGTGGACTTCCAGATCTAGTACTGGCTCTCAAGGACAGCTGCCGGAACACACCGTAAGATGCTTGGCGACAGATGTTCTACTTGAGGGTGGTCAAGCACCCAATGGTGAATTCTGGCAGCCGTATTTAAGAGCCAGTTCTCATTCCAGGCTTAAACAGATATACTGTTTAAATCACGTTCGAACACATTATCACTTACATAGGTGACTTTGAGATCAAAGGCTAGACTATCAGTAAAAACAACAAAATATAGGTACGTGTAGTATGTACGTACATCTACTTGTCTGACACCAGTAACATAACAGAACTATTCAGTAGTTAGTGTACCTACCAACGCTAATGGTAGAGTTCTATCAAAGTTCTTTTGCAATCCTGGAAGCAAGCTCGGATTCTATATCTGTAGCTTATTCTTTGGTGTGGATATAATGGCTTAATATATTTTTTATCACATCTATTCTAAGATCTAGTTAATTCCTCGTAAGCAGGGACTAAAATAGCTTTTTAATCCCTGAGGACAAAAAGTGATTTGAATTTAGATGTGGATGTTTTTAGTAAAAGTTTCAATCACCAAAGAGATCAATCACAAACATTGTATTTACAAGTCACAGGCTGGTTTTTTTCGTTTATTTGGTTTTTTATATTTTTTACTTCATAATATATAATTTTTGTTTCTCAAAAACTACAACTGGAGACAAAATTTTCTGACACAATTTCTAATTCTCAATCCGTAAATAAATCGACAACTGTAACGGATGGTAGTGGTAAAATTGTTACGATGCACTTCTATAATTGTTAAAATATAAACATTATCCTCTAACGATTTGTATGTCTTATATTTCCTAATTATATCTAAATAAATAAACGTACTATTCTTATGCATAAGGTACTTACTTATTTTCTCATAGAGGGTGATAAAAAGTAGAGTGTCCACCTCTGGAGCCAACAACTATTTTAAGCTCGAGTAACTTTAAGATCCCTCACTACGCTCGTGATTGTACTCTAGAATCCTTCGTTCCGCTTCTGGATTCAAAGAAACACTCTCGCCTTTAAATTGGTTGTTTGGTCCTTTGGTAAACAATCTACAAATTGATAGCATATTTCCATTACTGTGCACCATCTTCTCGTAGTGGTTTATCAAAATCGGATCAGTTGCTGAGACGTGAAAAGTGAACAAGCAGACAGAGAGAGTTATTTTTGCATCTATATATTAATGTTTTATAATCATAATGACCTTGATTATAAATATCCGCTATTTAGAAATTGTAAAGTTTATCCACATTTTTTATTTATTTATGCAAATTTACGCCCTTTTCCACATCTCTTCGTATATTGTTTTTCTCGGTCCCACAGTTTACAAAGTAAACAAAAACAGACGTTCTTGTAAAAACAGTCACGTATTTAATATTATATATATTGTGTATTTCTTATACGTACGCTATGTGGTAGTATTTAATGTCGCCTTTTTATACAATTTTATACAATACAACTCCTTATTGTGTACATATATAGGCAGAAAATATACGAATAAATATAAAACGAGCTTTTGATAGGAACGCTTTATCGCAGCATTATTGGACAAACAAATATTGAACATTCCTTTAATATAATCTTCCGAGACTGTATTTTTAAATATTTTTTTAGCACGTACTTTCATCACCCGGAAGCTGCTGAGTGCCAAAAATTTTGCTGAAGCTGAGAGGATACTCCACGACGAGGGTCTAGGAGCTGGCAACGGGTTCTCAGTGAACATGATTTGGTCAGACGCATGGGGCTCACGTCAATTGTATAACGTAGAAGTCGCTCCGGATCTCAAGAGTGAAAGATCTCAGCTGAGTATACAAAAGTATGACAAGGAACCACTGGTGCATTGCAATGTGTGAGTATATGATGCACTATTTCACTCTGTAAACAATAATGATAGTCCAATTATCAGGCGAATTTGGCGCGGCTGATCTTGATGAATCTTCACATAGCTCTGACACACTCATTTGACGGCTATGACATAAAATTCCTAAGATAATGAATAGATTCAGGCGTTACTAATATACTATCATTAAATCCATATTTAATGATAACAAATATTATAAAAATATTGAAAGAAAATATTAAATTAATATTTTAATATAAAATATATAATACGCGTTATTATTAAGAAATTTCTCGATTGTGCGCTCGATGAGTCAAGACCTCCTGAGGGTGCTTGGTGTAGAATAGAAATGCGCCGAAAATTCTTTCGGTTTTACTACGTGGCGTTTGTGACGTCACTAGATATTTTTAAGTGTTTAATTAAAACATAAATTTAATATTTTGTTATATAACATTTTTTAAATATTTGTTATCATTAAAATTCCTAGCCTTAACTAAAAAAATTATTTCATACTAAGAAAGCGTCTTTTTATCGTATCTCACAATCATTACGAATTGAACCTGTTTTCTATACTACGGTATAATAAAGGTTTTAAATTAGTGCAATCTGCCAAGAGATCAGAAGTAACAAAGAGGTAAGGCGTAAATGCTTTGTGGTAAGGTACCAGACCAGTATCGTTTTTTCGGCAAAATCCTCACCACTTATGCAGTACAGTACAAAGATTAGAGAGTAGTATGAAGGTAGGTAGACCGTGGAAGGTACTAGATGTGAACGTAATAAAATACTTAAAGAAGTCGAACGCCTACCTTATGTAAAGTTCATAATACTAATGTAAAGTTCAGAAAATTTGCCATTGTATTAATGCTCTTTAAATAGGTACTGAATAGATGCGAACTGCAACGTAGCTTTTACGCTATTTGGCCTATATAAATTACATAAACTAAGTACTTTATTTCACCTCCTAATAATATATCTAAATTGACAGCTAAACAAAACTGTATTTTGTTCGACAGTGTCTAATCTTTTTTCTTCTTTCAGGTACCAAAGGCTGACGGTCAAAGAGGTGATAGGTCCAATAATTGACAGCAGTATGGTACGTCTTGGAGCGATTCGGAATCACGCAACCCCCCGGACGAGGCAAGACATAAAGAATATCCTATCTGACACGTCAGCAGAGCAGTTCCAAGTTTTCCAGGCGAAGCAAGACACTGTCATTAACACCATTGCTGCTGGTACAGAACTATTATATAAACCATATTTTTTTATAATTATAATTTATCTTGAGCGCTTGTATATATATACCACCCTCATGAAGAAACCTGTGAGTTCCGGCAGCTGTCCTGGAGAGCCAGTAATTCTAGGTTAAGCCTTTTAACACCTTCGAACACATCATCACTTACCATCAGGTGAGATTGTAGTCAAAGACATCAGGAATAAATTTTGACAAAAAAGCCGACATTACGTCCACAAACACAATATTCTATTTTTTTAATATTTCCATCGTAATAAACGCCATTATAAATTTATCAACTACCTACAGAAATAATTCCAAAGGAAATTCTTCCAAAGCCCTCTACTTCCAAGTTCCAAGTACTATCATAGCGAGATGCAGAAGCTTGCGTTGTGCTGTTGCAAAAAAACGACCACGAAATTTTGTGGCTGCCACAATTAAATTCGAAGCAACTGCATTGATACTACTTTTGAAGCGCTCGTAGCGAAGTTTACTTAGCTGTTCTTAACCGATCAGCAAAGTTAAGCAACGTCGCACGCGGTCATGAGTTGGATGGGTGACCGCTTATGACATTACTACTGAGCGCTTCCGTGCTTCGGAGGGCACGTTAAGCCGTCGGTCCCGGTTGTTGTCTTAGGATGGCAGTCGTTAAAGCATGGTGGTAGGGCAATTTGCGAATGCCCGCCTGGCTAGCTACCACCCTCAAGTAGAAAATCTGTCGCCAAGGACCTAACGGTGTGTTCCGACAGCTGTCCTTGAGCGCCAGTACTTCTAGGTTAGCTTGAACAACATCTTCGACCACATCATCACTTACCATCAGGTGAGATAGTGGTCAAAGACTAACCTATCAAGCATAAAAAAAAAAAAAAAATCATACAGCACACCGCGATTGCCCGTGACTTGTTGCAGTGGTGTTGGTTGTTAGTCCAGGCAAATTAGGCTAAAGTATGGACTTAATTCCGGAAGTTATGTTCTTGGGCATCGTAAGATGATACTTCTGTAGTCTCTCACTAGTTTGCACCATTTCTCGCGGGTACGTTAGGTCCTTAAATATTATTTGGTAGCAGTAAATTTGAAAAATACACATAAGTCTCTTAACCACGAATAACGGTTTTCTCGGAACATAATTTTGTTTATAAGTCCGTGAGTTTTAGGGGACACCCGAAAATTATTTTTGTTTGTCACTCTTTTCACTGTTTTGCAATACATCGTCTTATTTGACTGAATTATGTGGCAAGTCTAAATGGACCTTGATATTACAGTAAACTTATTGGTGCAGATGATTGTATTGTTGCTAGTAATTATTGTATTACATTTCGGTTTATTTTCAGGTATTTTCGACCTGGACAAGAAGTCTTGGAGCATCTACATAGACAAGCCTAACGCTTCTGAACCCGTCGCAGTTTTGCCGATACGGTTCACAGAATTAGATAATAATTTGTAATTACTTATACCACTAATACTGAGAAAAATAATTATTATTTATTTGGAGGCATTTAGTATATTAATATATAAAAATGTTTTGTCAAATGTTGTGCATAGATAGGGTCATCAGGCAAAAAAACTCATCAAGATATGTTCATATTTTCTTATGGTAAAATCATCTTGCCTCTTGTTGCGGCAAGTGACTAGCAATTTCTATCCTTTAACCGAAGAAGTTTGAAGTCTCATCATCAATTGTCATCTGTACTTAGAACTTTCCGTAGGGAAATCTAATTAAAACTGGACTCCTTGGGATCCCGCCGAGCCGTTTGGACGCCCATGCCAACAGACATAAAAAATTCCATTAAAATATATTTATTATAAAAATAAAAATGTATATCTTCGATTAGTAAGATTGTTTGAAGAGGTATATAAATAATTATAACAAGCGTTAGCGCCTTTTTATTTCAATATATAAATGTCATGAATAACGGAAGTAGCTCAATACGCCACGGGGCAAGGCGGCTTGCCCTGTTAGCCGCCCGAAGATGACGAAAAATACCAAACTTTCACAATGGAAAAAACCCTTCTAATTTTTGCTTTTTGTTTTAACTTCGTACACATGATCATAATAGGTAATTAAATCAATAGTAGCTAAGGTGTCGCAAGGGTATCCAACTAAGTATGTAAGCTTATAGATCATCGAATATTATTGTACTCACTATTATTTCATAAAAATAATGTTACTTTGCGCTTCTGAGCGTTAATGAACTCTAATTTTTATTAAACTATTCCTAGATACTTATTTTTGGTCTTATTTTTATTCTAAGTTATCCTTAATTTACTTCGATCATTAGAAGCCCGCACGTGATGCCTTGCTCCAGGCGTGAAAGAGGTGAGCGCCTACACGGAGGCTGCGATCTGAAAGAACGAAATGCACAAGATCGGGATCACGAGAAATCGCAATCCCGATCTTGCGCATCGGATGGATCGTGATCCTGTCCGATTACTACTGAAGTGAAAGCGGCTGGCAGTTTCACTTTGAAACCATTCGACTTTGTACTTAAAACTACAATGCAATTTATCGCTTGAAAGACTTGCAGAAGTCGCGCGGCTGCCCGCGGCCCGTCAACGTATATATTCTTTCATCCTATACCATGTATTATACATTGTTCCCTTCCTCCCGGACCTCTGACCTGAGCAGACGTGCTTGTGAACACTATTTTATATCTTTTCTGTTTTGAAAAATAAAATCAAGTGATAATTGCGACGGAAAAAAAATAGGAGCCCAGAAACAAGTGGAAGCTATTTATGCTGCGCGGCGTAGACGCAAGAGCACTTCACAGTGTGTGTGAGTAACCCACCTATCTTTACACAAACTTATGGACAACGTAGTTGCATATGTAATGCTAATTAGTGCCATCACCTTTTGCCAATTGCATTCGGACATATTATAAAGAGAGACAAGAACATTATTAGAACCTTGTATAGAGTGGAGATCTTCTAAGAGTGGACGGAAAGCGTTATTGTTCTAAATCCTCGATCGCGTCCATCTTATGCTGACCTATATTCGGTGAACGGTATTAAGTTACTTCTTTGATTTCTTGGTATCCTGGTAAATTGAACGAACGATACGTACGATGCCGCGCACTCAACGCACCCCCCCGCCATGCACCCCCCCGGCTGAAATCCATTGCCCCGCGGCTCCATTGAATGCACTTCAACTTCAACAACCAAGCTCTGGTTCAGCACCTGATTTGACTACAATTGGATCTAGTGAAGCGGAATACTCAGGCTTCACATCTAAAAGGTTAAACAAAAGTAAGCGTGAAGTTGACACGGACGATTTAAAAACCTCTATTAACAATCTAAACAAGCTCCTGACTACATCTATGGCGAAACAAGACTCTAAACTTGCAACAGTCGTAAGTGCAGTCAGTGAAATTAAACAACAAAATGAGAATATAGTGAAGTCAGTCGAGTTTTTGTCGGAAGAGAATCGGAAACTAAGTACGAAACTAACTACAATGCAGAGCGAAAGAAATGACCTTCTTCTTTACATAAAATCCCTGGAGGAAAAAGTGGAAACTATGGAGCGGAATTCTCGTGCCGCTGGCCTTGAATTACGTAATTTTACATACAAAGCGGGTGAAACTAAAAAAGACTTATCAGAAATAATAGTAAAGATCGGTGAAAAGCTCAACACTCAAATTCAAAGTCATGAAATTAAAGATATCTTTCGGACAAAGTCAAAAGGCGAAAACAAGCCCATCATCGTTGAATTTACTTCTGTGATTAAAAAAGAAGAACTGCTAGAATCCCTTAAAAAGTTCAAACGTGACAGGAATGGTCAATTGGAGTCCTCATCGTTTGGTATCAAGGGGGATTCTACAAGAGTTTTTATTTCTGAGACATTAACTACAAAAAACAGGCGGTTGTTTACTCAGGCACGTGACTTCGCAAAGACAAATTTATATAAGTTCTGCTGGACTTCCCGCGGCTTTGTATACATCCGTAAAGGAGATGGCCAGCCGGCTATCCGCATCGCCAGTGATGAAGACCTCGACCGTTTAAGAACTACCACGTGACTAGTTTATTCTCTTGTGTCCCTAAAATACAACAGCATACTTAGGATAAGTCTTAATTACCGTTTTTTATGTTATACATTTATTATTAGTGTTAAAAAAATGCCATTATTCACACCCCCACACACAAATTTATCCAAATCACAATTTCCTGATAAACACATAATTCACTATCACACACATACCCTAAACCGTTGCAGAACACACTCTCAATATTTGTCTTCTGATTATCACTACCTCTTAGCCAACATTAATCTACCAGTAAAGTTTGATACTACAGTGACACTACTCGTACCAATGATTTTTCTCACATATTATTATGGATAGCACCATTAACAATATATCCACAGAGCTTGATGATTATAGAATAACCCGTTCACTAATATGTGACCCTGAAGATTGCCATAACTACTTCAACGATAAAAATAATGGGTTAACTATAACTACACTTAATATCCGAAGTATTTATAAAAATTTTGACCAGTTTCAACTGTTACTTAATAGATCTGGTATAAAATCCCATTTCATAATACTGACTGAATGCTGGTTAGAAACCCACAAAACGCCTCCTATATTATCTAACTACAACATATTTTTCACAACTAAGTCCAAAAACCAAAATGATGGTATAGTAGCGTATGCTAGAGACCATTTGGAATGTATTATAGAAGAACCTGTTTTCGATGGTGCTACCTGTTTAATTGTTAAACATAAAAATAATGCTATTATATCTATTTATCGATCCCCATCAATACGCGTAATCAACAATTTTCTTGAATCATTAGAAGCAATAGTAAACGGACTAAATAAATATAAAAATATATTTATTGTTGGAGACATCAACATAGATATAAAGCCTACAAACAATGACCAAAACAGTTCTAGATATCTTGATCTAGTGCATAGCTTAGGGTTTCTACCAGGACACACCTTGCCTACCAGGGACATGAACTGTCTTGACCATATACTAATCAAATCCAATTGTACTGGTACATGTCTCGTTCTAAACACATGTATCACAGACCATAAAGTAGTACTTCTCAACCTAAATAACCCTATTAGTAATAAAATTTCAAAAACTTTCAATAAAATTAACTATGATAATGCTCTGGTTCACTTACAAAACACTGATCTGTACTTTATTTCTAATATGACTGATCCCAACCTTGCTGCTGAAGCACTTTCTAAAGCGATTATGTATTCTATAAAAATAAATACAAAAATTTTAGCAGTACCACGAAGCCAAAGAATTATAAAACCATGGATTACGATTGGTTTAGTAAGATGTATCCGCAACAGAGACCGCATGCACTTAAAATTAAAGAAATCACCTAATAATGAGATACTTAAAATAACTTACACACGATATAGAAATTATTGTAATCTTACATTAAGAAACTTAAAAATAGCACACGAAAAATCTGAATTAGAAAAGGCTGGTAATAACAGTAAAGTAATGTGGAATAAAATTAAAGAAATAACAAACACGAATAAACTAAAGAACCCACCTACTGAACTATTATCACTAGAGCCCAACCCTAATGATTCAGTTGGGAAAATCAACAAATATTTTGCATGTGTTGGCACCAACTTAGCCCAAGCTATTACTAATTCCAATGATCTGAACACAAATAAACAAACCTATTTAAATTTACCTCCCTTTACTTCTGATTCTTTGGTTTTACTGGAAACTACTGAATCTGAAATTGAATCATTGATCCTTAACTTAAAATCTAACAGTTCTGGAGGATGGGATAGAATACCAACTTTATTTATTATAAAGGCTAGGCGTATTATTGTTCCATACCTTACAAAAATTTGTAACCTGTGCATTGCAAAAGGTGTCTTTCCTACCATCTTTAAAAAATCTCTCATCCACCCAATATACAAGGATGGAGACAGAAACTTAGTTAGTAATTATCGTCCTGTCTCAGTACTACCTGTCCTTTCAAAAATACTAGAAAAACTTCTTAATAAACAATTAATACAGTTCATGGAGAAAAAGCTTCTACTATCATCATCTCAATTCGGTTTTCGCAGGGGCAGGAGCACTGAAGATGCCGTTAACCACTTAATAAGTCACGTGACTAGCCTAGTTGACAAGAAGCAAAAAGTGATTGGTGTTTTCTTAGATTTGAAAAAGGCTTTTGACACTGTTTCCGTACCCATCTTGATTGAAAAGATGGAGAGGTATGGGATACGTGGGCTACCGCTGCAACTTTTCAAAAGTTATTTGCAAGATAGATCTCAGTGCGTAAAAATAAACAACTTTGTTAGCAGTGATATTCCTATGACAGTTGGTGTCCCGCAGGGTAGTGTGCTCGGTCCCAGTCTTTTCTTGATGTATATTAACGACTTATGCAACATAGAATTATACAACGGTTCTATTTTCAGCTTTGCGGATGATACCGCACTTGTATTTCATGAGGAGACTTGGGAGGGAGTGCAATTACTTGCCGAACAAGGTATTATGAAGGTACACAAATGGTTGAACTGCAATCTTCTTACCCTCAACTTAAATAAAACAAATTTTATGACCTTTACTATGAATGATTCCACCAGGCCTTTACATAATTTTAAAATACAGGTTCATAATGATTGTGAACAGAATTTAGGTAACATATGTAACTGCATGGAGATTAAAAGGACCAGGGAGCTTAAATATTTAGAAGTCATTATTGATGATCTGTGCACGTGGCATGCTCATATTGACCTCATAACATCTCGAGTACGCAAATTGTCATGGGTTTTTAAAAAACTGAGACACGTTGCCAATAAGGAACTACTGGTTATGGTTTATAGATCTATTTGCCATTCAATCATACAGTATTGCATATCTATTTGGGGAGGAACACATAAAACGTTCCTTTTAAAAGTAGAAAGAGCACAGCGTTGTATTTTGAAGGTTATGCTGTTCAAGCCGTTTAGATACTCAACACGACAATTATATGATGATTGTAAATTATTAACTATCAGACAGACGTACATCTTACATATAGTTCTTAGAAAGCACATAATAACACCTTATAACAAAACTGATACTACAAAAAGACGAAAAGAAAAAGTTTGCAAAATCACCCGACCACGAACAGCGTACCTTATACGCCAGACAACATATATGTCAAGCTTTTTATATAATAAAATTAATAAAGATTTAAATATTCACGAGCTCACACACTGGGAAAGTAAATTTAAATTATATGAAATGCTCTTAAATATGGACTACGAAAAAACGGAAGAATTTGTAACCACTACTATTTAACAATTTAACTCACACCTGCCACAAAACAAATATCTTTCCTTTCCCTACTCCTATTTCTCTCTCTCACACACACACACACACACACACTAACACACACACGCGCACACACACACGCGCACACACACACACACACACATTGCCAAGTAACGTGGCATAAATAACGAAGTACCATATAATAGTAAATTTAGCTTTAGTTATAAATGTATATTGTGTACACACTTTGAATACAAACTTACGTTGATTCATTTACTTAGTGTTAATGTAGGTAATACATGTATTTACAAATAATTGTACCATATAGGAAGGTGGTCCCCAAGATACAGGTTTACCTAGTTTGGGGGCCAAAAGTATTTTGTATTTGTAAAACATTTTTATATCAATAAACGTTATTATTATTATTCACTTTATTTATTATACAACATAATTTTAAATTTTTTACAACATTATTACAAAAATAAATATTATAAAAAACTTAAAACTAGGGTGCCGCTGGTCGCGGGGCAGAGCCCAAGCGACCAGTGGTTAGGGCTGCAGAGAGAGGAACCTCCGGACAATGCGTGTTGTGTCCAGTATCACTGCCTTCTGCATCAGACCCTTGATCCAACCATCTAGCGAGAGCCTCTTAAGGTGTTGGTCGAGGCTCTTCGCTATAAGGCCGTTCGCCGAAACGACTATCGGGACAATGATCGTCGAGTCAACATCCCACATGGCGGTTACCTCGTGAGCCAAATCAAGGTACTTGCTGACTTTATCCTTTTCGGCCTTAACGATATTCTCGTCATGTGGGATGGTGATATCTACGAGCACTGCCCGGCGCTGGGATCGGTCGACCACCACGATATCAGGTTTATTGCAAACAATAGTCCTGTCCGTGATGATAGAGCGGTCCCAGTAGAGCAATGCACGACCATTCTCGAGAACTGGCGCCGGTGCGTACTGGTAGTACGGCACCTCTGACTCAACAAGGCCGTATTGAAGGGCAAGTTGCTGGTGGATGATCTTGGCCACTTGGTTGTGCCTGTGCAAATACTCGCCGTTAGCAAGATGCGAACAACCGGAAATGATATGCCTGAGTGACTCTCCGGGTCGGCGGCATGCTCGACAAATGTCGACCGTACCGTCCTTCAAGATATATTTCCGATAGTTGTTCGTCATCATTACTTCGTCTGCAATTGCACAGGCAAAACCCTCGGTTTCCCCAAAGAGGTCTCCGAAGCGTAGCCAATTCACCGAAGCTGGTAAATCCACATCAGGCCCTGTTAGGGCCCGGAAAAACCTACCGTGCAGCTCCTTGCCTTTCCATACTGCCTTGCGGTCATCGGTGCTCAGCATCGTTGGTTTGCGCCAGTTATCGTTCGCCAAGGAGAGCGGTGTGAGGCCCTTGTCAACCGCCACGACATCGCGATGCATCCCGCACTCGTGGTTACGGAAATAATCCCTGAGATTGCACACTTCACGGTTGTGAAGGGTCTTGGCATTTAAAAAGCCGCGACCTCCCCATTTCCGTGGAATGTACAGTCTCATAACGGACGAGCGCGGGTGTAGCATGCGATGTGAAGTGAGCAGTTGTCGGACCTTTCTATCCAGGGCGTCCAGCTCAGTCTGTGTCCACTTCAGTATGCCAAAGGAGTATATCAGTAGAGGCATCACCCAACCGTTAAAGGCGCGCGCCCTGTTGCCTCCAGACAAAAGACTTTTAAGTACTTTTGTCAGGCGGAAAAAGAAGCGCTCCTTTACCGATTTTTTGATGTCCTCTACCGAAATACCCAACGACTCTGACATACCGAGGTACTTGTAGGTCTCGACTTCGGAGAGAGATCTGAAAGTCATTGTCTCAGAAAGCTGCAAATTCGGAGAATTTACAACGTTCCCCTGCTGTACATGCAAGACCGCACACTTATCTACACCAAACTCCATCCTAATGGCACTACTGAAAACCTGTGTAGTTTTTAGTAGCTCCATCAAGTCTTGGCGTTTCGGAGTAAACAGCTTGAGATCGTCCATGTACAGCAGATGACTAATGACCTCACCTCCTCTTCGAAGCCGAAAGCCTAGCCCTGAATCCTTCAGCAAAGTGCTGAGAGGATTTAACGCTAGGCAAAACCACAATGGACTTAGACTATCACCCTGGAAGATGCCCCGCTCAATCATTATAAAGTCCTGCGGGTCAGAGGAAGTGTTGCTACCACCTGGTTGACGAAGGACTGTGGTCCACTGTCTCATACACGCAGCTAAAAAGGATTTTAGGGTTGCATCAATTTTATACAACTCTAATATCCTTTCCAGCCATGAATGAGGCACTGAATCATAGGCCTTCTTGTAGTCAATCCAGGCAACAGAGAGAGCCCCTCTGTTCCGCCGAACTTGTTGGCTAATGGTCATATCTATGAGGAGGAGCTCCTTAGTACCACGGGACCCAACCCTACATCCATTCTGAGCAGGGGCTAAAACATTGTTCGCAACAATGTGCGTGTTAATTTTTGTGGTCAGAATGGATGTAAGGAGCTTGTAGATGGTAGGCAAGCACGTGATAGGTCTATAGTTTTTCGGATCCGTGGTACTACCGGACTTGTGGAGCAGGAAGGTGATACCGGTAGTCATGAAACGGGGAAGAGAACCAAGCTCAAGGGCCTCTTGAAATTGAGTTGCCAATCGGTCATGTGAGCAACGAATCCATTTTATCCAGAAGTTGTGCAATCCGTCCGGGCCAGGACTTTTCCAGTTCTGGGTCGAACGAATTGCACAAGTAACGTCTACGGGGTCTATATTAACAGACCCCATGGATTCGATAGACTCACATTCCCGCTGGACAACACTAATCCAATCACCTTCTGTGTGCTCGACGGGTATCGACCAGATGCCACGCCAGAAATCATTCATGGTACAGGCATCAGGTAGTTGTCCATCGATCACACTCTGATTGGTCCCTTCCCACTTCCGGTATACCTTCTTCTGATCACTTTGAAAGAGGCGATTAAGCCAGTATCTATCAACACGCTCTCTGTAGCGACGAATACGACTCGCCCACGCATAAAAAAAAAAAAAAAAAAAAAAAAAAAAAAAAAAAAAAAAACAACTACCGCTGACAGAAGTCGCCTTTTTTCACAAAACAATTTTAAAATTGTGTTTTTACAGTTTTTGTAAGAAATTTCATTACTTTATTATTATTATTATTATTATTATTATTATTGTAGTGACACAGACAAAATTGAAAATGGTTTATCAGTACGGCTGCTGCGCTGCGGTATTTTATTATCTTGATCACGATATGGTGCATCGTTTAGTATACGTATAAATAACAGGTAGGTAAAGGCTCGAGTAAATGCGTGTGAAATGTATTCCAATTCAAATTATATATTGGGAACTTAAGCGATGGCATAAATTATAAGAAACACGATGTTAACCGCGAAAGATTTTGACTTAAACTGTGTTGCAGGTACCAACGCCCACGTGCTTAAGAACTAAATTTAGTTCCTCAGGTTTATCATATGTACAGTGAAAGTTAAATGATATATAGTTAAAAGATTCTTATATGTCTCTCTTTGAGTGTTTGCGTGTAGTTTAACTATATAAAACTATTTTTTATTGACGTATTTGCAGTATAAATTATAATATAGCTAAGTTAGTAGCTAAGTTCTCTCCGGTACCCATGTTCTGCTAATCATGGTCTCGGAGTAGATATATCCTCTGTCCGTGTTGAAAATTTTAATAGTAGACTGAGAATTGTTATTGTTTCTGTTTTCCGCTCTTTAGCTGCTACAATTTTTTGCCGCCATTGTGATTGAACTATATAACGCATATTTTATTTGATTTTCCGTTACAACAGGTATCAGTTCAGACTATATTGTTTATTAAACCAATCCCAGGTTTCAAGAGCGTTATTGAGTAGGTTCTTAAGATGTTAATATTCAGTGTAAATGGTCCGGGACTAAAGAGCCCGTATTGTAATTAAGATTGGTGTTATGAACTTATAATGCACAAAACGTATGATTTGGCGCTCAGACGATCGCCCAAAATTTGGCACCATAGATCGCTTTTTAGTAGGTATCGTCGTTCGCAGTTTTGTTTCCAGCAAGTCAACATTTTTATGTTTTTCTTAAGCTATGATAGCCAGCGCTTATATCTATGTACTGCGGCGGCACAGGTCCATGGTTCGATCCCCGCGGTCGGTATTTTAAGAATGCGCGTCTGATCTGTCACTAAGCACCTAATGGTGTATTCCGGCATGAGGCCCTGAGAGCCAGTAAAATTACAGTCACATGATGAAACTTAACAACTGTACTGTCTCACTTAGTAACTGTCTCAGGGTGAACGGCGCAGTGCAGTTCGTCACTGGCGAGGAAATGCATCTGTTATATGCAGAGGATACCGCTTAAGTTCAGGTGGGCCCCGTACTCGTTCAGTCATAATAATATAAAAAAAAGATCTTATAATAAAATAAAAAATAAAAAATCGCTTAACATGTGACTGTACGTGTTAGATGTATTAATACATATAGAAGAGTTACGGTACCATTCAGAAAGTTAAGTGTTTGAAAAAGCGCTTCTTTCGATCAGATTAAGTCTATACTCTGGTTTTTAATTCGAGATCAAAAAGGTAAACAAAGAAATGTCAATATATGTCATTGTCAAACTGACTGGTCAGGGGTATTCAATATTTTTTCTTCAAAATATTTTTACGTAATCCGTAACGGCACTGACACACCCCGCTGCGCTAAGTTTCACACATTTTTATTAAATTGAAAAAATCCACACCTATATACAGTATATATATATATTTACCTTAGTCGCCTCTTAAGACACCCATACGGGAAGAAACGGGGAGTGACATTATAACCCAGCATCCCATGGGACGTTGGGCCACAAAAATACCGGAAGGTGGGAAGAAGCACCTTCTAGACAACTAACAAACTCTGCTGCGATCATCAAGATGCCTGCCAAGCGTGGGGATTATGGCAAATCCCCCCATTGGAACCTTGTTCAACGGTGGAAGTTTCGGATTTGATTGTGTGACTTGCGCTTGAGGAGGTATATAGTTTCTGATTTTGGTGAGAAAGTATACAAAAGTATTAATAACCTTTACTAAATTATACTTATGAATTTTGCTGTCTTGAAAAAATGTTGAATAATCTGCCGTATCTATAGCGTGAAAAGTGATCTAGGCGAAGTGAACTCACCGCTTCCCTTATTTTTGCGGACTATCCTTCTGACTAAAACTGACGTTGTTCCCAACATGTCCGCGGTGTTTAGGGCACTTGAAGCAGTGATGGCTAAGTGGCATTGGCTATGGAATGCCGCGCAGCAGGTCCATGGTTCGAATCCCACCGCGGGCTTGAGCTTCACCGCATGTTGGTAGGGTATTTCGCGAATGTCCGCCTGGATAGCGACCACCCTCAACTAAAAAATCTGTCACCAAGCACCAAACGGTGTGTTCCGGCAGCAGTCCTTGAGAGCCAGTGAAATTACAGGCACATGAGACTGTATAGACAGAGGTTAGTCCGCTTAACATCAGGTGGGCCTCGAGTGTGTTCTGTCACAAGAACATAAAAAAAAGCAATACTCGTCTTTTGGCCACGCTATAGATGTGTGTTAAGAAGCACTCTTAAATTTGCGAACACGTTTCTTAACAGGAGATACAATATCTTTGGTTGTTGAAGACCCCGGTTAGAGCTCTAGCTGGGAGCCTCCATATTACGAAAATAAATAATTCGCAACAATAAACAAAAACTGAACACAACTCTCTAAAAATAACTATAAAAGATAAAAACAATAATAAATAACAAGGAAATTCACAATAACAAGAAAAATTAGATTGAGAAATACATTCGAATCTAAATACGATTTACGGACAAGCAAAATGGCGTCAGCTAGAAAATGTCGACGATTCCGCCAGTGGCAAAAAAACAGAAAAATCTTAATAATAAATAACAAGGAAATTCACAATAGCAAGAATAATTATTGACAAGAGATATATTCGAATCTAAGTACGATTTACGAACAAGCAAAAATGGCGCCAGCTGGAAAATGTCGACGATCCCGCCAGTGTGGCAATTAAAAATAAAAAAATCTAACACCAGTTTTTTCAGGCTTGAATATATGCGTAAATATGTACGCGCATAAAAATGTGTTTTATTAGTGAATACTAAAGTAATCAATTATTGCTTAATATTTTTTTTTATGTTAAATGCTTCATCGGTTTCCAAAATTAGTATAATTACTAAGTACATGTAATTTTTTTGCACGGTTAACCCCTTTGATTACATTTTTGATCTCGAATTAAAAACCAGAGTATAGTAGTCTAGTTGATCACACCGTCCTCTACGACGGCATAGAACATATAATAATACTACGTATAGAATGGACACTCCTCACCCCCCACCAAAACGAGCCTTCCTCACCCTGCCTCCGATTCTGAGCTGTCGCTGAGCTGACTTGGGTACAGATCGGAAGCTTTTCCTATAGGTACCTTTGACATTATTAACATAATACTACGAGCTACATACAAACAAGCACTACAGCTACTACAATTTAGAGCATGTAGACAACCTACGAGTCACTGCAGATTTAGTTCAAAAGCTCCAGCCCACTACCAGTTGGCAGCGTGGCCAGCATGCTGGCAGTATTGCCCAGTTGAATTGCAATGCTTTTATGTTGGGCCAAATAGGTGCCAGCATTTTGAAAATATTTGAGATTGGTTACCCACTACCTTCGAGAAAGTAACCCGAAGAGACGCCATTCTATTAGCTTTGTAAGAAACAAATTTCTGTAAATTTTTCTCATATCGAAACACGTTCTAATTGGCTAAGCCACGACCACGTGATTTATAGTGATGGGACGGAATGAATGTGCAATTTTGATCGATATCGATATAGTGCATATATAGAACATCAACGTGGTAATATATCTATA
Organism: Plagodis pulveraria; assembly: GCA_963890685.1. Taxonomy (NCBI): domain Eukaryota; kingdom Metazoa; phylum Arthropoda; class Insecta; order Lepidoptera; family Geometridae; genus Plagodis; species Plagodis pulveraria. Next base: position 7,026,020 of record OY982949.1, on the reverse strand, counting down.
AACATCTTAAGCGTTGAGTGTGAATTATATTTATGCTTGGCTGTAAAAAGTAGGTAAACAATGGAAACTACTGTGTAACAAAACCTAATGTACTCCACCATTGCTATCGGTGTCATGTTACGGTGACATTCTACTAAGTCTATTTTTAATTAAGTCAGCGCATTTTAGCTAATCCACATAATGTAAGTTAATATTTTAGTTTTCACAGCTATCAATAAGAGAAAATAAAATACAGAAGAAATATGAAGCAGTGATGGCTCAGTGCCATTGGCTATGGACTGCCGTGCCACATGTCCATGGTTTGAATCCCGCCGCGGGCTTGAGCTTCAAAGCATGGTGGAAGGGCATTTTGCGAATGCCCGCCTGGCTAGCGACCACCCTCAAGTAGAAAATCAGTCGCCAAGGAACTAGCGGTGTGTTCCGGCAGCAGTCTTTGAGAGCCAGTGAAATTACGGGCACATGAGAATTAACAACTATGTCTCAAGGTGACGGGCGCAGTGCAATTCGTGACTTGTGACGAAATGCATCTATTATAGGCAGAGATTAGTCCGCTTAACATCAGGCGGGCCTCGTGCTTGATCCGTCACAATTACATAAAAAAAGACTAAAACAACGGAAAAAATTGTAAGTTAGAATACTCATTCTAACTTATGATTTTACCACACTCATTCTAGCTTACCAAATATTTATTGTTTTATAAGCTTTAAGTTATATATATATAGGTTATAAATAAAGTAATTACTATGATTAACATCTCTTAAAATAAGTAAAATATTAAATGACTCCCTTAATAACCTAATCAAATATCAAACTACGACATTATTGAAAAAAATTAGATCGCTGAGTATTAAGAAATTCGGTATTTGAAAATATTAAAAATGGTTTATTATATAATGCTTCCATCGAAGTGTAACAGGTTTAGGTATAAAATAAGTATTTGAGTGTGTTTAGATATACATAAAACTAATTCAAACAAGTAAAATAAAGATCTTCTATACAATACATATATTAATTTAATAATAATATTAATGGCTATATACAAAATACAAATACATATACAAAATAGTTTATTGCATAATAAAATATGACACAATATTAATTGTTGAAGCCCTGCCTTTTGCTTATATAATAAGTGTATAGGTGTAGTAGATATTTTACTACACCTATACACTTAACTATGTAAGACAAAACTATATAGATATAAATTAATTAGTTGTACGATATCTGTTTAAATTCCACTGTATCTTTTAGAAGCAGTGATGGTCGAGATGACTATGAATTTCCGTGTAGAAATTCCATGGTTAGAATCAAAAATTGACCATAAGAAGGGTAACATAATATCGACAATAATTATCTATATAAAATCGATATACAGCACCATAAGCACTGTTATCACAACACTAGGAGGAAGGATATTTTAAATTTGGAGTGTGTCCGATACAACACACTAGTTGCCAGATAGACCGAACCAAGAATTCCACTCTCGAGGTTAGTTTCTCGATGCCCACTACCGATGTTAGCATATTTGCGCCGCTTGAGTTGCTCCACCGTAATAGCCGCGGCCCCAGCCCTCACGTTGGTTTCAGAAAGATGTGACGTTGCTAAAGTGTCTAGCGTCCTACACTTCGGGCCACCCTAACTTCCACTGAAATAGAGTCATGCCGTCAGGTCTTTTACCATCGTCACGCATTAGACCATTCGGTTCGAGAATAGCTGCAACATTGACGCTGGTAAAAGCCCGGCGAATGATATCGTTAAGGCTGGCGTGGCGAGAAACTTGACCAGTAGGTACTTCGAGAACAGTAGAGGTCATAATGACGGAGTTGATCAATTGCATCACCACACTTACACTAGTGATGTGCAACACTACACCTTGCACCTAAGCGTGATCTAATAGCGAGACGAAAAGCGGATGGGTCTATAGTTTTGTAACAAGAAATGGCTTGTAACCAAAGGCCAGATTCCCACACAGAAACAGCGATAATACGAGCACGATCTGCGATGCTAGGACACCTATTTAAAAGTTCTTTCCGTGCTAGCTCGCATGGGGGCCGATCCCGCTGTCCATTAGACGAAAATTGTCTGTAAGTAGATACTCGCAAGTTATTCGATACAGTGTTTGCATCGCCTGCTAAGGTACCGAACAATAAATTTAGATTGGAGACATTGAATTTATTAAGTGGATGGCAAGGCTCAAGATGGCTGGTCCCAGAGGATCACTCTGTTGACATCCTATACGGATGATAATTATACACATATCGCTATTTTGGTTTGTTAATTTTGTTGATTTGCCGTAGCATTGCTTAAGAAAAGAATACAATTCCGGGCTTTAATCTTTCACTCTAGTCAAAAGGGTGCCTCTATCTAAAGAGTTGGATGCATTTTTAACATTTACCTTCAAAAGCATATCACTATAATTTTGAAATAGAAATGTGCGTAGTGAATGTACAGCAGCCTCACAACCACCCTGCGGACCAAAACCGGATAGTTACTTAATTATTGACAATATTCAAATTATAAATAAGTAGGTTCCCTTATTTGCTTACAAAATACCTAACATTGATTTATATTATGATTTCAATTGGTGGAATAGTCAAGAACTTTCTTTTGCTATAAAAGTTCAGGGTGGTACACAGACGACGCGACGGTAAAATACTATACTACTATTACTGAAGGTGGAATGGATATATAGACGACGGGTATTGGAACTATTGAAATGTGTCAAACAGGTAAGACGGAGATACGGCGATAGTTTTAAATTTGAATTACCAAAGGAAGAAGCCTGAAGCGCTCGTAGCGAAGTTTACTTAGCTGTTCTCAACCGATCAGCAAAGTTAAGCAACGTCGCGCGCGGTCAGGAGTTGGATGGGTGACCGCTAGTGACATTACTACTGAGCGTTTCCGTGCTTCGGAGGGCACGTTAAGCCGTCGGTCCCGGTTGTTGTCTTAGGATGGCAGTCGTTATAGCATGGTGGTAGGGCATTTTGCGAATGCCCGCCTGGCTAGCTACCACCCTCAAGTAGAAAATCTGTCGCCAAGCACCTAACGGTGTGTTCCGGCAGCTGTCCTTGAGAGCCAGTACTTCTAGGTTAGCCTGAACAACATCTTCGACCACATCATCACTTACCATCAGGTGAGATAGTGGTCAAAGGCTACCCTAACAAGCATAAAAAAAAAAAAAAAAAAAAAAAAGGAAGTATGAGAAATGTTTGTGAATTGTGGCAAATCATGAAATGTGGTTATAATGTGCTGAAAAATAATGACTCACACAAAACTAAACTACTGATCCGAGTAGCGGGTGGAAGACGCTGCTTAGACCTTAGAGTGGGAAAAAAATATAATAATAATAAGGGCGTGAATGTGTTGGAGGTTGGTTTGTAATCAACTAAACAACTACTGAAACAAAACATGTATTACATAAAATTCCTGGAGGAGAAAGTAGCAATTATGGAGCGCAATTATCGTGCCTCAGGCCTTGAATTATGTAATTATAAAGCAGGTGAAACTAAATAGACATCAGAAATAATAGTAAACATCGGTAAAAAGCTAAACACACAAATTCAACGTCATAAAATCAAAGATATCTTTCAGATAAAGTCAAAAAGCAAAAACAAGCTCATCATCGTGGAATTCATTTCTATGATTATAAAAGAAGAACTGCTAGTTTCATCTTTTGAGTCACCATCTTTTGGTATAAATGGTTATAAAAAAGGAAAGTTACACAAGAATTGTCGCAATGGACGAGACTACCTTATGTACATAAATCTTTTTACCGAAACACGTACAGCACATTTCATTGTTTCACCTACCTAGTACATAATACCTAGTCAGTGTGAATGGTTCACATGCCAGTGCCCCACCCCACGCGGGGGGTTAATAGTGTTTTCCACTAGCCACGGAAATCATTCAAACAAGTTTTTGTATCGACCATAAACAAAAGTTTTGTTTTTTTGTATACTGTTTCGGGTAAAATATTCGCAGGAGACGCGACTTAATACAAGAATTTGCAGGAGATACACCTATGATCTATGGTTTATTCTTTTGATGGGAAGAGATGAATCAGCATATAAAAATACCACCAGAGTATCGATATTTATTAACAAGAGTTGTAGTACTCACATCTTTATTCGATACTAACTTTTACCCACGGCTTCGTCCGCGCGGACTATCCCTCAGGAACCATTACTGGATAAAATTAACTTAACCCTCCTCTTTTGGGGGTCGTGTAAAAAGTATTATGTACTAGCAAGCCCGGCGAACTCCGTTTCGCCACCAGATGGCTTCGTTTTATGTAACATTTCGTTTGGTGATTGAAAGAAAAAGAAATTATTATATACGTGTCCGCAAATTATCCGTTTCATTGAAGTGCTCTTTGGTAAACCACATTTTTTTTTTTGGTCTGACGTTAACACAAACAAAGGTTTCCCAACTCGTGAACACGCAACGTATAACTGCCCATGTGAAAAACAATGATTTTCTAAATTTATCCCGCAAACACTAAGCGATTGGCCTTGCTACTTGTTAATTGTCATTGCGAACGTAAGGCGAACTGGAAATTGCAATCGTTTGAAGACAAACGGAAGATCAGTCGGAATCATTGGTATTCGAGGAATACATACATTTTCACCTGCGTACTTTCCGTTAATAATGGTTGCCTCGATCAAATTCGGCATAAGTCTTCTCTCGTCTCTACCGAAAGTCGGGTACCGTTGCAAAGTCGCGGTGGATTCAAATTACGCAATATGATAATAACTGTACCAACTTTGAGTTGCAAGTTATGTGGTGGAAATCCTGGTAACTCCAGAGAGTTCAAAAACTCCGTTGGATAATTTACTACATCATCGGGATTTGTTATGGAATCAACGGATTTGTATGTCACCAAATCGCCAGCAATTTTTGATTGAATGGTGAAATTCAGTGCGTGTACATCATTATTCTTTGCGGCAAGAATTGCTCGTTAACTTAACCAAGCATAATTCTGATAATTCTCACTAATGTTTGGGAAAACATTTTCAATAAGAGCTGATTGAGAGTCTACAAATCGGCAAAAGTCGTTGGTAAGAGTAATTAATCCAGAATTCGCATCAACTGGGACTTTTCCATTTCCAACAGCTAACAATTGTTTGGAAAATAGTGCAGCACTTTGATCATTTTGAAGTTGAACTCTCATATTAGTGGTTAGCGATAATGTTTTTACGTTATTCCATAAAGGTGATTCCTTCAGGCAAGCATTCAATTCATCTGCAGGCGTTCCACGGGGAATTACTGGCAACGTCTGCCTGAAGTCGCCTGCCAACAATATCATCAAGCCGCCAAAGATGTTGTTATTTCGCCGAAGATCCTTCAGTGGGAAGTTAAGTGCTTCAAGTGATTTCTTATGTGCCATTGTGCACTCTTCCCAAACAATGAGCTTGCATTGCATCAACAATTTTCCCATTGCACTGGATCGGGAAATATTGCATGTTGGAGTATCAATTGTGTTTAAATTGAGTGGCAACTTAAGCGCAGAATGTGCAGTACGACCGCCATCTAGAAGAGTCGCCGCAATTCCAGATGATGCTAACGCCAAAGCTATCTCACATCTTGATCGAATAGTTGCCAAAATCAATGAAATGACAATTTTTTTCCCTGTTCCTCCAGGTGCGTCCAGGAAGAACAGTATTATTGTATACCACCGCTTGCATTAATGTTTCGTATACTTGTTTTTGCTGTTCATTCAGCAACGGCACATTATTTCGAACGAATTCCTGCAATGTATCAACATTGTATTGCAGCTCTCGATTTAATTCTTGTTTGAATGCATCGTGCATCGATCGATTTGGCGCAATCATTCCTACTTCAATCAGTAGCTTGTTTGCAATAGTCAAGCATTGATCCTCAATCAGAACCAATCCTTCATTGTAGATTTCATCGGTTATTTGGATGTCAGGATTATTCGTTTTAATGCGCAAGCGATGCAAGATATCTTTACATATGTCGTCTTTGTATTTGTTCCATAATTGAATTGGTTGTGAAGGAAAACATGTGGTGCTGATAATTGCGAACAGCGTTCGTATTTGGTACGCATTTGATGAAACAACTGAATCCGCAAGTGTTAAATCCCAATGAGAATCGTTCTCCAGCAAACCCAATAGTGGACATGCTTCTCGATATGTTTGGCATTGGTGGCCATTCACAGTTTTCAAATGCGCAAATGATTTTGGTCCACGTACATTTACCAACAGCAGTCGCAAATAAAAACATTCATCATTTCTAGGATGAACAGTATACATGCGACCTAGTGCATCAGTGGAAAACACCTCTGGCCAATCTGGAACTGGGGTTCCTTGTTTGCGACGTCGATTGTATGATGCCAATGATCTTCGTGTCGTGAGCACACGTTGTCTCAATCGGGCATTTTCTCTTATTATTTTGTCTTTCTTCGCTTAAGTTCTGTGAATACACTTGTTTGTTTTGTGCGGCGGCCGATGTTCGCACGTCGTCCTCTAGGCATTTTGGACTATGGACAGAGTGTGGTGAATTTAACCTCAAATGCACGATCCACATAATTTACACAGTTCAAATTACCTCCTTAAAGACAAATGCCTGCTGTTGAATAAAAATTTGCACAATACACGTGATTGATTTGATGGTTTCCAATTGAAATGTTAGGACGAATAACTTATTTTTTTTTACTTTTTTTTCACAATTTCACAGTGAACACAATACCGGTTTGTCACATGAAATTAACTGAGCAGAGAACAATGAGTAGCTGTCAAACAATGCATCACGCACCGGCGCCATCTACTTAAAATAATGGTCTGTAGTACATGCTATGTATCAGAGATGGCGCTGTACGTGAAAAAAGATTTTCCCGCTTTTCTGTTGAAATTTTTCCTGAATTTTCTTTTCTATAAACCTTACGGAGCCCGAGACCTTTCCAACGAATGCAAAACCGTGGAAATCGGTTCGTGCGTTCTGGAGTTATAGCGTCAGGAAGGAAAACCGGACTTATTTTTATATAGTAGATTAATAGGTTACTTTTTAATCTTTTTAAATTTGACCCGTAAATCGTAATCGTTTTATACGTCAACCTTCACTACCATATTTTCCATAAAGTTTTCGGGTACACTTCGAAAACATGGTTATATACTTGGCTCGCGGCTACCAGTTCACACATAGTGCCGCACGTTAAGTATGTCCCCAAAGGAATATGGCAGTACAGTTTAAGGAGGCATTACTCCAGGACGGCACCAGTCGCGAAAGCGCTAGAGAATCCCTCTCCGGGCATGCACCTCCAAGACCTGAACCTGAAGGTTAACCCTTGGATTGCCCAGCGTATTATGGAGGCGGCAAAACCGTGCTCGATTCTATTTCTGCTGTTTGAGGCAAACGAATTAGGAAGCTTATGTCACCCCACACCATGCTAGCCGTGGCCTTTTGCAACATACAGGGTCTTCGTTCTAACCTGAAGGATGTCCACTACCACCTGAATGGAGACTGTTAAACCGGCCTTGCTCTATTTGACCGAAACATAGATATGCTCTCCGACAGACACCTCAATCCTTTTTGCCGCGGGCGGGAGTGTGTCTTTATGTTAGGGAAGATATCTGTGCTCGTCAGTAGCCTTGAAGGACAGGGCCTATCTGACATTTGGTTGCGCGTAGACTTCGATGACCATCCGCGAATCTACGCCTGCCTTTATAGGCCCCATAAACGGTAATTCCAAAATAAATTAATCCATGGAGTACCTACAGATGGCTACAGATTCCGTGCTGAGCAGATCCCCACCGCAGAGATCTTGATACTTAGCAATTTCGACGCCCACCATATCGAATGGCTTGGTTCGCGCACCACCAATCATGCGGGGAGATCTATTCACGACTTCGCACAATTTTTTAATTATATTATTTTTAGGCATAGCGTAATTTGTTTTTAAGTACCAAATATTTGTTACTTATCGGAATTTAGGCAGAAACGTCCTCTTTTCTTATGGCGACAGAATAGTGGACTCCAGATTGCACCAGCAATTCAGTTCAGTCATACTTAAACTTAAATTTGGAGTTGGTGCCCGTTTCATGAGACATGATGTGACATTTCAGTAAGTATGACTGTACTGAAATTTCTAATAGGTCTTATATTTCCAGCACTCTCCAAAGTCTACCATCAGGTCAATCCAGTAAATTAAGCTAAGCTAAGATCTCATAATAACTAATCGAACGATTCCAAACTCGATACCACTAGCACTTTCGGTGGTCTAGTAGTGATCTTCAGAATCCTCTCCAGGTCAGTTATGTAAGTTCAGCAGAAAGGTTCATTACTATTAATAAAACGTGTCATAACGTAATGCTTTTAGCACCACCTATCTCACATATCCAGTTATTTTATTCAAAGTTTACCATCAACTCAATTCAGGCAGTCTAGCACAAAGATCTTATCATAACTAATCGAACGAGCCCAAAATCTATACCAATAGCTCCACCTATCTCGAAGTTCCAGTATTGGTATCCAGAATCCACCAACAGGTCAGTTTATTCTCTCATACAGAAAGATTAATTAAAATGTAGATATAATTAATTAAACAAGCCCAAACCAGGCCTGGCTCTCACCGCACTTTAGGTACAAGTACATCGGCAGCTTCGTCTAGACGGGCTCAACTCTACAGTGGGTTTCCGCGTGCCATCTTCTCACTTTAACGCGCCGTGTTTCGTGATTCTGTTTGTTAGCCTGTTTACGTACCTAGTAGCAAAATCATACTGCAATGCATTTAGCTGTATAATTAAAAACAAAGATCTAAACCTCACGTTTTCTCACATCCATTGTATGTGTACCTTATGTTTGAAATGTATTTAATTGATATAATAGTTATAGGTACTATATGTACATACATAGCCGTAATAGTATTTGAGCACAAGATCATAACCCTAATCCACGTACCGCGTCAGAAGAGATGAGAACTACGCGATAGAAAGAGAGGCACCTTGTAGGTGTGCGATCTAAATTGCTTTTTAATGCATCGTAGCAGAGTTGCTTTTTTATTTAAATGTCTTTGCGAAGAGATCTTTCTGGTCTTTTTATACTGAGCCCAAACTTGAAATCACTTACACCATCTATATCAGAGATCCAGTAGTGTTCTTCAGAGCCCACCTAGTTATTTCAGTCTGTTTAGCAAAACGATCTCATCATAACTAATATAACGAGCTCAAACTCACTACCACTAGCACCACCTATCTCAGAGATCCAGTAGTAGGTTTTAATCATAATAAAATATCGGTAACATTTTTATGTAAAATTGTTTAACATAAAAATGTTACCATTATTGTATTATCAGGATAGCCAACTTAGCCAATATAAAAGAAAATTTCCAATTTATTGATATAAACACAAGCTCAACATGTGGTATAGTAAACGATCAAATCACTCAAAATATAACAGTAGTATTTACTTAAGGCTTTAAAGCGTCTTCATCTCTTACTTTTATGAAAAACCAAAATAAACTATTTACTACAAAGTAGTAATAGTGTAGTGAAACAAATTTTCAACTTCATAAATTTCCTGCCAACAAAACATGATGGTAATTCATTCAAATGTACTGTACTGTATCAGCCGAATCGTCTACTGCTGAACAGAGCCTCCCCTATTAAGGGGGTATTTTAAACATAATCCTCACGCTTGGCAGGCGGTATGTGGATTAATTTAGTTGTAAAATGTTTTGCCTTACTGATGGGCTTTCAATGAACTATCAATTAATTGGTATGAATATAAAAAACATATGAACTAGCTTATTTCACCGAAAATTGTTTGAACACGGAGGAACGGCTATATTCGTGAAGTGAGGAGTAGATTATAGGTTTAGAAAAGATCTAAACAATTTATCATTTGAATTGAATTATGAACCTGTTGAATTGAAGTATGATCAAAAATAGTATTTGTCTGTGTGTATAGAACAAACAGGTCCAGATATTTATATATTATTTGATATACTGACAAAACTTCGTCAAAAACCTACTCACGAAGATAAACAAATAATATTGGCTGGTCATTTAAATTTTAAATTTGTTAACTTATAATAGTAATGATAGAAAATTATTGAGCATTTTTAATAATTTTAACTGTAAATGTGTAATTGATAAGCCTACAAGAACACAAGGTGGATCGTCATGCCTTGATAACATTACTGTAAATTTTCATCACGATCATGGTGGAGTCAGGATAATACTCCAGAATGCACCATCATAAAAACTGAGCAAGATATCATACTAAGTTCATTAGTTCAGTTCTCCTATAGATAGTTTTCAGAATAATATCTTCACAACTATGTAAGGGAGTCCATATTTGAGAAGTCAAGCTTATAGTAGTTCTAGTGGCAGACTCCAAAGGCCACCACTATAATAAATTGGTTAGTACAGGAGAAAGACAAATTAAGTAACGAACACAAACTTTTTATTTCTAGTATAATAATAAAAGTATCAAAACTCCGTGATTTTACTAATATATCCGAGTAACGTTCCATCGCTATATGTTTGAAGGCATGTAGTAGTGACGATTTCAATGCCCACTAATTTCGGAATACGTCCTTAATAGAATATTAAGGATACAGATTTTGCGACAACGATTCAATGCAATAGAGTGAGTTTATATAATTCGTGAATGATGGTTTACGTATCTTCATGGTTTACTTTTAAGACGTTTCACAGGTTTTAGGTAATGTTAAAATTATTTAGTTACAAATGACAATAATTTATTTCCGATACTGAGTAAGTATTGCAAAAGAGTTCGATGATACTAAATGGAATTGGTATCGTAAGAAAAGTATCGAGTACTGATCTGACTCGTGTTTACTTACTAGTATCGGAAATTGGAATATTCCCTCCCAGAGATGCTATGGAATGTCACTGAACGAACAAGTACAACAAAATTAACCGCAGTAGCTATTTCCCCGCAGTAAATGACAGGCATATATTATCTGTGGAACCTTGCATAGATAATATAAAAGATTGAATGAACCCTGTAAAACTGAGTGCGTGAATGGGCAGCTTTTAATAGTTTTAATTATTTGCTTTTTACTGACGAAAAATAGCTGTGGGAGCATAGAAATATCCCAAAGTTATTGAAAAATATTTCATTAACAATTCCCTTTGCTTCTTTTTTCGTTCCTTTTGATTTTTGTATAAACATATTATGTTCACAGTGTCCTAGATAAATACGAAATCTGAATATTCTAAAAAATGGCAATATGGGTGCCCGGAGTGTCAGAAATATGTGTATGTGTGTATGTATTTCTTTGAAAGTGTTAAGGTTTTTGTGTATGTGTGCTACTGCGTGGGCAATGTTTTGGCTATTTCCCCGCAGTACCAGCATAAAATAACCTTTGTCACCGTTCGCCTTTCTAGATTGTAGGGGTCTTTTAGACTGGTTCTTTTATAGTGTGCTGTATGTATAAGGCTTTTACGTTCTTACGAAGATATACGTTCCGTGACACGGAAGAGTTGTTCTTATTCTTTACGAATTTTGTTTTAGTAAATATATGTAAATGGCTTTTTAAAAGGATTAGGTATAAATGTATACTTAAAGTAAAGTAAATTTAGAAAATATAAGAAATTCTATAGACATAATATTATATGAATACTAGCTGGCCCGGTATATAGTACCACCAACTTAACTGTGCAGTTTTCGAGGGCGCTACTGGTCATGGAAATCAACTACAAACTGTCACAATTTGAAGGAATGTTGTAGTTCTTTTTTCTGCCACCTGAACAGATAAGTTGGTGGGTCTGTACGTTGTTTTGCCATATAAATTTTAACTAGTGAATATTATGTTAGTCACATAAAAATGACTAACTTATTTTATGTAAGTAAGTAAAAAAAGGAAGAGGAAAGAAGCGCTATTAACGATAACCGCATATAAAAATAACAAAACACCAAAGATACATTTCTTGAATTCATTGTCCTTTGATTATCTTAACTACCAAATAAATTTTAAACTACATCTCTTAGTCTACATTGATATTTTCAATACAAAATACAGCCTTATTTTGTATTGCGTTAATTCTTTCATTCACAATTACTTGCAAGTTTGCTGCTCCTCATCGTACTCAACATGCTATGCTATTTTGGATATCCGTGAACTTTTGTGCCGTATAGATAGTGAAATTTTAGGAAATAAAACTGTTCAAGCCCTAAACTTTAGAAAGTGATAGGAAGCTTATTGTGTGCATAAGACAGGAGTCCTGCCTACTCAATGCTGTTTACGGGGTGAGAAGTGACACCGATAGACGCCTGGCGGGAATAACAGAACGAGTGGTAATAGCAGCCCTAAAACGGCCACAGCAATTCATCTCTGGGCAATTCATTTCCTGATCAATTATCGACCGCCGAGAGTAGAAAATTATTAAAGTACCTACTTGTATAGCTATTAAAAATAGGTGTTGGTGGTAGAAGGGTGAAATTTTAGGGTTTATTGTATTTTAATGCCAAATCGTAGATAAATTAAAAAAAAGGGTTTTTGTCCGAAAGATAAAAATAAAATGTTGGGTATGAAAAATAGTTAACGTCCTATTCTCAGACCTACTGAATATACCCACAAAATTTCATAGGAATCGGTCAAGCCGTTTCGGTAGAGTTTGGTTACTAACACTTTGACATGAGAATTTGATATACACTACACATACACTAATTAACCGACCGAGAACTTAATTCAAGCGAAGCGTCGCTGCTACAAATGCTTTCGTATGTCCGGTTGTTCTATAAAGGTCGCATTTCTCAACAGATTCTCACGAAATTTTGTGAGCAGGTTTGATAAGTCCATAAAATATTTTTTACGATTAAGTTTTTGGAAATTTTTCATAATGACCGAAATATTTATTTCATTTATTTAGATACACAAAACAAATCACAGATAATTATGTCATACATTATCTTATGTCAATTATAACTGTTATACAAATTTTGATTTAGATTGTAATTTAACATAATGTGTGTACAGAAAGGTAAAGTAAATTATATTATGATTATACATTATATTATGGTGTTGAAAGTATTAACTCCTGCGCTATATTTAATGGCAATGTCTCGGATACGCACGTCGTCAGATGCCTATAAGTGATAGGCTCTCTCTCTCTCTTGTACAATCAATTATTTAATTATGATGTTTCTGTAGCCCGTATATTATTTGTAGTTAATTAAATAAAAAAATATATATGAATTGAGTACTTCCTCCTTTTTTTAATGTTGGCAAAAAAAATTACAAAACTCCAAACATACATTTCTTGATTTCGTTGTTGTTTTATTTATTATTCTTGCCTAACAAATTTTAAACACAATCTTTTGGTCTATATTGATATTTTCAAAATACAGCCGTATTTTTTAACGACTTCAAAAAAGGACGAGGTACTCAATTCTTCAGTATTTTTATTTTTTATGTTTGTTACCTCAGAATGTTGACTGGGTAAACCGATTTTGATGATTCTGTTTTTATTTGAAAACTGATGCTTGCCGTGTCGTGCCATTTAAATTTCATCATCGGAAATCAGAAATCGGATCAGCCTTTTTTGGGGTACACTCCAATAGTTGAAAAATATTTTCCTATCTTGATGATATAGTGATTGACAGTGAATGACAATCGATCCCATAAGTAGCAAGGGTCACTAAAAAGGGTGAAAAATAATGTATACCAAAAAATGGAACCAACTTCAACACTCAAATGTGTGAAACAACTTGTCGAAGTCGGTACCATGCGTACAACATTGTGATAGTAGGTACTTTTTAACCATCATGGTACTGACTTCAACAAGTTATTTCACACATTTGAGTGTTGATGTCGGTTCCATTTTTTGGTAAAAGAGATCCAGGGAAGGACGTAGAATAGTTCTTTCCAATTGCGCAAAACGATAACTGACATACCTACGCGCGGGCGGAGTCGCGGACGGAAAGCTAGTATTAGATATTTTCATTACGTACATTATTTTAGTTTCAATTTAGTTCGATTGATATACAATTTGAGTATTTTTATCCCATCAAAAAATCATACATAAATGTTTTATTATATTAACATACAAATAGGGTAGTGAGAATTTGTGTACACTAGTGAAATAAAATGTATATATTTTACTGTTTTTTTTGTTGATCATGGCCTTTTTCCTATCTTGTTCATTTCATAGGCATCTCCGGTATTTTTGAATACATTAATTCTTGCGCATCATAGGTAATGAAAACAATTGAATTTCATATGTACCTATGCCTGAATTCGGGTGCCGATGCTGACTTGTTAAGATGTAAATGTATGTTCGATATTTGGAAATTCAAACCATTTGACATTACGTAATGGTAATAATTTATTTTATCTATGTATTTGTTCACAAGTTATGTAGTCACAATGCTTCAGTTTCCACCCACGACTTCATACACGTGCACTATGCACTATAGGCTGTGGCTATCCCACAACATCACTCTTCCGGGAAGATAAGTACCCCATGTGCTCTATATGCAAACCCTAATATATTCTTATTATCCATTACTTACTAATATAAGATATTTATGGGGTTTACCTATAGCAGGGCCGAAGCTTTTTTGAAGCAGTGATGGCTCAGTGGCATTGGCTATGGACTGCCGTGCAGCAGGTCCATAGTTCGTATCCCGCCGCGGGCTTGAGCTTCACCGCATGGTGGAAGGGCATTATGTGAATGCCCGCCTAGCTAGGGACTACCCTCAAGTAGAAAATCTGTCCCCAAGCACCTAACAGTGTGTTCCGGCAGCAGTCCTTAAGAGCCAGAAAAATTACAGGCTAATGAGACCAAACAACTGGACGTCTCAGCGTGACGGGCACAGTGCAATTCGTCGTTGACAAAATGCGTCTGTTATAGGCAGAGGTTAGTCCACTTAACACAGCTTGTTCCGTCGCAATAACATTAAAAAAAAAAAACTATTGAGCTTTCAATCGACGACACGACGCCAAAAGCTGATGATAGTAACTAACGAAGCTGTAGGTCAAACTCATGAAGTTCTAATAACATTCACTCGCCTAAAATAGTGTTCATCGTCGACAATAGCAAATACCATTAAATCATCCAGGTAAGCGAATACATTTTTCAATTAATTGACTATAACATAATTATAAACTATTCAACCGATTTTAATGAAATTTATACGGGCCCAACATAATGGTATATCCTTTCTAATAAAAAAAAGAATTATTGAAATCTGACTACAATCTGTTAAAAGTTATGCCTTCTTTCCGTGACTACACGCACATTCTTATGACAATAACAATGTTTGGCTAAATTGTTTCAAGTTCTTTACTTCTTTGAACCTGTGAAATCGCGTGTCTTGTAAGTGAGTTCTCCGTTTGGAGCTATCATCTATACATGTAATAAATCTGTAATAAACGTCATGTCTATACATGACAGATAATTGAAGCACACGTAGCGAAGTTTGCGTAGCCGTTCTGAATCGATCAACTAAGTTAAGCAATGTCCGCCGCGGTCAGGAGTTGGATGGGTGACCGCTACTGACATTACTACTGGGCGCTTTCGTGCTTCTGAGGGCATGTTAAGCCATCGGTCCCGGTTGTTGTCCCACGTTACAGCATGGTGGATGGGCATTTTGCGAATGCCTGCCTGGCTTGCTACCACCTTCAAGTAGAAAATCTGTCGCCAAGCACCTAACGGTGTGTTTCGGCAACTGTCCTTGAGAACCAGTAATTCTAGACTAGCCTGCACAACATCTTCGACCATATCATCACTTACCATCAGGTGAGATAGTGATCAAAGGCTAGCCTATCATAGATATAAAAAAAATATTAAAAACATTTTTCTTGGTAATATACCAACAAAAATCTTTTTTAATAAATAGGAAGGTTAGATACTAATATTTTTTCTTATTTCTAATACCTATATATTTATAGGAGTCATGAGGTTTAGGTTTTTGTTTTATCTAAATCAGTCTACCCAAAGATAAGTTATGGGATTAAAACATGATACTTATATGCTTAAACAATGGTAACGGAATATGGATAACACTTTGTTGATGTCATACTACTAATGGGCAATGGAAAAGGAATAAATAAAGCAGTTATTACAGGAAGAGTTTAATATTTATAAAGAATTTCTACATAGTAAATTATTTAGGTATTGAAACACAGGCACATTGATATTATCACAAAAACGTTACAGGAATATGCTTGACTGTACACAGGCTTGACTAAAGACTTGATTGAAGACGTCAATGGAGAAAGATTTTACGTTCCTGAAAAAGAATGGAAATTATATTCATCAGTACCTATGTCTCAACAAGTTCTTATTGACTGCATACAAAGCTGCGATGTGATCACAGCACACCACTGCTATCATAGCCCTAGAGCAATAGCACACATCTTATTCAACTGGCGTAATAAAATCTGTAGAGCAGCATCAAGTTGTGCCTGAAGCTAAGCACCACGCGTGCTCCCGTTGCAATGTCACCCAGGAGCTTAGATCTGAATACGAGCGTGCACTGCTCTGCCCTCGTCACTCCAGGTTTGTTACTGGAGTGACGGTTTTGGTTTTACGTTACTGGAATATAAAATCTCTACATTATAGTCGGCTTGTACACCTACCCCTACCAAGGTTTCCACTTCAATCTACCGGTTGTGACAGATGTTAACTTAAGTTCATTTATCCCTATGTATGAATATTATTTACTATATGTATGTCTGTTAATGATAGCAATTACATTATCACCTAGCCACGTTTATTAGCATAATTATAGAGTATTGAAATTATAGACTATTATAGACTATTGAAATTAAATTGATAAAGTTAATAAGAAATACTGAAGGTATAATCTAGCCCACAAAAAATATCACCAAAAACATATGATCCAGTTAGTGTAGTTAACTAACCTAGATGCATTACTATGCGTGGTTATACATAAAAATCAATCGTGACAGTACAACAATGAAACCATGTTTTGCACTTTAACATAGTACCTTTTGATAGGTTACATGGTATCTTATTGTACACATTCCACAATCACAGTATGCATACCATTATGAAGAAGCACTAAGTAATACTTTTGACTTTGTTTTTAGCATGCTGGTAGGGCATTTTGCGAATGCCCGCCTGGCTAGCAACCACCCTCGAGTAGAAAATCTTGTGCCAAGCACCTACCTTGGCAACAGATGTTAGGTGCTTGGCAAAATGAGAGCTGTCCTTGAGAGCCAGTAATTGTAGGATGATTAGTAAGTGTGTGCCTTCCTCCTTTGTCCGGGCTGAGGACCGGCATCATAACTGTCAAAATTGAACATTATGAGGCGGAGTTACACAACCACTCACACAGCTCAATTGGTTAGAGCATACCCCGGCTCAAGGGGTGGATGGACGTGGGTTCGAATCCCACGCATGACTTAAATTTTTCCTATCGTATATTTGTGATTTTGTAATAACACCTTATTTACTAGACATGCAGCCTGAGGAAGCAGAAACCCCTAAGTAAAGGTTCCTTGTCAGGACTACGGAACCCTAAAAATGTAACAAAAAACTCATTAATATTGCTCTACTATAGTTTAATGAATAACAGTATAACAAATCACAGATTAAGTAATTGTACCTATATACATAACTATGTTAGATTAATATTGTTAGGTTTGCAATAATGCCTGCTATGCGGATTACATTACTTAAGGGTGGTAGCTAGCCAGGCGGGCATTCACAAAATGCCCTACCGCTATGCTATAACGACTGCCATCCTAAGACGACAACCGTGACCGACGGCTTAACGTGCCCTCCGAAGTACGGAAGCGCACAGTAGTAATGTCACTAGCGGTCACCCATCCAACTCATGACCGCGGCGGACGTTGGCGACTGGCTAGCTACCACCCTCAAGTAGAAGATCTATCGCCAAGCACCTAATGGTGTGTTCCGGCAGCTGTCCTTGAGAGCCAGTAATTCTAGGCTAGCCTAACAACTCCTTCGACCACATCATCACTTACCATCAGGCGAGATAGTGGTCAAAAGTCTAACCTATCAAGCATAAAAAAAACTAAAAAAACTTCTGATATGCAGTATAAAGTACATTAGCTTAAAATCTCGTTCCTTTTGTTTGTACATGAATTAGTGTAAAATACAAACAATATCTTTCTACCAACACGTTTCTACAAGTAATTTTATTAAAACATTGGAAAAGTACCCTCGTTATGGCAGTAGTGATTAAATTCACAACATACACCAAACACCATTGTCGTCGAATCAAAATACAGGTAAATCATTTAATACACTTGAAGTTCTTGTACAAAAATAAGTACCTATTTATATAATTATTGTAAATAGTTCTAAGAACCTTGAAACATTGCCTGATAGACTATTTCATTTACATGTTCTGACTGACACTGAACTTATAGTTAATGAAAGCACTTAGCTCAAATGTTAATTTAAAATAAGTTATTGACTTAAGTACTTTGCCGACTAAAATACTATATATGAGTGTGTGTCTACTGACATGTAACAAAACATCAACACATGTTGACCATTTTTTAATACATTTTTAAAGAAAATGATGTGTAAATAACCTCTGCCATGGTAAAAAAAACTTGTGTACAAGGGTTTTGATTGTTATTAAAATCTATCTGACAAAGACGCTTGATTCCACTAATTCAAACTTGAATAAGTTTTAGACCAGACACAAGGACAAAATCCCGGCATATGCAATCTAATGTAATAATTACTGCAATCTAATGTAATAGTACATAATATGTGGATGGGGGAGGCATTTGTTCAAAATTGTAAGTCTTCGGCTTATGATGATAATGATAAACAAACATACCTAAAGACCACACAATAAAAACAAACAAATATTATGACCTAACAAATGAATTAACCAAGAACGGTTATTTGGTTAATTTATATGCTGTCGAAGTTAGCCTTACTCCATCTTAGGCGCAGCTCCCGATTGGACTCTTTTGATAGACATGTATGAAAAACATTACTAAATTCCTGAGGATGTTGGTGTTTCATCATCCAGACCGGATATATTTCTATACACAAAAAATCTAAAACGCATAGTACTTATAGAACTTACTGCGCCGTGGGAAACAAACATACCTAAAGACCACACAATAAAAACTAACAAATATTATGACTTAACAAATGAATTAACCAAAAACGGTTATGTGGTTAATTTATATGCTGTAGAAGTCGGAGCAGGGGTATACCAGCAAAATCCCTATATAACCTACTAAAAGACCTTGGCCTGTCAAGAACAACCGTAACTTCCATCCTAGAACGTGTATCCAAGGCGGCATTAGTAGGATCTTACCAAATTTGGTTGGGCAGGGGAGGAGGCTCGAGCGGTGAAAGGGAGCATTAATGCATCATAAAGGGGCCCCTTAACCTTACTCACTGGGTTGCAAGTCCCAGGCACCTTGACTTGGGCCTCTTCCTCTGCAACGCTATGGACCCGGCACCTGCATGGTGAACCCATGGAATGCTAAGTAAAATCGTCTTGTCCCTTGTTTCATCTTTATTAGGAATGCCATTTTGGATGGTTGCCTGCACACGCTGTGTGGGATCAATCCTGACTGGTGTGGAGCTGTAGTTAGCATAAGATGAATATCTTATGCTAACTACAGCTCCAAAGTTGACCCAGGCACATATCTCGTCTCCAAGGCGAGGGGTGAGATCTGGGTTGTTTCAGAATCTTAAGCTGCCCACTTGACCAAGTTTACGTTTCATGGGTTACCGGAGACGTCTGGTATATCACTCGCGCCTTTGAGAGTGAGATTGTATGTTAATCCGTGTATCGCGAGACGGTGATTGAATTTTAGGCATTGCCTTGATACTAGTTATGTTTGCAGTTGACCAAGTAGTGCACCAAGGAGCGCCACGGGCTTACCGTGACTTCGCGGCAGGATGGGTGATTAGGTATACTCATCTTGCATTAATATCTATAGGAGGTGGATGTAGAGAGCAGGCTGAGACACAACAACAACCCATAACCAAGGCGAAGCAGAAACAAAGAATTAGCAGCCTACAGGAAGACGAATCCAGATATGAGAAATACATTAGTACATCGCGAAGCTATAACCTCATATGTATTTTATAATAAGATAGATAATAGGTATGGCAAGTTTTGCGACACTGGCCATATAGGTTATATTATTATAGGTGACCAATTGACTATTAGTAACGTTTTCAACTGACCTATTTCGAGATTAGGAGGGCGTTTCATTATTAAAAAATAAAAGCATCTCTTTATTAATGGCAAATTGTTAGTATTTGCAGTGATTCCTACCATGCAACAGTTACAGGTTTTCATTACGACGTTTTGTTGTATTATACTCGCTTACTTACATTTGATATGGGATCGGACTTGACGGACGATTTCTAAAACAATCAATCTACATTATCTTTTATATTTAGAGAACTTCAGAAATTCATAAAATACAATAATGTAAACAAACCTAATCTTAAACAGACGTTTAACACAGATAATAAATCGCTTTGCAAAGCATCCCATTCACGGTTACAAGTCAGTTGTATGGCCAATACTGAGTTACTTGAAAATCTTAGTAATGGTAACATTACACTGAAGAACGAACAGGTATATTTAGTCTGTGCTAAAATTACTGCGGGGAAATAGCTGCGGCCAAAATTAACTGCGTAGGTAGCCTGCGTATATTGCCATAGCTAAAATCTTAACTTACTTGCTCAGACCTGCTCAGTCGCCATAGCTGTTTGTTTTGAAGTGAATTTACAATGGATGTATCCGAAGATATTAAGTTTAGTATTAAACGGCTGCAGCGATGTAAGTATAGATACTTACAGAAGCTAGCGCAGTCCATGTGCCTACCATCAAATTTAAGAGTAAGTAAACGTTGTTTTTTAACAAGTTTTATTTATATCTTACAGGTTTTCCTTGCATGCAAATTTGCCGGCCGCGTTGTTGTTATTTTTTGTAGCAGGTGATAGTTGTAAAACTTGATATCTGATAACAATGCATAATTTTTTTGAGATGCGACTATAAGTGACGCAGTTGTTGTCTAGTGGAAATATATGTGGTCTGCCGCGCAGAAGACCACGGTTCGAATCTCGCCGCCGCTTGGGCTTCACCGCAAGATGGTAGGGCATTATATGAATGGTTCTAATAACATTCTAATGTAGAAAATCCGTCGTCAAGCACTATGTTGTGTCCCAACTGTTGTCCTTTAGAAGCCAGACTACATTCAAGGCTTAAACATGTTAAACATCTTCAACCATATCATTGTGGTACCTACCATACTATATAAAAATATTTTCATAAATAAAATTTCAGCTTACATAACATTTTGTGAATCCTGCACATGCTATTAAGTGATCAATGAATATTAGTGTAGAAATTATGCTATAATAACTATATTTACCGTGTTTTAAATTACTTTTGAGCTCTCGAATATTTTGGCATTGTTGCAAGCGCCATGGTCATGAGTAAGAGAACAACGAACAGTGCCAAAATATCTAGAGTTCAAAAGTAATCAAAAACACAGTAAATATCCCGTTTGTTATAATAATTATAGTGTTAATGACTGTGACAGTTTAAGAACTCGAATTGCTAATTTATACCTTTTGAGATACCCGCTGCAAAATGTTCATATAAAAATTCTAGCTTGTCATTCTCACATAATTTTAAGCTATTACTTCATATACTAGTTACGCTCATGAGAAACATCATGAACCATTTAGATCTTCATAGAATGTTCTAGAACCCATCTGTTAATCTCATATTATCTACTAAAAACCTTAGAGAACCTGTTGGAACCCTCAATGAATGTGCAAGTAATTTCATAAAAACCTCTAGAGAACATTATTGTTAGATTATTGATATGAGCAAAGTAGGCACTTGTGAAACTATAAAGAAACCCTATAGTATTTGTAAAAACTGGAAGTAACCACCTTTACCGTTTTGGGAACTATAACATTCTAGATTTATCTTCTCGCGACCATTTAAAAACTTCATCGAACCCTGATTTCGAAATAATGTAAATCCAGATGGGTTGATGAACTTTCAAAAACATATATTTTATAGATTCTTGTGAAAGTCTCATAAAACTACCTCATAAAATATACAGTATTTACCTATTTTAATGAAGACTGCCTAAGTTTATTCAGTTTGACATAGAATCGAAAGAAATTCTTATATATTTTTAATTATTTTATTTTTTTAAACCTGAAAACATCAGTTCCCTTATGAAGGAGTTTTTTTAATTTGTTCAAATATATTTAACAAAGTTTACTATACATGATTGAATATTTTACTTAATCAACATGAAAAATGTTATCATAGGAAGTATTTGCTAAGTAGACACATTCATTTTACCCATAAATAGCAATAAATTTAGGCCAATAATCAATGTCTGTTCATTGTAGACCCTATGTGCGGTTACATGGTGTGAAACATCTTGTGCACAAGAAACAAACAAATATATAGTTATTAATGAACCCATAGGTTCCCGAACATGTGTATAACTGTGTTTCAGGAACCGGCAGCTTCTCCCATTTTTAACTTCTTAACAATATACATTTTCGCATTTTAAGTAAGATAGTTAATACCAAAATAAATAAATATTACATGGAAAATTAAATAATAAAAAACGGTATGTATGTATGTATGTGTTGTGAGTGTAGAGTGTAGATTGAAGTGTAGTGAATGTATGTTTTGGGTGTGAGTAGTTTTTGAATATTGAATGAATAAACAAATATATAAATAGGCATATTTAACACACTGACACTGGAGGTGTGTGCATGTATCCTTATTCCTTTGAGTACAAGATTGCATGTTTTTCAATTAATTGCTTCCACAGTCCTTTATACAGTCGAGTAAGTAGGATAAGGATATTTTTCAACCAATAATCAATTACTTTATAATTGTAATAACTTATATAAAGTCTAGTAGGACATGTTATGTAAATCTCAATAAACTCATCCCAAAACTATGCCTAAACAAACTAAAACAGCTTTTTTTTTGTTGACTGTCAATGCACATATCTGTAGTTTCAACCACAAACAATAATTTAATGTAACCAATGAAAATTTATACATGGAGAGACCCAGTACTGTTTGGGATGGATACTACCATTTATCCTACTAAAATGAAGCCTTAGTACTGTGCTACAGTGTCATGGGCTATCAGATCCCATCTGTAAAGATCCCATCAGTCATGTAAAGACTGGGACGTATCAATAACATCCAGTCTGGAAGGGTTAAACTAGTTATCGTATGGGCTGTATGGAGAAATTAAAAAAATATTTTGTCTCCTAAGTCATATATAGTTTATTTTGTAAAATCCCCAATTAAAATCTGAGAGGTGCCTACATACTGTTCAAATGTGTCTAATCGTCAAAGTGTATGTGAATTAGTTTATATAATACAGGTACCCAAAATATATGTATTGGTTATCTAAATAGTTTGGGAGTTTAACATCTGTACATTTTAATATAAAGATTAAAGCAGACATATCTATTTCTTGCATTGAGTTAACATATGTATTAAAATCTGAGACAGTGATTATTAATCTTGCTCTGCCTTAGCTGCCTACTAAAAAATTCCATATTTATGTAGTATTTATTATTGTATAACACTGTTGTAATCTAAATATATATCTAACAACTAATCATTGAAATTTCTTGTCCCAACAATAATATTTAATTGTATAGGTACTTATTTCTGTTGTTTTCTCATACAAATAGCACCACTCTGCACCGGTCCACACATCATAAATGTTGAAGCCAGACTAAATAAGGTATATGGATTGCAGTACAGTTCTGTGGATAAGAATTAGTGTTCGGTGCGACCTATCAAGTATATACTGTTTATTACTAATCAACAAACAGTGCAAATTGACTTCAGTTGGTCGCTACAAGAACACATCATTTTCATTCCCCACAGACCTGCAATACTACCATACATCTCAATTGGTGGGTTCCAACTAAATACATTATTTGTTGTTTGTTAAATCATAAGGTACATTTTCTTTTATATATTAAGATTAACAACAATAATTGCTTATGTAGTTTTCAGTCAGAATCATACATTATACTTACCTAAGATTCAAAATAAATTAACATTCGTTATGTCAAATATACATATCATTTAATTTGCTGCAGTAGTTTTTTACTGGATAGCAGAGGCAATAAAGGGTGCAAGTATGATTACACCAATTTGTTTACATAATTTAGCCAAATCAACCTGGGTTTAAAACAAAAGAAAACGACTTTTTAAAAAGAATCTCTACCTGACAATGTTTGAATTAACCATCTTTCCAGAAAGTTTACCTGATTGAATTGATTTATGCCAAGAAGTACCTCAGTGCTGATGGCCTTCACGCCATCATGGTCCGATTCAGAGGTGAGAAGGAAAAGTGTGCCCTGACAAAACTTAAAAAGGATGAGAAACATCTGCAGGTAATTTATAACATTTGGAACATTACTAGCTTTTGTCCTGTGTGTGCTTGTGCCCTATGGACTTTAAATTTGTATATTTCCTTAGTCTTTTACAATTACCTTTTTACACTTCCCTCAATGAAATGGCTATCAATAATATTTGGCTAGTTAAATCTTCATGTTCAGGCTAGCCATATATGATATGACCCTCATGCTGCTTTCTAAAAAGTTAGTAGTAATTCTAAAAAAGAAGTTATGATTGTCCATGATAGGTCAAGGTCTTTTAGTAGACTATTGAGACACATAGCAGACATATTGCTTGCACTACTATACTACTAGACATTACCATATCTGGTAAATTAGCCTCTCAAGTAATAATATTTGTATTATGTGATCTTTAGGTAGGTATATTAATCAGTGACAAAGGTTACAATAAGCTATACAAGTTTATAAGAATTATTCAATATGTTTTGACTTTTCTAAGTACCACCCTTGCTCATGTATAGCCATACAATTACTAGCTATCTTCCAGGCCTCATCTATGTTATTTTTGTACATTCACACATTACCAGCTTATTAAGGATCTTTACACACTAACGATAAGGTAGCGAGTAAAATTCTTAACAAAATATGCATGTTTGTTTAGAAATAGACTGTACCTTCCTCGTATAGGAATTGCGGAATGTATTTGATCTATTATCGGGTGGAGCAGCGGCCGCAGCCAATATTGCTTTTACCTGATTTAGAGATTATGTCACACCAAATTTCATTTTCAGTTATTAGATTCTAGTTTGGCGATGGATTTTCCTGAGAATATTTTCAAGTTGTCTGACATTTTTTTTTGGTTGCGTTTTTATCTCTAATCAGTGCTTTACACTTCAGAAGATTGTTTGTGGGCACGTGTGTAACAATTTGAAGCTATTTTTACACGACTACCCAAAATAGCAGTGTTGTGTTTTCAGGGTTCATATATGTTTGTGAGTTTTTTTTTTTTTTTATGCCTGATAGGTTAGCCTTTGACCACTATCTCACCTGATGGTAAGTGATGATGTGGTTGAAGATGTTGTTCAGGCTAACCTAGAAGTACTGGCTCTCAAGGACAGCTGCCGGAACACAACTTTAGGTGCTTGGCGACAGATTTTCTACTTGAGGGTGGTAGCTAGCCAGGCGGGCATTCGCAAAATGCCCTACCACCATGCTATAACGACTGCCATCCTAAGACAACAACCGGGACCGACGGCTGAACGTGCCCTCCGAAGCACGGAAACGCTCAGTAGTAATGTCACTAGCGGTCACCCATCCAACTCATGATCGCGCGTGACGTTGCTTAACTTTGCTGATCGGTTGAGAACAGCTAAGTAAACTTCACTACGAGCGCTTCAAGTTCGAGTTTGTTTAATCCACCATAACTTCTAAACGGCTTCACCGATTTTAATGTATTACATATCATTCGATTCGTATTGATAGAGCAAATGACACTAGATACATAAAAAGAAATAAAATTGACTGGCGAATTTTAGACGCCATTTATTGTGAGATAAAATTATTTTACTTCCAGACTCATCTAGTGGGATATCAAAATGAAGGGCTTATATATAAATATATATATATATTATTTATATATATTATTTATATATATAAATAATATATATATAACTTGCCGTTTTAATTTCAATGGAACGGTGAAACGTTTAACTAAAATAAATAATTTGCATTCGGGTTTTTGTTATTTATTTATTTATATATGTTTATAATGAGTCTTGTAACTATGTTATAGTCAATTAATATTGACTCGAGATATCGCTTCGTCTTCATAAGATGGGATAGATTCCAACAATGACTTACATTTACTACGGTAGAGATCAGATTGGCAGAGCGTGTCCCTGTCTCAGGAAAAGTTTGAAAATTTTCTGTGACGTAATAGCCTATCAATGAGGTGACTAAGTGCTCGAGTCCAGCGGTCGTAAGCTTTATCAATATTTGGTGATACGTAAAGGGTCAGGTCATAAACATACATAGTTATACGAGTATTGTATATGCAAAAATGCGAAAAGATTATTCTTGTGTTGAGCCTTTCCAAATGGTCTCGGTTTTTGGAACTTATTTAAATTAGTTCTCTTCGTGAGCAGATTGTGTACCTACCAAGGATACTCAACTGGCTTATTTTATATCTATGCTTAGTCAGGACCTTAGTTACCTTAATACAGGTCCGGTTTTTTTTTTTTAACTTTTTCGAAGTTTAGGTAACCTATGTTTTTTTCATTGCCATGTGAAAGAGGCACTAATAGCTAGCATCTTTAGTTCGAGACGACGTTGTCTAGCCGCACTAGTAGCCCACTTATAACCAAATAAGTTGGTCGATGATATTTGTGATTTTGTAAAGTTTGTCAATTTGAGCCTACCTAGAGAAGCATAAGTCTGTGGTGGGGGTCACCTTAACAAAATTAGTAGCTATGAGTGTGCTCCGCCCAAAACTACAAAAAAAACAGGGGTCAATTGGTCAGGTCAGGTGGCAAATTTTAGGTCATTCAACCTATAAAGTCAATTAATGATTGCATACGTCAAAAACATCTTTCTACGTTTGCAATCAGATCAGGCAGTACCGCGCATTTTCTGTTGTGAGTTGAGTATACAAGTATTATGGGCTCGGGCATTATATCAATAGGTGCTCAATTGCTAGTTTCGCAACTTACATTATTATTGCATATGAATGTGTTTCTAATTTGTTACAGTACAATGCAAAAATAAAGCCAGCAAGTCCTCAAAGAAGAGTAAGCAGAACCTGCCCTCTCCCCTCTCCAGATTTTGCTTACTTAAGTAGGATATTGGACATGCGATGTGTAGACGCCCGCATATGCAAGATTGTATTGAAAAGCCCTGTTACAACGAAATTAAACTCACTTTGTGGAGAAGGAGACCGTGCTATACCACTATACGATAACAATGTACTAGACGGCGGACGGCCAGTGATCAAAGGGCATGACCTTATATTGAGACATCCCGATGGGAAGATTACTGTACAGGATATGATTGAATATGAAATTGACCAATGTTCCTTCAATAATCCAAAAGAGAGTGCTACAGAAATCAATAGGGAACAAAATATTGAAAACGCACAGCTAGTGATCACACTGCATGACCTAACTCTAAGACGTCCTGATGGAATGATTACGCTACAAGATATGATTGATTTCAAAATCAATCAGTATTCAGTCAGTGATCTTTCAACAAAGATTGCCGCAGAAAACAGTGGAGATAATATATCTATTCCCATGGAAAGTGTTGATAAGGACACAGTTGATAAAGATGGTTACTTCAAGAACTCTCCAACAGAGAATGCTATAGAAAGTTTAAGTATTTTTTCAAGCAAACCATCATGCACTGATATTACAGACTTTGCTACAGAAGACTCAAACATGTATTCTGATAATACAGACATCAATGGTAATACAACGCTACAGAATTTTCATGCGAAGATTGCTGCTGATTATCCAAATATGTTAGCAGTAAGTGAATCAGATCCAAGTTTCCAAATCACTGATTTACCTTGTAAACAAAATGGTTCTCAAAACTATGACGCGAAGACATCTGCAGAAGAAATAAAAGTCGAAACGTAAGTTATTTATACAGAAAAATATTTAAAGTATAAACAAGCCTAATCAGTAATGAAATAACCTATAGGAATGTGATACATTTTACAGTATCTGCTTATATTGCAAACTTGATATGTTGGTGGTAGAGAAATAAATTAAATTAAAAATGTTATTATTAATTGTTGTCGTATTGAGAGTGGGTGTAATGCTATATAAAGTGCATAAACCAACCAAAAGCAAGTGATTTCAAGGCTTTAGGGAGTTTGTGGTTAAATCATTACGCGGAGTTTACACTTTGAAACATTTTTTCTTTAATTTTAATGTACATTTGCACCGACTTTTTGACCCAACAAATACGCCTACTCAATAATAATTTAATAACATTTGAATTGTGAAATAAATTGAAATGTATTCGTTAAGTCAAATTAATAAAAATACATGGTTTTAATAGTGATTATAAAGTTAAAATGTAAAGTATAAAATCTCTCTCTCTCTTCTCTCTCTCTTTTCCCCGTAAGTTGTTAAATTTAGAAAGTTTTTAATTGATTTCACTGTTTTCCGGGGGGTGAATTTCTAAGGGGCTGTGATGGATGTGATTTTTAACAAATTCAAGTCCACGTTTTTCCTTAAGTCCACGTTCATAACTGGTTTTCAGTTGTCATTTTGATTCGTTTAATATTTTTGACCAATTGCCATAATATTGTTATTTTTTATTACAGTCCATCAATATCGCTTGATATGTGGAGTGAAGGCGAAAGCCTTCCTCGGATTAGTGAAGCGTTCAGCCAATTCCAAGACACAGACTCACGTCTTTCAGCTCTAAGTTTGCAGGAATATATGGGACCTTACGACTGGGAACCAAATGAAGGTATCAATCTTTATTTAGTTACTAGCAAGCCCGGCGAACTCCGTTTCGCCACCAGATGGCTTCGTTTTATGTAACATTTCGTTTGGTGATGAAAAGAAAAAGTTTTTTTTTGTTTTATATTTGAAAAGGAAAAAAATTATTTAATTTCACAACAGTAATGAATTCATTTCGATTACAAAAATGAAGTGTTATTTAGTTGAACTTCTCTAAGTAAATGAAAGTGAATCCAAAGTAAATACTGAATCGAAGCGTTATATTAATTCAAATTATCCGTTTCATTGAAGTGTTCTTTGGTAAACCACACTTTTTGTTTTTTGGTCTGACGTTAACACAAACAAAGCGGATGGTTACCCAACTCGTGAACACGCAACGTATAACTGCCCATGTGAAAAACAATGATTTTCTAAATTTATCCCGCAAACACTAAGCGATTGGCCTTGCGACTTGTTAATTGTCATTGCGAACTGGAAATTGCAATCGTTTGAAGTCAAACGGAAGATCAGTCGGAATCATTGTTATTCGAGGAATACATTCATTTTCACCTGCGTACTTTCCGTTAATAATGGTTGCCTCAATCAAATTCGGCATAAGTCTTTTTACCGAAAGTCGAGTACGGTTGCAAAGTCGCGGTGGATTCAAATTACGCAATATGATAATAACTGTACCAACTTTGAGTTGCAAGTTATGTGGTGGAAATCCTGGTAACTCCAGAGAGTTCAAAAACTCCGTTGGATAATTTACTACATCATCGGGATTTGTTATGGAATCAACGGATTTGTATGTCACCAAATCGCCAGCAATTTTTGATTGAATGGTGAAATTCAGTGCGTGTACATCATTATTCTTTGCGGCAAGAATTTCTCGTTGACTTAACCAAGCATAATTCTGATAATTCTCACTAATGTTTGTGAAAACATTTTCAATAAGAGCTGATTGAGAGTCTACAAATCGGCAAAAGTCGTTGGTAAGAGTAATTAATCCAGATGTCGCATCAACTGGGACTTTTCCATTTCCAACAGCTAACAATTGTTTGGAAAATTGTGCAGCACTTTGATCATTTTGAAGTTGAACTCTCATATTAGTGGTTAGCGATAATGTTTTTACGTTATTCCATAAAGGTGATGCCTTCAGGCAAGCATTCAATTCATCTGCAAGCGTTCCACGGGGAATTACTGGCAACGTCTGCCTGAAATCGCCTGCCAACAATATCATCAAGCCGCCAAAGATGTTGTTATTTCGCCGAAGATCCTTCAGTGTGAAGTTAAGTGCTTCAAGTGATTTTTTATGTGCCATTGTGCACTTATCCCAAACAATGAGCTTGCATTGCATCAACAATTTTCCCATTGCACTGGATCGGGAAATATTGCATGTTGGAGTATCAATTGTGTTTAAATTGAGTGGCAACTTAAGAGCAGAATGTGCAGTACGACCGCCATCTTGAAGAGTCGCCGCAATTCCAGATGATGCCTACGCCAAAGCTATGTCACATCTTGATCGAATAGTGGCCAAAATCAATGAAATGACAAATGTTTTCCCTGTTCCACCAGGTGCGTCCAGGAAGAATAGACCACCAGTATTATTGTCCACCGCTTGCATTAATGTTTCGTATACTTGGTTTTGCTGTTCATTCAGCAACGGCACATTATTTCGAACGAATTCCTGCAATGTATCAACATTGTATTGCAGCTCTCGATTTAATTCTTGGTTGAACGCATCGTGCATCGATCGATTTGGCGCAATCATTCCTACTTCAATCAGTAGCTTGTTTGCAATAGTCAAGCATTGATCCGCAATCAGAATCAATCCTTCATTGGATATTTCATCGGTTATTTGGATGTCAGGATTATTCGTTTGAATGCGCAAGCGATGCAAGATATCTTCACATATGTCGTCTTTGTATTTGTTCCATAACTGAATTGGTTGTGAAGGAAAACATGTGGTGATGATAATTGCGAACACCGTACGTATTTGGTACGCATTCGATGAAACAACTGAATCCGCATGTGTTAAATCTCAATGAGAATCGTTCTCCAGCAAACCCAATAGT
Organism: Plagodis pulveraria; assembly: GCA_963890685.1. Lineage (NCBI taxonomy): Eukaryota > Metazoa > Arthropoda > Insecta > Lepidoptera > Geometridae > Plagodis > Plagodis pulveraria. The sequence goes on along the minus strand of OY982949.1, from coordinate 6,995,148 downwards.
TGTCATGCTTCTCGATATGTTTGGCATTGGTGGCCATTCACAGTTTTCAAATGCGCAAATGATTTTGGTCCACGTACATTTACCAACAGCAGTCGCAAATAAAAACATTCATCATTTCTAGGATGAACAGTATACATCAGTGGAAAACACCTGTGGCCAATCTGGAACTGGGGTTCCTTGTTTGCGACGTTGGAATTTCTTTGTTGATTGATTGGGCATTTCAACGTACATCAGCGTCGCTGCGAATGGATCTGCTTCACACATTGCAAAGAAGCTAGTCAATGTTGTCGATGGTGGTCTCTCAGCTCGTTGTGCCGCATTAGCCTCAGTGAAGTACTCTTTGGTCATTTTCCAAATGCACTGGTAAATGTACAACTGTGGGATATCTTTCATGAATTTGAAATGACAAAATTATCTGCCCATTTGGAAGTTGCTGATTTCGTCATTCGCATTTTCCGACGCAATACCAAACACAGCCATGTCGCTGCCTTTTGTGACGTACTTGCACAAATATTTGATTGATTTGGCCGAATGACAACTCTCAACGTTTGCATCGTTTGTAGTACATGCTATGTATCAGAGATGGCGCTGTATGTGAAAAAAGATTTTCCCGCTTTCCTGTTGAAATTTTTCCTGAATTTTCTTTGCTATAAACCTCACGGAGCCCGAGACCTTTCCAACGAATGCAAAACCGTGGAAATCGGTTCTTGCGTTCTGGAGTTATAGCGTCAGGAAGGAAAACCCGACTTATTTTTATATAGTAGATAATAGTGTTGTTTGCTTAGCTGTTCTTAACCGATCAGCAAAGTTAACCAACGTCCGTCGCGGTCATGAGTTGGATGGGTGACCGCTAGTGACATTATTACTGAGCGCTTCCGTGCTTCAGACGGCACGTTAAGTCGGTCTAAGTTGTCGTCTTAGGATGGCAGTCGTTATAGCATGATGAGCATTTTGCGAATGCCCGCAGGCTAGCTACCTACACTCTCAAAAGAAAATCTGTCGCCAACGGTGTGTTCCGGCAGCTTTCCTTGAGAGCCAGTAATTCTAGGTTAGCCTGAACAACATCTTCGACAACATCATCACTTACCATCAGGTGTGATAGTGGTCAAAGGCTAACCTATCAGGCAGAAAATAAAAAAACAAATAGATACACTTAGGTCACGAAAATAACTGAATAAATCGGTCTTGTATCCGAAAAAATCATTAAAAATAGTCGATATATAATGTTTACTTTTGTACTTTTTTGTGTGTATTTAGTTCATTACATCCTAGAGTTTGATTATCACTAGGAACATTATCCTTGTTGTCCTTTTTTTTATGCTATTGTTACGGAACAAGCTCGAGGCCCGCCTGATGTTAAGCGGACTAACCTCTGCCTATAACAGATACATTTCGTCACAAGTCACGAATTGCACTGCGCCCATCACCTTGAGACATAGTTGTTAAGTCTCATGTGCCTGTAATTTCACTGGCTCTCAAGGACTATTGCCGGAACACACCGTTAGGTGCTTGGCGACAGATTTTCTACTTGAGGGCGGGAGCTAGCCAGGCGGGCAATCGCAAAAAGCCGTTCCACCATGCGGTGAAGCTCAAGCCGGCGGTGGGGATCGAACCAGGGTACTGCGGCGCGGCAGTCCATAGCTATTGCCGCTCGGCCATTATTGCTCCTGTCATTGTCCTACACCTTTTCTGGATAACATATACGCTTCTTACACTCCACTCTGTTAACTGTCACCTTACTCACACGTAGCAGTCGAAAAGAAACATTTGAACCACGCACTCATTGCTACCATTCAGGTCCGGATGTCTTTACTAATGTAGTCTATATAACAGTCTACCTAGAATTGATCAACATTAAAAACTTTCAGACATCTAATATACCATATTCACTTCGATACTGTCTTGGTTACTTGTAGATAGTTTTCAAGACCCTAATATTCACAGTGATTTACATATAGAATAATGAACTCAATCTGGTTAGTTATATCGAGTCGTTGCTTTCTTTCTAATGTAATAATGGCTCGCTAAAGGCAGTAATATACTATTAAGAGAAAATCGCTTTGATAGGTTGACGTCAGTAGTAATTTATGTATAGATAAGAAGAGAAAAATATAACTACATCTTAAGTTAATAAATGAAAAAATACCGACCCTTCTTTAGTGGGATACCGGTCAGATATTGACCAATATTTATAGCATATAGTCTAAGTATAGAAATTTTGGCTGAAATATTAAGTTACTTATTATAAAAACCGACCCCTCCGTAGTGGGATAATGGTAAGATGTAGACTGATTTCAATGCCTACTTGTAAAAAATTTACACGTCATAATACAACAATCTGTGAATTTTTAAAACTGTAAAATTGGATATAATATACCATAGTTACACCATATTTATTTTAGATACCTAGCAAAAGCTCATGGAAATTTCCAGAATAGTCCTTGAGAGCAGGTCAGGGACTGTCGGAGTTTCATGAAATATTCCAAGAAATAATCGATCAACATGTTTACGTTTTACAATTTCTCAGAATATGGTACCTACGCCTGTCTACTTGTAGAATCAACTGGTAAGGAGCATCTGGAAAGTTCCATGTATTGGTACCTAACTGAGCTCATTGAATATTTTAGAATGATTTGAACAAATATGTTTACAGTAGAATGCTGTTTCGAATTGCATCTAGTTACTTACAAGATGTACTGTACTATACCAGGAGAGCTTACTGATAGTAGGCTTTTAGAATATTCATAGTAAACAAGCTAAGACCAACTAGAATAGTAGTTGTAGGGCACTTGAGATTGCAGTCTGGACAGGTATCACCCAAAAAATGTTAGGTGCCGTTTGTGACATATTAGACTGGTTAGGTCTGGCAGGTGCTTGTGATTGCTGTCTGGACAGGCGTCACCTTGGTAGTAAATTCGTTGCTAAGCATTTAGTAGTGTTTTCGGTAGTTGCTTTTAAGAGCAATTAGTTCTAGTTTAGTCTGAACAACATATTAGATCACATCACCATTTAGCAACAGTTCGGAAAAAAACATAGTGATTATATTTTCTAGCTATAGGTTAGTATATATATACAAGATGACAGATTTAGTTCTTAGTACTAATTCCGTATGGTGTGTTATTTTGTAGGATTTTTTCACAACATTTACATTACCGTGTTCTTGAATAAGGTAGATTTCCCAAGTAAATATTTCGGCACCTTAGTTTTTTTAGTAAGTTTAGAAAACACTTTTTAGTATTAGTGTTTCAATCATTTTGTAGGAATAATGTTCTGAGTTATTTTCTTGTAGTGCTAGGTGTCTGGTTCTTAGGGTTCCGCACCCAAAGGGTAAAAATGTGAGCCTGTTACTAAGACTCCACTGTCCGTCTGTCTGTCTGTCTGTCTGTCACCAGGCTGTATCTCATGAACCGTGATAATTAGACGGTTGAAATTTTCACAGATGATGTATTTCTGTTGCCGCTATAACAACAAAATACTAAAAATCGCTCAAGTGCGATTCGGATTCGCGCTCGTTAACTAAAAAGAGGTGGTAATATAGTGTCTAATGTTGTATAGATAATGGTACGGAACCCTTCGTGTCCAAGTCCGAGTCGCACTTGGCCGATTTTTATGATATCTGTTTACTGGTGTTTAGGTAGATTTACATAGTTGATTTTTATAGTTTTTAATTATAGGTTTTAGTTAAATTAATATTTTATATTATATTATAGTTTTATTAGTGAATTTAGAAGATTTTAGTCTTTAAAATGTAGTTAGGATTATATTATTTTATTTATTACACAAAATCCACAGCACTTACTATAAATACAAAAAGTTCATACTTAGATTATTATACAGCCAATAACGGATTTACATTTTATACAATATAAAAATACAAAAACAAAGTAAAAAATAAAAATAAATAAAAAAAAGTAAATTATGTATATAGGTACTACTTTAGAAAACTTGATTGCTCCTTCCGTGAGTTATAGATTTTAAATAGGGAAGTATCTTATCAAATTCTTATCGAATAATGTAGAAAGAATAAGTAGGTATCTAAGTTTAAAAAAATAGAATAATGCATAGACGGTTTTTTAACGAAATTATGTTTACCGCTCGTGTTTTGAATGCATTTCCATAGAAATGTAAGTAGTAACATTTCAGAGCATTGTAGAATGTAGCCACCACTTTTATTATTGATACTACTACTTCTTAAGTAGGTATTTGGTTCTATAAGATATAGAAACTTAGTATAATACTTTCTTAGTATAATAGAAATTGCATAGAAGGTTTATTTTGAGTTATGCGGAGCGCTCGGTACACATAGCTTTATACTTTTACGAGTTTTTACAACGATCGGCATTTAGGGTTTTATTTGAAGAGTAATGCCCCGCTCGATGAGCTTTTAGATATATAAAATACCCATTTATAATAAAGTACTACTTTTTTTTAATATTGTTATGTTTGCAATAACGCCTGCTTGGCGGATTACTCTACAACTACTTTGTAAATTTAGGTAAGTAGTATTTATTTAGATATGCATAAATATAGTAAGGTAGGTAGGTAGGTACTACTTGTAGTCGCTGTGCCAATACCATTTTAGATAGTATTTAGAGTTAGTTTAATATACTTAGGTACTATTTTTAGTGGTTGTTTTTATTAGCAGCTAATATTAATTTACATTCTTATGAATGCTATTTTTTTGAAACAGCATTTTAATAATATTAAGAATGCGTTTGTTTATATCTTGGTTCCCGCGATCAGACATTTACATCCGGTTTTTGTAGTATTTTATGTAAATAGAATTCAGAAATGATTTTTAGTATATTTTTAGAATTAGACTGATTGACTAGTTCTACCAGTGGTTTGTATATACAGATTAATACCATCTTTTGTAGAAGGTGTTATAGTATAGGAGATATTGATAAAATTTTAATAAACAATTGTTTAAAAGTTAAAAAAAAATGATTTTAAGTATAATTTTGCATAGCAAAGTTTTAGTGGTGACATTTTAGAAATACAGTGTAAACTCTATATAGCGACACTGAAGGGACTGTGCATTTTATGGCGTTATAGAGAGTTGTCGTTAAATGGAGAGAGAGGATTTTTTTCTTTGTTTTTCTATATTGTGGACACGGTACAGCGACTAAATCCAAAGCGTTTGCCAACATCACTTATCTTCTCTCCCGTTTCTATTGTGCGTATCAGTAAAACTTTTTCGTCAATACACAGTGATTTTCTTTTATTAGCCATGTTTACAGTTTGAAAGTTTGTGAGCAACTAAGAATATGATAAGGTATAGATAATCCATGACTCCTACTTATGAGTCATGGTCAACAACAGTTTACACGTACAAGCAATCCCAATTTGTAAACAAAAGAACGAATTTCTTAGAAAGTTCGGTATGCATGATGCCGACAGTCGAGTTTATTGCGGGCTAGGATAATAAAGCGACAATAGATCGTACACGACAGCTGCGCAGTTTTTACTAATTTTAGCAACTTAAAAGGTACTTTTTATTACTCAATTGTTGTCGTTATTGAGAGTGGGTGTAATGCTATGTAGAGTGAAACATTGTATGAAAGACAAGCTAAACCAACCAAAGCCAATTGATTTCGACGCTTAAGGGAGTTTGTCGTTAAATAGAGTGACGTTACATGGAGTTTACACTGTAGTTTTGAGATAAAGTTACTCTGTTAAGATTTAAAAATAATAGTTTTTAGTGCTTAGTTTTTGAAGATTATACAGGTACAAAATTACAAATTACGATAGGATAAATTTAAGTCATGTGCGGGATTCGAATCCGCGTCCATCCATTTAGCTAGGGTATGCTCTAACCAATTGAGCTAACATGACATGACATCATAACTCAAATCTTTCCTATCGTTCTTTAACCATCGTATTGGGATTATACAGGTAGTAATTGGTTTTCGTAATAGATTCAGTTATTATTAGAATTAAGAAGCTTATAAAGCTCAGGGAAGACATTATAGCGAGTTAAAAACATGACATAATGGAGGTTAATACGGATCGGCTCCTCGCCTATTAACCGCGTGCCGTATGATAAAAAACTTTTATTTAAAAGGTGAATAAAGAATGATATTATTGTTCGTTGTTATTAGAAGAATTATATTAGAGTGAGTTTCCATAACAACAAACATGATAACTAATTTTAAGTTAACGGTTACAAATTACTATACGAGAAGATATCAGTCTAGTGTAAACGCTCTTATAAGATATCTTTAAAAGTGTTGTCGGGCGTAACTGATAGTATAGTTTGGAACTAGAACGCGCGCGTCCACGTTACAAACTATATACGAGTAGTACGGAAAACTCGTCGACAATATGGAGTTGATACTATATACGTGACAATATATAGATATTGTCACGTGACGCGTAGCATATGTAGCTATATACGCATACGCAGCGAGTCACATAGCGGTCTTCTTAACTTTTGCATGATCACTATCAGCCATGATACACGAAAGGATCTCCCTTCACGCAGCGTTAGGACTTCTACTTCTTCTACTTCCAGTTCTTTATATAATTAGATATACATATATAAAGAACTGGAAGTTCCTTTTTTTCGTTCCTGTTTTCTTTTTTTGTGCTTGGAGACAGATGTTCTACTTTAAGGGTGGTCGCTAGCCAGGCGGGCATTCGCAAAATGCCCATCCACCACGCGGTGAAACTCAAGCCCGCGGCGGGATTCGAGCCATGGACCTGCTGCGCGACAGTCCATAGCCAATGCCACTGAGCTATCACCGCTTCCACTCGCAGATTTGTTTTTTTGTTTTCATTCTGTTGGTGTTTCTTTTACCTAGTAGATTCTAAATGTCGGTTGTAATCATTGTTGAAAACCTACAAACGTCTGAGTAACGCAAGCCTTGAACAGCCCCGCGTATCTATTGTCTACATTTTTGGTTGGACATGAAACAAATTAACTGCTAGGGCATATTCCAGATATCCTCTTAGATTTCATGAACTTTTTATTTAGAAATCTCATTTACGTCCCATCAAGAAAGCTTGAAAGGGATTTATGGGTCAGAACTCCAGAAATCGTAAGGGGGCCATATACATGGTGACCTCAGTCACCTATTTTTCTGGTACTTTATTTCCTTTCATTGCCTAAAACAAAACTTCGCGGTGTACACGTTTGAATTCCCAGTCCATTGGTCCATTGACCAGGGTCAATAGACATTATACGCCACCGTTCTTGTCGCTCAGCTGCCGAAGTTAATGTATGACGTACGTGTTCCCGCGTCTAGGCCTAAGCCCGACCTTAGCTGCTTTTATATCTAAATATGTTTTAGCCGTATAAGAGGTACTCTGCTCAAGTAAATAAAAAAAAAATATTTTAATCATGCCTTTTTTCCATAAAGTTAGGCAGAGACCACAGATTTCCACGTACTTCGATCCTTATATATCTCTTTCGCTTCATCTACACTCATCAATCATTTCATACATAAGCGTCGGTTTAGGGTACTGCTGACCTGGCTTTTTTCAGAACGCCCTCAATCCGATTTCGAAACGTTCGTCTAGGTCTTCCCCTTCCAACACTTCCGTTCACTTGTCCAATGCAGGGACAAGAGCAACAGGTTGTTTAGTCATTCCCATTTCATTCATTCTTAGTCCAGTAGCAGTACGATCGTAACTTATGAAAATATAAGATTCAACCAATTTTTCACAGTTTATTAGTTACATGTTTACAAAGGTTTTTTGAAAATTTTGACCGATGCATTTGGAATTATTTAGGTATTTGTAAAAAAACTACATAAAATCGTGAATATAAAATTAGAATTAAAAATTCTGATTGTATTTGACTTAGGACATTGTTATCTTTGGTTTATTAACTTATTAGAAATATTAGAGACTTGGAACTTAGGTAAACTAAAAATTTCAAACCCTGCTTTCAATAAAATATTAGAATGGCTGGAAATCAGTTTAATGATATTTTATGTATATTGTAACATGCTGAAAAAAGATTAGAAAAATATACAATGTGCTTCCCCACTTATTTAGTTTTTCTTTAATAGCGTGAGTAATATAAAATTAGAGTCCAGAAGTAAATAGGCTACTGGATAATAATGATATACTCCATCGTCATACAAAAGATTAGAAAAAAAAGTTTATGGTTTTGGAAAATAGAACAAAACTTCTAGCCTCAGTACTAAAATCCGCGCAGGAAAGCCGCGGGCGGCCCTGCGCCGCGCCCTGGCGGCAGCGCCACGTGGTCGCTACGTAGCGCGGAGCGATGCGAATGCAAGTACGAACCTACTGCTATTTATCTGTGTCCCACCCAACACAGATATGCCAACTGCTCTTTGGGCGCGGGCAGTTTTATGCAGTTTGAAGTTTTAGATATTAGTTTGTTTTAGAAGCCTTATCATCGCGATTCAGTAGCACAGATGACAGACTACTTATCTTATCCTTCCACTGTTTTTTTAATCCTACCGACCTTGGTAGGATTCATCTTCCTCTAAAAAGGTGTTGGTAGATAAAGCCTATTTAGGGGAGTTGCTCACACGTAAACAATGTAGGTACCTACCTATATATAATACATTAATTCAACAAATCATTTCTCTATTTATTGCTTTAATATTCTATTTTGGGTTGTGTAATTGAATTATAAAAAAATACACATATTTTTATGGAATATAAAAGACAAAAAAAAACTATACAATTTTACGTCCTTTGATGCCAGTTTTCGTCAGGTCTAACTAGTTTTCGTCGAGTTAGAATTGTGATCTAAAATTGTTTTTACATTTAGGGTTATAAAACAGGATACTACCTATATTACTTTAAATAACTCCTCATCATCTTCCTAATTTTATTCCACGCTTGTGGGGTCGGTACAATAACATATTATAACACAAGTGACAAAACAAGAACATTTTAACAAATATGTTTTCGCCCCTAGCACATAACGGTTAATGGACGTAATTAGGATCACTTAACATGATTTAAATGATTTCAAACAATTAAGAAATGACGAAGTTGTTAAAGTTTTCTTTTTAGTTCGGCTATTTCAAAACCTCCGCTCGGAGCATCGGTTGTATGATGACGTCAGGCATCGCGTCTCTCGCCCTCCGCCCGGCCCGTACAAAATCAATGGTTCGGTTCAGATAATTCAACGTTCCGCTCATGTCGCGGCGTGGAATGTTGTTTTTGTATGTTTTTTTATTATAATTATGTTGATGTTATGCGCTAAGTTATAATGACTGAAATCTCATTAATAGGATTCGTTTTGCCGTTTATTCTCTGATTGTGATCTGCATGTCCTTTCATCCGTCCGTACGTGAAATTTTGGTGTATAACGTTGATCCATAAAAGTGAGAGGCTTGACTCGCAGTAGTTAAACCTACCTATTGTTACATCATGCATTGTAACTACCTGCCTACTTGTTGTATACCTGCCTACTTATTGTACTAATTGTAACTAACTGTGTACTTTGAAGAAGGAAATTTTGTGGACTATTTAAAACTTTCTGGATTAAATAATCTATGGATTGAACTTTTATATACCATTGAAATATAATTTTGATTAGATACAAACCCAACTACTCACCTAAATATGTTCACTTGAATAGTCGGTAATAATTACTGCTTTTTGCCAGGCTAGTTAGTACCTACAAATATCTACTATGTAAATGTGTTATCGCAACACACTTATATAATTAGTGCGAAAGTATGTAAGAGCTCGATCGGTCGGCTCGACCTATTTCGGTAAAACATAAAATATAGATCATTTAAGTCCTGGATTAACACATAATACTTTTATTATCATCATCACGTTATAATATTGCCCATATAACTATTAAATTATAAATCAAAGCTAGTTAGATAGTTACATATATAGCTGTAGCTCATTGTAATTTATAGTAAGTACTATATTATTATGTACCCCTTTGTATGTTTCCATTGGAAAGGATTTAATTAAAAGGCCCGGACCAATAAAGGAAGTCAACAGTATATAAACCACTTTGGCTTGAAAGAGGAGTTTTGTCATCTCTCCTCGTAACTTAATACCACTTTATTTTCTTATTTGTGCATATTTTGGCAATGTTTAAAACAGTTTAGCACAATGTAATATTTATCAGATTCATTATCACCACCAAAAAATATATAAAAGAAACATAATACGCAATGTTGTGAGGATTACGGCTTATTGAGCTGGCGCGCCGGCGCACAGTGGGCTGGAATTACAAGGTTGGGTCTTAAGAACTAAAATGTTTTTTTTAGTATCTAGACATATATTTAAAAAGTTTTTACTCCATGACATTTTGTAATTGGACTCGTACTTTCGGAGATATAGCCATATCAAATTTGTATAAAGAGTCATGAAATTTTAGTTTAGCAATTTATTCCAATTAATTTGAAATTGAAAATGATGTACACTAAACGGCCTGAAGTACTTCAATACTTACTTAATACTTTTAATAAAAAAAACAATTTCGACATTTTCCACCACCATAGGTAATATAGGTAGGTATGGTGATTTCTGATCCTTCTGATTTCATTTCTGGCAGACCTGCACATGACAGCAGTCCGAGTACATGTGCACATGTTATATTATTTTAATATTTTTAATTTTAAGGTACTATTGTTTTTTTTTTATGTTATAATTTATTTGATGTTGTTGTGTGCAGTTATGTCTGGAATAAATACATTTTCATTTTTTCATTTTTCATTTTGTATGACGTAATTTGTTTTGACACTTATTTCCGGGAATCTAGAGATAGGAATACGCGACCGCAACATCAAATTATAACACGTGTCGTTACCTGATTGGTGCAACGATAATAGGGCACAAAATTTACTATTGCATTCAAACGTACTTCAGTGTTCTATTACCCACCATAATAGACGCACTACCCTAACATATTTATTGCATAAACAAATAAGTGAAGTGAGTGTGAGTTATTTTGTGTTTGTGAAGATGTTTGAATATTTGGTGACCAACCTTGACCTTTTTATTATTTTAAAAAACAGTGGCAGTATTGAAAACGACCAAATCGCAGAAAATCGCAACCTGAAAATAGGTGCTAAAATAGGACAAAAATACGTACTATACATGCGTAAAGTTAATTCTTTGCAAAATTTGAGAATTTCTAGATTTCAAGTTTTTTTGTTTTGATTCATACAAAAATTACTTTGGTTATTAATAACTCCGAAAATACTCAAGTTATCTAAACAACCCTCATATAAATAATTACTTTTAATCAATAGATAAATCCAACGCACTATTTAAAATTTCAGAAAAAGATTTTTTTTTAAAATGCTAAGTCCTCTACCGGCCCGTTTTAGCCCACTGTGCGGCGACTCGTCACTTTCAGGCAATTGGGGGTTTGTTGACGTCACAGCGTGTCACATCTTGTGCTAGTTTTGTAGATTATTTAATTACAATCTCCTGTCATTTTTGATCCGATTAAAATTACACAGTTCTCCCGAGTGATACATAGTGCTTTATACTACACCTACGAGGAAAATAAAATCATTGTACGGTTTCTCGTACTTATATCGAGACTTCTCTGGCAATAAGTATAAGGACTTCTTGAGCTGCATTTCTTATTTCTGGTGGCGTCATCATTATAAAATCGTCACTTTCACTAGCAAATGACATTTTTGAAAATTATTAAAAGCGGCCTGTTAAAATACCAATTTAATAAAAAACAAAATTTAACCAAACATAACAAATTGTCGCGCTTCTTTTCTCGTAGTACAAAAAAAGGTTGCCAACCTCTTTGCATTGAAAATCGAGTACAAATAAAAATCACACCTCTTTTTTCTATTTATTTGATATAAAACCTTTTTGAGATTTGAGAGAGAGTTTTTTTTTATGTTAGCGGCTAAAAAACAAAAGAACGCTACCAGGGCAGGTATGGATTTTCATACAACATTCCTTCACTGCTACGGAGTGAAGGAATGAAAATCCATATAACTTTCCACGCCGTACATTTATTAGGGAGAAATGACGAATTTTGTAACTTGTTTTTGAACGAGTAATGAGACGCTTTCTGAGTGGGTGTGGTATAAACGTATATTTTATACCCTTTTATTTTTATAACTTTCATTAACTAAAGTATGAATTTTACTAGTTTCGTCCTAGTGTAGTCGTTAACTCAACTTTCTAAATTTGCGATGAACAAATAAAATACGGAATTTGGATACCATATTCACTTTATATAACTCTTCTTCTTCTAGCATCACCACACTCAATCCCCTTTGGGAATACTCTTGATGGTAGTTTCTCCGCTATCTTCAGGTAATCAGTGTTTTAAAAGGCTAAGTAGCGATTTTTAGCATCATCACGTGATTGAACATATTTTTAGTATGTACATTCTGAAAAATATACTTACATAATAATAATAAAACATCATACTAATACATATATATATAAATTCTCGGATTTCGTCAGCGTTGAAAATCTTAAATATTTTTTTATTGCACATGATGTACTTAAGTTTAAAATATGTCAGTACTACCCAACGTAGGTTTTACAAATCTCGATAAATAGAAGTCAGTCCAAATATGGTATGCTTGTATCAGTTTTCGTCCAGATGGCCGACAATTTATATTGAAAACTGAAGATAACGTATTCCAACGTATCTTCCTACCTAACGGATGTTCAATTAAATTTCATCTAATAATAAAACTTTTAAATAGGTTCATACCACATATACAAATCTCTTTAAGTTCGTTATTTACAAACAAGCTAGATAAGGTACCTACCTACAGAAAAGTGGTACTGAGTAAATTTAATACATATCATATACGTAATTAGAGTTAACTCTAGGCGTCAACTACATATTAGAGGTATCTACTTATATTCATATAAGTAGGTAGGTACTAGCTAATCCGACAGACACCTAGTCCAGTTTATTGGCCTGGAGTTTTTATAGAATTCACATAAGTACCTACACATGTGTTATAGAAATTTCATCAGTTGATTGACCATTTCCATAGAAACCTTAGATTAATACACTATGTGTGTGAAGGTATGTAAAAGAAACTTGCCGCTGTATAATTCTGAATAATCAACAAAATATAAATGCTTTTGGAACACTAAAATCGTATAACAAGGCACGGCGTATGCGGCCGCGACACGTTGTGATTGTGTTGGGACCCTTTGCGCTGCGTCTCACTCCTCGAGCTAATGCCGCGTAGGTACCTATATAGTTTATTCTATGGCCGCATTAACAAATCTTATGATATCTTAAAATACCATGAACTATTTTTTCTAATCTTTTGTATGACGCTGGAGTATATAATTATTATCCAGTAGCCACTAACTTCTGGACTCTAATTTTATATTACTCACGCTATTAAAGAAAAACTAAATAAGTCGGAAAGCACATTGTATATTTTTCTAATCTTTTTTCAGCATGTTACAATATACATAAAAATATCATTAAACTGATTTCCAGCCATTCTAATATTTTATTGAAAGCAGGGTTTGAAATTTTTAGTTTACCTAAGTTCCAAGTCTCTAATATTTCTAATAAGTTAATAAACACAAGATAACAATGTCCTAAGTCATATACAATCAGAATTTTTAATTCTAATTTTGTATTCATGATTTTGTGTAGGTTTTTTACAAATACCTAAATAATACGAAATGCATCGGTCAAAATTTTCTAACTTTTTGGAAAAAGCTTAGTAAACTTGTAACTAATCATCTGTGCAAAATTCGTTAAATCTTAAATTATTAAAAGTTAGCATGCAATTTTAACGTACTGCTACTGGACTATCTCTCCACATGTCCAAACCATCTTAACATACCTGTCTCGATTTTCGTCACTACATTCTAACAACTCATTCACATCACACACAAAAATTAATTTAATTCAATTTGATTTTACAGTGGCATCGACTTCTGCAGTATCAGATTGTCAAAACATCTTTAAAAAGACTCCAGTTTTTAATCAAAACTTTTTTGGAAATATCATCTCTACCAAGTAAGTAAAAAATTTATGTTTTCCACTGTAGTATTACAATTGCAAGTAAATGTATTGTTTAGGCGTCGGGCCCACAGAGCGTTCTAGAGTTTTGTGTTCCGAGTACTACGGGGCGCGTTCACTGTGAAGTATGTATAATTGCTTATATGAATGCACACGCGGTATAATACGGCGGTCAAAGAGAACACACGTTCTATTGGAGTTCTATTTGCGGCTGTTGTATAATGTAGAATCTTAGTAAAAGGATCTGCCCTTTGGCATCAGCAATGTTGTTACCGAGCAACGATTTGTTGTTCGCCTCTCTTGTTATGTCAATGTAGAAGAAACTGATTAAACTGAAGAACTCTCTGCTCAGTGTGTGAAGCACAGTGACCGCGAAACGCAGAACTCTGGACCGATCGTAGACCCGGCGCCTAAAGAAAATTCCGACGGAAGGATAAAAAAAGACTGAAATCTATCGACGAACTTCGTATCTATATCTCAAACTGGGCAAAGCGTTAAAATGTCATGTATGGGGAACTACAATGATAACGATTATACTCGGTGCAAATAGCATGGCAATATATTTCGTATATTTTAGAGTTGTTTATTTGTACCGTTGCGTCCTTGTAGGCCCTGTACCACGAAATTCTAGCGATACGAGTTTAGCAATAGACCATAATTAGGTTTCGTGGTACAGGGCATACATGGACGCAACGGTACAAATAAACAAAACTAAAATATAAAATATACGAAATCTATTGCCAAGCTATTTGGCACCGAGTATAATTTTACACGTATGAGTGAAATTCAAATTAACAATATGAAATTGTTTCAAAGATGTACTTAGTGAAGTTTGAGTTCAGCATACCTATTATGTATCTATGATACTAACAACATTGCGTTGCTTATTTGAAATTAAAATCCATTTGTATAAATAACTTTTTACGATCGAAACTCACGTCTGTGGCGGGAATGGGCAAATTTTACCTATATTCTCGCGCTTTGGTAATCATTGTACGTGCTCATTTTAATGTGCAAGTTTAAATTTGCATATATTATTTTGAAAAAATATTGGACATCAATAAACCTGATTACATAAGGTAATCCTTATGTAGGTAATCCTAAAACCGTCAAAAATTTATAAATTGCGTTTACACGTAATAAACGTATTCAATTCATTAAGTATTATAAAATTCTCGCCGTCACTTTTTCTCAACGAATTTGAAAAGGGTATGTTGCTATGTCGTCTATTTAGACGAATCCTGTTCAAAAATGTTTCCTGTTGAAAAATCAACGTATAAATACTTTTTACCTGCCTACTACTAGACGACCTTACAAAAACCCCAAAAAAAGCGTACAAACATTTTAAATTTCCTGCCATATACGTCAACGATCCCACAAAAAAAGTTGTAATCAATAGAAATGTTCACATAGAAACGTGTTTGTGGTATCAGTGTCAATTGCCACAAATACGTTTTGTGACATTGTTTTTCTGACTGTTCGAAAACTAAAAAAAGTTAATAAAGTTCTGTCATAAATGGATTCAGTCAAAGACTTTGTAATGATATTTTGTTTTAATACTGACATGTAATAAAACAAAATATCATCACGCTTTTATACCCTCGAAGAGTTGAGAAGATGCTTCTAAACAACTATGCTTCGCCAGTTATGTTTAATTGGTCTCGTGTAATAGGGAGCGAGAATTTTCCTATCCACCGGCTGCTACTCCCGTTTCTGGATTGAAAAAATCCAATGAGTGTAGAACCCGATTACCGGGTCCCACTCACTGTCAAACCAGAATCATGAGCAACTATGTAGAGATAGATAATGGCTAAACTCTTCGAGATTTAGCTTTTGTTAGGAACAAAGGTACATAATTTTTCCGCTGATAAATCTGAATTATCTCTAGATATCAGTCTAAACTGCAAGGTATATGTTAAGTGACCTTATCGGACACGTGTACCTTTAAAATTCACACATACTATCCCTGAACAATACATTTGTTTTTTCTTGAACTCTCTATTTGCACCTCTATTTTTTCTCATTACATTACCATTTTTCAATACTTCATTTCGAGATATGCGCAGTGCATTTCGCCAACACGCAACGTTTTAGTTGCGCCGTGTTCCATTTCTTTTTTTGTCTTTGTATTGCCTTCCTGGCTCATGGACCAGCTGAAAAAACGCAATACGCATATCCCGCATATTGTGTACCATTTATGATTATTATCGCGACGATTTTAGCGATGTTTGTGTCACAAAAATAAAAAAATAAGACTTCAACATACTTCCAATTCTGAACGTATAGCACTACAAAATAAAGTTTCGGTAAGAATAAGTCTCTTTTCAGCTTACAAATCTAATGGTTTGTGTCGGAATAAGCACGAGGACCACCTGATGTTTAAAGCTTCTTGTGCCTGTAATTTATAATTTCATATTTTTTCTTAGCTCGGAGTAGGCATTGACTTTTACTACAAGATCAAAACCTAAAACATTAAGGGCCTGTCTCAGAATGTTCGAGTAAGTTCCGGTTATACTACCCATAACATATTTTAGAAATAAAACACTATCTTTGCGTTTCACGGTCATCGATTTAGCCTATCCATCGGTTAAAGCTTGAAAAGGGCTGCATGTTAACTGTCATTTTTATCATTCAGTTATATTAAGTGTTGGTTAGCAACCAGAAACTTTATTAGGACATTCTGAGACGGACCCTAAGTTCTTCAAGTACTATCTGACGCTTAAGATCTGTGTCTCGTAGTAAAAGACAATGCCTACTTGGAGCGCCAGCCGAGACAATAATAGACCGCGCCGCGCTCCCTTTGAATATAGTTTTGAATATTTACATCGATAATAGTACCATGAAATAATAAATTACAGGCACATTAAACTTTTAACATCAGGTGGTTCTCGTGCTTACTCCGTCACAAATATAAAAAAAACTACTAATAATGTTTGTTAGGACTAACAGAAGACAAATGTAACTGGTTGTTAGCCTTTTTCCAAGAATCCTGTTTAATCCCACATTGTAACAGCTCATAGAAGAACAAATTGTTTATTGGTTACGATGAGCTGCAAAAATACAGTTTAGTTTAGCTATAGATGCCTTTATTAAACAAATACTACAAACTATATACAACACTACAGCTACTACAATAAAAGCATTTGCACTCATAGGCAGTCCAAATGCTCTAGCCCACTATCAGTTGTCAGCGTGCCCAGCATGCTGGCAGCATTGTCAGTTAAATTAAATAGTTTAGTTAAATAGAGGATTTGGTTTAGGTCAAAATTCTAAACCAAATATGATATCAGGTTCGTAACTAATTTTATTTACGAGATAGAGGCCCATGACTTCCTAACGGACGGCGAGACAGACAGACCGCGGAGTCTCATTCAATAGTGCTCTTTGGGTACGGAACCAAAAAACTTGTATACAATTCTGTATTTTGTATGACGTCGGGGATTACTTTTCTTTAAACAATATTTCAGTTGTCAGTATTGGAAGTCGGCAATCTTCATCTATAACACTTTGTTGAACTGACCCAAAATCGTTGCGCTCTATGCCTGTTGTATTAGTAGCGAAAACTATAAGTTCCTACAAAAGCAACAGTAAAAACTGTTTAAGAGAATTATGCTCGATATTTTTCGCTACCAACAACGGCGCCGAATACCAATTATATCTGAATGAGACTACTAATAATAACACTATGCTCAATACTGATATGCATTATATATTTGGCACTTTCCATACAAACTTAGTTCCATTTCATTTGTGTACTCGGTTTAATTTTGCTTAAATAACCGTGAGAGAGACTAATTTATTTTGGTTCGTCTGTTTACCGTTACATTTTCTATTATGTGGTTTGAATAAAGAACTACTTTGTCATTTAATTTGATATATTCTACAAGTATTTACAGGTATGTGTTATTAATACATACCCGTAAAATTGTAGTATTTCCAGGAGCGTTAGTCTCCATCTCAGATAGTTTATAAGACACCGAGGTACTAACACTTATTATTCATAATTGTTTGTATTGAAAGCACTACCTGTACGGATACTTACATTAAGTTGTGTGCATTGGTTACATACAAAGGTTGTATGCTCATTTACATTCGCTTGTACGTGCACGCTTATGTTCGACTTCTAGTGTTCTTCACCCGCTGCCCGCCCCCTTCATCAACATTGATAATTGTGAGTCCTTCACTTACTAATAATGTTAAAAAAACGAGCAGGTAATTACACGATAATTATATAAGAAAATTACTAGAAAGTGCAATGATTCAGGTATTTTTCGCACTTTTATAAGTTCATAATCCTAATTAAAATAAAAACCAATAAATATCATAAACGGAAGTCGCCATCTTAAGATATTATAACAGTGTAGAAAATAAATGTTATGTGTTGAATGAGCTGAGTTTATCTGTGAGTTACAGTAGCCTGCAATAACAAACAAATAAATTTTCAAAATTTTGCCAAAGATTTCTATTTCTCTCTAGGTACTTACACAGAAGTATCTAAAAAGTAAACTAAAAATAAGTTAAAAGTAAATAGTAAACTAAAAATAAGTTAAAAGTAGTAAAGTAAACTTCTATAATTAAAAATTTAGTGACAACACATTTTAAAAATGTCGTAGTGTTGTTATTGGAGGCGATTGTACATACTTTAATCTGATCTATGTAGCAAGGTGGCGGCTTTTCAGTATCTGTTGGCACCTGTTGTCGCGCAAATTTAAAATATGAAAACTAGAGAGAAAACTGGTATTTTGAAACTTATTGATAATTATAGTGGGTAGTTTATTATCACCGACGCGAGTCAAAACAATACCATATTATACTCGGCTTATGGTACTACCATGTCATCTGATATTATCTGTTTTATTAAGTAGTGTAGTAGATTGTGCTTCGTAGATGTAGAATCTAATAATGTATGGTTTATATGGTAATAAATTAAAAAAAAAAAAAAAATTAAAAAAAAACAAAAAAAAAATAATAGTATCAAAATACTTCGCCATATTAGTCAAAACTGACAAACTCTTTCTTACTGCCGTTGGCTTCGTGGCTAAGCGGGCACAGTTTAGGAGCGGTTGATCCAATTCTTTTTTCGTAAAAAATAAAATAGCAATGATGATAGTTAAGTGCGGCTAAGCTAAAGTTTGAGCGTGGCAATGAAAGGGCATACACAAGTCATATAAAAACATTGTACTTTCTTTAGATACGAATAAAACTGATGAATTAATGGTATTTATGAGAATAAAAAATCACACATGAGACGACAAGAGACCGGTAGCAATTAAAGATGATAGAGTGTTTGAATAAAATACATTAGTATACATTTGAACTAGTTATTAAATGGCATGAATGAGGATAAAAGCATAATAATAGAGAGTGGGAGCAAGGATGGTAGAGGTGCGCGGTTAATTAGATAGATTGGTAAATTAATGTTGGAATGAAATGACAAATACGATTATTATAAAAAAGTGAAGTGTTTTTTGGTGTCAACGGGTAAAGGAAAAATATATGAAAAGATTGGTGCTGCAATGAAGAGATTCAACAAGCTGTCTAGAAGACATGAAACAGATTTCAAAGAGACAGACAGTGAAAGAGTTTAGATGGAGGATATTTTCAAGCTTTTGGAATCGATCGGATCAAGCATTAACATCACTAGCGGATACGTTCTCCCCTCTACCGCTTCATGGGATGCTCCTGAACACGTGGATATCCACACCTCGTGAGTACCTAACCCTAATGGGGAGCGCCGCCTATCCGGCAACCGACGCCCTAGGCCCTCTGAACCTGAAATGGTTCCATGAGGAACCAGTTAATTACTTCATGGTTACACCATTATAAGGACAAGGAAGGCCCCATCCCTCAGTAGTGACACCACGATCGAACTGTCGACTAGTTATCGACTGTCAATTATCGATATAATTGTAATTCATGATATATTTGTAAAGACATAAGTAATGTAATGAATGTCCAACCTCACAGTTAAGAAGTCATGGGTATTTCGCTGATAATAAAAGACGTAGCGCTTCTATCGTGACCTTGGTGCATGCTGTTTGCCGGTGACATTGTTAGAGCAGGTGCAGATATACTTGAGGACAGTTGTGAAGATACCAGCATATTGTGGAAAGAAGACCAAGGTGTGTTAACGTATATTCCGTGCGAAGCAGTATTTCCCTCGTTTCCGGTTATAGCTATCTTTGAGGACGGCTCGGACTCCATTGTTGACTGGAACAAAGGTTATTCGAAGATAGCCGCATACCAGTCTAACGATATATTACAGGCATCAGACAATGTTTTATCGATCAATGTGCTGAAAGAATTTTTTCACTAAACGAATATAACGGAGATGCTAATTCTTAAATGGATTTGCGTGGACACTAGATTGGATAGATCAGAAATAAGTATTATAAGAAGAAGTTTGAACGTAGTAAAGAAAGGCTGAGGATTAAAATAATTAATATAAACTTAAAATAAGTAACAAGGCGGCATGGTGTGATTTTGTAATATGTAGAAATGGGATGTCATTAAACCATTTGGCATAGGTTAACGTACTAATCATTTTCGGCTCTAAAATACATATATATTTTAGTTTAACTAGAATAATTGTTATGACCAAAATGATTGCTGCAACCATAATATTCATTGTATTTTTTAATAAAATCTATTTATTTCGAAGTTACGTCATAATATTTATTATTTGTATATTTATTAAATTATTCTAATAGATATCCTTAATGTCAGCTAAACAATTAACGTTAATTTTTAAGTTCACAGCAAAATGTATTAGGATATTTCTGAGTCAAATGTTTTTCTCTAATGAGAGAAAAACCACTTCACAAGTAATGTCCATGTGGAAAATAAGTAGAACATAAATATGCATTGAAAAACTAACTTAACAGCTGAATAATAAAACATGAAAGTGACCGTTTGGCGTTAACATATTCATATAATTTGTAACTAAGCTTTTTACTTTTGGATGATACCTACACTCGAGAGCAATGAATCCGGGTCACTTAAAGAATCCTAAAAATCTCGGAAACTAAAAATGCTAGGTTAATGCAATAAATTGTATTTAATAGACAATGTAATACTCCTTAAATGAAGGTATTAAAACTTCTTAGTTATTGTAAAGTTATATCATAAAAAAATCAAATTTGAAAAAGGGCCACTTTCGAAGATGGAACTACGAAATTACAGCATTTGGTTTTGCTTTTGTTTGTAATCTGTAATTTTGTGGGTACATAAACCATGTTGATAGTGCTCTATATTCATTATTCAAGCTGAAATTATGTCGCTTACGCCTGAAGAATGCACCAGAATACTTACAATGCTGGAAACCGGCCGGAGTCAGCGCGATACAGCCAGGACTGTCGGTGTGTCGGTGTCAACAGTACAAAGAGTTCTCCGACGTTACGAAGAAACTGGTTCTAACCTACGCAGACCAGGAACGGGCAGAACCAGGTGTACCACAGCACGAGAAGACCGATACTTGGTGAACACCATGCTTCGAAATCGCTTTCTCACAGGAACTGAACTCACCAATCAGTTTCGACGCCTCGGAGGAAGTAACCCAAGTGCATGGACAGTAAGACGTCGGCTTGCTGAATCTAACTTAAAACCCCTTAGACCTGCAAACGGCCCTAAACTGGAGCGTGGGCATCGTATTTCGAGAATAAGATATGCCCAGAGCCACGTAAATTGGAGTATTGAAGATTGGTCAAAAGTTATGTTCTCCGACGAATCAAAATTTATGCTCTACAAGCACGATGGAAGACACAGAGTGTATCGAAGACCAGGGGAAAGATTCAAGCAAGCATGCATCGAAGAAAAAGTAGCCTACGGTGGTGGGTCTGTACTTGTGTGGGCCGGAATTTCTTCTGAAAGTCGCACAGAGCTGGTGATCATAGAAAACGGCTCTTTAACTAGCGTAAGATATGTGGAAGAAATCCTCAATGATCACGTTGGTCCATTTATGGTCAATTTAGGTGAGTATGCTATATTTATGCATGACAATGCCCGACCTCATACAGGTAGGATTGTGAATGACTACCTTCAAGAGATGAACATTACTCGTATGGAGTGGCCAGCGCGCAGCCCGGATATCAACCCGATCGAGCATGCTTGGGACGAGCTAGGCAGATGCGTTAAACAACGAAACCCTCCCCCAATCACGCTTCGTGAGCTCAAAATTGCTCTCACAGAGGAATGGGAGAATATTCCCCAAAATCGTTTAAGGAACTTGGTGTACAGCATGCCAAACCGCGTAAACGCAGTAATGGAAGCACGAGGAGGCAATACGAAGTATTAAAATTCAAGAAAATCGTAATAAAGTTCAAAAATTTCATGTTTCCTATTTTTGTTTTAAGGAGAGATCAGCAGTTTTTTTCTTTATGTAATTTTGTGTTAATAAAATGTATGGTGACTCATATTTTTTTTACTTTCATTTAAGGAGTATTACATTGTCTATTAAATACAATTTATTGCATTAACCTATCATTTTTAGTTTCCGAGATTTTTAACATTCTTTAAGTGACCCGGATTCATTGCTCTCGAGTGTAGTATTTCGTCCCCGCTATAATGTTTTCTGTTTTAGGTCAGCTAGGTGTTCGTTTGCCAAACATTGGCTACTTATATAGTCTTGAATGATTTTAATGTATAATTTAATATCTCAAACTGAATACATGAATGAATTAAACAGCTGTTTTGTTGTGCCTGTGATAGCCGTTCATTGGCTTTGCGTAGCATTTATGCTTGTGTGTGTGAATGGAGTAGATACACATCAAGGCCAACGTGCCACGGCTTAAATAATAGGACTGCACACCACCCCCCGCAGTATTATTGAATACATATATATTTATTATATTACTAGCTGACCCGGCAGACTTCGTACTGCCTCAATCGATTAATAAAAGAACTAAACTTTTGTATAAAATTATCTTAAACAAACAAAACAAATAGATTCATGCTTCATTCAATCAAAATCATTTTTTGAATGAAGCATGAAGTTTTATTATTATTTTCGACAACGGTTTTCCGACGCGCGAACACGCGACGTATAATTGTCCATGCGCGAAACAGGGAAACTCTAAGTTGATTCCGCAAACTTCTAACGACTGTCCTTGCGATTAACTCGTATTTATGGTCATCGCAAAGGCTAGACGTACTGGAAAATGTAAGCGTTTAAAATCGAATGGTAAATCAGTTCGAAACATCTGTATCCGCGGGATCAAGACATCCTCTTCTTTGTATTTTCCTTTTGTGATGGTCCCTCAATGACGTTATTCATCAGCTTTTTCACAGCCAGTATTGTTCCAATGCACAGTCGAGGTTGATTAATGTTACGCAGCATAATGACAACTGATCCTACTTTTAACTGCAAATTGTGGGGTGGTAATCCAGACAATTCCAGTCAATTTAAAAACTCCGTGGGATAGTTGACTACGTCATCCTGGTTCATAACAGTATCGACTGATTTGAAGGAAACCAATTGTCCTGGAAGAACATTCTGAATGGTCGCATTGAGATCCTCGACATCTTTATTTTTCGCCCCCAATATTGCTCGTTCACCCAGCCAATTATGGTTATTGAACTATTGCGCTATATCTGGGAAAACACGCTGAATAAGCTCCTCTTTTGAGTCTGTGATGTGACAGAAATCTGTGGGTAATGTGATGAATCCGGTCAAGGTGTCCACTGCAACTTTATTATTTTCAATGTCTAACATCTGCTTCGCAACAATATTTTCATCTTGTTGCAAAAATACTCGCGTGTTAGTTGTTAATTGGAGTGTCTTTACATACTGCCACAAATTTGATGATTTTAGGCATGCATTTAGTTCATCAGCAGCAGTTGATCGAGGAATAACTGGAACAGTCAGACGAAAATTACCTGACCACAAAATCATGGGTCCACCAAAAATATTTTGGTTGTCACGAAGATCTTTCAACGTTCTGTCCAGTGCCTCCCGTGACCTCTTATGGGCCATTGTGCATTCATCCCAAACAATCAATTTGCATACCTGTAGGAACTTGGCCATTGCGCTATTTTTGTCAATGTTGCAAATTGGTGTTTCGGTGATTTGCATGTTTAATGGCAATTTCAAGGCAGAATGTGCAGTTCGCCCGCCTTCAAGCAGAGTCGTAGCTATTCCTGATGAAGGCAACGCTAGAGCAACATCATTTCACGATCTGATCCTTGCCAAAAGCAATGAAATTAAGAACGTTTTTCCGGTTCTTCCGGGAGCATCAAGGAAATAAATTCCACCAGATCCACTGTTCACAGCTTCTATGAAAGTGATGTACGCAATTCTTTGTTGTTGATTTAATTGTAAACATCTGTACGAACTGTTTCGGCCAATGATTCAATGTCGTACTGTTGTTCTCTTTGCAACTCGTGGCTTAATGCATCGTGCATATGACGATTTGGTGCTGTCATTCCCAAACACGACAATACTTTATTTGCCATCAATAAACACATATCATGATCAATGTCTCATTGTACATTTCTGCAGTCATTTGCAGGGTATGTTTCAAAATTTGACGGCGCACACGATGCGAAACATCCTCAGACATGTCATCTCTATACTTAACCCACAAATCTTTTGGATTCGCGGGAAACATGTCGATATGATAATCGAAAACAATGTTCGAATTTGTTGTGGCGATGAAGATATTACGGAATCCTTGAGCGTATCATCCCAGTGCGTATCGTTCTCAAGTAAATGTAATTTTTTTAAATGCCTCATGGTAAGTCGCACAAAGCTGTCCATTAACTGTTCTCAGTTGTTTAAACGATGTCGGACCACGAACATCCACCAAAAACAACCGCAAATAATAACATTCATCGTTATTTGGATGTACTGTATAGCTGCGACCCAGAGCGTCTGAAGCATATACATTTGGATGTCCTTCAACTGGTGTTCCTTGTTTTCGACGCTGAAACGATTTCGACAATGCATTCCATGTAATTTTATTATGAACTTTATTGAATAGCAATAAAGTTCAAATTGATTCTACATTTTATTTGGGAAAATGAAAAGGGATGTTTTTAAGGTTTTTCCGAAAATTATTCGATTTTTCTCACCTTTTAAACCTTCCCTAGAACTCCACGAACATTTCAAGACCAAGATAAGATAAATCCGTTCAGCCGTTCTTGAGTTTTTGCGAGACTAACGAACAGCAACTGATTTTTATATATATAGATATATATATAATATATAAAATAAACAGAGGCACGCATAATGCTCTAGATACGAGACCGACACTGAAAGTTTTTAGAACTGGCCGCACTTGTAAACAATGTGATAAAAAACTAAGTTATATTTTTAAAATTGTCTTCTGCCAATATTATTTTATTTATTTGTCATTTGTTTCACGGTATGGCGGCCAATTGGAAATTGTCTGTGTCACGTCAGCATGAATTTAACGCGAGAAAATTTTCTTGCAATGAGTTTTTATGACTTTCGATGTCATTTAACGCCCGAAATTAATAATCGATCTCAATCTGTTTTTAGCTATCTAAGATAGAATAAGCAATCCATTTAAAGGTTTTACCGTGCCAATAAGCTATCCAGAGATTGAAATTTCTATCTATGGAAGCAATCTATCGCTGGTAGGTCGGTTTACAGAAAAAAGATTGACCTCTGTATGAAAATGTCACTTTGCGCGTGTCAATAATCTATCTATGGATTTTGGATCGGTGTCAGCAATCCAAATTTGCAATCCCAGAAATTTCATATGGTTTAGTTCCTAATCCAAAAATGCAACTAATGTTTATTATTATTTTATTCAATTTATTCGGCTAGATCAAAGATGACAGGCAGATGCCCAGAAATATTACTTGCTCAGTGGCCCAGATGGTATGAAAAGTGTTGCCAGATCGGTGAGTTAAAAATTATCAGAGAATTACTGCAAAATTATCGTGTTTTTATCGCAAGTTCTAAACTTTATAAATTACTCAACCTTCGTTTCAGTTCTTAGTGTCAGAAGACAAGAGATATATTTTTAAGTGTTTTCTTAAATATTAATTTAATATTTTCGGTAAAAAAAAATTATTATTATATATATCTTATTTTATTGATGGTCAAAAATAACCTCTTCCTCAGAATCAGCACTCAATGAATAAAGTTCAGAGGGTACATGCCCACATGTAGGCTTTGACGGGCTCTGGTTTTCTTAGGACCGTACAGTCCTGCGTTGTTAGTACACTCAATCATTGCTCGGTATAAAATCAATACATCAGGTTTTTCGCTTCTATTGCCACATCTTCATGCAGCCTGATCAGCTATGCAATTATATAACGTAGTTGTTTTATGACAGTGTCGGCTTTTTGTTTTTATGGAATTTATTTAAGAAAATACCTATCTCATTTTGCATTCGTTTGGATTGCTATACATAATATAAAAATTATATTTGGTTCTGATCCGAGTAATATAAAAACTACTCGAATCAGAATTTGTTGTAAAATTATCGTGTAAATGAAAAAAATATCGTGCGATACGTCATTATAATTTTTTATCGCATGACACTCAAATATATCGTGGATCTAGGATAATTATAGCATGTCTGGCAGCACTGGGTATGAATGGCAATAACGGACGGGTGACCGGGAGACTAACACATTTTTGCATTACGTTCCATTCTACTCTGACTATCATTTCCATTTTGCTATGAGTATCTTGAGTGTAGCATCGTGAATATATTTTTCACTTTTGTGTAAATATAATAAGATATTAGTCCAATATTTTATAAAAATACACTAAAGGTATAATGTACTGCTGATTATTTCAACAAAAGAGATTGAATATTACCTAAAAGTATCATAAATCAAACTGTAGCTTTATTCTCTATGCATAGAACGGAATGGTTGAGAGGGAAGAGATAGCAGGTTGGATTGCCGCCGATCTCGGCGCAAAAAAGATTGGTTTTGTTATTGGCATGCAGATTACAGATCGATCTGTGGATATGGTCTTATCTCGGATCGTTTTCAATCTTGGATTACAGATACGATATTAATTTCGGGCGTTAGTCAAAAAGAAAGTTATGATAGACTACGATTGGCCTTTCACGATGAAACCCAATCTCATGCCACTGTTTACAACTGGTTTAATGAGCTTAAACGTGGTCGCACTAATCTCAGCTATGAGCTGCAAGAGGGATGCCCTTTTACGGCGACTACTGAAGAGAACATCACTGTTGTGCGGCGTGTGATAGAGACTGATAGAAGAGTGACCGATCACCAGATTCAGGCAAGCGCAGGCATTGGTATGAGTCAAGTGCACAAAATACTACATGAACATTCAGCGGTCAGGAAGCTTTGTGTCCGGTGGATACCACATAATTTGACCGAGAAAATGGTTAAAAGATTTAACGGAGGTGACTCAAATACTGTGTTCGACATAGTTACGGGTGACGAAAGCTGGATTTACTGTTATGATCCCGATTCCAAAAGACAGTGGGTGTATCTTTCCGAGGAGTTGCCAACTAAAGTGAAGAAGATCGAAGCGTGGAAAAAAAGATGGTGGCCTCTTTCTTCGGAAGGACAGGTCATTACGTGATAACTATTTTAGAAGATCGAAAAACAGTTACTGGAGAATGGTTACACTAACAATTGTTTGCCACAGGTCTTCTCAGGAAACGACCTCGCAGTAGGATCCTCCTTCACCACGATAACGCCTAGTCGCACACCGCCAGGCGAACGGTCGACTATATGGCGACGTCTTACGTGGAATTACTGGGTCACCCGCCTTATAACCCCGACCTCGCTCCTTCCTATTTTTATTTATTCCCGAAAATAAAAGAAAAACATCGAGGAAAACGTTTTATGGACGCCGAGGAAGCTGTGGCTGCGTTTCAAAACGCCTTCGAAGAAACCCCTAAAGACGAGCGGGTGAAGTGCTTTTCACAGTGGTTCCATCGGATGCATCGATGTATTGACGTGAATGGACATTATTTTGAAAAGATATAATAATATTAATAACTTGCTAGTATAATCAGTTTTTGATTTTCTAAGAACTTTCAGTATGACCCTCGTATAGACCGCAAAGCTGACTGAAGCACAACATTCTTGTCCCGAGCAGTCATCTCATCCGCGTCCCTCGCATTTGCAACGAGGGGCCTGACTTCTAGGCTATCGGAACATGCTCATGGTTTGGCGAATTTTGTGCTCTATTTTTATTATTTTAACCGTCATAAGGGCGTTACGACTTTCAACTAGACTTCATCTGATCGAAAGAATCGCTAGATTTCGCTACCCTTCTATATATTTTAATAAGCACTCTCGCGTGCTAAGTATTTTTTCTTTTCATACTCCTCGGCGAAATATGCAAACATAATGCATTGTAGTCTAATTTAGAAGGCCAATTTGGTAAGCCTTTCAGCTACCTAAGGTAAAATATCCACCTTTTGCCCGTTTACGTAACAGCGTTTTGGAACCAGATTCAAACTAAACAATGAAATGTACCTACATTTGTTTCGTAGACAGTTTAAAGATAACAAAGAAAACTACTTATGATTACCTCCTGGTAGGAAAACTTACATTTTGTTTCAATAAAATT
The DNA here is from genome assembly GCA_963890685.1 of Plagodis pulveraria. NCBI lineage: Eukaryota > Metazoa > Arthropoda > Insecta > Lepidoptera > Geometridae > Plagodis > Plagodis pulveraria. The sequence goes on along the minus strand of OY982949.1, from coordinate 6,966,670 downwards.
TTTAGGTAATAGATATATAATAGATTTAGTTACATTAATTAATTATTTTTGTGTTGTTTTTCTTTCTATTAATAAATAATACGAGTATCTTTATTTAATAAAACACAAATATATAAAATGTTGTGTTAGGTATATCTAACTTTAAAATAGGTCCTTCCAATCATTATCACCTTCCTACGCTCTGTCATATTTTTTTCCACTGTCCTATCGCTCGTCATCTTCGAAATCACTTCTCGTATAGCATATCATCTTTCACGCAGTCCATCCATATCATCCCGCTTAACATCTATTCGGTTACTGGTGCTAAGTGCGGAGCGTCCTCTCATACGGGTTTTTTCATTCATTTCATATTCCATGTAATATTATTGTTACACATCTATTTTAGCATTTTACAAGGATATATTAAATAGAAAATAATACATTCGAATTCCATACGATGGTTAAGAACGAAAGGACAAATTAGAGTGTGTCATGATGGCTTAACGGTTGTGTTGACAGAGTGATCGGACCCTATTTTTTCGAAGACGCTGGAGGCAATACGATAACTGTCACTGGAGAACGCTACAGAACCATGTTACGTGAGTTTTTGATACCCAGTTTGGACGAATTGGGGCTGGAGCACATCTGGTTTCAACAAGACGGCGCTACGGCACACACAGCGCGCGACACTATGGACTTAGTGAGGGACGCTTTTCCAGGCCGAGTTATCTCTCGTTTTGGCGATTTGCCTTGGCCTGCAAGATCACCCGATCTGACCAGTCCAGACTTCTTTCTTTGGGGTTTTTTGAAATCTCGGGTGTATGTGAACAAGCCACAGACTCTCGCAGCTCTAAAAGAAAACATTCGTCAAGAAATAACGAACATATCGCAGGAAGTGTTACGGCAAGTTATGCAAAATGTCATAAATAGGGCTCAAATGTGTATCAACTCTGGAGGTCACCATTTAAAAGACATCATCTTTAAATCCTAATGGTACGAAATTTAATGGCACAAATATACATTTAAAAAAATCTAAATCTAGTTTTCTAATTTAGAAAAAATGTTATAGCTGAACCAAATAGGGTCATTACTTTTGCGCCACCCAGTACAAGAGTGTTGTTTATTTATAGAAAAATAACCTTGTAATCTCTAGCGCGCCAGCAGCATCATTGGCAACAAAATAATATTGAAACAGACACAGATCTTCGACAGAACGATTGCGTCGATATGATGAATGAACAGGATCTGAAGGAATTTGCCTGTGACGGAGGTATGTACACTTTTTTTTATTATTATTTACGTATGCCCTCTGCTTAACAAAGTCAGGAGGCCACCGAAGATAATAATATTCTGCCATCTATAGGGCTACTGACTGGGGGAATAGAAGAAATAACACAAAGCGAATCGATGTCTTTATATCATGTTGCCTGTTAAATATGGCTGAATTTTCTGGGATTCTTTATGTATTGTGTATGGAAGTAAATTTCAATCGAGTCGATCGCATCATCACTTAATATCAGGTGAGATAGAGATCAAGTGCTGGTAGTAGTAGTCTTTTATAAAAAAAAATTCGCAGACAAAGTTTTATCTGACCAATTTAAGCCCTTTCCGCATTAATAAATGTGGGGTGATCCTAAGGGGGCGACCCCGTTCCAATTCTACCTCGTAACAATAACAACCAGACCGGGATACATGCCACACTGAAACGTAAGAATTTCAATTTTTATGGAAATGATCGTTATCTATATTACTCTCGCAAGACTTGTATTAACCCGTCGGTATTGATTGCCACACTTACGGTGTGCCACAGAAAACCCATCAAATTAAAACAGCTGCTATACTAAACCTGGTTAAATAGACAAGGAATAATAAAAATATGAAAATTATTTTTGCATGGAGTTTCTCCAGGTGTCAGTTACAGTTACGGTTAGTGCGTGGGTTTATTAGCATCATAGAGGTTGCATTGGAAAAAACCTATATTATGATGAGCGCACTTGAGAGCTAACCTCCATAGTTTAAATAAAAAATTTATCACTGACACCGTGGATAAGTAGACGGGTAAAGTCATTCACAAAATGATCATAAGTTATGTCAGTGTTGCCACACGTAATTGCGAAACGCATTGTCAATGGCAAATAAATTACTTGACTATTCTCTTTTTACTTGATTTCTACTGCCTCTCTTATTTTTGTAGCCCACATGCCAAATTTTGCTTTAATTAGATTTTAGAATAATAATAATATGAAATATAAGGAAATACTGACCATGGGAGTACAACCTGTATAAACACCATGTTATTACAAATGCTAGTTATAGTCTTAGGTATATAAGAAAACAAACAGTCGGCGACTAACGATTGGGCGCATGAAGGTCTGTTACCTGTCTTTTGACTTTTCATTTGATTGCCACAAACTGTCATTTTTGATTGTTGCAATCAGCAATTCATTGCTACAGAAGATACGTGATCGCCCCCCTGTTGTGTAGTTGCTGTATATAAAATCCATAGAAACTTTTCAAGACGCACAGTTTGGACTTATTCGAAACCAATCATATAACTAGTCCGGCTGCCGAGAAAATGAGTTTGAATGACTGTGTTCGTTTTGCGGAAAATATACAATTAAAGTTATTCGAAGACAGAGCTTGACTGACATTATATTTTGTAATCAGAAATGTCTATATTACTTTGAACTAGGGAAACGAACTGTCAAACGCTTTCCCTCAGCGACCGCATATCATATGAATTAGTTTTATTTCAGATTTCCTTGTCTCAGTCCATTGCCAACTACTAGTTCAGGAGTAGAAATAATAAAGAATGAATAGTGTTAAGAGTATTTTTAATTGTTCGTATTTCTTGCAGCTGTGAATCCTATAAAAACGTCGCTGGGTAAGGCGGCGTTGGGGCAAATGCTAGGAGGTGAAGCAAGCATCCCTGAAATGGTGGACGATGCTATGGAAGTAATCTGTGGAGATGGTGTAAGTACCATAGTTCATAGTCAATTTGACCTCCATATATAGATTGTTTAGCTGCCCGACAAGGTAGATTTGCGTCCTTGAACTCAGCGTACTGGTTCCATATTTGTTGAGCAGAGGCAGCTTGACATCAGGCTGGCAATTAGCTCATTGTATACTGGTCTAAAGTAGACCAATGTCTTTCATTTTGGGCTCGTAAGAAGCGACGAAGGAAAAAAATAAGGCGGGCAGTATTATATATATAATTTTACACTGTGGGTCCCGAGACATCTGCTAAGCGTAGGGATTATAGCAACAATCATATTCTGATATGCTCTGTTTGAGTTTTTTTAAGGATTTAAAATTAATATTATGATTTTAAATATATGTATTATTGTGTGTTGAAATTGTCCACAGGTCTACATGGATCGCATAGAAATGGATGACAGAAAGCAGTGCATTCTGTGCGAGTGGACAGGACCCAAGGTCCACCTAGAACGTCACATTAAAGAGGTAACACCAATCAAATAACATCAGACGTTTAATCTGTCGAGTATCGAGGTTCTTGATTCGAGAAGAATATCAGATGAAATAATGAAGAGATATCAGAACCGTTCCGTTAATCGGAAAGGTTCTGATATCTCTAATTAATATTATGTGCATTAAAATTATAGAGTTAATATAAACTTTAAACTATCTGACCAACACAGATTATCGCTTAATGACACGCGACTTGCGTCAGGGCTCACCCAGACGCTTATTCTCAACGCATAACACCAATGTTCTCCACAATCTTTGAATTGGTCAACAATAATTATTTATTTCACAAACAAACTAGTGCGATTTACTGTATACAAATATGACTAGATGTTTTTCTTACAACAAAAATCAAAGAGAAAACGTCCGAGTTTACATCATGGGAGGTTTTGAAGCAGTGATGGCTCAGTGGCATTTGCTATGGATTGCCGCGCAACAGGTCCACGATTCGAATCCCGCCGCGGGCTTGAGCTTCACCACATGGTGGAAGGGCATTTTGCGAATGCCCGCCTGGCTAACGACCACCCTCTACTAGAAAATCTGACGCCAAGCACTTAACGGTGTGTTCCGGCAGCTGTCCTTGAGAGCCAGTGAAATTACAGGCACATGAGACTTAACAACTATGTCTCAAAGTGTCGGGCGCAGTGCAATTCGTGACTTGTGATGAATTGCATCTCTTATAGGCAGAGGTTAGTCCGCTTAACATCAGGTGCACCTTGATCTTGTTCCGTCACAGTAACATTGTAAATCCCACAATTGTAATCAAAATAATATGAAAGATAAGTAAGAGTTGATGTCAAGTATCGAACGAGTCGTTCGTGGTTACAAAATGTGTTCACTAAATAAAGTATGCAAATAAAATTATACATTAATGTGGTAACTACAACTTTCTTTTGTTATACATTGGCAAAACACGAACAATGTTTCTCAGTCTCCTAAGTTCAACACCGTTCTCCTCCGCCTATTGCATATGAAATTTAAACGTTTGATCGCATTTTTACTGTGATCTGTAGAGCAGTAGCGATAACTCAGGCAAAAAGTCACGCTGCACTCATAAATTGTAACATCCTTAACATATTTTCTTAGAAAACATTAAATTAATATTATAATAAAACACTTAAAAAATATATCATGTTGCTAATTCCGCCTAATTTTCATTCTCGATCGTGCGCTCGTAGAATCAAGACCTCCTCAGGATGCTTCGTGTAGAAGCGATACGCGTCGAAAATTCTTCCGGTTTGCCTGCGTGGCGTTTGTGACGTCACGTCCGCTTAGCAGGAAAATTAGGCGGAATTGTCACTAGATATATTTTTTATATATTTTCTTAGCCCATATTAGCGTGTCGGGTTACAGGGTGCACAAATTATACAAGTATGGATTAACGTGGCTCTTCTGTGCTTGATTGAAGCTATTATGGCAAGGTGTTATATGGTGTTCTGTCTGGTGGTAGTCATAGTTTCTTTTCCTAATTCTGACTTACTCAAATCAAAGATGCTGTAGTCTTGGTAGAAGTTTGAACACGCATAACAGGGCTCTGAGAGCATATTTAAAAATATTGATGTCATTTAGTCGGCCTCTATACACCTGAAGCCAAAACCTATGCCATTGTGCATGTTGGGGTAGAGAAATACATATAACACTGACCCTACTCGAGCTGAGATAAGGGTTGGAATAGAATTATAATATATCAGTATATATAAGAAACTATGTTTTGTACGTTGTTGTACTTTATTTGAGTTAATGTGAAGAAGGTAATTTTCCATGATCATAACATAATACAACATTTACTCGACATACACAAAGACTCTTCAGCAGAATAACTGATAAAGACCCATAATGAATTAATGTTAATATGACTTTCAGGATCATACATCAGCCATAGTAGAGATGTGCAGCGATGAGTGGCCGCTATTATTCTCTATGGGTGCTGTGACTGAGGGAGGGTGGCGTTACCGGCTTGTGAATCACGCACGGAAGTTGTACGTGCTCAGCTTCAATTGTGCCGACCTAACGTGCTTCAGGGCCATGGTCATGGTAACTATACCTTATTTAACTTATTATATAATTATGACACAGAATTTATATAGGATGATTTAGAACATGGCCACTCACCGCGTTTCGGAAATTCGGCAGCAAGTAAAGGTGATACCATAGTGAAACCAGACAAGTTTGACTAAATCCTAAATGGGTCTATTCACGCACGAATAAACATCAAAATAATTATGTTTTGACTAGCCTCGACGTTTCGATCAAGTTGCATTGACCGTGGTCACGAGTAGACTGAAGAAGCGGGTGTCATCGTCTTGAGGAGCGGCGGGAGCGATTTAAATCTACCCCCGTTTGGTTTCCGTTTTTGTCTTTATCACTGTCACCACGACACACTACACTAACAGTATCGGAACTTGCACGCGGAGACAAAGAACGACTCAAGCACTTGTTTATGACAGGATTCCATGATGTAGACAATTTAAATCCATCCACCCGATTGAAATTTTTGTACTTCTTAATTTCAACCACTTCACGTACAATTCTCGAGTAATAATGCCGTACAGTGGAGATAATTTTTGGGTCATGTAGGTCGATCCAGTGGTTAGGTCATGACTCAAGCAAGTGCTCAGCTATCGCTGATTTATGCGTATCCTTTCTGCGATAGTGCGCTTAGTCTGTCCAATATAAGAGCTACCATAGCTACAGTCAATCTTGTAGACACCAGTTGTTTAATATGCACCCGTTTAGGAATTAGAAATATGAGCTTAGTTCACGAAAGTTTAAAGAAAAGTATGACTTCATAGAGCAGTACGGCTACGCACGTACGCACGTGCATATTATAAATACTAACGTTTCTAGAGTGCGCTGGTCGAGGGCGCACCATAGCTGTGTGCACCCGTCACGCGATCACTCACCGCACCGATCGATACCATCCGCCGCGCTCGCTTAATTTTTGTAGCTACTGTCCAAAAGTGAGAACATCTAGTAGTACTTTGGTAAAATTATATTTGAAGCAGTTATGGCTCCAGTGGCAACAGCTATGCATTGCCGCGCAGCTTGTCCATGGTTCGAATCCCGCCACGGGCTTGGCTTCACCGCATGGTGGAAGGGCATTTTGCCTTTGACCACAATCTCACCTGAGGTAAGTGATGATGTGTTCGAAGGTGTTAACAGGCTTAAACTAGAATTACTGGCTCTCAAGGACAGCTGCCGGAACACACCGTTAGGTGCTTGGCGACAGATTTTCTACTTGAGGGTGGTAGCTAGCCATGCGGACAACCGCAAAATGCCCTACCACCATGCGGTGAAGCTTAAGTCCGCGGCGGGATTCGAACCACGGACAAGCTGCGCGGCAATCCATAGCTGTTGCCACTGGGGGGATCGAAACAGAGCCTCGCGACACGGCAGTCCAAAGCTATCACCGCTCAGCCATCATATCAACTTCATTTCTTGATTTTTATTCAGATGCTACCGAAACGTTCAGAAGACTCCAGATTCGCCCGAATCACGGTATACAACAAGTCGACCGGAGAACCTCACATGTGGGAAGGAGAAGTTGAATCTGTTCCGGACATCATGCCAGACCACGTGGACTGTAAGGGCCTCAATCTTGACTTGACCACATTGAACCTGTTACCAAACAGCGCTAACTTGAAACTGATCAATAGGAAGTTAGTCGTCAACTCTACAGCGGCTAAAGTTGTCGTCGGTCGCAAGGACCTCAAAAATGTAGAAATCATATTCTACGTCAAGATTTTAGATTAGGGTGATAAATATGTGTGCAATTATTTGGTTACACCCAACCATTTTATATTTATTTTGTTCCTATATTTGTTAACGCCAGTATGAAACCGTGATTGTCTATGTGGTATGACCACTTACAGTTTTATGTAAAGGCCTCTAAAATAATTAAGTGCTATGTTACTAAAATTGTCGTAGCACATGTAAGCACAAATGATTTATCACAAAACAAAATTTTACAAAATTCTGTACTGTTATTCTAAAACTAATCTTGTTTTGTGTCTATTTGAATATCAAGTCTCAAGATTTGTTATTTTCCACCGGTGTTGTCGACTGCGAATTTTTTTCCAAAATATTATTTTTGTTGTTAATAAGTTGCCACCGATGTCAAATAGGTTCATATCTATGTCAAATAGGTACGAAAAGTTGGATTACATTTTTGTCATCATGTTATTTTTGATAGCGTACGTTTTTCATGTCTTAAACTAAGTGGTGAGAGTAACAAGAAATGAAGAGACAGAGGGAAAGAAAGAGACATTATTTCGGAAAATTAACAGCTTTCATTCAGGTTAGCCTTATGCTAGTAGCATTTACTAAAACTACTCAACGTTTCGGTCGTCAGTCTTGGATGGCAGCTGTTAAGATATGTAGGAGGCATCGGGCGGACTGAAAATTAGCCTGACAGACCAGGCGATTTGGGGCCTTGTATGTAATGATCACATACTTTATCTCTCTCTTTCCCTTAAATGAAGCCCCCAGTGTCCCAGCAGGGCTAACACACAGGTACCTTTGTGCATGCCTACTGACATAAGTGTCGTTTTATTTAAGGCTATATACCAGTAATGATTTCGGCACTAGTTGATAAAAATCATGAAACTTTTTACTGTATCAGCTGGATTGTCCACTGCTGAACACAGCCTCCCCCATTCAGGGGGAGTTAGCCCATGCATGGCCGGCGGCTTGGGGATCGCAGTGTAAGATATCGGTTCCTCAGAAAGCGCTGCTGGCCACCTACCGATATTTTACCCTTATTCGCCAATTACGACACCCAGGGGTAAAGAGGGGAGGATGACATCCTAGTGCGGCACCCCACAGGAAATGATTTATTTTACCCATTAATATTTTTTTATTTAAACATAAGTACTACGTTTGCGAATCTCAGAGTTTTTACATCATAATATTTTGTTCTTAATCATTATGTTCTGAATTATTTTTTGTTTAAGCTGATAGATATAATCTGTTATTTTTTTTATGTTTTCCCTCATATACAGGTTGTTTGATAGGTCGATAACGACTTATAATGGCTGAGATTTTCTTATTGCCAAGGTAGCCTAGTAACCTTATTTTAAGGAAGAATTTGTAGGTACTTACATTAAATAGAAATTCGGTTGCAGTCAACTTTGCCCAGATACGCACCTAACCACTGTTATCACGTGCCCTAACGGTATCCGAAGACCTTCTATCATCCTGTATAATCGTTTACATGTTTATGAAAGACATGTTAAAATATTAATTCATTTTTATTAACTCGTAATAAAATTCGTAAGTAGATTTAAAATGTTACCAGTATCCATTGGGTTGTTACCGAATATCTACAACTCTTAAGTAATCTGTGTACTTACCTATTGTTATTATCTATTTCACGGAGCGCAAGCGTGCATGGAGTGCAATGTGGCTAGAGTACTAAGTGCAATTTTTGTTAAAACAAAATGCAAATATACACCTTAAGAACTATAAGTTACTTCTGTGGGCAACTAAAATTGTTTATGATAGATTTCTCCTCCGCGTTTTAAAAACACAACACTAAAAATACTTTTTAAAAGTATGTGCCATAATTCAAAAATCGTCTATTTTATGTTTAGATATTCTTTTTTGAAATTAACTTATAAGACGTGAATTGAAATCATGTAACAATTTAATTGGTTATTTTTAATAATTAGAATTCACATTTTTTTTAAACAAAGCTGTAAATTAGTTTAAGTTTCTAATAAGTGATTTGTTTAATTTTACTCCTCACTTAGTTAGATATAAGATAATATATGATAAATAAATATTTTTTTTAACTTTTTTATACTTTGATATTACCGTATAATAGAAACTTATCGTAATTATGTAAGTAACAATATATTATAATTATGTCATAGTATTTGTACACATATATATATATATATATATAATAAGTAGATATTCTCGAGCGCGCATCTACTATAACACTGCGTTATTTTTGTACATGCATTGTGTATATACGTCACAGTATATATACATATTATATAATATGCTTGGCGGAGCTAAAGCACGTTCACTATATCACTATAATCTTTAACAAATACGTTATGTGTACAGTAATCAAAATTTGGTAAATTAAGGTACATGTTACAAATTATCAGTGAGCTTATATACACATTCGCACACTCGTGAAACGTACGTCTACTAAAACGTAGAGGTTCCGTACATGTTGCTAACTACCGACCGGTTACCCAGTAGAACCCACAAGAAGTGAATTTCTAGAACTAAAAAAATAGTTTATTGTAGGTTTAAATAAGGTAGGTAAATTTTTAAGTTGATGCCGTTTGTCATTTGATTTTGAAGTTGAAGTGATGATCTCGAAAGTAAATAGATTGTTTTAATTTTATGTGTATTAAATTTTGAAACTGGTAATTTGTGATTGTAATTTGATCTTTATTATCAATTTCAAGTGGATTATGTGAATCAGTTTTGAGTGAAGTGGGGATTATTTATATGCAGACTGCAGCGAGCTCCGCTCAAGTTTACCTGTCTCCACTTTAAAGCGGAGAGGTGAGTTTTCAAACGTGCACCATAAACAATTCACGGGAATGTCGAATCCCCGATGGATTCGACTTTTATGCGGTACTTTAGCGTTGGCTGATGCAACTCATTTTTATTTGTCCAATCATTTGTCCAAACTTTCATACAAACTTAATCCGCAGTTTAAAAATATCGAAAGCCCTTTCATAGCCTTCTCGTATCGTTCATAAGGAACTGCAGTGTAAAATTTCCTTGCTTCTAAAACCACCGGTTTACGCGGTCTATTGTCAATAGAATTTAATTGAGTAAATATTAGTAGTTAAGTTAGTATTAGCTCATGTCTCATTCTGCCTTGCTTGCCTATTCGTTTAACCTATTAAGGGGCTGATTCAAGATAAAGATGGCGCTATACATTTAAGATTGCAAATGATAAGGGAAACAGATAACGTGCGCAAGTTAAAGAATTGAATGTTGTAAATGTGGAACCAACATTCATTTTTATGTGAAAGAATTTCGGGGATCTATTGGAAATTTAAAGAAATTTCGGGGTTTTATTGCATTGAAGGAATTCATTTTATTAAATTATATATTAAATATTTATACTGTATCCATATTATAGTACATCCATTTATTTTTTTTATCAAATCATCTCCTTAAACAACGATCTCCGCGGTCACGTTTTATTGACACGTTTCGGTTTAATATTTGTTATCATTATTTACTTAGATAAGAGATATAAGATATGTAATAAATATTTTTTAATCTTTCTTATGTCTTTTAATACTAATAATTCCTTATACATATAAGAAACGAAGTCATACACTATGTAAGTACCAGTATATCTAATTATTATACTTATAAAGAATACAATAGGTACTTATAGTATGTTACTTAGTTCTTGATATCCCCAACTATTGATTGAGTTAGTCATATAGTTTCATAAAGTATAGTGTGCATTTACTGATCCTGTCATTGTTGTCCTTTTCCTACAAATTGTTCTTGCATTCTAACAGAAATCATTGTTCGTCTTTGTGCGAGTGTAATAGTTTTTCGAGATATTAGAACTGCTGATTTTTAGCTGTTCGATTATGCGATACACCTTTTGGTGTGAAAGTGTTTGGTACAACTGATACGGGAAAGCTGAAACGATAGCATGGCTCATTATCAGAACGCAAGCCTGACTTCCGCTAAAGGTCGATTGCATTGTAAAAAATAATAATTAATTACTGCCCTCCTGTTTATGTAAGGATTATAACTATTCCTCACAAATCCAAATATGTTCAGGTATCTATTAAAAAGTTATGGTGGAATAAATTAACACTAAAAATATTATTCGCTAAATATTACATTCTCAAAATACTAGATGTACAATAGAGCACAATAAAAAAAAATAAGTTGTTTCGTTGGTTTATATACCCAGATAAATTGAGTGAAAATATTTATAATAATTTGTTCCAAGTCGACTTGAGAGTTCTTCTGCAATAGGGTTCTGCCCCTCTTGAGGAGAGCACCATACAGGTTTGAATGGACCCGTCCAGACAAAGGTACGCATAATTATATATCACCCAGGTATAAAGAGGCGACTTTTTTAAATTGCTTAGTGGACTTTTTTCACAGCATACAACACGCTACAACTAACCAAATTAAACCTGAAGTACCAGAAGATAAGAAACTTAGAGAAGGTTGCCATACTCCTTTAGACAAACTATACACCTGCATCGTTTTTACTTATTAGCACATGAATAAATAACCGTATATTTATTCATGTGCTTATTAGTATGGTATTGTGGGTTGTCTCTCTAGCTCTATCTATGCGCTATGCACCGGGCTCTATGTTATTTCAGATTCTATGGTTACGCTAATACCTTCTTTATGATTCTTATCTCCTGGTACTACAAGGTTTGATTTGGATAGTTTGTAGCGTGTTATGTAAAAAATTCACAACTGAATACAACGTCTACTGTTTTTACCACATACCTAGGATTTTTTCGCGTACATCCTAAGCCTATGGTTTTTACACCCTACAAAAATTTCACAAGTGCCTAAAATAATAATGTGTAACTAGTGATAACAAAATTCAACACTAGTTTCATTATTTTCAAAATCTTTTAAAATTGATCTAGCGGTTAAAATAAGATATGATAAATGTATAAATAAGATACATATGGTTTATTACGCGTCACGACACACAGACGCCACATTTACTCTAACCCTTCTGACTGTGATTTTCCAAAATGTAATCATTTGAGAATGTAATATTTTGCGAATATATTTTTTTGTGAATGTAATTCCTTAAATATCATATTAATTGCATAACTCAAAATTAACAAATAGAGATACAGCAAGGGATCAAACAAACGTAAGTATTTCACAATTGCCTCGGTGCAGGCTTGAGCGAATGCCCCCTATGCGGTATGACTTTCGCTTCGTAAAGCGCAACCTGTTGCCGTGGAGTGAAATACTGCTTGGACCGGTTTAGCACTCCAAGCCCAAAAAAATACCTTTGCTTTCGACCTAGAGACGGACGGACAGAGCAGTCACATTCATAGATAGGGCTCTATTTCCCTTTGGGTAGGGAACAACAAATAAAGGAGTTTTCGTCCTCCAGGAATCGTCATACGTGCTTTGGGCCGTTGACCGTTTCTGAGATACCGGTATGCAGGGGTTAATAGAATAGAAACGAGGCTAACTTGAACTGACAAACTAAAATCAAAACTGGTGAACTTGAAAAATCTGAATATTGGGTTTGTACAATTATATCTTTAAAAAATAATGTCTTCTTATTATCATTATAATGCTCGAGTGAAAAATACTGCGACACCAGTCATAAAAAAGTAGGAAAACAATAAAATTATTGTATGACCTACGAATAAAATATTTATTCGTACCTAATATGACAATGTTTTTGATCAGCCACTGTCATAAAGCAGATCTGCCTTTGTACAATCTCCTTTGTGTGTGATACACACCAATTTATGAAATAATACACATACACAAGTCGTTTTAATTATCTTTATTAACATATACACACGTACAATTCAAATAAATATTCCGTCAAATAATGAGAAAATTTTCAAAAGGCGTTTTTCCATTACCCGGCCCGGCACCGGCACCGGCACCGGCGCCGGCGCCGTGCCGTTGCCGGGGAAGCAAAAATGTATTAAAATGTATGGCTCGCTTTTTCACTTACCGGCGCCGGCGCCGGCCCGGCATTGAGTCCTGCCGGCGCCGTCGCCGTCGCCGGGGTAGCAAGCTTCCCACCGGTGCCGGCCCGGCAAAATTGCATGTGTATTGCATATTTACATGAATTGTAGCCGTGTCAGTGTGTAACTGCGCGGGGCGGGTAGGAGGGTGCGGAGCGGAGGGACTCGTATTTGGTTTTTGGTTCGCTTACAGTGGGTACGCGTCAAGGTCATGGCGTTCAAATACGACATCGTGACTCTTATCGTCGTAGATGTAAAAGATATAACAAATATAGTCAACGGCTTGACGATACCATTGTTATATCTAAACGTAAATTACACTTTACGTGTCGTCGTGCTGAAGTCCGTGTCAGTACTGTACCACTCACCGGGCGTAAACCGGCATCGACACCGGCGCAGTGGAAAAACGAAACCCCGGCGCAGGTGCCGGTGCACGGCCATGCCGGTGCCGTGCCGGTGCCGGGCTGGCTAATGGAAAAACACCCATTGGCTCGCTTTTTCACTTACCGGCGCCGGCGCCGGCCCGGCATTGAGTCCTGCCGGCGCCGTCGCCGTCGCCGGGGTAGCAAGCTTCCCACCGGTGCCGGCCCGGCAAAATTGCATGTGTATTGCATATTTACATGAATTGTAGCCGTGTCAGTGTGTAACTGCGCGGGGCGGGTAGGAGAGTGCGGAGCGGAGGGACTCGTATTTGGTTTTTGGTTCGCTTACAGTGGGTACGCGTCAAGGTCATGGCGTTCAAATACGACATCGTGACTCTTATCGTCGTAGATGTAAAAGATATAACAAATATAGTCAACGGCTTGACGATACCATTGTTATATCTAAACGTAAATTACACTTTACGTGTCGTCGTGCTGAAGTCCGTGTCAGTACTGTACCACTCACCGGGCGTAAACCGGCATCGACACCGGCGCAGTGGAAAAACGAAACCCCGGCGCCGGTGCCGGTGCACGGCCATGCCGGTGCCGTGCCGGTGCCGGGCTGGCTAATGGAAAAACGCCCATTAACTGGTACCTAATGTTAAAAAATAATAAATTGTAAACTACACATTTTATATCTACTTTCGACAATCACTTCGAGTCAATAAAGCCAAATATTAATGTCGCGGACTTTACTAACGCATTATGTACATAACCATAGTCATACATAATATCATGTAATGGAATTTGAACTTTTCCAAGCTTCTATATCGGGCTTATAAAGTAGACGACGGCGCATAGTACTTTTTATACTTCGACACAGTCGTAATATTGAATTGTTTTTGTTTGTTCCGTTATTAATTTACCACCAGCTGTAATAACAAAACAGGAATATGATGATAGGTGCATTATATATTATAACAAAATAACTTAATCCGAGGTGAATGTAGATACGAGACGACAATATTATGAATTCTGCTTTACATATAACAGACCCACAGGCAATGTATGTATGTCACTATTATATAACTAATAGTAAAAGGAATGAAGGCCGACTCTACATTAGAAAAATCTCTAGAAATCTATTAATATTATATATACAATAGGTACACAATAGTAAAATTAATACAGTAATATGTATGCCAATGTTGTTTATGAAATCTGAATCACTATTACTTAAAACTTGAAGCGAATACTGGGTTATTCGTGATAGAAAGTATTTTAATCGTAAACCGTCGAGTTGTATATGTATATTCTTATATTTCAAAGTTTTTTACCGTTAACCCGTTAACAAAATATGATTTTAATATCAGAGACAGCATCTGCAGTTTTAAATTGTAATTCTCCCAAAGACGATTTAGATGGTTGGGATTTTTTCAGATATGTACAGATGATGTAAAAATCCACTCATCGCTTTATTTCCCAGTCTGGTGAGCACAGCGACCCTATCGGTGTAATTTTTCTTACACACATCATTCGTCTTCCTCTGAAATGTGATGCCATCTGACTGCCAATGACAGAACAGGTGATACTTACTTAAAATTTTACAAATATTTTTGTCTATGAATTTGGATTTAAATGTGTTCCAAAAAACAAAGTATGGTAATAAAAAAATTATGCTTGGCAAAAAAGTCAAAAATTTATAAGTATTTTAGGTAAAATAAGTATTAATTATTAGTATATACATAAAATACGGTCAATCAACATATTTAGTATAGGTTTAACAGAAACTTACATAACATAAACTAAGAGATTATATATTAAATTTAGTGAAAGGTTTCGAATATATGATAACATGGATCGCTCTTATAAACCAATGTTTTATGGTGGTGTTTTGCGTTATTTTTTTATTTCTTTGGTAGTTATGACCTCACTACATCAGCAAGATAATTAGGATATTGAATACTTAGAACCTGTTTTATTTATTACCCTTAGTTCTCAAGCGTATTCGAGATATCGACCTAGGTTTCGCTTTTCGGGCATATCCGATACCCTTTATCAGGTGAAATCACTCGTCTAGATCGGGGCGGCAATTCCGCGCAAATGATTTATTTACATACGAATAAGTGCATTGTTGAACTTGTCCAGGAAATCTAGTTCTAAAGACAGCCCTTAGCAGCTTGAAGCAGTACTAAGCAACAGCTTCAAACTGCTACTAAACACAGAGCTACAATTATGTAAGTATAAAAAAGTGTTTTCGATTGCTCTGACGCAAATGTACACCGCCAGATATCGCGTCTGTGATGAACCAGGGCTGTATAATTAAGGTTTATTTCTATATGTAGGGTTTTTTAATATATTTCTCTTTTTATATTTCACATTTTTTATCGATACTGATATAATAAAGAGGAAACATTTGATTGTTTGTTTGTATTTAATAGTAGTATAAAAACCTGTTCAGATAAATATTTATTATCATGACAGAAAAATATAATATAAAGTGACTTTACTCTAGGATAATAAATTGGTAGGTGACGCGATTATTTTCTCCGACATATTGAATATTTTTTTTCATTTTTTCCTAACATGTCTCAATAGTAAAAGTATGGCTCGATGGGGAAATATATCCTGACAAGTCCTATCACAGTATGACAGGTTGAGTATCCACCAACACTACCCACGCCACTATATGGTATGCAAGCAGTTTGAGAAGTTGTAGAAGGATGTGAATTATACTAAGCCTAACGCAAATCTGTACATTCTCCAAAGGTAGAAGCGTGGTGTGGGTGCTTATGGGTGTGTTAATAGTTACAAAAAAACCCTATTTCATGTGCAGTATAACGAAACTGTGGCAGTTGAATCAATAACCGACTTAGTTTAGCTTACGCATATTATACTTTTTTTAAATTACTGGAATTATTGAAAACGGAAGGTCAATATATACATAGTCTGGCCATAAATACTGTTACAATTAAAAATAAGAAAGATATTACATTTGAATTTGGAATCTGTCATTTTTATACGATTGTTCATTGTATTTTCAAATTTTGGCGCCAATACATTGTACAATATTTTGCTATATTAAAATGGAGTGGGGTGATAAAGAAAACCGAATCGCTGTGATTGCATTACACAAAGTTGGTATGGAGCCGAATGTAATTTTTAAAACTCTCCATACGCTTGGTATTAGTCAAATGTTTGTGTACCGGGCTATTAATAGGTACAATGAGACCTTCTCTGTTTGTGACAGAAAAAGATCTGGCCGTCCACGTAGTGTTCGTACGAAAATGGTGGTCAAAGCAGTAAGGGAAAGAATTCGAAGAAATCCTGTCCGAAAGCAAAAGATTTTATCTCGGGAGATGAAGATAGCACCCAGAACCATGTCACGCATTTTAAAAGATGACTTAGGACTTGCAGCCTATAAGAGACGCACTGGTCATTTTTTAACTGATAATTTAAAAAAGAATAGGGTGGTAAAATCGAAGCAACTACTGAAGCGGTACGCAAAGGGAGGTCACAGAAAAATTTTGTTTACGGATGAGAAAATCTTTACAGTTGAGCAACATTTTAACAAACAAAATGACCGTATTTATGCTCAAAGCTCTAAGGAAGCTTCCCAATTAGTCGACAGAGTGCAACGTGGGCATTATCCGACTTCAGTGATGGTTTGGTGGGGTGTTAGCTATGAAGGAGTGACTGAGCCATATTTTTGTGAAAAAGGTATCAAAACATCGGCACAAGTGTATCAAGATACCATTCTTGAGAAGGTAGTTAAACCCCTTAACAACACCATGTTCAATAACCAAGTATGGTCCTTCCAACAAGACTCAGCGCCGGGTCATAAAGCTCGGTCCACGCAGTCTTGGTTGGAAATGAACGTTTCGGACTTCATCAGAGCTGAAGACTGGCCGTCGTCTAGTCCCGATCTTAATCCGCTGGATTATGATTTATGGTCAGTTTTAGAGAGTATGGCTTGCTCTAAACGCCATGATAATTTGGAGTCCCTAAAACAATCCATACGATTGGCAGTGAAGAATTTTCCCATGGAAAGAGTGCGTGCTTCTATTGATAACTGGCCTCAACGTTTAAAGGACTGTGTTGCAGCCAATGGAGACCACTTCGAATAAGCTTTTTATATTTTGAATTGTTTTATATTTATGTATTAAACTAACACACTGTAAAAGTAATAAATATTATTTGCAATAAAAAAAAATGTTTTTTCTTCGTAACAATATTTATGGCTAGACTAGGTACTTATTGAAGCAAGTACGAGAGCGCCATGTTATCATTATCAACTTAGAAGATTAAAAGTAGAGGGAGCAGGATCAATTTTTCAGATTAACCTCCACAACCGCAGCCTCCACCCATCGGAGGCGGCGCAGGACCAGAACCCGAAGGGCCGAAACCACCGAACTTTCTCGACGGTGGTTTGGGAGGTCTGAAAAGTAAACATTAGCAATTTTAGATAAGACAACCGGTTATTTTATATTGTTCATAGACTTGCCTGTACAGTTTAGTGATGATATGGAGAAAAATGTTTACAGGGCAGCTTTGATGGTTACTTGGATATAGGGACGGATGGTCGGAAGATCGAATCCGGTGGTTAAAATTATTATTTTATTACTTCTTTTCGGTTTTTATATGAAACCGAGATTGAATCAATATTGACTCAATATGAACGATATGAAGTTAGTAGACTACCAAAACTGTCAAAATTGACCAGTCCGAGTCCATTATAGATTCATATTGGTTAGCAGACTTGTTTAGTGTTTGTGGACTTGGCTTGTGGACTTGTGTATTTTCAATACAAGTACATAGTCGCTCCAAATAAAAACCTTGCTGCATTGCATTACAGATAACTATTGTAAGTCCGACACAACAATGTGCTTTATGTTCGGTGCAGTGATCTTGAGTGTGTGTTTGATATCAACGTTTAGGTAATTTTGTTCTTGAATAATCAATGAATTTTAACCTACATGGAGACAGAATCATCCCGTTATTCCTCCAACACTTAATTTCCTCTCCTTCCCCACCCCTCCTTTCTTTCTGGTACTCTTGACTACTAGCTTTTAGATGCGTAGGTATTCCCTGAAGGTATAGAGACAATTCACTAGTATGTATCTACTTCGGTATCCGCAGCCGTTAGTGGATATGAAACGTTCATAATTGATTCTTGGTCCAGCTAGTTTACACCTGATAATTACTCTCTCTTCACGCGCGTTTTGTATCGAAGTAATATATCCGAAGAGATTGATAGAAGCATGTGGAATATTTTTTATACAAGCCGTATTTAAGCTGCCTTTATTAACAAAACACTACAGCTACTAAACTGAAAGCATTTAGGCAAACAAAAAGGCAATTTCAGGCATACAGGCAGTCCAAATGCTACAACCCACAACCCTATGGCAGCGTGTCCAGCATTTTGGATTGGAATGCTTAATGCTTATTCGTTATAGGTGCCAACATTTTGATCACGCGTCGCATCAACCAAACGCTCTGATAAGTTTTGGAACATAAGATGAGCTCCCTGCCCCCACGGACCCAACATCTCTACACCAAACGGCTCAAATATGTAACCACTATCGAGGTTAGCATACTTGCACCGCTTGAGTCGCTCCGCCGAAGCAGCCGCGGCGCTAGGCCCCAGGTCATTTACCATCATCACGCTATTCAGTTCGAGAATAGCTGCAAAAGAGGCCAGGTAAAAGACTTTTATATTTTTGGATTGGGGTCATAAACCGCAGAAGTTCTCTATGATGCTTGGACCTGAATTTTATAAACATATACTGACCCGCTTCCAGGCGGCCTGAAGTCCCTCACATATTTGTCCCCGTGCTTGTTGAAATTAGGATTGATTAGAGTTTGGAACCTGAAAAATAAAACATACCATCTGTATGAGTCATCTGGGGAAAAGCTTAAAATAGGGAACTTATTTCACATGGCGATAGTTTCTCAAACAAGACCTGACTTGGAGCTTGACGCATCAAGTCAGGTCTTGTACGAAATACTATTACTATCTCTGGCGGCTCGGTTATACATGTTCCACCTAGAATCAAACTTGTAGATATATCTTACACGAACCCTATGTAAATTGTGCTAAATACTTTCAATCGGAATCGGAATCTTTTCCCGCCTGACGTTTTAACTTTGCACTAAAAAATAGCAACTGTACATGATCATTTTCCTACTTCTTTTGAGTCACCAGTTTAACTGACTGACACAGAATACATACGTCTTCTAAGCTGTACTTATTTGTTCAGGACAGGGTAAATTGTCAGGGACAGAATGTATAATACTAGGAACAGCTTTAATTTAAAAATTTTAATAAAGATCTCAAAGCAGCTCTTCCATCAGTCAGTACCGTTAGTGGCATAATTAGTTCATAGACTACAAGTGAAACAGATATTTTTATTTACCACTTAAGTTTATAATTCATGGTTCAATAATGCTACTGATTTGTCCCACTAGAACCATTTCACTGTATAATACATAATATGTCAAATGTGACAGCTGTCATATTGACTATTGATACCATAAAAATGTGCACCAATAGTACCTATTAGTGTGACATGACAATTTAAAATCGCCCCTGTCTGTTTATTTGAATAAGAATAGCGATATTACATAAAGTTATAAAATTCTTTCAACCAATATTATGCATTAGTGATTCATACTATATATAAAATGGTTTGATTATAATTGGCGGGCGCTGCCACTTCAGTGTGAATTAAAACAAACGGTTGCAAATGTCAGCCAGCCCATCCGAATTGCGGTATTTTAGCAAATGCAATTATTTTCAAAGAATGCATAATCGCGGAAGAAAAGGCCCTCGATGGCAACCGTAGTACGCCTGCAGGCACATACCAGGAAACGAGTACCAGCAAAACCTAGCTGACATATCAAAGCATTATCACATGGCTGGACAGAACATATATAATAACCATCAGACTCTTTTTTTTTTATGCTTATTTGGTTAGCCGTGGACCACTATCTCACCTGATGGTAAGTGATGATGTTGTCGAAGATGTTGTTCAGGCTAACCTAGAAGTACTGGCTCTCAAGGACAGCTGCCGCAACACACCGTTAGGTGCTTGGCGACAGAATTTCTACTTGAGGGTGGTAGCTAGCCAGGGGGACATTCGCAAAATGCCCTACCACCATGCTATAACGACTGCCATCCTAAGACAACAACCGGGACCGACGACTTAACGTGCCCACCGAAGCACGGAAACGCTCAGTAGTAATGTCACTAGCGGTCACCCATCCAACTCATAACCGCGCGCGACGTTGCTTAACTTTGCTGATCGGTTGAGAACAGCTAAGTAAACTCCGCTATGAGCGCTTCAAAACTCTTACATCACAATGCCTGCTCATCAAGCAAGACAAGAGTTATTGATAGATGTCTCTACTCTTTATGGACAGTGATAGAAAAAGGAAGGAAGAAAAGAAGACGGTAATCATAGGACACTGCAAAATAAAAATAACATTCACTTTGCTAAAACAGATAAAACTCATGTTTGCAAAACTAGGTCAGTTTACATAATAGACCACCATTTTATATAACACAGATACTGATATCCTTTCAAACGTTCATCATAAATTCATATGAACAAATGTAATGACAACTGAAGGACATATTTGTAAAAAACTTCGATTTAATTGCCACCACTTGCCTAACCCCCTTCAGTATCAAAGCTCTCTTTGGGAGCATACCCGCTAACTTTCGGGTAAAATGGTAAGGAGCTCTGTTGTGTGCCTGACATTAATATTATGTGTTTCTGCACTGGGGTAGTGCTGAAACATCTCAGATCAATATGAGCGTAGTGTTGCTTCATGTGACATGCTGGATATTAGGCACATTCTTCCCCTTAGTTCCTTTTCTAATATCCAACAGGATGATATGGACGAGTACTTATTTTCTTATACTGGGAATATATATAACTCTGACATATTATGTGACATTGTTAAGTACATAAATTATGCTCTAATATATAAATGTTCAAATTTAATATTAGATCATATGGAAGAGTCTTTATATTCTTATACCGGGAATGTATATTACACCAATTATGATCTACAGTCGGTGCCAAATAGCATGGCAATAAAGGTCATTCGCTGGCCTTTACCACAACGTCTAAACTTATACTATATTATATTCTAAATATTATAATATAATTTATATTATATTCTAAACTCATATCACTAGAATTTCGTGTTACAGGGCCTAAAAGGACGCAACGGTACAAATAAACAACTCTAAAATATCCAAAATCTATTGCCATGCTATTTGGCACTGACTATAATATTAAATTTGAACATTTAATATTATATCATAATTTATGTACTTAACAATGTCACATAATATGTCAGAGTTATATACATTCCTGGTTTAAGAATCTAAGGACTCATCCATATCATCCTGTTGGATCTTGTAAAAGGAACTAAGGGAAAGAATGTAAGGAGCAGTTTGTTGACATGAATTCTGCACTACACTGTGTGATTCAGAAATAATAGCGAAACAGAACCATATACGCATTACTACATTGCAAATATTGCATTTTCTAAAATAAATTTGGCTAGTCACCAAACCAAGCACTTAAAAAGTCATCAGCTGCCTTTGAGAGTTCCTATTTTAGGTTTAGCCTGTTTTAACATCTTGAATTATATTATCAGTAACCAGCAGGTAAGATTTAGATTGATGCAAGCCTAAGATTTTTTTTAATAAACTTTATTACATATGTACCTACTAATTTTTGAGTGTAACAACTTTGCTTATACTACATATAATGTACTTTTAACATTAACAGGTTCTAAACAAATAAATACTTACAAAATTGAAGGAACAATTTTAATCACAAGCAAATTCAAACCGGCAAGCATTTGTCTTTTGGGTGAAGATTTGCTCTGCAAATTTTAGCTCCTCTTACTTGTAATTTTGTAAGCTTTGCTCATTGTTGATATATAAATTGGATTTGGTAGTAATTTACAGTGAGCTCCTATCAAATACTTTGTTATTATCACTTGGTCAGTTTTTTATACCTCACTATAAGAGCTGTATTCTGTTTTTGTTGTAAAGAAATAGGTCACTATGTTGTTGATTCAGTAAGTTAGAAGCAATTATGTTTGAAATGCATATTGAAAGTATTTAACCTATGTTAGAATTAGAATCATGTGGCAGGAGAACAAGAGAGAAAGGTATTTTATTTGACAGAGGTTTGTGCACACAATTAGTAAGTATATTATTTATACATACATAACAATAATTATGATCAGAGACCAAACCTCTGTACTAGTACTAAATAGGAGTGGTATTGACCAATCCCATAAATAAACAGGGTGTTGTTTACGTTTTTTGTTCCAACTTTTTAATTCTGGAAATTATGAAATACAGAAAATACCTGCCTGTCATTATGGAAGCGGATCAAACATAACCCACGTCAGGCTTAGATTTCAGTGATAAATCAATTTTCATTCACTTGAAAAGAATTGGAAAATTTGAAATAGGATAAAAATTGGGTATTGTACAAAGTGAGTGAAGCACACCACCAATACCAACATGCATCAAGTGCTGTGATACATTACTAGGTATTACAAGGGTATTTTGAATTTCACCAAATGCTTGTAATCCTGTACTACAGACGAAACCAGTCATCATAACGGTTGAACATAGGACGTCCGCCAAAATCTTGGCTTAAGTTCACTCAGAAAGATGCTGGTGACAACTGATTGGTAAGATCAGGTCACAGTATTATGACCAATCTGTATTGAAAACTATGATGAAAAAGGTAGCTGTTATACAACACATACTGGTCAATTGCTCTTTTTATTAGCCCACAGGTACTTCAGGACAACGCTACACAACAGTCAATCACTAAATTAGAAAAGCTCCAAATTTAATATCTCTGACATCCATATTACCACATTTTGTGAAGCTAAAGCCCGCAGCAGAATTCGAATAATGGACATGCTGCGTGGCAGTCAATAGTCAATGCCACTGAGCCATCACTGCTTCTAAATTCTTGTGCATTGATTCTTAATTTTTATAATGACTTTTAATTTAATATAACAAGTGCGCAGTACTTACAATAGATATATAAAGTTCAAAATTCCCCAGAACCAGGAAAATATACTAGGATTTGACTCCACCACTGTTCCATCTGAAATGATTTCATTTACATTATTTTTTATAATTCAATACTAAATAATGAGTATAGAAAGAGATGGGATTTTCTTCAATGCATAGGATTGTCTATGCGGTCACCCTCAAGGCGCAGCTAGTATCATTAATTCTCATATAATACTAGAAATACCAAAGCAGTCGCTTAGACATCGCTACCTGCGTGATGTGATGTTTTGTTTATTTTGGACAGGACCATAACATCAGTTTTCTACCTGTGCATATTTCCACTACAAAATCAACTGTTCTATTTGCTCCTTTGGTCTTAGTACTATCTGGAGTCCATTGTATAATATGATTCAATGTAGGTCAAAGTTATACTAGCTTTAAGTGTTATCTATCAAAAAAACTTCCGCGAAATGTTTTAGGAACTGACGTGGCCTAACTTCTGCGAAACCTACGTATTTTATGTTGGAGGAACGAGTAATACGTAAGAGGTAGATCTTCAACCTGTGCTTACCTCCTTTAACGTACACCATATTTGTTACAGTTAATTAAGGTTTCAGTTTTGAAGGAATTTTTAAAATATTAAAAGTTCGAGAACATTTATGAGACAAATCACAGACCAGACCATACAATCTCTTAAATAATTATGTGAAATAATGACAGCATGTAATGCAAACAAATAAAACAAATATCTGACATTCACACAGAGTCATTGCTCTAACGTATTTTAAATTTTGTAGCATAGCACTCAAATTTAGGGATTTCGTTAAATAACAGATGGCGTTGTTATGCAATATGGAGAAATTAGTTTATACATATGGCAATTGCATTAACTTAAATAAGACATAGGCCAATACCTTAATAAAAAAAAAGAACAGGTGTCAGACATTTCCCATGTGATAATTAGGGTTGGAATCACTTAGTTAGTGATCGAATGCTAAATTCGAACAAATCAGTAGCAGAATCGTTTAAGTTCTATGAGGGAACATGCGCTCTTTCAATTTTTCTTTTTATGTGATCTTTTAAATATTTTCATCGCTCTCGTTTTAATATTATCATATACAGAATAATAATAAATATAATAATCGTATACAGAAGTCTAAAAGAAATATTTGTAATTTCCTATTATGTTCATGGCACCCAATATCATTAAAATGAATTAATATTAAACAAAGGGTTTTTATGTACATTTTCACATGATTTTGATATAAATCATATTTTATATGATAAACGATGTCCTGTATATTTGATACAACATTTGTTATTTTATCGCTGGGTGTGCATAGCCATCCTTGTGCATACTCTCCTCCGTATATAATCAGAATGTCCCAAAGATAAATTTTCACATTTAGTGCAATCTTAAAAAAAACTATTTTTAGCTTTACGAGCTATGTAACCAGACACGTATGTCAATGCTCCCAAAACTCTTGGGTTCTCTTTTTTGAAATGAAATGGAGTGAATTCTATTTCAAGATGGTTCATGACTACTTCCCGGCTGGTATTGTGCTGTGCTGTGCCTTTTTCCGGTAAAATTAAAGGACAAGTAAACATTTGGTATTACTTTTCTGCGAGCGAGCTGCAAGTTAATGTGATCGTATTGTTAGAATCAAATACATATATGTACTTACTTTGAGTACGATCCTCATTGAAGTAATTTTTTGCTGGCATTGAGCTTTCAATTAATTTATCACTTTCAAGTGGAGAAAATCCTGCCAGTGCTACTACTGATTGTGATGTGTTTAGTACTAAAAACGAGTAATTATTTAGCAACGAGGAATTGAATTGGATGTGTGGGAGTTGCAGAGTTTACAGATTTCAACTTTTTATCCGTTGATACAGAAGAAGAGACCCAACAAATAATTCTCGTATCCTAGCGTGTGGGGTATACATATACATCGTACTGATACTAAACGAAGATAATTATTAAAATCCGCTGTACAAAAATATACAAAATTTACTTTATGGCAAAAAGCACAAATCTGACGTGATTTCAAATAAAGAGACAATAGAGGTGTGACTAATATACTCGTAGAAATACGAATATAATAAAAGTAAATAAAAAATATCAGGATACATGATAGACTCATATGATTAATATTAAAGGTAAAACTTACAACGGATAGAAGTCAAAATACTCACCGATGGAAAATCGAGTTTACTAACTGTAACTGGTTTAATATGTTTAATTTATGTATTGAGACGTACAACTTCGAGGTGATAAGCCCAGACGAGCCCACCAATGTCCCCACAAACTAAATTTAAATGTTATTCTACCTTGGATTCAAAAAAGGAAAAAGTTTATCAGCAAATTTTTGGTTGCCCGGCTTGTTTTACTTTAAGCTTCTATTAAGAAATAAGAATAATTCAATTCAAATCGAAATAATTAATTCACGAAATTTTAGTCTCGTGCATTATTGATGTAATTATATTATCGATTTGAATCGATGGCGAGCATCCCTAATTCCTATAGCCAATGCCGATTTGTTTACTTTCTGTGCCAGGAATTTAAATTTATTTAGTTTAAAGTTAGCTGTGAATGGTGCATTATTTTTATCTTAATCTTTATCTGGCTGTGATCATATAGGGACGTTGTTATGGTGCCATATACGATATTTTTACAATGAGGTGGAAAGATATTTTTTGTTAAGTATAGTTGCAAGTAGATAAATTAGGATAATAAAACATATATAAACTTATAGACTTTTGTATTTAGTTATCAAGCTCATTGTAGGTTTTTGGCTGGATCTTAATACTGCTTTTACTTTTGATGCTATATGTTTCGACCCGTGGCAGGAAGCATTGGTGATTTGGTCCATATTTAAAAGAGTTAATGATCTTCACGCGTTCCTTGATAGCAATTTATAGGATAACAGGTTAATATAAGACATTAAATATATAGTATATCTATAAAAACTTATAGATATATCCATATTTAAATAAATAAAGGTACAAAGTATCAACCATACGTAACTGGGATGAGCATTTATGAAAAACAGATGGCAGCACTGTTTTTTTTATTTTATTTTTTTAGTGCCATCTGTTATATACGGACATTACTAACCGTGACGTCATCAAAAAATCTATTAACACCTAGGGATGTCAAGTTTGGTCTCTATTTCAGTATATACAAAGTTACTTTATGTCACAGACAAATCATCACAGAACACTATACCAAAGATTACTAAACTAACCCACTATACTCTACTCTCTACCAATTAGGGTATGTTCCATTAGTCGCTAAGAACGTTAATTTCGATAATTTTGATCACAATCTGCGTCTCTGGTTGTGATCACGTGATCGTTTGTAACTGTCACCCCCGTTCCATTTTTGGATAAGAACGCTAAGAATGCCACTAAAACTTGCCACTTCTGTCACTTTTGACATTAGATGTAGCGTTTAAGGCGAAAATAACGCCAAGACCCATGTGGAAAACTTTTTGGGAGTGTGATCGTTTTTAGCGAATCTCACTCAAATGAAACGCACCCTTAGGGTATATTCCATTTGTCGCTAAGAACGTTATTTTCGATAATTTTGATCACATTCTGCGTCTATGGTTGTGATCACTGTGATCGTTTGTAACTGTCATCCCTTGTTCCATTTAGGATAAGAACGCTAAGAATGCCACTGAAATTTGCCACTTCTGTCACTTTTGACATTAGATGTAGCGTTTATGGCGAAAATAACGCCAAGACCCATGTGGAACAACTTTTTGGGAGTGTGATCGTTTTTAGCGTTTTTAGCGAATCTAACTTTAAATGGTAAGCACCCTTATTTATACCACTCTGTCCACAGTGTCCACTCTCTATGCCAACGGGGTGCGTCCCTGCAAAGCGTTGGCAAAATATTGGTCGAGCTAGATTTGATCGATGCTCCTGGAACAACCTCTGTAGCTATTGTAATAACATGAAATTGTTTTAAACATACTATAACTGCTCGTGGCAGACTAAATTTGTGATTAGTTTGTTAAAAGTGATAGTGGTGACGTCCGGATTGGGAGGAGGAATCTCGCCATCGGAGCTTCTCGCCCACACGTGAGTAGAAACCTATACTATTAGATTGGCCAATTGAATAGTTAGGTAGCTCTAGTGGGATCGCCGCCGCGACCTATCATAATCTGCATGTAAGTTTTATTGTTTGTAAATTTGCTGGTGTATTTCGTGTTTTTTATTTCAGCCCGGTGAATCGCCGGCTTATTAAAGTATTCAAAACAGATTGTCCAGGTGGAAGGCGCCTCTGCTGAACAATCCCTGCCTGGGCAATCTGGAATCTTAACAATTATTATTACTTTGATAAATATTTTGTCGCAGTCAAATATTATCAAACCGAAAAACGCTGCCCCTATTATTAATATGTTAAATAAAATTATCCATGCCCAACATGGATTTACACCAACCAATGACAATTAACTGTAATCACACAACGGCAGTTCCACTGCACTACCCACATGTGGTGGTGCAGTGAAACTGTCGAAGTGTGAATAATAAAAAATCTGAAATTATGTACCTTACTTATAAATATGACCGCTAAATTATTGCTATAGCAGAAATATGGCAGCGGCCAGATTCTGTTTTTAAAATCAAAGGTTTCACCTGTCTTCGAAAAGATAGAATAGATGGATATGATGGACTAGCCTTATTCATAAAAAATAATTTACCTGATAAAATAATTTTTCTCCCTCAACATGAGGGTTTGTATATTGTAGCAGCAGTTGTTACTAATATAATTTTTGCATCAATATATATCCAACAACCATCTTCTGTTACATTCCAAACTCTAGATAATATATTAAACTCTCTACCTAAACCATATATATTATTAGGAGACTTTAATTCCCATTATAGGTAGTTCTATCTCCAATACCAATGGAGAAACATTAATAGATATATTAGACCGACACAATCTCTGTGTTTTAAACACAGGAGTACCTACACGAAGAACCTGCCCCAATGAAAATTTTAGTGCTGTTGATCTCTCAATTGTTACAGAGTCTTTAGCATCAAAATTATCTTGATGCACGCATAATTCTACTTTTGGTAGTAATCACTACCCAATTATTACATCTTTCCCAAATCAACAAGTGCAAAATACAGTCCCCACACCTAGAATGAAATATAAGCTTGAAGCGTTTTATGTCGGGAAAATAATGATAGACTTTACTTCTTAAATCATATTAATATTATTTCCTGAAAACTTTTACAACTTATCAGACTGACGTCTAATATTCAATTGTTTTACAACAATTCTAACTATTTTAAAATTGACAACTTATGACAATCTATACAAAATGAGATTGTATAACAATTTATCTATAGATAACTAAAAAGGTTGAATGTACGCCGCCACATCACCCCCCTACGAAGAAAAGAAAACCAAGGGGGAAAAAATGAATATCTGTATATTACAGATCTAAAATGTTTTTAAACCTAACCCTGCTACCAGATCTCGTAACAACCGGAGTTGGTGAGGCTTCAAGAGGTGGTGAACTATTCGCTGTCAACTCAACTGGACCAGCAGAACGCGGATATAACGAAAGGTTGCCCGTCGTTGATTGTTCACTGAACGTTGGAGCGGACGAAATGGGAGGTTCAACGTGAGCTGGCTTAATTCTATCTATGCTAACTGTTGATTCTTTACCTTTAAGGTCGATAGTGAAAGTTTTGTCCCCTCTCCTAATGACTCTATATGGGCCAGTGTACGGAGGTTGTAATGGACGACGTACGGTAACGTCACGTAGGTAACTAGATATGTGTTGTAGTCACCAGGTCCTTAAAAATAAAAAACGATGCTTGCGTATGACGCGAAGCGGGAACAGGACGCAATACTTCCATATAGCTTCTGAGATCAGAGACAAAATCTGAAACGTCGTTAGAATTCCTGGGAATGTCTGGTGTTACCGAGAATTCTGCAGGTAAACAAAGAGCTTCTCCATAAACAAGTTCAGCGGAGGAAGATTTGATGTCTTCCTTAAACGCTGTCCTCATACCGAGAAGTACAAGCGGAAGTGCCTTTGTCCAAGATTTTGACTGGCACATTAAAGATGCCTTCAACTGACGGTGTAATCGCTCTACCATGCCATAAGCAGGAGGATGGTAGCTAGTGGTGCGAATTCTTTTGGTGGCGCATACATTCATCAGACGTTGAAAGAGAGCGGATTCAAATTGACGTCCGCTGTTAAAAAACTGGGAACACCAAAACGAGACACCCATCCGTTAATAAAGGTATCAGCAACCTCTTCAGCTGTTATCGAGTTCATTGGCCAAGCTTCTGGCCAACGAGTGAATCTATCGATAGCGGTTAAGAGGTAATTGAACCCATTAGAATGCGGCAACGGACCAACAGTGTCCAGATGAACATGCCTAAACCTGCCAGATGGACTGTTAAAATAGCCAAGGGGAGACATGCAATGCCTAGTCACCTTACATCGTTGGCAGTCGGCGCAAGAACGCGCCCAATTGCGACAGTCCACATTCACATTCGGCCAGACATACCGCTCAGTCACCAGGCGTGCGGTTGCTCGCGCACCAGGATGTCTAAGGTTATGGCATCTGTCAAAAGCGGCTCTACGAAAATGCTGAAAAAGAAATGGACGAGGACGACCAGTTGACGTATCACAAACAACAGTGACATTCGTCCCAGGTATAATTATAGTCTCTAATTTAAGCGAGGAGTTCCTGCGAGCCTCAGCCAACTCTTCATCTACTCTGAGAGAGAGTGAGCGCAGAGAAATCCTCCTCGAGTGAAATTGATTCGACGCGAGACAAAGTATCTGCAACTATATTGTCGATGCCTTTTATGTGGACGATATCCGTAGTAAACTGACTGATAAACGACAGTTGATTTAATTGAATCGGCGGTAATTTCTCACGGCGCTGTGCGAAAGCGTATATAAGCGGCTTATGATCCGTGTAAATAGTTGTATGCTGGACCTCAAGATAATGCCGAAAATGTTGAACGCTTTCGTAAACAGCAAGCAATTCTCTATAATAAGCTGGCCATTCCACCTGCTTAGCAGTGAGCTTTTTACTAAAATAAGCAAGAAGTTGCCAGTCATCGTTGTGAGAACTCCGTTGCTGTAAGCATGCACCAACATGGGAGGCAGAAGCGTCTGTAAAAAGACAAATTGTTGCATTGAAGTTTGGGTGAGCCAGAAGTGTGGCAGAAGTCAAACTCTTTTTGCAGGCCTCGAAACACTCCTCTAAAACGGGAGTCCAAATAAATGGCTTAGCGCCCTTGCCTTGAATTGCAGCAAAAGCGTCAATTAGCGGTGCTTGATACTTTGCAGCGTCGGGGAGAAAACGACGATAAAAATTGGCCATGCCAAGAAAAGGTTGTTGAATGTACGCCGCCACAAGCTACTAAAAGGTAAGTGGAATAAGTATACTGAATACATAGATAATAATCTATATACGCTACCTGATATAACATGTAAGACAGAACTTTGTTCTGCAACTTTTATTAAATTGTTGATAGAGGCAGCTAATGCTTATTTCCCTATCAAAAATTCTTCAGATGGAAAATTACCTTCCCCACCATGGTGGGAAAATAACGCCAAGACCCATGTGGAACAACTTTTTGGGAGTGTGATCGTTTTTAGCGTTTTTAGCGAATCTAACTTCAAATGGTATGCACCCTAATGCTGTTAAAATAAGGAAAGAAGTTGAGGCAGTGTACAATTTAAACATGACAGATGAAAATTTCCAAAATGTATTAGTAATTATGGCTGATAATAAAAAACTTATAAAAGAAAAGAGATTCTTAGGCTGGAGATGTGTTTGCACAACAATTTCTCCAAATACCCCATGCTCGGTTAAGTGGTCTCTTATCAGACGTTTTAGGTTAGGTATTTCCGATTCCACTTTTAGAACAATCCCATCATGTATGACTGATGAATTTATGGATTATTTAGCTCCTCCATTCGTTCCTGAATTTAAATTGGTTTACCCTCTTCAAATTTCACACAATCAAGATGATTCTTTCTTAAATTCTCCTTTTACTTGAAACGAACTCAAAGGTATTCTCTCTGGCATTCAGGACTCTGTCCCAGGAGAAGACGGAATCCCATACTCTTTCTTCACGAATCTTGGAGATAATAGTCTAAAATATTATTTAGAGGTTATAAACAAAGTGTAAGGTGATAAAAATTTTGACAGGTGACGTTCCATCACAATGGAAGTCTCAACTGGCGTTGCCTGTGTTAAACCCTAATAAAGATCCATCTGAAGTTTCTTCCTATCGACCCATAGCTTTGTCGCCTGTCATTACCAAAATTGCGGAACATCTGGTAAAATACAGATTAGAGTGGTTTATGGAAAGTAACGGTTTGTTTTCAGAATCACAGTACGGATTTCGTACAGGAAAAAGTACCCTAAACAGTGCAGCAATCCTTTTAGCCGACATCCGATTAGCCTTCTCTCAAAATGCGTTGGTTACAGCTGTTTTTCTAGATATCAAATTTGCCTACGATAACGTCTGTTTAACTATCTTAAAAAACAAACTACAATGCCTCCAAGTTCCGTTAAATTTAATTAACTTTAATGTGTGGTCGTTCAATAGTATTAGAATCGTCAAGGAGAATTATTTGGAGAGGAGGCCCTCAGGGATCAATGCTTAGCCCAATTCTCTATAATATATATACCAGCGATTTAGATAAATATATAAACAACACTTAAATTTTACAATATGCTGATGATTTATTATTATACAACGTGAATAGTAGTGTTAGTAATGCCTGTCTTTTACATTCAGCCTCTCTAACTAATCTTAAAGTCTGGCTTGATAACAATGGATTAGATCTGTCTGTGTCCAAAAGTTGTGCTCTTCTGTTCACAAGACAACTTGTGCCACCAGCCATAACATTACTATACAATGGTAGTCTTGTCCCTGTTAAAACAGAAGCAAAATTTTTGGGTTTAATTTAGATGCTAAACTAAGTGGTCTGCCCCACTGTGAGTATATTGCAGCAAAATGTAAACGGTAACTTAACATTCTTAGGTGCTTATCAGGAGTTTGGTGGGGTGCCCATCCATTTTCTTTGAAGCTGATCTATAATGCTCTCATAAGAAGTGTTTTAGATTATCGAACATTCTTGTTGGAGCCATGTAGCTCAGCTGGGATGAAGAAATTGGATGGCATCCAGGCGAAAGCTCTAAGAATCATAACTGGTGCCATGAAAAGTTCTCCAATAAACGATTTACAAGTAGAATGCGTTGAACCACCCCCTTCCATTAGGAGGACGACAATTTCTCGCTGATAGATTTTTCTGTCGCATTACACAGTTCGCAAAACATCCACTGTTTCCAAAACTTAATAAACTTTCGGCTATGGTTAATACTTCTAAATACTGATCCCATAAATGCCTACCATGTATGATAAATAGTTTATTAAAATTCAATAAGATCGAAGCTTTAACTAACCTTTTCACCATTCCATGGGTATCCACCCACAAGCTCTTATGAAATTTCCCTTCAAAAGAAATGCATATTTTCCGGTTATTATCAAAGCACGAGAAATGCTTATTAAATACGTTAATAGAGGGTGTTCTGTTTCGTTTGCCTGAATTCCCAGTCACAGCGGAATAAAGGGAAATGAGAAAGCTGATCAACTTGCAAACCAAGCAACACAGTGTGGAGACATGTTCCCATATAAGAATTTTCCTCAGGATTTAGCTGCTCTCTCTAAATTAGACCTCCAACGTGCTTGGAATGAATCCTGGACAAATAGTGCAAGAGTAAAAGGCAAATACTTCTATAATATACAACCAATGATCCCGGTTAAGTCCTGGTTTACCAAAGTTAAACTAAATAAACGTGCTACGTCTGTTTTGATTCGAATGCGTTTGGGTCACATGTTCACTCTGGCACATCTTGCTCAGATACGTATTATAGACTCGGAATTGTGCGAGTGTGGAGAGTTCGTGGGTGACATCGATCATATTATTTTAAAGTGTCCCCGTTATGATCAAGCTCCACTTTACAAAAACCTTGAAGATCTTCAAGTCCCTTTCCCTACTAATATATTTTTCTTACTTTATAGTGATGAGATGTGCTGTTTAGTGGAAGCTTGGGATAGCGGAAAACATAATAGAAAAATAAATGGAGATAATAAATATAAAGAAAACTAGATTTGTTATGACTTGACACACATATACTTTTTTTTTTACACTTGACAGATCAACGACAAAACCATCACTATCTTCCTTTTAATCTAAATACAAACTTCAATGGCCAGTGCTGGTGTCTTTGAGGCCAGCTCTAACACTCTCCCTCATTGAAGATTTCTCAAATAATACGTAGAGGAAGAATCATTCCAAATGCTTCTCTTAAGCCAGTAAATTTAGGCTTAGGCAAACCCTTTGTCATAATATCTGCAAGTTGGTTTGAAGTGCTTACCCTTTTAACCTTAATTGCATTTTGAAGCACCATTTCTCTTACAAAGAAATGCCTAATTCTTATATGTTTCGTGCGTTTGTGAAACTCTGGGTTGTGGGCTAAACGGACTGCTGCTTCATTATCAACACTAAGTGTCGGGGTACAAGTAAGTGTAGTGATTTCTTTGAACAGTCTCGTAAGCCACACAAGTTCTCGTGCAGCTTCACTTGCTGCTACCAACTCAGCTTCTGTAGTTGATATAGCAACAGAGGCTTGTCTTTGACTTAGCCAAGATATGGCTCCACCTGCGTATAGGCACACTACGCCAGTTGTCGATCGACCTGTTGTGACGTCACCACCGTGATCTGCATCGCTATACGCTTCTAATATGCCTTTTAGGTAACTGGGATTATAGTGAATTCCGTATGAGCTTGTTCTTTTAAGGTAACGCATTATTCGTTTCACTCTAAGCCAATCTGCCTTTGTAGGAGATTCTAATTTGCGCGACGCCACTCCTACTGCGAATGCGATGTCTGGCCGGGTGCCCACCATTAAGTAGGCTAAAGCGCCTACAGCTTCTCGATATGGGAAGATATCAGACTCTTTAGATTCATCTAAGTCTCTCCCTGATTCATTATCTATCGGCGTAGTTATTGGATTACAATTGCTCATATTAAAACGTTCCAATACCTTCTTAAAGGATGACTCCTGTTTGATAACAATTTTTCCACTGCTGTACTGATGAATTTCAATTCCAAGGTAGAAATTGGCTGGCTTCGTAGTAATCTTCAACCTTTTTCTCAGATCATCTAGAAATTCATTAGCTAGTCTAAAGCTTGACGCTGCTATGAGCCCGTCATCAACATACAAAGTAAGTATTACTTTTTGATCACCAGTTCCTCTCATGTACAGGCAAGGATCTGCAGTACTTTGTCTGAAACCAAGCTCTAGTAAAATTTCGTGCACACAGTAGTTCCAGCAACGTGGGGATTGTTTTAAGCCATATAAGCTCTGCTTTAGACGGCATACTCTAGTTGTGCCGTCTTCAAAACCTTCAGGTTGTTTCATATAAATTTCTTCGGTAAGTTTGCCATAGAGGAATGCTGTAGTTGTCGCGAACTACCGCGAAACTTGCAAAAGCTTGAGTAGTCTATGGGTTATCTATGGGTGATGTTTTTTGAAGTTGATTTTCATTTTATTTGCTGAAGCTTATTTTAAATTGAAAATAAATTTAGTTGGTGACGGTGAACATGGAAATGAAGCGAAGCGAGGTTTTCGGATCCCGGTGAATGTACTGTAACCTATTGTGAAAGTCAATAGGGAAATTAGGAAACAAGATGAATGTTTGAGAACTTTAAGTACGATTACATGAAATGTAATCTAAAAGAAGCAAGCAAGAAGTGCCAAGCTTGCGGTGGCTTGGGACGGACTATAAGGGGAGTTGAGGAGGTCCGTGGGGGCCCTAGGCCCCATGCTAAAATATAATATGGCACGAATTTTGAATAGTTCTCATAATGATAATGTGTAGTTGTTCTTGTTTCCTGGTTAACCTTTGATAATTGTTGAATTCTTGTCGTCATATGAATATGTCCTTTCAACTGAACCTAGGCTTTATAGCACAAGTGGCGACAAAATGGTGGAGATGCTGGGATCTATGAAATAGGCTGGAATCGTGTAGATTTGCATGACGTACTTTAGCTCCGAACGAATCTGGAGTTGAATGAAGTAGAGTGCCGCCGAATTGTAAGGTGTTCTATCTCTTAGATACGTGGAATTACATATTGTAGTGTCTACCTGTACTGTGACGAAGTTAAGCACGTAGCCTAGCTCCTAAGGTATCTGAAGTTAAACGGAATAGACTTGCGATGAATCGCTTGCTCTAACCCCTAAAGCATCTGGGATCAACTGAAATGGACACGTGACTAAGTAAGTCACGTGGTCTGGCTCCTAAGGTATCTGGAGATGAACTGAATAGACTCGCGATGAATCGCGTGCTCTAACCCCTAAAGCATCTGGGATCAACTGAAATGGACACGTTACTAAGTAAGTCACGTGGTCTGGCTCCTAAGGTATCTGGAGATGAACTGAATAGACTCGCGATGAATCGCTTGCTCTAACCCCTAAAGCATCTGGGATCAACTGAAATGGACACGTTACTAAGTAAGTCACGTGGTCTGGCTCCTAAGGTATCTGGAGATGAACTGAATAGACTCGCGATGAATCGCTTGCTCTAACCCCTAAAGCATCTGGGATCAACTGAAATGGACACGTTACTAAGTAAGTCACGTGGTCTGGCTCCTAAGGTATCTGGAGATGAACTGAATAGACTCGCGATGAATCGCGTACCCCTAAAGCATCTGGGACCAATTAAAATTGAATCACGTGGTCTGACTCCTATGGTATTTGGAGATGAACTGAATAAACTTGCGTTAAATTGA
Organism: Plagodis pulveraria; assembly: GCA_963890685.1. Taxonomy (NCBI): domain Eukaryota; kingdom Metazoa; phylum Arthropoda; class Insecta; order Lepidoptera; family Geometridae; genus Plagodis; species Plagodis pulveraria. The sequence continues at coordinate 6,930,216 of OY982949.1, read as the reverse complement.
GTACTCTGACTTTTAACGCATCAATTATATAATGATATGTGAAAATTTGAATCACTAATAGTTATTTAATTTTTTGAGAAAAGCTAAATATATTACAAAAATAATGATAATTTATTTATTGAATTACGCTGAATTTATCTACGTAAAGCAAATTTAATATTGTACATTATCTATTATTCTCTTTTACTGTGCACATAATACATAGAAATTGGTCATGTATGCACAGCCTTGTAAGCTGTGTTGGTCGTTTATGAGCACCCTTACGATATTTTGTCTACGGCAATACACTGGCAGTGTGTACAATTCAACCAAATGAATATGCTATGACGTTTTGACAACAATGGTGGTTTTATTCCTAGTTTATAAGATATTTTGAATTCGACCGTATTATACGGTTTGACGGTTTTCGCAATTGTTTTTATTTTTTGTTGACAAAATGTTCGTTGGGTTTGAAATTGAATGTTTCTTTCTTTACTAGGTAATCTTTTGATCAGTCGGTTATAGTATTTATCTGAACTTTCTCGAAAAACTATGTAAGATCGTAAAGTGTTTATTGTGTCTGTTGCGTTCCCGAGAACGTGGAAAATACTTATTTCAACGCTTGTCGCTGAATACTTTAAGCTTGAATCAAAATGGAAGAAGCCTACCGCGTTCAAATCAAGTTGCTAGATACACGTTTATGTGTTGTAAAAGAAGAAGGATTAGATCTGATACGAATATCAGATGTGGGGGTTGCGTTTGAAGCTGTTGTAGAAGCAAAATTAAAGTTAAAACGAATTTAAGATCGGTATTCGTGTGCTTTACAAAATTACATTGAAAAGGCTGAAAATCCGTCGACCGAAATTGTGACGACATGCACCGAGAACCAGTTAGAAGCTGATGAAGTGCAAGCCAAACTGGAAACATTGCTACAATTACACTCAAATAAAAGTTCCTCCACAAATACACATCAAAGCAAACTACCAACCCTTCAGCCACCCAAATTTTCTGGTGACATACTGTCTTTCCATCAATTTTGGGACAAGTTTGAGGCCACGATCGATAAACGAGATCTAGAAGATGTTGATAAACTGGCTTACTTGATGGCAAGTTTAGAAGGAAAGGCGCTTGAAGCAGTAAATGGGTTAGGAGTCACAAATAGCAACTATAGTATCGCAGTTGAAACTTTAAAGCACCAGTTTGGCAACAAAGACATTTTGGTGGATGCACATTACAATGCTCTTAAACAACTACCAGTAGCGCTTGGTCTAGATAAATGTAGACACACATATAACGCAGTTGAACATCATTTGCGAGTGCTACAGACTCTCGGAGAAAATATGGAAGGTAATCATTTGAGAACCACAATCACAAGTAAGTTTCCAGACCAAGTGCTCTATGAGTTAAATATGGCATTACCAACAGGACAGAATACCGTACCCAATATACGAAAAGAATTAAACAAAATTATTACTGCATTGGAACATTCAAAACCCCAAAATTCCTATATCTCTTTGAGCAATGAAGTAGCATCATCTGCCCAAGCATTATTCCAAACAGATGGTAAGAAGTTTGTTAGTGGCGGCAAAAACAACCGCAAAATTGTACCGCATAAGGAAGAAACCATGTATGTTCCTTACAACGGAAAAAGGAAGCAGGATCACAACAAAGTAAATGAACTATTAGTAAAGAAACAAAAAAGAAGCTGTGTATTCTGTGATAAGGACCATTTTAGTAATGAGTGCATGACGTTCAAGTCATTAAATGAACGAAAAAAGAAACTAGGAAAACGCTGTTACCGATGCTTCCGTATGGACCACATGATGAAAAATTGTTCCATTAAAATAAAATGCTACCATTGTAAGGGAGACCATCATCAGGCATTATGCCCAAAGAAGACGATAGGTACAAAAATTAAGACCAATGATAAAAGGTTTGAAGCAACCACATTCTGCAATATTAACAATACAAAATCTTATTTACAGACAGCAACCGTGACAGTCAAAAGCAAAAACCACAAAAAGAAATGTAGACTTTTACTAGACAGTGGCAGCCAGCGTAGTTATATAACCATGCAAATAGCTAAAGATCTAAAGCTTGCCGCTGACAAAGAAGATCTGCTTATAATTTACACATTTGGATCGGAAACACCCAAAGAGACATCAAGCCCATCTGCAGAAATTGATATTGAAACAAAACGTAACATAAAAAGAAGAATAAGGGTTAATATTGTACCGCACATAACAGAACGAGTTCCAGTACCCGATCTTCAACTAATTCCAAAAATTGATATATTGGCAGATGATAAAAGTATTGGAGAAGGAATAGATTTGCTTATCGGGAATGATTACTACATGTCATTTATGAAAAACAATATTATAAAATTTCAGGAGTGTCTTTTTCTCATTGATACAGACTTTGGCTGGGTCCTCACTGGAAGTGTAAATGATTCAGCTGAGAACAGGAATGAAATTTTGTCTGTCATAACCTACTGTCAGTGCTATGATTCTGAGCATCTTTATTTCTCCAAGCCAGACCTTCCCTTGCGTGACATGGATGTTAAGTTTTTGTGGACTCTTGAGAATATCGGCATCACTGACTCACCTAAAACTACTCGTGAAGAAGAAGCCGTGAAGCACTTCACTGAAACAGTTAAGTATGAAGATGGCAGATATCAAGTCAAATGGCCTTGGAGTGATTTTCCCCCAGACTTATGTACAAATTTTGGATTAGCCTATGGACGACTAACAAGCCTTATACGAAGACTGGACCAAAACACCCTAAATGAATACAATGATATTATTAAGGAACAAATAGATGCTAGCGTAATTGAAGTAATCAACACTCAATCGAGCACTGCAAACCAGACGATTCCACCCATTCATTATTTGCCTCACCACATGGTGAAGCATGAAAACAAAAGAGGGAGAATAGTTTACGATGCATCTGCAAAAGTAAAGGGTCAACGAAGTTTGAATGATTCCATGTATACTGGCCCATCTATGCTAGAGGACTTAACAGCATTATTAATCAAATTCAGAACAAATACAGTCGGAATTACTGCAGATGTCGAGAAAGCCTTCCTTCAAGTAGGTCTTCAAAAGGAAGATAGAGATGTCACAAGGTTTTTATGGCTGAAGGATATAACAAAAGGAGTTACCTATGACAATATCCTTCACCTAAGGTTCTGCCGAGTACCATTTGGTTTTATCGCAAGCCCCTTTCTACTAACAGCCACAATACGTCATCACTTTTCCAAAACATGTCAAGAACTTTTGCCAAAAATAGCAGACAGATGTTATGTGGATAACCTAGTAACCACAGCTTCATCAAGCACCTCTGCTTACAACCTCTATTTGGAGACAAAAAAATCTTTTCAAGAACTTTCGATGAACATTCGAGAATGGGCCTCAAATGATAAAGAATTTATAAAAAATGTTCCAGAAGAGTATCGAACCAAAAACACAGAGGTTATTAAAGTCTTAGGTATCACATGGTGTCTTGAGAATGACAGTTTGCAACTTAACTTAAACGAAAAGGTTTTCAATGAAGAAAATGCAAAAACCACGAAAAGTAAACGAGATGTGTTGAAGACTCTAGCATCGCTCTACGATCCATGTGGGTTCGCAGTACCCGTTGTCTTGCCAGCCAAAATTCTTCTGCAAGAACTATGGAGAAGAAAACTGAAGTGGGACACCCCTTTACCAGATGATTTGAAACTCAGATGGAAATCAATACTAACATCAATGCAATATGCAAAAGATATTAAAGTACCACGCTACATTGGCAATAAGAATGATGCAGATGGAAAAGTAGAACATGAATTGCACTGTTTCACCGATGCTTCGAAGAGCGCTCATGCAGCGGTTATATACCTACGAGTATCTGATAGAAGAAGTAAAAGAGTAACATTTATCATGTCAAAGTCGCGAGTCAATCCACTAAAAGAAATGGAAAATCTTAAAATACCAAGGCTTGAACTACTTGGATATCTTATAGGAAGCAGACTGTTAGCTTATGTAAAACAAGCGTTGGCAATACCAATCACAAAGCAATTCCTCTGGACAGACAGTCAAATAGTTCTAAGTTGGATGAGGTCAAATAAGTTGCTACCACCATTTGTTACGCGAAGAGTTAATGAAATCAAACACAATTCAGGGTTACAAATGTGTTACATAAACAGTGAACAAAATCCGGCAGACCTAGCTACAAGACCCGAACTCTGGTCAAAGAAAAGGAAGCTTTGGTTGGAAGGCCCTGCATTTCTTTCTGACCAAATTACCCCATGGCCAGTTGAACCTTGTGTGAGTTATGACTCTGCATTTTCTATGGCGGTTGCGGAAGGTCTGGATACAGAATATCCAGAAAGATCGCACGATTTTTTGTCCAAAGATATTCCTCAAATAAATTTACTGGAAGTAGACCACAATGACAACCCAAGAAAGAAAACCTTAAACTCAGAGGTGCAAGAAATTCAGAATCTACAAAGAAAGTATTTTAAAGATGAAATGATGGGTAAACACACCCATCTCAGCAGAAACCTGGATCTGTTCTTAGACGTTGATGGAATTCTAAGATGCAACGGAAGAATGGCAAACACTGACTGGTCTTATGAAATGAAACACCCCATACTGCTCCCTAAGGATTGTGAATTCACATGGAAGATGATATCAGATACACATGAGAAACATTATCACGTGGGTATAGCGCACACACTTAGCATTATCCGTCAAAAATACTGGATACCTCAAGGCAGATCTCAGGTTCAGAAGGTTATAAAAAGGTGCCAACAATGTGCGAAACATGGCGGTGGACCATATAAATTACCATCAACTCCAGCCTTACCACCTGAAAGAGTTACATACGGCCCACCATTTACATACACGGGCATCGATTACTTTGGGCCAATGTATGTGATTGCAGGTCAGGAAAAGAAGAAGAGATGGGTTTGTCTCTACACATGTCTTGTAGTTCGAGCTATCCACTTAGAAATTGTCAATGACTTGACTGCACAGGAATGTCTGCTTGCTTTAAGAAGATTCATAGCATCTAGAGCAAAACCTAAAATAATAGTTTCTGATAATGCCCTTCAGTTTAAATTAACATCTGAAGTGCTATCAGACTCATACTGCAGTCAAACAAACATAAAATGGAAATTCATACCACAACTGGCCCCTTGGCATGGAGGAGTATATGAGAGAATGGTAGCAGTCGTGAAACATTGTTTAAAACGTACACTGCAGAAACATCTAGTTGGTGACAGTCAACTGTTTACAGTAATTAAGGAAGTCGAAAATGTTTGTAATTCAAGACCACTGACTTATGTAAGTTCAGAACCAGGACACATCTTGAAACCTGCAGATTTTCTCTCATTAGGAAATTGCTTACTGCTCGAAAGTTCAGAGAATCTCAGCTTAGCAACAGCCACACCTAGCAAACAGAGCCTGATTGACAGTTGGAAACGGGGTCAAAGAATAATTACTGAATTCAAAGCTATGTTTATTGGACATTACCTGGTTAGCTTGAGAGAAAGGTACCAACATTCCCACAAACAACCAAGGGTAAAATCATTCAAAGAACCTCGCATTGGTGATGTAGTCCAAATAAAAGGAGAAGCTAAGAACCGTGAAAACTGGAAGGTTGGGAAGATTTCAACGCTCATTAAAGGTCCTGATGGAGAATGTAGAGTGGCAAGAGTGAAGGTAGGAGAAACTGAATTCACTAGATCTATTGGACATTTATACCCACTCGAAGGAGACATCATTGATGACGAGAAAGCAAATGAAGAATCCAAAACGCAAGTACCTGTAATAATACAGTGTGGAAATCTTCATGATCAAGATACTGAAATGAATAATGAACCTTATCAACAGCTTGATGTGGAAGAAAATGCTGAATTTTGTGATAGCTTCCCTGTGAGTAGTGAAACAAGTGACAATCTTCCAGATGTTCCACACTGCACTAAAGAAAATGAAAACTCTGAGTCTCTAAATCAAAATGTATTACCAGAAATTACAAGTAGGGAAGACCAAGGTGACTATTTTCCTCAAACAAATGATACCATCCAAATTAACTTTAGAGAAGAGGTGAACGATAATTATAACGAACGAAACAGAGGGGAAGCGGCTATAAAAGCAAGAGAAAAGATTGCTGAATGGACTCGCTTACTGGCTGTTCTGCTAAAATAAAAACCAGCCCTGTCTCTCGGGAGTGTCGCGAACTACCGCGAAACTTGCAAAAGCTTGAGTAGTCTATGGGTTATCTATGGGTGATGTTTTTTGAAGTTGATTTTCATTTTATTTGCTGAAGCTTATTTTAAATTGAAAATAAATTTAGTTGGTGACGGTGAACATGGAAATGAAGCGAAGCGAGGTTTTCGGATCCCGGTGAATGTACTGTAACCTATTGTGAAAGTCAATAGGGAAATTAGGAAACAAGATGAATGTTTGAGAACTTTAAGTACGATTACATGAAATGTAATCTAAAAGAAGCAAGCAAGAAGTGCCAAGCTTGCGGTGGCTTGGGACGGACTATAAGGGGAGTTGAGGAGGTCCGTGGGGGCCCTAGGCCCCATGCTAAAATATAATATGGCACGAATTTTGAATAGTTCTCATAATGATAATGTGTAGTTGTTCTTGTTTCCTGGTTAACCTTTGATAATTGTTGAATTCTTGTCGTCATATGAATATGTCCTTTCAACTGAACCTAGGCTTTATAGCACAAGTGGCGACAGTAGTCACGTCGAATTGGACCATATACATCCTCTCACTAGCTGCAACACTCACTAAAGAGCGTATAGTGGACATTCTTGCTACTGGACTATATGTTTCGTCATAGTCAAGACCTTTTCTTTGTCGGAAACCTTTAGCGACTAAACGTGCTTTATATCTTTCGACAGAGCCATCTGGATTTCTTTTTACTTTAAATATCCATTTGCATGGTATCGCTTTTCTTCCTACCGGCAGATCTTGTAAAGTCCATGTACCATGATCTTGGAGAGAGTTTATCTCAGACTTCATAGCATTTATCCACTCTTTCCTTTCATTACTGTTTATGGCTTCTCGGTACGACTGTGGTTCATTCACAGTGCTACTTAATACTGAAGAAACGTAACTGTCGAGTTGTTTTGGACGTTGAAGAGTAGACCTGTCGCGTAGATCGTACCTCGAAGGTGCGGGTTCATCTTCGGTATCAAGAAATTCATCATCGGGTTCGTTAACTAGATTTTCATAATCGTTACCTAGTGCGTCGATGATTTTATCTACATCAGTTTTCTCTTCATCTATATTCTGTCCCTCAAACTCGAGCTGTTCTAAGTTCATGTCTTGACTTAACTCATTCGTTAAATGTTCTTCTTGATGAGCCCTGCTACCGTTATTAACTCCCTCAGTTTCAATAGAAGGATTAAGAGGTACGCATTCTGGCAACACTTTAAACTCGTATTCGTTTGGTTTTGTGTCTTGCTTTTCAAAAACTTTTCTTACCTCTAATCTAGGTAGCGGCTTCTCATCAAATTGGACATCTCGCGCTCTTACAAGCTGATTTTTAGTACCTTCTGTAACCCAAATACGATAACCATCATCGTCATATCCTACTAAAATGCCTTTAACAGATTTCTTATGTAATTTCCTCCTCTTTTGTTTTGGAATATGAACATAACACGTACTGCCAATTACACGTAATTGTTTGACGTTCATTTTCTTACCAAACCAGAGTTCGTAGGGTGTTTTACCTTCTACACGAGTTGGACCAGTTCTGTTTAGTATATATGTAGCTGTATTCACAAGTTCTGCCCATAGGCACTGTGGCAGTGTCTCGTTTGCATACATAAGTGTTCGGGCGGTTTCAACTAGTGTTCTGTTTTCACGCTCGCTGCAGCCATTCTGTTCCGGCGTATACGGCATTGTTAGTCTTTGTCTTATACCACTTCGAGCAAGAATATCTTTTACATTCCTATTATCAAATTCTCCTCCGTTATCGCTCAGGATAGTTTTGATAACGTGACCGTTAGTTTTTGCTTCAGCGATCATCTGTTCTAAATATTTACATACTTCTGACTTCTCTTTCAAAAAGTAAACGTATCTAAAACTTGTATAATCATCTTTAAAAAGCAAAAAATATCGATAATTAGACATCGAGTTGGGAAACGGTCCACATACATCGCTATGTATCAATTCTCCTGGTTGGGAGGCTCTGTCTCTCGTTCCAAATTTTAGTCTATGAGACTTTCCAAACATACAGCCTTCACAGAGGTCTTGTTCAACTGGAAGGTCAATTCCTAGCTCACGTTTGATGAAAGTTCTAACATGTCTTTTATTTTGATGGCCAAGTCTTTCATGGTACAATTGAGTTTCGGATGTCATGAATACTTCTAATTGCCTAAATGGTTTTATATTTTTAACATTAAGTTTGTACAAACCACCATTTTGACTTCGTTCGCCAACAATTTTAAGCTCCCCGTTTATAGACATTCTGCATACCTTTGGACTCGAAAAGAATTCGCTATTCTGGTTCTTATCATGCGTAGCTAAGACAGAGAATAAGTTCTTTTGAATTGATGGAACATACCACACATCTTGAAGAGTTATTGGTACTGTTTTACCTTTAACATCAGCTTCAATCATAATCGATCCCTTTCCTTTCGCTTGAATCGTCTTTCCATTCGCTGTTGTCACTGTATATGACTCGTCGAATTTCTCGAAACTTTGAAAGAGGTCGCTTCTATTTGTAATGTGGCTCGTGGCTCCATTATCAACGTACCAGTTATTCTTGTCACATTCAGCCGTAAAATTCGCTGTTTCTGTCTGTGCTACCTCTACAGACATCAAAGTCATGTTTGAACATTGACTGGTAGAATGAAGGTTATCACTTTTTGGTGGTCGGCCGTCACGTATCCACTTGTGACAATTTTTTACACGGTGACCAATTTCAGAGCAATAATTGCATTTTAACCTCTTGTCCTTCACTTTGTTCTTGATGTGCTTCTGCGTACTCGTATTAGCAGTCAGAGCTTCCTCTTCAGGTACATTTTTACTAGACAAAGCTCTCTCATAAGCACATAAGTGGCTGGTTAAATTATCAATAGTTCTGTCTGTTTTAGGTATTAAGAGCCAGCTGCTTCTAAATGAAAAATATTCGTCGCCGAGTGTATCTAAAATTTTACACACCAACAAAAGTTCTGGCAACTCCTTGTCGTCTTGGTATAACTCCCGGTTCAACTCAGACCATATATTTTTCAGTTTACACATATGTGACGCAATGTCGTCATCTGGATCTCTTTTCAGTCCGAAAAATGTCATACATAAATTATACGACTTGTCTTCAGATGTACCTCCAAACAGTCTGTGTAATTCTAACCATACTTCGTTGGCGCTTGTAAATCGCATGACTTTGCGTAGTGTGTCTTCACTCATATTTGTTGTAAGTAGGAGAAGAGCGTTGCTATCAGCTTTGACAAATCTGACTAGTTCACATTTGTATAACTTTATATCTACGTCACCTGCTCCATCTTGCACACAATCTGGTCTATTAAGTTTTCCTTCGACTACATCCATAGCATCTTCAATGCTTCGTAAAAGAATGCATATTTTATACCTCCAAGTTGACCAATTGACTTTTCCTTCAAGTAGTCCGATTTGAATTTTTCCCGATATATTTTCCATTTTTGCTAGGGACATAACCTGATGAGATGTGCTGTTTAGTGGAAGCTTGGGATAGCGGAAAACATAATAGAAAAATAAATGGAGATAATAAATATAAAGAAAACTAGATTTGTTATGACTTGACACACATATACTTTTTTTTTTACACTTGACAGATCAACGACAAAACCATCACTATCTTCCTTTTAATCTAAATACAAACTTCAATGGCCAGTGCTGGTGTCTTTGAGGCCAGCTCTAACATATAGCAATTCTCTCCCTATCTATCAAGTGTGAGCTGCATTCATTGAAGCTAATGATATCAAATTATGATATAATATGGTACATTATAGATACTTATTCTTATACAATACCATACCTATGTACCTATTTATTTTCCTCCTACCCTTCCTAACTCCTCTGACCCTATTTGTTTCTCGGATCCCGATTTATAAATTATTGTATTTAAACTCATCGTTTCCATATTTTTGTAATATATTAACCATAATAATGATAACAAAAATAAAAACAAAAAGTCGTCTCAAAGAACTACTAGGGTATGTTCCATTTGTCGCTAAGAACGTTAATTTCGATAATTTTGATCACATTCTGCGTCTGTGGTTGTGATCACTGTGATCGTTTGTAACTGTCATCCCCTGTTCCATTTAGGATAAGAACGCTAAGAATGCCACTAAAATTTGCCACTTCTGTCACTTTTGACATTAGATGTAGGGAATTCAAACTGTTCCAGTAGCCTCATAGCGTTTATGGCGAAAATAACGCCAAGACCCATGTGGAACAACTTTTTGGGAGTGTGATCGTTTTTAGCGAATCTAACTTCAAATGGTATGCACCCTACTGAAGAATAAAACATGACACTGGCAAATGCACAAGACGTGCGAAAGCATAACCCGCTAAAGGAAAAAAAAAGGCAAACAAATCAAAACAAACTTTATTTTGAAGCTACAAAACTCTTGAGTGCTCATGTTCAGGTTAAAAATACCTACTCATTATTACTCAATAAGGAATTATCCTAGAGTCCGTACTACTACTGTTACTATGCCATGAGTATGGTATGAAGGTGTATTCACAGAGAAAACGCTGAAAGTTCAAATGAAAGTAAGAAAACATGAACACTAATTTATTTCATTCGATTGCAATTGGATCAGAGATTTCATTTTTGTGTGTACTTTATTTACTCACAGATCAGAGAAACACCTTTCTGTTTTAATCTGCATTGCATTCTGTTCTGCTGAACACTGTTGTATGTGTACATAAGGTTACGATAGGAACGTTATGTAATATGCAGACTATTAAATTAGTAACTTTTGACGCTACGAATACATTGCTGAAGTTCAGAATACCTGCATGGCAGTACTATTGTATCATCGGCCGAGATTATGGATTCACAGGCTCAGAGGACACACTGAAGGTTCAAATGAAAAAAAGCTTTAAAACTATGAATTCTAAGCACCCTAACTTTGGCAAGTGTAGTATCACCTGGCAGAATTGGTGGAAGGAACTAGTTAAACAAACATTTCAGAGTCAACTTCCAGCAAATGCAGACATAGACACTTTAGCAGAAAAACTAATCAATGACTATAGAACCACTAAATGTTGGGCAATCGCAGACGGTGTCCAAACACTTTTCCGTAACCTCAGGGGGAAGGGTGTGCATGTTGGAGTTTTATCTAATTTTGATCCCCGTCTCCATGACATATTGCGTAATGTAGGCTTGTTTGATAACTTTGATTTTATTATAACTTCATATGAAGTAGGGTATAGTAAGCCAGACAGAAGAATATTTGATCATGTTATAAAGACTTTTAAGACAATAGTGAACCCTATTGAGTGCCTTCATGTCGGGGATGACTTGGAGAAGGATTATGCAGGCGCAAGAAATGCAGGCTGGCATGCATTGCTTGTTGGTGCAGCCACTGGAAATACTATCCATCCAGCAAAAAATCATGTTTTTGACAGCATAAAAGAATTAAGTTTGGCTACAGAACAGGAAAGGCTCAAGCTTTAATACATTTTATTATTAATCACTAAGCTACCTATTTGGCTTATTGTGTACGTAAATAGTATATACAAGTATTTTAGGTACTAGTCAATCAAACAGGAAGACAGTAGAATGTGTAGAATTTTTATATTCATAGTATAAGCCAAAGTAGTTTTTGAAGTGTAGATCTCAGGTGTACTTATTTAAAAAAAATATACATAATATAATACTAGTATAATATATATAAATAATATAATTTAGATAAAATATATTCTATAGATATTGATAGTAGATTAAATAACCAAATGAACTGTTACTGGAGGACCTACTTTTCTTATTTAAATGTATAAAAATTTTGTTTGTATAAATCAAGCTACATCACATGTTCTTTGAAAGATAAGAAAAAGTATTTATTTTGAACTATGGTATTTGCTTGTCTGATCCATATTATAAGTGTATATTAGCACTCAGAGTAACTATTACTAGCTACTCTGAGGCTGGAAATAATTGTAAACAAACCATAATTTCACTCCTACACATGCCTAGGTACACATTTTTAATTATTACTATAAAATTGTATTACCTATAGGTGTAATATATTAGGTGATGATGTGGTCGAAGATGCTGTTCAGGCTAACCTATAATTACTGGCTCTCCAGAATAGCTGCCGGAACACACTATTAGGTGCTTGGCGACAGATTTTCTACTTGAGGGTGGTAGCTAGCCAGACGGGCATTCACAAAATGAATTACCACCATGCTATAACGATCACCCTCCGAAAATCCGGGACCGACGGCTTAACGTGCCCTCTGAGGTACGGAAGCACTCATTAGTAATGTCACTAGCGGTCACCCATCCAACTCATGACCATAGGCAGACATTGCTTAACTTTGCTGATCGGTTTAGATCAGCTAAGCAAACTTTGCTACAAGAGCTTAATATTTTTTTTTTTTATTAATGTTATTGTGACGGAACATGCCCGAGGCCCAGCTGATGTTAAGTGGACTAACCTCTGCCTATAACAGACGCATTTCGTCAACGACGAATTGCACTGTGCCCGTCACACTGAGACGTCCAGTTGTTAGGTCTCATTAGCCTGTAATTTTTCTGGCTCTCAAGGACTGCTGTCGGAACACACGTTAGGTGCTTGGCGACAGTTTTTCTACTTGAGGGTGGTCGCTAGCCAGGCGGGCATTCGCAAAATGCCCTTCCACCATGCGGTGAAGCTCAAGCTCTGGGCGGGATTCGAACCATGGACCTGCTGCGCGGCAGTCCATAGCCAATGCCACTGAGCCATCACTGCTTCATAATTTACATGAATTTTATATAATAAATCATGTAAATTTGTACATTAGGAAGTAAATAGACTCCCAAAACAGGGTATCCTAGTGGGAAGCCTATTGATATAAATTAATTATAGTAATACAATGTATTTAGAAAATAAATTATTATTATTCTCAAGTAAGGTTTTTATTTTCTCAGCTTTAAGCCGGTAACTCTAATTAAGGGTCTTGGCCAAGTAAAATTCCAGTGTAATTTGTAGAAGCTAAGGTGGGAGTATTTATATATAAATAAGTAGGGTTCACTTTAGCTATAAGATATTTTAACTAACACTAGGCTAACTTTCCATCAGGAAGAATATTGATAGGTTGGAGAATGAACCCAAAGTTTAAAATTATTATATGTAACAAAAAAAAAAGTAGTAATCAAATAAGAGTATGGACCACAAATCTGTAGTGTGCAATATTAAAAAAATAAACGGTGGGAGTGAAGCTATTTTATTTTCCTCCAACTGCATAAATTTTCTTGCTAACCGGCAAGTGTTAAGTATGGCAACAATTAGTAACTTTATTAAAATTATCGTCTACATCTATGAGTTTTAGACTGGTGAATATGATTTGGTAGGTACTACTCCGGTGGTAGAAATCACTATGGGGACGACATAAAAATTTTTTTGTTTCCTGATTTTTTTGTTATAATTTGGCTAAAATAAGCCTTATATAAATATAAGGCTTATTTTAGCCAATATGTAGTCTTATTTTAGCAAATCTGTAATTTTCTAAAGAAAATACTAATTTACGAGAGGAAAAATTTAAGTCATGTGCGGGATTCGAACCCGCGTCCATCCACCCCTTTTGCCGGGGTATGCTCTAACCAATGTACAATTGTAGCCCCGTTGTTGAGTATGGCATAGTAACTCAAACTCATGAAAAAGTTAAGGAATAGAATTGCACAGAACTATTTTATATAGAAACCGAAGTCCATGTTTTTCACAATAAATTCATTTTCGAATCGCACATGTTGCTAAGTGTCCATACTTTTGGATACCTGCAGTTCTTGTTCTCAAAATTTAAAATAAAGACAGGGAGAACCACATTCTGAGGGTGAGGGTAGGTATACTTATCATTCACAAGGTATAGTTTTTCCGGAATCTTTTTTACATTGTAAAACATTTATTATCTACCTACATTATTTACATTGTAAAAATTGTTATATAACAAAAACAATGGCTCATAGAAAAAAAAAATTGATACATTTTTTGTATATAATTTTATGATCTACAATTTTTATCTGTAGTATTTTTATGATAAAACTTACCGTTTTGGTGAAAATCGCGGAAAACTGACTTTTTTTACCTGTGACTTTGTATTTTTTTTTTATACAGGGGAATTATATATTTAATTTTAATCATATTTTAAACAATCTTACTGATTTTCAGCTTGGTGGAAACTTATGTAGCTTCACTGTTATTTTCTGGTCCAATTTGACTGGACTATATGCATATTTAGTTGTATTATAACTTTTAATCAATTTACCGTCTGAAATATACCTTATAAAATATAAACTTATGTATTTAAAATAATACTCTTTGAAATATTAGGGCACAAACCACTGTTTGAAAAATCCAACAAATAGTGAATGCGCATTATGTACAACATTACGCGCGGCAGCATCATTACAGCATGGTGGTAGGGCATTTTGCCAATGCCCGCCTGGCTAGCTACCACCCACAAGTAGAAAATCTGTCGCCAAGCACCTAACAATGTGTGTTCCGGAAGTTGTCCTTGAGAGCCAGTAATTCTAGGTTAGCCTGAACAACATCGTCGACCACATCATCACTAACCATCAGGTGAGATAGTGGTCAAAGAATAACTTGTATATAGGTTTTCAGCATAAAAAAATTACAAAACAGAACATTTTTCCTATAAATAATGTCAACTTTATTTCATACTTTCAACATAATTAATAATAATTAAGTCAAACTTAAAACTAGCCTAATCAAACAACCCACCCCTGATCGCTCCCGTTGCAAAGGTGCCCATAACGCTTGCAACTTTTCCGCGTTGAATGGCAATGGCCATCCTCTGCACCAGGAACGAGCTGGAGCGGGAGTCACCGGTTTTTTCTCTTAACCAGCGCCCAATTTCACGAAATAACTTTTTGGCCTCAGTTCCCCACGAACCCATGGTCGGTATCGAAGACTTTGTAAACACACTGACAAAGAAAAGTATGATCAACAAAGAGAGGTGCGATACGCTCGAGTTACCTGGTATAAAAATAAGTGTAAGCATGTGGAAGACCTACACATGAACATGACGCATTTAACTTGCACAAGGAAATCAAAGCTATGACGGGGACTAAAAGCCAAATACACCAACAACTTGTGGATGAAAATAACTTATCGGTTCTGGAACTGCTGAAAAAGAAAACCTTGTGGGAAGAGTACATCGGATCCATGTTTGAGGACGACTCTAGAACCCTTGGAACATATTTCGGAATTTTGCCTGGCCACTCCATATTGCGTTAGGAAGTTTCTAAGGCATTACGCAGCGCCAAGACCGGAAAAGCGACAGGACCAGATGAGATTCATATAGAAGTCCTGAAACTTATACATGAAGATCACATTGAATCCCTTACCAACCATTTTAATCTCGTGTATGATACCGGCTATATACCTGAAGTTTTTTTTTTTTTTTCTTTTTCTCAGTAATACAATGCCCTACAGACTCATGGTCCGTACTCTTTTTAGACTATATTTTTTTTTTCCGATTACAGTTCATTACTTATATCATACTCCATGCATCACATTATGACTTACAACTATGATGTTATGCGTTGTTAAAGTATATTGCCTTAAAACCTAAAGTGAGTCCATTTTTTTTTTTTTTTTTTTTTTTTTTTTGCCGTATTTTATTTGTTATAAACTTATTTTAACTTACTACTACAATTAAATTTCCTTTATGGATATATATATACATATATATATATATATATATATATATCATGCCGTTTATTATTTGTTGCAATCTTACTTTTAACTTACTATGTTAATCCTATATAAATATGACTCTACAATAAAAGTTGGTGCTACAATTAAATACATTTATATTTGTGTGCTGTTTTGTCATTTCATTGTGTTAGGTCCCTGATGGACCCGCCACTGACCCCGGGGTCCGTTGTCTGTTAAGGATTTCCTCCACGACGTTTTCGTTGCGGTCCTTCAATGCCATTTTGAGGTTGTGGTTGGTTATTTCCTCTTTCGTCGCTTTTTCTGCCCGCCGCACAAATTCGCCGATGGTGTCAGAGCTGTCGTCGGTGTAGTATGTGCAGCTCTCTTTGTGACGCGACAGTGCCACAACCGCATGCGGGACGCTGTACCTGAAGATTGGCTTACATCAACTTTGTTTTTACCTACAAAAGATAATGCAAAAAAATACAAAGAATTCCGCACCATTAGTCTCATGCGTCAAGTGCTCAAATTATTTCTGTCCATCTTTCATGAGAGAATAAGATCCAAGTGCGACGAACAACTAGGAGACAGTCAGTTTGGTTTCCGTTCAGGAGTAAGCACGCGCGAGACATTGTTTGCGGTACAGGTTCTAGTTCAGAAATGTCGGGATATGCAGCAAGACGTTTTCCTGCTTCATCGATTATGAAAAAGCGTTTGATCGAGTGCAACATGATCGCCTATTAGCTCTGTTAATCGATGTAGGCCTGGATAAAAGAGACATTCGCATAATACGAAACCTCTACTGTAGTCAACAAGCGACCGTTCGAGTGGAAAAAGAAGAGACCAAAGCGGTAGAAATTAAACGGGGAGTTAGGCAGTGGTGTATATTGTCGCCTACGCTTTTTAATATCTACTCAGAGGCAATAATGTCAAAAGCTCTAGATGATATTGACTGTGGTGTCAAAGTAAACGGACGTCTCATCAACAACCTAAGATATGCCGATGACACAGTCCTCACAGCATCCTCAGAGCAGGAGCTCCAAAAAAATGTCGATTCTGTGATCAAGTGCAGCGTAAGCGCAGATCTCAAAATGAATGTCAGCAAGACCAAAGTACCATAACTTTGGTCTTATCTATCCATAACTTTGGTCTAATATATCTCCAGCAACACTACTCTACAACCGGTAGTGACTGAAGCAGGCCAAACGTTGGAAAGAGTACGCAAGTACAAGTACCTGGGCACGTGGTTGACTGAAGAGTGGGACAGTGATACGGAAATTAAAACCCGCATAGAGATTGCCCGTAGTGCTTTTGGGAGCATGAAGAGCGTACTATAGAATCGCAGACTAAATGTCTCACTGCGCACTCGCCACTCACTCACCCATTGTTATCTGGCCGATACTTCTATACAGATGCCAGGCCTGCGCTATAAAAGAGCAACTCAGGAAACGTATAGAAGCATTCGAGATGTGGGCCTACAGGCGCACGATGGCGATTTCCTGGACTAACAAGTTACCAATGTGGAAGTACTGCGGCGAGAATTTTTCTATATACTTGACTTTTTCTTTCCATGAAGTACACATAGGCATATCTTGTGTAATCGTCTATAAAAGTCACGTAGTATTTTGATCCAGCTAAAGATTCGCTTTTGAATGGGCCACACACGTCACTGTGGAGGACTTGCAATGGTTCTGTATTACCTATTTTATTATTTGTTGATAACGGAAGTCTCGAAAATTTTCCTTTCATACAGGTCTCACATTCATCCAATTGTTAATTTTCAAGTTGAAGACCATATATTAAATGATCTTTTTCTGAGTTCCTCAACTCTTTTTCATTCAAATGTCCGAACTTACGATGCCATTGATTTAGTTTATTTTCAGTACCTGGTGTGTAATTTAGTGTTTCATCTGATTTATCGAATTTAATTTAGTCCATTCTATCGATGTGCTGTTTGTAATACTTCATAATTATTTCCCATAAAAAAATCTTGGTCCTTTTGAAATAATACCTCATTTCCTTTGTCAGTTATTTTTCTAACGGATAATAAGTTGATAGTTCGGTTAGGGACATATAGCGTGTCTAAAATGTTACATTTGACGTTTTCAGCGTAAATTACTACATTTCCTCTGCGTTCAATAGCAATTGTATTAGTAGTTTTCAGATTTCCTTCTTCAAGAGTTACGTGGGTGAAAAGTTTTCTTTCGCCACAAATATGCCATGAGCAACCGTTCAACAAGGCAACATATTTCTTCTGGTGTATCTGTATTATTTGTGTTTAAGCATACATTAAAATTATTTTCTTGTTTTACCTTGCTATTAGAGTTTTTCTTTTGTTTACTTCAGCAGGTTTCCGTAGTGTGTCCTTTCTTTTTACATTTATTAAGATATTTGGTTTTCTTAATAGAAAAAAATGCATCGTTGCTTTTTGTGGTATCATCGTTGTTTTTCCGAGCTTCACATTCCTCAATAATTTTAATTTTGAACTTTTCTGGCTTTGGCAAGCTGTCTCTTGATTCTACGGCGATGCGAAAATTTTCATATGAGTCCCGCATCATATGAAAACTTTCTAATCGCCTACCCATAGGCTATATAACATCATGATTCTCAGTAAGTCCAGGTGGAGGTCAACATTCATATCAGCAAGTTTATCAAGAATGTATATGAAATTATTAAGATGTTCACGAACATCATCATTCCCTTACCCAAAAAGCCTAACCCTAAATCTTTTTCCGAATACCGTCCATATCCATTCTTTCATTTTTATCTTAAGTTCTAGAGCGCCTTGTTCACGTCAAATTAGCAAATACTTTTCCAGTCATGAGCTCTTAAATCCCTTCCAATCTGGTTTACGTCCTGGGCACAGTACTGTCAGTACTTTTGTAAAGATTATTGATGACTTTCGCTTTTCAATGGAAAATGGAAACATGACTACTCACATTGCTAGACTTCAGTAATGCTTCCAACACAGCTGATTTTGACATACTTTTAGCAATACTACGCTCTATTAACGTATCTCCGATTGGTTTCATAGTTACGTGTTTGGGCGTCAGCAACGAGTACGCTACGAAGAGAAATTATCTTCCTGGTGTAACTCAATTGCAGGTGTCCCATAGGGCGGCATTATATCTCGTCTCCTTTTTGCAATATTTATCAACACAATTTCACAATATCTTTCTTCTTCCTACCACTTATATTCAAACGATCTTCAAATCTATTCTCAAGCACCTCTCGGCAAGCTATCTGACGCCATTAATTCTATAAATGACGACTTTCCTTAATTTATACTAAAAATAAATATTTAAGGGGGGCTCCCATACACCAAACTTGTTTTTTTTAACGTTTCTTGCTCAATAATAATAACGATGACAGGTAGACGCTACGGAACCCTTCGTTTGCGAGTCCCACTCGCACTTGGCCGGTTTTTTCCCATGCCTCTGCTGCTTACGTGGGCAAGATGTGACCTGAATAAAATCGGTCAAGCGCGTGTCGGGCCACGCGCAATGTATGGTTCCGTAGTAATCCGTTATCATAATATAGAACAATTATGTTGTTCTTTTTTAACTTTTCCATTTTATTCCTGTTAAAATTAAAAAAAATATGAGTACGACGCCCATAAAATGGGCTATCATACTGTTTATATGTTGGTTAACCGTAGTACATATTATATGGCTTCCAGTCTTAGTATTTATACGAGTAGAGTAGAGTTGTGTTGATTTACGAGGTACAACAAGGAGGATCATCGCGAATGATCATTGACGCTACCTTCAAGCCAACAAATACCTCCATAACAACTCAACCGCTTGTGAAATGTCTCTGCAATCGAAAAGTGTCATTATTTGCTGAACAACCTTTAATAAGTGAACGTAAAAGGACGAAAACGTTAGATTTTGAGGTTAATACTAACCTTAAAGAACCCTAACTCCACAGTACATAATCTTGCTTTACTTGATAAGTTACATCTCTTTGACACTAATGAATGGGATAGAGTTAGATATGTATAAACGGAAAAGAAGTATGTGGCCAAACCAGGTTTTTACGAGCTCGATGTAAACACGGAGCTTCGTTATTTTGATACAAATTCAAATTGGTTGAGACTTCTCGACAGGTCGTTTGGCGCGATGACTCACGCCCTGGTTCAACAGAATGAGCTTTTGAAGCAGAATTTTGAAAAATTAATTGAGTGGAGTCAATTGCCTAATAGTGCGTTGAGCGCTGATACCCTCTTTGAAAAAGTACACTCTCTGTTTTCTGATAAATCAGCCTATATCAGGTTTCCGAAGATTTGCTTCAATTGATCTGTGGAAGAAGGGCAGATATTATCCAGAGACGCCGTGATTCCATATTAACAAGCGTCAGAGATAAATATGTAAAGAATGATTTGTCTAAAATTCCCCCGACAAATGCTAACCTTTTCAACCCTCAAGAGCTAGGTTCATTTTTTCAGAAAGCGGGAGGGACTAATAAGCTATTTTCAGCCCGGAAGAGTTCTGCGGAAGAATCGCACATGATGTCTATGCGGAATAGACAAGAGGACCCGCGAGCCAAACGACCACGCCGCTCGTTTCCATTTCGACAATATGGCGAACCGAACTTCGAACCACAGCCCTCGACAAGCACTCGAGCAGCTACATTCAAAGAGTTCAAAGGTAAAAACCAAAGAAACTCTGATAACAGAGGCTCAAAACAAGGTGACAAGAAATATCTTACTACCCACGGTAAGAAGTCCGATAGGTACCGTAAATGACTCGGAGTCAGTAAATTTTTATGCCGGGCGTTTGAAAGATTATATTCATGTTTGGGAGACCTTGTGCGCTCCCAACCAAGTTTTGAAATTAATCAAAGGTTATCGCATTCCATTTCAAAATAAATCTCCACTTCAGAACCCAAAGTTACTAATACACTTTCAAACGCCAACGAGTACAGCCATGTCAGAACAAATAATAACATTAAAAAACCTAAAAGTTTTGATTCCTGTGAAGTTAGCAACCCCGAGTTTTATAAGTCCGATGTTTTTAAGTAAAAAATCAGATGCAAGCAACCGTCCCATTTTCGACTTAAGGGTGAACTGGCCGGCCCGTTCTCCATACAAACGCCGTTGGGTGATCACTCACTTATTTGAGGATTTAGGTCCAAAATAAAGCATAATACCAATTGATATAGTCATTATCTAGGCTTGTATGATGGCAAAATTTTAAAAAGATAATCAAGTTGTAAGTTATGAGCCTAGAAAACTTTATATGAAAATGTTTCGAGGCTCATAATTCTCAGGTTAATTATTTTATTAAAATTTCGGCATCATACAAGCCTAGATAATGACGAGATCAATCGGTATTATGCTTTATTTTGGACCTAAATTCTCAAATAAGGGAGTGATCACCCAACGGCGTTTGTATGGAGAACGGGCCGGCCAGTTCACCCTTAAGGAATTTAAACGATTATGTGTCAGTGACAAAGTTCCGTCTGATAAATGTGCAACGAGTACCCACTTTTTACAACCAAACGACTGGGTAGTAAAAATAGATTTAACTCAAGCCTATTTTCATCTTCCGATCGCCCAATCACATCAGCGTTTCCTACGCGTCCTTTACTCGCCACAAGTGAACCGAAAACCAGAATTACTGGAAGTGTCATGCCTCCCGTTCGGTCTGTCATCATCTCCCAAAGCATTCGCAACGGTATCGAATTGGGACGCACACCTTTTTCGGAGCCAAGGCCTACGAATAATTGTCTATCTGGACGATTATCTGATAGACCATCAAAACCGTCACAGGTTAGAAGATCAAGCTGCGGAAGCCATTCGTATCCTAACCTTACTTGGATGGGTGATCAATGTTCAAAAGTCTGTGTTGAAGCCCACCAAAGTTATCGAATTTTTGGGCGTCTCTTGGAATCTCGACATGAATTCCAAACAATTACCCAACGACAAAGTGCTCAGAATCCAGGATTTACTACAGGACAATCAATTGGAATGTCAAACAAGCCCAGTGCATACTAGGTATGTTGAATTTTGCGGCTTTCGTCGTACCCAGAGGTCGACTTCATTGCCGCCCTATTCAGATAGCTTACAAAAAACTTACAAAATACCACCCTTCCCAGAGGTTCATGCTAGATCCACAAGCTGCAGTGGAACTTGCGTGGTGGCTCAAAGTGCTAACATGGAGTACGCCCATTAATCAACAACAGGTGTCCCATCACATCACGACCGACGCCTCGGGCAAAGGTTGGGGAGCAATCATAGACAATTTACCTGGCAGCGGGGTATGGAGCCCAGAACAAAGACTTTGGCACAGCAACCTAAAAGAAATGTGGGCATTGATACAAGCGATATCATCTTACAGACTGTACCTGCAAAACTCCACAGTACTAGCCCAGATAGACAACAAAAGTGTCGTCAATTACATAAAAAACGAAGGCGGCCTACGATCGAAGCTACTTTATCGCCTATCTCGAGAATTATTCCAACTACTAGACGACTACAAAATTCATGTAATTGCACAATACATCCCAGGGCGCTTCAATACCGAAGCAGACAGTCTATCCCGACACAAACTACCGGGAGAATGGTCCCTAAAAACACTGGCATGTCAGAGGGTATTTCGTCATTTCGGCGTATCCGTAATAGATTTGTTCGCCTCGAAGAACGCACACGTAATTGCACGATACGTCTCGCGGGACTTCAACGACTCGAACGCAGTATATCACGACGCATTCAGCAGAAAATGGTCCTACTTCCTAGCCTGGGTGTTTCCGCCGCCACATCTGATGCCGCGAGTTCTGTGTAACCTAAACAACGCAACAGGCCACTATCTATAGTAGCGCCACGCTGGCACAGAGTTTATTGGCGTCCGGATCTAAAGATGAGAGCAGTAAGTGCACCTTACACAATATTCAATCTGCGCAATTACCTGTTCGATACACGAACGTTGTTGCCTCCACCCCAGGTCGACCAATTACAGCTGGAGGTTTGGTTAGTGAAGGGTGGTCCCCACACTTAGACGGGTGGTCACAAGATGAGCTTAATTTGTTAAACTCTAGCTGGAGCCCTTCCACCAAAAAGATGTATTTAGGTATATGGGAAAAGTGGCATAAATGGTGTATATCTCATACATTTGATCACGCAAAACCATCTGGGGCTCAACTAGCGAAATATCTAGCTTCTTTACATTTAGATAAAAAATTATGTTACAAAACTATTTTAGTTTATAAATCTGCAATATCTACCCTAGTGTGCTCACAAGCTGATCCACTCAGTAAAGATCCCCTAGTACAGAGAATATTAAAGGCTATTTCTTTGGCAAATGTACACTCAAAACCTAAAACGTCACATATTTGGGATCCAAGAATGGTTATAGAATGGCTTACTTCTAATTCACCTTCTGTTTTCAGCCTATTTGAAGTTTCCCGACGTACGGCGCTAATGTTACACTTAGCTTCGAGTCGAAGAGTACACGACCTTACATTATTGCGCATTGATGCGGATCATTTCCAAGACAACGGAGATAATATTATCCTACATCCAGTGTTTGGCTCTAAAACTGATAATTATGTACATAGACAATCGTCGTGGAAATTGAGTGAAAACAGCGAAAAAGCTGTTTGTCCAGTGTGGTGGCTTAGAAAGCTATTAGAAGTATCGTTTACACGCAGGCAAGATTTTAATGAATTGTTTATTTCAACATTAGGTAAAGTCAGACCAGCTTCTCGCACCATGATCGGAAGTTGGGTTAAAACTTTACTCAAAGAGGCAGGGATCGAGGCCAGCCCGGGATCAACGAGGAGTGCTTCAGCGTCGCTGAACTGGCTCGAGAATCATAAAATTGATGAAATCATGGAAAAAGGAAACTGGTCCCTAATACATTTACAAAATTTTATTCTGCTGAAATTAAATCATTACAAAGCAATAAAAATCTATCTCATATGTTTGAAGCTGTGTGATTGTTAAATATAATGTCTTACCTCATATGTTTGAAGCTGTGTAAAAATTAAACATAATAAAGACTTGTTATTTCAATTTTATGACTTTCTTTTCTAGTTATTTCCTAAATAACACCTCTTCCTATCTATAAGAACAATGAGGTACGTTCAAGTCACCAGGGTTTTAATGGTGAGAAGAAGCGGGTAGGCCTTGACCTCTAAGCTACATTGTAGGGTGTAAGAGCTCTCATACTTAGTGGTTAGTAATCTTAGAGTATGCAAAGTATACGTATATAAGATTAATAAAACGGAAAATCACTACATATATTATTTTATTATAATTTTCTACATATTACATTGTTTGAATAAACTAATGTTTGTCTTCAGATACAGACAAAATTAGTTACATGTCACACTTTGGCATACCTACTTAGTTACTTTCCAGCTTGCCAACAGACGATAATAAACATTTCTCATTTGTTGTAGGTCTCGAATAACGGTTCATAGCATATAATAGAATGTTTTACCTGAAATAAAACAATTATTATATGCGAAACCTTATTCGAGACCTACATTTTTAATCCTTCCTGCTGGCTTGTTTATTTTATTTACCATCTCAAATGAGCAAAGTGAGCGGAGAATTCGCCACAGCGGCAAGCTGCATACCCCCCCTGCACTCGCTCCAGAGGGGGGAAAGGAAAGGAAGTCACGTGATTGCCGGAAATAATGTTACCTCATTTGTTGTAGGTCTCGAATAAGGTTTCGCATATAATAATAGTCCGGTCAATTTAGACCAAAAAATGAGAGTGAAGTTACATAAAGTCCCAACAAGCGGAATTTCTGTGAAATTGTTCAAAACATAATTATAAACAATGTCTAGAAGTTCCCCATTATTCCCGTGTATGGAAAAAAAAATATTCAAGGTCAAAGGTAAAAAAAAATGAGTTTTTCGCGATTTTCAGCAAAATGGTAAGTTTTATCATAAAAGTACCACAGACAAAAATTGTAGATCATAAAATTATCTATAAAAAATGTATCAATACTTTTTTTCTTACGAGCCACCGTTTCTGAGATATAACGATTCAAAAAGTTATAAAAGTTGTTATCGTCATAATATGCATGAGTACGCCACGTTAGTTTTTAAAAAGAGTAATTCAACTCAACAAGAAGTTATTACCAAAGGCATCCGCTTTCTTCTTTCTATGTACGGAGCTCCTAAAAAAACTACCTGTTTAGATAAGCATCGATATGCATGTTTCGATACAAATATACAAATACTAAAAATAAAAAACAAGTTCAATTAGCTTGTCTTCCTCGAACCTCAGTTGCTGCTCACCAACATCTTTTTATATACTCGTATATTACCAAGTTCAAGTGTGGCTTAGTTATCAGCTAGACCCTACAGACTGGGGTTGGAAGTTGGTCAACAATATATTAGAGCCAGTTCAAACTTTACTTCCACCTACGCCGGTAAAACTGCGGAACACTATTTTGTGCAACTGAAAAAAGGGATGCAGTGCTAAATGTGGTTGCAAAAAAGTCGGACTGTTTTGTTCTTTGGCATGCACAAATTGTCAAGGCCGGTCGTGCTCTAATATTGAATCACAAACAATGGAGAATTCGTTTGACTCCGACAAAGTATCATGCATCGCTAATGACGCAATTTACTTGCATCCAAAATGAAGATGAAGAAGAAGCAGGAGAAGAAGAACAAGAATTTGAAACTTACGAATAAGACGAACGAACTTCAACACTTTTTTTTAATTTACTTCGCTTTTATCTTTTCCAATCTTTGAAAATTTCCGTTATTTTGCAATAGTTTTACATTAAACAGGATCACAACTGACCCGTGGAGTAGGCCTACTGGGGAAACCACGTTAAAAATGCGCTAAGTACATTACCTCATAGGTGGCGTGGAAACGTGTGCGTGACGATATTATGACGATAACAAGTTTTATAACTTTTTGAATCGTTACATCTCAGAAACGGTGGCTCGTAAGAAAAAAGTATTGAAACATTTTTTATAGATAATTTTATGATCTACAATTTTTGTCTGGGGTACTTTTATGATAAAACTTACCATTTTGCTGAAAATCGCGAAAAACTCATTATTTTGACCTTTGACCTTGAATATTTTTTTTTCCATACACGGGAATGATGGGGAACTTCTAGACATATTTATAATTATGTTTTGAACAATTTCACAGAAATTCCGCTTGTTGGGTCTTTATGACATGTTTATAATTATGTATTGAACAATTTCATAAAAGTTCAGCTTGTTGGGACTTTATGTAACTTCGAATGTCTAAATTGTCCGGACTATAATTGTTTTATTTCAGGTAAAACGTTCTATTTTTTTAAAATTTTATATTACCACTTTGTCGGCATGAATAATATACACACCTCTACAAAATTACAGTTTTCTATCTCTAACGGTCTCTCAGCAAGTCGTCGGACAGACGGACATGATGAAACTTTAAGGGTTCCATGTCAGGACAACGGAACGGTAAAAATGAGGTTTTCGGTTTTATAAAATATATTACTCAGAGGTACTTAGCGTGGCTGTGGCGAATCGGGGCGCGGTGCGGCATATCATGGTAGATTCTGATCATTGACATTGTATTTAAAAAAATGCCATTCTATAGAACTTTCCGCACAGCTTTTCGCTCACTTTTCGCAATGTTTTCTTAAAAGAACATAATATTTTTTTGTTTCATCAAATTTAGTGAGTAAGCAAAACATTTTCTTTTTTCATGTTGGCCGTGGTTTATGCCTTAAAATTTTCTTGCCTGGCAACATTGTATTTTGCTGCGCGTCCATGTCAAAAGAATTTCGTGAGAATTCCATCTGTGTAAGACGGAATCAATAGAAAGTAAAAATGCGAAATCCTCACAGAAGAGTGAAATAATTGTAATAACCGACATTACAAGTGAAATTATTGTTAAATTGTGTTCGTTTATTAGTCACCTATCGCAGTGATTGCACGCATTCCTCTTACCTACTCGCAATACATCGAAAAGAGAAATGACTGGGCCGTCCTTTATCTATGAAGATTGAAGTGTCGTGTGGTATGTGAATCGTATCGACGCTGCATTATTATGTAGTGGCGTCGCGCAGTGCCGTCGTAATATTGCGTGAATATTTTGCAAGGACGAGAGTGTGGTCGTGGTGGGTGTCGTTATTATGTGGAGACGATGATGTGGTGGCTGTGCTTGGTGTCGGTGGCGGCGTTGGGAGTGCGAGGCGAGCAAGTGCTGCTGCTGGACACCACCACAGAAGCGACGCTTGGATGGACGCGTTTTCCGTACGGTGCTCAAGCCAACACTCCCGGCTGGCTCGAAGAGTCCTACACTAATTTCGAGAAAAATATCAACTGGCGTTCATATGTCGTCTGTGACGTCGCTCATCACAATGTCAATAACTGGCTTTGGACGCCGTTTATCGAACGCCGAAACGCAAATCGCATTTATATCGAGATAAAATTCACAATTCGGGACTGCTCATTGTTTCCTGGAAATGCTCTCAGCTGCAAGGAGACTTTCAGTTTGCTTTACTATGAGTTTGACGTCGCCACGCGTGAGCAGCCGCCCTGGGAGCCTGAGAGCTACAAGTTGGTAGGCCGCATTGCTGCTGGTGAGGGTAGGTTTAACACTAACTCTGATGTAGACATCAATACAGAAGTCAAAAGCATAGCGGTTACGAAAAGAGGAGTTTATTTTGCCTTCAGGGATCAGGGGGCATGTATATCTATTTTGGCTGTGAAAGTTTATTATATCACATGTCCTGAGGTAACAGTGAACTTTGCTAGATTCCCTGCTACTCCTACAGGGCGTGAAGTGACAGTTATTGAAGAAGCCAATGGAACTTGTGTGGAAAATGCTGAGAAGACACCTGGCGAGCCTCCTGTGTACATGTGCAAGGGTGATGGAAAGTGGACTCTGCCTAGAGGTTCATGCAAATGTCGTGCTGGGTTTGAGCCTGACCATGAGAACCAAGTTTGTAATAAATGTTTGCCTGGGAAGTTCAAATCTCACACTGGTGATGAACCCTGTATTCTGTGCCCTGATTTCTCAGAATCAAAAGTCTTAGCTGCTGCTGAGTGTAAATGTGTTCCTGGTTTTTTTCGGGCAGCAAAGGATCCTAAGAACATTCCATGTACTCAACCACCATCTGCACCTGATAATTTAACTGTTACATTTGCTGACCAGTTCTCAATATCTCTAGCATGGCAACCACCACATCAAAACGGTGGTCGAAGTGATGTGACGTATAGAGTTGTGTGTACCAACTGTGGTCCCAGTGTTGAATATAGGCCAGCCTCATCGGGACTCAATACTACCAGAGTAACTGTTATTGGATTAGACCCAGTCACAGAGTATAAATTTCAAGTTTTTGCTGAGAATGGTATCACTGAATTAACAAAAGAACCACCTAGAAAAATAGAAATAACAGCTGTCACTGAGGCTTCCGTAGTCAGTGTAGTCACTAAACTCAAAGTGTTGGATGTAGAAAGTGATAAATTATCTATATCTTGGAATCCACCCCCAATTGATTCAACTGATCCAGATGATACTATTGAAAGCTATGAAATTAAGTGTTTCCCTAAAGACAATGTAGATAGGATGGCTAATGCGACCCTTAAAATCACAAAAGAACCTCATGCTACTATAACTGGACTTAAAAGGGATACAGAGTATGGCATACGAGTAAGGGCCAAAATGAAGAGAGGGTGGGGAGAGTTTAGTGGCATAGTTTATGCACGAACCGGTTCTGTTCTCGAAACTACATTTGTGGGTGAAGAAGAGGGTGCCCAAGTGAGGCTGGTTGCTGGGGTGATGGTAGCTCTAGTTGTACTGTCAGTGGTGGCCATAATCGCGACTGTATTAGTTTTGCGTGCACGCTCTGATGATGAATGTGATAAAAAGCAACCAAGTGATTGTAATGCTCTCAATTACCGCAATGGTGAGGTGTATACAGGTCCTGAACGACCCACTAAGACCAGTAGCAATGCAACAACTCCACTATTTGCCGGTACAGGATCTCGCACTTATATAGACCCTCACACCTATGAAGACCCCAACCAGGCCATAAGGGAGTTTGCACGTGAAATTGATGCCTCATGTATTACCATAGAAGCTATAATTGGTGGTGGTGAATTCGGAAATGTTTGTCGCGGTAAGCTCAAACTACCCACCAGCTGTGGTCAAGAAATAGATGTGGCAATAAAAACTCTGAAGGCAGGATCTACAGATCGAGCTCGCAGAGATTTCCTTGCTGAGGCTTCAATAATGGGCCAATTTGAACATCCAAATGTGATTTTCCTTCAGGGAGTAGTAACCAAATGCAATCCAATAATGATAATCACAGAGTTCATGGAAAATGGATCTCTCGATACATTCCTTCGAGCCAATGATGGTAAGTTCCGAGTTCTCCAATTGGTTGGAATGTTACGTGGCATTGCCACCGGCATGCAGTACCTCTCTGAAATGAATTATATTCATCGTGACCTTGCAGCTCGGAATGTACTTGTCAATTCTCAACTTGTGTGTAAAATTGCTGACTTTGGCCTATCGCGCGAGATTGAGTCAACAGCGGATGGCGCATACACCACACGCGGTGGTAAGATTCCAGTGAGATGGACTGCACCTGAGGCAATTGCATTCAGGAAGTTCACTTCTGCAAGTGATGTTTGGTCAATGGGAATTGTCTGCTGGGAGGTAATGAGCTTTGGAGAGAGACCCTACTGGAACTGGAGCAATCAAGATGTTATCAAATCCATTGAGAAAGGCTATCGTCTACCGGCGCCGATGGAGTGTCCCGAAGCAGTGTACCAGCTAATGCTTGATTGTTGGCAAAAAGAGCGCACGCACCGGCCGACGTTCGCGAGTATCGTTAAGACTCTAGATAAACTGATTCGCTGCCCAGAGACACTAAGGAAAATTGCGCCGAACAGGTCTGCGGATCCCCTGGCGGGAGATACACCCGACATGATACAATTTTCATCAGTAGAAGAATGGTTGGAGTGCATAAAAATGTCCCGCTATGTGGAGAAATTTCGTGCTGCTGGTATTGCAGACATGGATGCGGTGATGGACCTGACAGTGCACCAGCTTGCATCGCTTGGCGTCACGCTAGTTGGCCACCAGAAGAAGATTATGAACAGTGTTCAAGGCATGCGGGCGCAAATTCGCGGCAATGGCCCTTATGGCTTTCTTGTCTGATTGGGATGCTTCACAGTGTGCAAGTGTTGTGTTAAAATAGTGCAGTGCAGCTAAACAAATGAAACTTGATCTCACTTGAAAACAATCGAGTGCAGCTAGTGTTTGATAGCAGAATAAGTATTGAAAAGGATGCATTTTGTATATTTTTTTAAAAGAACTGCCATAGCATTAGTTATACATTGTTAAGAGACTATCTTAGATAATTAAATATAAAATAATGTGCCGTTTATATTTATGTTTATGGTAACTATTTTGTAGTAACTGACATGTAAAAAACCGGCCTATTTGTGAATGTGTTCAATTTCTGCAAAACACTTATCAAAATAACCGTCTTATATGATACTGTACAACGAATCAAAGTATAGCCATTACTTATTTTAGTACCTACTCCAAATAAAGTATTTTATATTGACATCAGGTCAAGATGAAAGAAATTTATTAGACAACAGGAAACATATGGTGATAAAATATAATCATTATTAGTATAGCTATTTTAGTTTATTGCTAGCCAGTATCTTACATGAATAATTCTATTAATAAGTCAAACTCACTGTTGTTTACGGTTCAAATTCATTATTAAAATTGTTTACAATTCATCAATATTTAATTAGTAGAATTAACTTCTAATAAATTTTTGATAAGAAAGGTCTAAAGAATTTTGGAGTTATACTTTTCAAAAATATTTTTACATTCATAGAAAAGTACCAGATATAAGTTTATTTTGGCAACTTTAATACTGCCTTGCATTTGTTTTTTATCATAAAGTAATGAATTAATTATTCTGTAGTTAGCTAATTTGCTATAAATAATGACAAACGCAGGACATGTATGTTTTTGAGAAAGTTTTGTGTAAGAGTCTATTTACACTCTTCCCTTTCAAAACTTTTACTTATTATATTGTGATGGAAAATAAGTACTTAATTAATTGTAGATTATGCAGCAACAATACATATTTTATCATGATGTAGCTACTTTACCCCCTTTTGAATCGCATGTATATAAGGCTGAATGTATGTAGTAAAGTAACATAAATTTATTTAAATTTGTGGTAATTGTTTGGTAGTGCTTATTTATACGATTTGAATCAAAAATTTCTATATGTTATGGTGACAGTGGTATCTTATGTTGTATGTAAAAAATTGTATATTAAATTATATAATCATTGATTTACTACTAAAGCTATTTCTATTTGTCAATAGTCAATGTACAAAAGGATTATTATTTCAAACACAGATTTAACATATTCAGGAAATCGTTTGTTTTTAAATTAACTGGTGGAATTTTGTAGCATTGGAAATATTTGCACTGTGGTCATTTCTCTGACAAGAAGTGATTCAACGATTAGGATTCGAATTAATAGTAATCGCCGATTATCAAAATTTTGACATTAATCTTATTAATGATGAACATGTACTTATATTAGAAAAAGTATACATCTTATTTGTGGGCACAAGTAAAACCATAAAACCTGGTCTTACTGAATTGCTGCAAATAAGCGAAAGGAATAGGCCGTGCCCCAACAAAATAGGTATCTAAGTAGTTTTTTTTATTATTTCGATAAAATTTTGTCCTTTCTCAATTTTGACCTTTTATAAGAATTGAGAACAGCTTTAAAATTAAATTATTATTCAGTGATTTTTATTAAATGTGGTGGGTTTGGTGTATCAACTTTTCCTATAGTAACCAATAGTAATCGGCGATTATCAGAATTGATAATCATAGCTGTAAAACCAGGAACCGTTGCATCACTGCTGACAAGTTCTGTAAAATACTAACAATGCTAGTTGTGGAACTTCTGTTGTTCTAACATAGCGAACAATTTAGTGATAAAATTCGCATATTGCCAATATTAGTTGTAAGTGCTTTGCTTATTATTTCCGCCTTATTTTTTTGTAATGGACTGATTACATTAAATATATAAATTCTCAAAGTTAAGATAAAATATGCTGTGCGATTTCTCATCATGGTAGTTATGATTATTATTCCAAAACTACACAAAATATATGTGCACTTAGCATCAAACATTTTATGTCACATATGCCACATTGTATACTATACATGTCGTTGTGACACAATCACTAAAACGTGGTTGGAACATCGAGAACGTTTCGACTACATTATAGTGATTGTGGTCACAGACGGTGACTGACCTTGCTTACGATTGCGAAAACACATGAACACAGAATCTCCATATTTTTTTAAATTATATTGAGGTGCCACATATATTTTGATTGTCATGTAGTTTAGGTAACTTCTGTTGCTCAAGTTATTTGGTATTTATTATGTTCTTATGTCTTTATCATATCAATTCAAAATTTATTGCAAAGAATATATACTATTTTAGTTTCGTCAATCATTTCGTCCAATACACATACATTAAACTATTACGAATAAATGTGTCCCTACTTGCGGTATTAGAACAGACAGGTAGAACAGGACAAAGTTGACTTTGAAATCTGCGATCTTTGATGTCATCATGGTTGTATTGGACTAAAGTAATCTTATTATTGGCTCTGCGTATTTGTTTGACCTTAATGTTATGCTCAGCGATTATGCCTATGCACATCAACAAATATTTATGATTTTAGCGAGATTTAGTTTAAAACAATCCAAGCTTTAGGAATAAGTTTTGTCCTTTGAGTATGGATCCTTAAAATTTTTATTTAGCGATATTAAATACCAAACATCGATTAGTCTGCCAGCCGGGGACGAAGTGTAGTATAAAATGACACAAAAGTATGTCATTTTCTTAGCTTCAATTTTATGAATACTGAAATAAAATATTTTCATGATGTATTCTATTTAACTTAAAAACCTTAATCGTATGATGTCTCAAACTATCTCCATTCTTCATCCAAAAAAACCTTGAGTCGATCAATTATTTGAGAGATTTTGTACTGTATCAGCCGGATCGTCACTGCTGAACACAGCCTCGCACATCAGAGGGGGGTTGCCAAAATCCTCACGCATGGCAGCCGTCCTGGGGATCGCAGTTTAAGATATCAGTTCCTCAGAAGGTGCTGCTGCCTACCTTCCGGTATTGTACCTTTAGTTGGTAGGTTCTTACGACTCCCACAGCCCAGCACCCCACGAGGCCACAAGGTCTTTTTTTATCTTTTAAACATGATTTCCTTGTTGTTGTTGATCGAAAAATAGTTTGTTTCTCCATATTTACTTTTAAACTTTATACACAAATCTTGGTTGACTTATTATATTGTTAATAAATGAGTTTATTGAATATTTGCAAAATATGGCCAAAATAGTTTTCGGCTGTCGCAAAGCATGTACAATATGTACACGTTTTGGTTCTAAAAGTCTGCTACAAATTTCAAAAGCGAAACGTTCCACTTTAAAATTCATACCTTTTATAAGACTGGCTGCGCCCTGCGTACGCAATTATCACGCGCATTCATAAAACTGGGTTTAGATTGGGTGGTTGTCACAAACGCTACAACGTGGCCGTGGTCTTTCTTTCGGTACTTATGTCGTCTTGCAATCCTCGCTGGCATTTGCTGTTTAAACATGTATATATTGTGACCTCTTTGCTGTGATATGCGACGTAGTTCCACCATCTTATTCGTACCTTTCCTTATCACTAGCTAGCCTTGATCACTAACTCACTTGTTGGAAAGTGATGATATTTTCGAATATGTTATGGCTAAATCTAGAATGAAAACTGTCTCAAAAAGTCTGTTAGGTGCTTGGAAAAAAAATCTATACTTGAGGGTTTCAGCTAGCAAGTGAGCAGCCAGGCGAGTATTACTACTGGTGAGCTTTGGTCGAGATAAAATGTCTGCCTCGGGCCTCTCAATCGGTGTCAGGAGCTCTGAGATAAAAGTTCGCAAACATTGCGCAGCTGAGTTCATTGGTACTTTGTAATGTTTTTATTTTGGTTAGGTTTGAAAGAAAACAAGCAAGAACGTAGTTTTCAAACAGTGTGTTTTGTATTCCTATTAACTAAATAGCGTATTTTGTTTAACAGTTTCTATATTCTATTAATGAAGTCCCTGTCTTTTGTTACAACCGTAATCTCTAGATCTCTTCAGTGCTGTTCGGATAACCTTTGTTTCTTTATTAATTGATTGATTTATGTTTTGAAATAATTGAGGTAATAGAGCAGTATATTTTCAGTATATAATAATTTAGATCACATCATACCTTCCCATAAGGTTGTTAAAACCCGCGTGACATACGTGTCACGCGGGTTTACCTTTGTTTTTTCCTACACATTGATGTAAATTATGAATATTTGTTGATGGGCTGCTGATTGCTGTGCGTGATTATTATTATTACTTTTATATATTACAAATATATATATATATATTACTAGTACTTATGTAACTAATATAACATGTTATCTTCTATGTTGTCACGATAATAATAAGATGACAGGCAAATGCAGTCGAAATCAAAGGTATTTGAGTATTCTGTCGTTAAATATTATTCTTGAATAGTCTTCGTAGATATTACGTAGGTAGTTAAATACAGTCTTCCATAATATTATTTTCTTACTACTTACATATTTGGCTTGGTTTCCTCAACATGTTGAGGCAAAGGTAAAAAGCATTTCATTATATTTGTACCTTTGTTATTTCTGTTTCTGCAATATATAAATTATAGTACAGTTATAATCAACGAAAGTAACTTATCAGTTTTTAGTTCTAGTAACATAATATAGGTACTTGTGTTAAGCTAACCATTGACACAAAT
Source organism: Plagodis pulveraria (assembly GCA_963890685.1). Classification (NCBI taxonomy): domain Eukaryota; kingdom Metazoa; phylum Arthropoda; class Insecta; order Lepidoptera; family Geometridae; genus Plagodis; species Plagodis pulveraria. The sequence continues at coordinate 6,895,515 of OY982949.1, read as the reverse complement.
ATTTCGTACATCAGTTTAATTCTGGAATTACTTTACGCCACAGACTGAGCCTTCATTTTTTGAGTAGCTATTAGTATGTTGGCAATCCCACTACGTCTCTTCAACAGGATAGTTGAGAAAAAAGTAATAATTCTGATTAAACAGTATAATTTAAAATGATTAATTGCAAGTTGGACTGCACTGACCATGAAGGTCGGGGAGGAGGTGATTACGTATATGCATGATTATAGTTTAAATATTTTAAGTTTACATGGCAAATTTATTATAACCTCCTGAAAACCTAACTTCTTATATAAAGTACTAACTTTACTTTATCTCTTGCATAACTACACAATAGAAATAAAACAAATGATTAACGTAGTAAAGTACATAATAGGGTTCTGTATACGAAACATATAATCTCTATGCTAAAAACCTCAACATTATAGTGAAAAAATCTTCGATTTATTCTGTGGCAAATTTTCAAAGAAGAAATGATTACGATAGACCCTGCAATTTCAATGAAAATGTATCTAGTTTTTATTTATTCTCAAGCAAATGTCATATACATTGCGTTGAATTATCTTGTCCTACCTCCAGTCTCTCGATGAGAAGTCTTGCTGTGAATACGCGAAAAAATCTACATTCACACATTCTTACTACTTTAGTAACATTTTATAATAGTCTGAGTATTGACATAGCGAATAAGTTCTCTTTTTTTCGCCTGAGAAGCTCTTTGAAGCGGACACCGAACGTAAGACAAACGAGAAGGCGAGAAACTTTTCACGTTCACGTTTCTCGGATGTTTTTGGGACTTCTCAGTGCGAGTCTGGAGGCCGCATCGTAGCACATACTTAGAACAAGTTAAAAATGTGTTTTGTCAACTTTAGGGCCTGTTTCAGATTGTTCGAGTAATTTCTAAAAATACTAAGCAGAACATAAAATAACTGAATGATAAAAATGACAGCGCGTTTCAAGCTTTAACCGATGGATAGGCTAAATCGATGACTGTGAAACGCAAAGATAGTGTTTTATTTATTACATATGTTATGGGTAGTATAACCGGAACTTTCTAGAACATTCTCAAACAGGCCCTTAATTTCATTAGTATCCGCAAATAGGAAGTAGGTACGAGTAAGTACAACTATACTTAACGGTGTTATACCATAAAGTTACCTTGTACTTTCACAGCAAGATGACAACGTTCCGGACCATTATAATTATCACTCCATATACTATATTTATAATGTATTTACAATCTAAATTCAAATGAAATCCCGCTGTAATAATGTGCAAAGGTATAAATATATCAAGTGACTAGTGTATCGTTCTATTTGCGGCATTATTATGTCTTGAATTTCTTAAACTATACTCGTATCTTGTATATGTCAATAAGTATCTGACATAAATATATAGGAACTTAATGTTTCTGTTGTTGTAACAAACAAGAAGTACATAGGATGCTGATGGTTTTCATAAAAGAGAGTAAACATTTGCTAAATCATCTTTATTGCTTATACGAAAGTGTTTTATTTTTATTTTTCTGTGATAAAATATTATGTGAATTGTCATAGAATCAGTAAATTTGATTTTGTATAACAGCTGTAATATATCTTTTATTTATCTTTAATACATTTTTCATACATATACTCGTATATAGCATATATTCACCGTGTAGTAGTATTTCTTTTATTTAGTGTCTACATACATCTGTGATTATGAAAAAAAATGTCATAATAAAGACATGACAAGTTTTTTCTATTTTTATGACCGACACCACTGAAGAAATTGTATTATATAAGTGATTTTAGAGTTGTGGGATAATCTTTAGTAATACACTCGAGAGCAATGAATCCGGGTCACTTAAAGAATGTTAAAAATCTCGGAAACTAAAAATGATAGGTTAATGCAATAAATTGTATTTAATAGACAATGTAATACTCCTTAAATGAAAGTAAAAAAAATATGAGTCACCATACATTTTATTAACACAAAATTACATAAAGAAAAAAACTGCTGATCTCTCCTTAAAACAAAAATAGGAAACATGAAATTTTTGAACTTTATTACGATTTTCTTGAATTTTAATACTTCGTATTGCCTCCTCGTGCTTCCATTACTGCGTTTACGCGGTTTGGCATGCTGTACACCAAGTTCCTTGTACGATTTTGGGGAATATTCTCCCATTCCTCTGTGAGAGCAATTTTGAGCTCACGAAGCGTGATTGGGGGAGGGTTTCGTTGTTTTACGCATCTGCCTAGCTCGTCCCAAGCATGCTCGATCGGGTTGATATCCGGGCTGCGCGCTGGCCACTCCATACGAGTAATGTTCATCTCTTGAAGGTAGTCATTCACAATCCTACCTGTATGAGGTCGGGCATTGTCATGCATAAATATAGCATCCTCACCTAAATTGACCATAAATGGACCAACGTGATCATTGAGGATTTCTTCCACATATCTTACGCTAGTTAAAGAGCCGTTTTCTATGATCACCAGCTCTGTGCGACTTTCAGAAGAAATTCCGGCCCACACAAGTACAGACCCACCACCGTAGGCTACTTTTTCTTCGATGCATGCTTGCTTGAATCTTTCCCCTGGTCTTCGATACACTCTGTGTCTTCCATCGTGCTTGTAGAGCATAAATTTTGATTCGTCGGAGAACATAACTTTTGACCAATCTTCAATACTCCAATTTACGTGGCTCTGGGCATATCTTAGTCTCGAAATACGATGCCCACGCTCCAGTTTAGGGCCGTTTGCAGGTCTAAGGGGTTTTAAGTTAGATTCAGCAAGCCGACGTCTTAATGTCCATGCACTTGGGTTACTTCCTCCGAGGCGTCGAAACTGATTGGTGAGTTCAGTTCCTGTGAGAAAGCGATTTCGAAGCATGGTGTTCACCAAGTATCGGTCTTCTCGTGCTGTGGTACACCTGGTTCTGCCCGTTCCTGGTCTGCGTAGGTTAGAACCAGTTTCTTCGTAACGTCGGAGAACTCTTTGTACTGTTGACAGCGACACACCGACAGTCCTGGCTGTATCGCGCTGACTCCGGCCGGTTTCCAGCATTGTAAGTATTCTGGTGCATTCTTCAGGCGTAAGCGACATAATTTCAGCTTGAATAATGAATATAGAGCACTATCAACATGGTTTATGTACCCACATAAATGACAGATTACAAACAAAAGCAAAACCAAATGCTGTAATTTCGTAGTTCCATCTTCGAAAGTGGCCCTTTTTCAAATTTGATTTTTTTATGATATAACTTTACAATAACTAAGAAGTTTTAATACCTTCATTTAAGGAGTATTACATTGTCTATTAAATACAATTTATTGCATTAACCTAGCATTTTTAGTTTCCGAGATTTTTAGGATTCTTTAAGTGACCCGGATTCATTGCTCTCGAGTGTATTATAGATCTGCTAATTTCAAATATATAAAATATATTAATAAAAATAAAACAAGCCGCACTGAGTTGTCACCCAGGTACTAAATCAGTTTAATTGGTTATCCCGTAACTTTTGCCTATTTTTGTTTTTTGTTATAAGTTGCATCTTAATTTAATTACCACTTAAGCACTTACTGAATTTTTAGCCCTTAAAATATGTAATGTCTCTTTGTGTATATAAAGTAAAATTTACGTATTTAATTAATGAAAATACAATATTATACATTCTGAATACCTTAATACAGTAAATACAATAGTACAATACAATACAACTTAATGGTTTGTACGATTCGTGTCAATGTTACAGTCTATTTTAATTCCTACATAATTATTTTAATAGTGGTGTTTAATTATATACAGAACTGATCCAGATGGGTTAATAATTTGATTTACTGAACAATAATATCTGACTACAGCATGAAATCTTCTTGAATAGATAAACTTGCCAAAGAAATAGATACCCAAACAAAAGTTGATTCTTCCGAGAAACACTAAACTCAGATTCTCGACCTTTTATTTTGTATTTTCCACGGGTTGCTGTTTTACTTGTTCCTAGTTATCTCTTTTGTTTCCATGCTGTAATCATATATTCTCCAAACACGTATGTTGTTTAAAGGTACATCTGTATTAAAAGGGGGACAGCGTGCCACTCACATTACACAACGTGGAGCTAATCGATATTTATACAAACGACTCTATTACTAGGGCCTGTTTCAGAATGTTCGAGTAAGTTCCGGTTATACTACCCAGAACATAAAATAACTGAATGATAAAAATGACAGATAACATGCAGCGCGTTTCTTCAAGCTTTAACCGATGGATAGGCTCAATCGATGACCGTGAAACGCAAAGATAGTGTTTTATTTATTAAATATGTTCTGGGTAGCATAACCGGAACTTCACGATCATTCTGAAACAGGCCCTAAGAATTGAAAATCACGACTGCACTACCAATAAATTATTTTCAGTGTCATTCGGGATGATCTTAAGATTCTAACGATTCTCAATTCATCCAATTCTTTCAGTTCAGGCATATAGAATTAAGTTATGGATACGAAATAAAGAAACTCACCTGCATACATGAACGCCAATATATTGTACACTCATCGTGGGCAGCCGTGAAACTATGGAGTATTTTCCTTTCATATATCCGTGATATAATGGATATCATATGAAAGTAAACTCCCCTTTTTATAAATAAGCGAGTGTTTGAGGCATATATGTATACATACAAATGGTTTAGCAGCTTACTTGGAGTACCGTAGTTTGATGCGTGTGGCGCGGTCTCCTCCTTTTTATAATTTTATGTTTAGAAGAATATATTCACCTAAATCTTTCTTATCTGGGCACGGACAACAACCCCTCCGTTTTTACTGGGACTAGAATTATTAGTCATCAACATTTTACTCGGTTTAAAAGGAATCATACAATCTGACTAACATTGATACAACCACAATGAATAAATTACATATAAAAAAAACATAAATGCATTTAAAACTACAACAACAAACGTGCGCAATAATTATATAAATATGTTTATTTAATTTTATTTGATATATTAGTTAGAATAAATTAATGTATTTATTAAGAAATTTGATACGTGTTGAATGAATAAGATGTTAGAATAAAAAAAATGTTATGTCCAATATTTCCTTTAGGTATTTTCGTATTTTAAAAGAAATACACCTTTTTTATTACACGGTTTCGAAAATGGGTGGACGGTGATTGTAATAGTGGTATATAGAAAAACAAATGCCAGTCATAAGGTTACTTGTACTGTGTTGGTTTTGGAAATAAACTGACTTAGCTACAAGTAACTATCAATAGTTTGAGTTCGGATCGATGTTTTCTTCGTTGTCGCGTCGCGGTGTTGTAGACATAGGTTATCAAAGTTTTATAAGAATATTTATTATTACCCATAGGTAATACTTTGTAATAATTACCCTCCAGATTATAACATGACACTCAACCAAAGCAATAAAATTGGCCTAAATTAGATCAGTTTTAGCGATATCTGGTTGCGACCACTATGGAAATATAAGAAAAAAGAGGTATCGGTTCTTGTCGGTTTGATTTCATTGAAAAGCGCATTTAATTATTGCTGTATGACTAGTCTACCAATCTGCTTATTTTAGCGTGCCTACTAAACGCTGATGTAGGTACCACTGTAATTTTTGTGTTACACCTTAGTTTTACCCATATTAAGTAACGAATCGAATATTACTTTTAAAAGATATTTTTTAGAGGTAATTTGTGTTCGCCGTTTGCAAATGTACATAATGGAATCGATATAACCGTTTAGTTACGAGAGCAAACACACTCGTTTCGGAACACAGCAGTGTGTAGGTTAATCTTGGTGATTTCTAAACGAATTTTTCGAGAGATGTACGGTTATATGTTCATCATTGTTCAAACTTCAATATGTCGTTAATAGGCGTTTTAAATATTTATTCCTTACAAGATAACGACATAGGATGTGAAATCATAAAGATAAAAACAATATTGATGTAGTATTAAAAGCAATTTATTTTAATTGATATCAGATAATCTGTTATTTTGTTGATAAAATTATTCATCGAAGTCATCGTATAGTAAGTACTGAGTTTGTTATCTTTGTCATTTTTACATATAAAATAATAATGACACAATAATTGGTACACATCTATTAATAGAAGATTAATCAATCTTATGGGTGTACCCACGTCGGCCGTTTCTTTTCAAATATAATATAATGTATAGATTTATTTAGAATCAATATTATAGTATCAAAACAAAAAAGCAAATAGGTAATTAACGTATCACTGTGTTAATTATCCGAATAATCCATAACTTTCTTAGGCTTATTCGAATTTAGTATATCATACTAAACTTTTGAATCAAAGCGATAAGAACCAATACAAAACTTGTGATATTCCGATTTTTGTATCCCATATTAACTAATATTAAAATATTTGTACCTAGTTTTAAATAAAGCTTACGCAAGTCGAGAAGTATAGAGTATTTTGACAACAATCTGTTAGTCGAAACTGTAGGAACACCAATCATAGCCTAAATAAATGTAATTCATAGTGATGTTAGATTTTATTTATAAGATTTTTTCATTTACACATAGGGTATACATAGACGTAAGCAGACTCGTTTGTTGACAAGCAATAATTATCATGTTTTAGACGAGGGCCTTCGTACCGTATACACATAATATTATAGTACTTATATAGGCAGATTCTAAACCCTTAAACGAATCCGTTTAGATAACAACAACAATGAAAAATGTAAGCTTGGCTATAATTTATGTAATAAACTATTGATATTTACAGAGTGCGTTGTTATTGGATATTTAATTAATGTTTCTCTTTTCAGCGATTGGTAGAGATACAGGTGTCATAAATTGACTTTGTTGTGTGGTTCAATCATACATCCTTGTCTCTCTTCTTTACGAATGTGGATATCAACAGTGTCAGATGTGCCGACTTTAATGTAGCTGACTGATTTCAGTACTGGTTTCTGATAATTCTTTGATCTTTGCTTGACATGTTCAATTCAATTAATTTATTTGCTTGAATAGGGGTACAAATATACAAAATATTAGGTCCTTACATATGAAATTGGCGTTTTTCGTACTGGCCACTTTAATCACGAATTTCTCCTCTTTGGTAAGGAATTCCAAATTCAAATTTGTACAGCTATAGACTCATGTATTTGTGCTTCGATGATCGTCATTCATTTGTTTTTTTTCTTCTGTTTTTTTCTGTTTGCGTCACTCATTTTACAAAATGGAAAACCTTAAATATCGCATTATTTACGAGTACGAGTTCCGCCGTGGCACTAGTGCTGCGGAAACAACTCGAAGGGTGAATGATGTGTATGGCGGTCGTGTTGCAAAAGAAAACACAGTTCGTTTTTTGTTCCAACGTTTTCGTTCTGGAAATTTCGACCTGCAGAACAAGCCCCGTGGACGGCCTGAGACTCAAGTTGATAATGAAGAGTTGAAGGCTATTGTGGAAGCGGATCCATCGCAAACCACGCCCGAGTTAGCTGCAGGCTGCAATGTTAGTGATAAAACTGTTTTAATTCACTTGAAGCAAATTGGGAAGATTAAAAAGCTTGAAAGGTGGGTACCTCACGAATTGACTGAAACAAACCGGCAAACGCGCGTCGACTGCTGCGTTACATTACTAAACCGGCACAATAATGAAGGTATTTTAAACCGAATCATTACCTGTGATGAAAAATGGGTTCTTTACGATAATCGGAAGCGCTCAGCGCAATGGTTAGATCCTGGCCAGCCAGCCAAATCCTGCCCCAAGCGAAAATTAACCCCAAAAAAGTTACTTGTAAGCGTTTGGTGGACTAGTGCCGGTATTGTTCATTACAGTTTTTTCAAATCTGGCCAGACTATTACGGCTGATGTCTATTGTCAGGAATTACAAACCATGATGGAAAAGCTAGCGGCTAAACAACCTAGGCTGGTCAATCGCTCCACGCCACTGCTGCTTCACGACAACGCTAGACCACACACTGCGCTACAGACGGCTACTAAATTAGAAGAGCTTCAATTGGAAAGTCTAAGACATCCTCCGTACTCCCCGGACCTTGCTCCAACAGATTACCATTTTTTTCGAAATTTGGATAACTTCTTGCAAGGGAAAAAATTCAACTCCGATGGGGCAGTCCAAATGGACTGGTTTTTTTAGTAAAGGGATCAATGAACTACCTATGAGATGGCAAAAGTGCATAGAAAATAATGGTTCATACTTTGATTAATTAAATATATTATATTAAAAAATATTCGACTTTTTGTTCCTCCCATACAAAACGCCAATTTCATATGTAAGGACCTAATATGTAGGAAGTTCAATAGTTTCACCAAACAACCTCATACGAGGTGTGCAAATGTCAAATGTAAATTATACAATGAAATTGAGAATTAATAATAATGATATATATATATATTTTAAGTTGTCATCTAAACTAATGTAATAAAGCGAAAAGATTTCATTGTTTGTTTGCATTGAATAGGCTGTGAAACTACTGGACCGATGAGGATGAAACTGGAGAAAAAAACGTTTCCTGAAAAAGAACAAATTTTTCATCGATGTTTTCAGTACCTATATTTTGTTGTTTTAAAAGACGAAATTTTACATTATGTACCGAAATTGAAACCTGACAGACCCTGAGACCTGTAATTTAATTTTCATTTTTGTTTTAATTTTTAGTACAAGTTATTTTACGTTTACAAATTAGAGACCCGAAACATAAGGATGAACTGACAGATAGATTAAGCGGAGTGTCATTATTAGGGCTTCGTTTTACAGTTTTGATATAGAGCCCTAAAAAGTATTTTTTATATGTCTTTGTTAAAACTCAATTTTTATGAAGATGGCAACTAACAGCATGGGAAGAGTCCCAAATAGTGAACCTGTGTACCTACTGTGAGCAGTGAAAATACTCGCTTAACTAACCAACTGTATGAATTACCCTTCACCAACATTTAACATTACGTGGAAGATGCTGCTCTAAATTTAAGCTTCAGTTATTTCATTAGCTTATTTTAACAATTCCTCATTAGCTTCTTCAGCAGATTTTAAGAATAAACAACTGCACATTTACAAATTTTAAGTGTATGAAATTTTGACTCAGCCGAACGATGCTCGATGGCCCGATGGTAGTTAAGGCACCCGGTGCGTAAATCTGGGGACGTGGGTTCGATTTCCACTAAGTGAGAAATTTTGTACTCTAAAAATGTGTAAATGTGATTTTCGCTTAGCATGCGATAATGCTTGTAATCATGTTTAGAAATATAGAAGGGTAGCGAAATCATTACCTCCCCTGCCCCCCCTTGGGTACGCCCATGTAGATCTATATATATGCATACTACCTACTGTCAACAGATTATTTGATTTTAAAACAGGCTTACATGATTCATTGAATTATCAGGCCTTGCAATTGTCCATACAATATTGGTCCGTCATTATTTAGGTCGTGCATTATTGGCTCCCTTTATATTAAGTGACAGGTGAATAGACATAGAAAAACATATTCATCATTATTTCATAGTTTTACGTTTTTCTATTTAGACAAGCACATTATATGCAAAATATGATCTTGTTTGATTCAAAAATACATTGCTGTAATATGAACGAGAATTCCAAAATTTAGAGCAAAATGAAACATTTGCAATGCATGTATATACATCTACACTAACATTACAAAGAGGAAAGATTTGTATTTTTGTATGTAACAAACAAAATAAAAACACCTAGACCGATTAAAAAAAATATTTCAATAGATTTTTTTTAATTCGATTTTAAATTTTAGAATCCTGTATTATCTTGTATGATGAACATAGGCTATAGAATATAGTAAAAAATTAAAATATTTTAAACTTTTTGTTAAATACCCGTGCGAAGCCGGAGCGTGCGGCTAGTAGTACATATAGGGCCTGTTTCAGAATGTTCGAGTAAGTTCCGGTTATACTAGTTACCCAGAACATAAAATAACTGAATGATAAAAATTACAGTTTACATGCAGCGCGTTTCAAGCTTTAACCGATGGAGGCTAAATCGATGACTGAAACGCAAAGAGAGTGTTTTATTTATTAAATATGTTCTGGGTAGTATAACCGGAACTTACTCGAACATTCTGAAACTGGCCCATAATGTACCTATTTTATATCGAGTAGTTACATCTTCACAACTTCGGTATCAGGTGACTTGTCGCGATAATGTCGATACTAATTTGAAATTGGCAAATATTGTGTCAGTGTTGATTTCGACCTGTAGAGGTTTTATGACGTTTTTCTACAGGTGATTTCGACATGTCTTAAATTAAAACTGCGCGATGCCGAGCAACTTCAACTCGAGAAACTATGACAACTATAGTAATTAAACTTAACGTGACTCGACATAATATTCTCACTGTTACGCTCTAAAAGGATTTTTATCGTAAAATTGTCTCGACCACTGAAACTCATGAAAACTTCTGGAAGTCGTAGTCGGGATCGTCAACAACATACTGAGCGATTATCTGATTCAGAATGGTGTCCATTTTAACAAATTATCACACTTCCAACACTGAGAAGTAGCGTTGGAAGTCGGTATAGTCCTTCTTTTATTTTTTTGGTATTGTCTACTGCATCCAGATTCTACCATATTAGTGTGACAATTTAACATCAGGTTGAGTTAGAGACATTTCAACAAAAAGTTGTCAACAGCAGGCTGTACATTTAATTGGATACGAGTTGTTTGTTCTAAAGTTTAAGTATACTTTATATATAATAACATTTGTCTATGTGTCTTAAAAATAAGTTTTAATTTAGGGTGAAGGTGTTACATATTGTTATAAAAGTAGGTAGGCGCCCCGCGCCTCAGTCTGGTAATACACTCTTGACGGGAAGCACTTTATTTTATTTATCAGTAGGTACCTCTTTCACGATTATGCTCGCCTAGTACCTTTTATTTAAATTGATATTATTTCCAGAAATTGCTTTTCCCAAGTGTTTTCAGTTTAGTACTTAGCTTTTTCGTCGATGATGATAGAAACAATGAATTCTTATAAGGGTACCGATGGAATAAAATACTGATTTTAGGAATCGGGTGGGAATTTTTGATAAATGGCTTCTGATTGTAGGATTCGTTGGGCGCCCCATTCCCCTGAAAAGTGTGAAAAGGTATCTTCTGTCAAAGTAAAAAGATAGTCGGACGGATAATGAAGTAAGCTCAGAGTGTGTTCAATCAGCATGGTACTGACTTCCACAAATTATTTAATACTTTTTTTAATGGTATTGTGACGGAACATGCACCGTGCCCAGCGATGACCTCTGCCTTTATCAGATGCATTTCGTCACAAGTGACGAACTGGGCTGCACCCAATCACCCTGAGACATACAGTTGTTAAGTCTTATGTGCATGTAATTTCATAATAACTTACATGGCTCTCAAGGATTGTTGCTGGAACACACTGTGATGTGCTTGGCGATTGATTAACTTGGGGTGGTAGCTAGCCAGGCGAGCATTGGCAAAATGCTCTTCTACCATGTGCTACCCCAAGCCGGCGGTGGGGATCGAACTAGGGACCTGCGGCATGGCAGTCCATAGCTATGAATTTTTGCTTGCTAATACTTGGCTTCTTTTCACGTGTGAAACTCGGTTCCCATTATTGAAATAATATACCCATCCCAGCTCCGTTCCCATACGATGGTTAAGAACTAGAGAACTAATTAGAGTTAAGAGTCATTAGTCATGTTGGCTTAGCGGTCAGAGCATGCCCCGGCTATAGGGGAATCGGGTTCGAATCCCGCACATGATTATAATATTTCCTCTCGTTGTCATTTTGTAGTGTAACCCGCGGAGCATACGTTATTGCGATAATAAAAATATTAAAATTATAGTGTTAAAGTTAAAGATAATTTATTTACATACAACATGAGAAATCTCATACACAGGAAAAAACAACACATGCACAAAATATGGAAAAGTAGTAAAGTCGCTTTAATTATGGTCTGCCTATGAGACGTGCAAATGTTGGAGAGTGATACTATGCTTGTTACAATGTTATGAAATACAAATAAAATAAAAATATAATGTCATTGTAATAATTATAATTTAAATTAATGTCGAAAGTTGCATATAATAATAATAAAATTCTCTACAGATCGATATGGATTTAGAAAGTCATTAATTTTGTAATAGCGTCTCTGCAGCCGAAGTGCTTTAAGTCCTAAATAAGGTAATATTTTGGTCTCTTATTGCCTTTGGAATATTATTGTAGATTGTAGGTCCCATGCACACTACACTGTTATGTATCAGAGTTGTGTTGCCTTTATGTAGACACCGTATGTTTGGGTTGCGTCTGTGCAAAGTCAGATAGTGTGGGGAAATGGTCTTGGTTGGATTTTACAAATTAAGCCGTCTCAAGAAATAAAGGCATGGATAAGTAAGAATTTCATGTTTTGTAAAATATGGCTTGGCAACTTTTGCTCTTTTTTCCTAAACATAGCGTAGATGTTTTTGTCTTTTAAAAATAACCTCTTTGTTATTGAGTTACCCCAGAAGATAATACCGTATCTCAGGATGAATTCAACGAGGCCATAGTCAGTGAGTAAAGGGATCTGATTAAAGGGTATGTCCCGCACATGACTATAATTTTGTTCCCTTAATTTTTTTGAAAATTAAGTAGTTCATACTTGTTATTTTAGGCAACAGCAAAGGAAAACGTTCTGCATAAATTTTTTAAAAGTAATTACATAAGGTTTCCATACTAGTATAATAGATCGATATTAATTATAGATAGATGTATTGTTTGAATAATAAATAAATAAAAATTGGTCTTTATCACGATGTTCAGATGTGATCTGTGCTGAACATGCTAGATACGGGCTGTATCCTACCGTCATTCTCAACCTTTGGCGTATATAGTTTGTATTATGTATTTGGGATCGACGTATTTATGTAGGCTAGCCATGGACTACTAACTCACCTTTGGCTCTCATTGACAACTGCCGAAACACACTATTACGTTTTTGGTGGCAGATTTTCTACAGAGGGTGGTAGCCACCCAGGCAGACTAAGCAAGCTGCACTGTGCTGTGACTAAGCGAGCGCTTCATGTACCTAAAAATAAAACAAAATATCTAAACAAATTCAATTGTTTGTCATCTTAAATTAGTAAATAAATATAAAATATTTGAGTGTATAATCACCAATATGATACCTAAGTTTATTTAAATACATAACTACTTAGTTACATGCAGGTTCTAGAACACCTATATTCTATCTAGAACAGCTATATTGTTTAGCACAGAACAAAGCCGGATGACCAGCCTTCTTAAAGAATTCTATATATACAGTGATCCGAGGAGCTTCTAGTTGTGAACCGATTCTGGTATATATACGTTTATGTTCTGCTGGTTTCCTATATTCTGTATTTTATAATTCCACCTTCAGCTTCTTAGGTTATTTTGGCTGTGAACCTCTCGCTTACATTTTCTCGAACAAAAACACCGGGTGCTGATGTAATTTGTAGCTGTAGTAACTACCAAATAATAAAGGTAAGAGCATCAAATCCTATAATATTTTTAAAGTTACATCTCTTTTTCCAGATTCGTTGTTACACGCACTATATATAGTTAAACTTGATAAAAGCGCCCTCTTTGCATGGCCGTGTTACAACTCTGACACATACAGGGCCGCGTTCCAAGCCTCAGAGTGTAGTTGTCGGTTGCTTAACTTACTCGAAAGTTTAGAACGACTGGGTTGTTTTATAACCTCAAATATCGATTTTTGGCGGGGAAATAACAATAATTAAAGAAGTTTCATGATGTTCGAAAAGCAATAACTTCCGTTACCTGCGAAATACAAAAGAGTGCCTATAATTCTCTCATCAAGAAAATGTCAAGGTCATGTCAGTTAAAGATTCAGCTTTTAACGACCGTTTTTGATAGTAAAAAAGTTGCGCTGTACTCGAAGGTTGTGAACGACGTTAGAGTGTAAAGTTGCACTCCGAGTGCACTACGAGTGCGCTCTAACCGAGGTTCCGAACGACCCCATATTTAGTTCATGCGATTCACTTTAGATAGAGCTGGTAAGCCTTAAAACACGCAAGAGCTTGTATCAAGATTGATGTAGGGATGTCAGGATTGTTCTTGAATAGTTTGAATAATTTTCAGTCGATGCAAACCTGTGGTTAATAAGTTTTTGAAGTGCACATAGTCATTAATACTAGTGACGTGTGCTTAAAATCTGCACTGAGAGAAGAGGAAATGATAATTATTGATGTCCTCGAAGTCGTATTTGAAAATGCAATTTCGAAAGCAGCAAAGCAATATCACTATTGGAGAACTCGCCATTTTTAATGTTTGCTTGTCCATCAATCACTTTCGAATGCCCAAAACGTTGTCTTATTTTTAATTGATTCTGAATTTCGATATAATTTAGATGATTACTTATAAAGTTTTTGAAGTGCACACAATATAGTCACTAATACCAGTGATGTGTGCTTATAATCTGCACTACGAGAAGAGTAAATTTAATTAATTATGAATATGTTCATAACTGCACAGTTATGAAGATATAAAAAATGGACGAGGGAAGCATTATCACCATTGGTGAACTCGCCATTTTTAACGTTTGCTTGTCCATCAATCACTTTAAATGCCCAAAACGATAAATGATTTAACGTGTAAAATCTGATATTTGTAGAGTTATAGAGATGATCTTTATGATATACTAGCGGCATAGAACATATAATAATACTACCTATAGAATGGACATTTCTCTCCCCTCACCAATCGAGCTTTCCTCACACCGCCACCGATTCAGAGCTGGCGCGGAGCTAACTTGAGCTCAGGATGCGCACGGCGCAACTCGCGCACGATGACGTGACGACGCGACGAAGCGTGACGATTGTACGAGTATTTTAAAAGTTGAGAATGAAGTTATCTTGTACTGTTTAGGGTTGTTTATCAACTAAATGAAAAGAGGATTGTTTGTTGTGAATAATGATTGTTTATTATACGAAAAGAACATAAATGATTATTGTGATTGTAATTATTATCATTACTTGTATAAAATGTGAAATTGTAAGCATACTTTTTGTATAGTGTAGGTATCTATTATTATATAAGTAATGGAGTGAAATGTGAAGTAATGTTACCTACTCGGTTGTGTGTTGCATATTCCCACGTCGCTCGTACATGGAGTTGGATTGTTGACCTAGAAATATTTTTGCAGGTATACTGTAATACTTACGAAAATGCATAATATACGAAATCTAATACGACTAATAAAAGTATCAAAAGATTGTTACATATGTAAGTAGAATAATTATTCATACGATGACAACCTTAGACTTCACGCACACACTTACACGTGTACCACAACAACATTTGTGTAGTATCTGTGTAATAGGTAGTTAGAACGCAGCTTTAGAATAGAGAATGAGTCGAGTGTCCAGGGTGTGCTAGTGGTCCACCCCGGCTTCGCACGGGTGTTTAACAAAAATTATAAATTGAAACACATAAAAAGTGACATTAAAAACACAGCACGCGTCTTGTTTTCGAGTGATACAATCGCCCTTACTCCCCTGATACGGTTAATTCCCTAATAGACTTAATCTAAATGTTTCTATAGCTTAAAAAAATTCATTAAAAATAATAATAATATTGCAATTCAATTCAGTTTATTTCAGACATAGTCCATAGTTTTACATGAAATAAAGGAATAATAATATTTATTTGTGTAATTTTTTTATTTTTTACAATTTAGGGATTCTTACAGCTACCTAGCTGAAAGTTTCCATCCTGTATACCTAATACAGGGTGGAAACTTTCAGCGGGGCAGTACGGGGAAGTACCTTATCCGTTGCAGCTACTCGGAAATGATCTTAGGAGACTATCCATAATTTTTTATGGAATTTTGATCCCCATTCACAGAATTTCAAAAAAACTTACATTTAGCAAGAAAATAGCCGTTTTACACAAAAACATTTTTTGATGCCAATCAATCCTGTTTGTAATACTGATCAACAACTTCTATGGGACCAAACACCTTTGGAGTACTCAAAAAGTCACAAATTGCAAAAATCTTTCCCGTAGATTTTGTATGAAAATTTTACACAAAAGCTTTTTTAGTGACGGTTGATATCTTTTTGTTGACTGAATAAAAAGATAAGTTTAAAACAATTAAAATTTCGAACTCGTTATTACTAAAAAAAACCATCTTGACAGTTTGCTGATCAATGGATAGGAACACATGGTCCTATTACTTGGCCAGCACGTGGTCCAGATCTGACGCCTCTAGATTTCTTTTGGTGGAGCTACCTGAAAAACTGAGGTTTACAAAAAGCAATACTTACGATGGTGTTCAAGAACTTGAAAACTCACTAACCACAATTTTGTATGGAAATCATACAAATAAATTGTCAGCAACCGCCACGACTAGGTCGGTAATGAAACGAATCAATTTATGTATTCGCCAAAATGGTGTTTTTGTTACCCGATACTATGATAACGATGAGTCTGACTCAGTTGGTTATTAGGATATGCGGCATCGAAGAGCTAAGCGATTCAAATTAAGACCTAAGTACAAAATATTTCTAACAAATAAAATCAGTTCAAATTATTTCTGTGTTTGCTGTACCTACAGTCTCCTACAACTTTGTTTACCTACCCACCTACCACTTGTTTTTTTACACGACTGCCCACATAAACGTGTGTTAAGTTTTCAGGTTTCATGTATATATTTGTGTTTGTGAGTTTCTTTATTTTACCATAACTTCTAAACGGCTCACGGCTGAACCGATTTTAATTTACGAGATATCTTTAGATTTTTCTTGAGCTCAAGTGACACTATGAACATAAAAAAAATAAAAAACGAACTGGTGCATGGTTTTAGAAGCCATATAGTGAGAAAAACTATTTATTTTTTCTTCCATCGTGTTGGGTATCAAAATGAAGGGCTTTGTTAAACGATTCCATAAATATATTAACTTGCAGTTTTAATTTCAATGGATCGATAAAACGCTTAACGAAAATAAATTATTTGCAGTCGGCTTTTTTATTTCCTTTATTAATTTAAGTATATATGTTTTATTATTTATTTTTTGCACTCTGTACCAAGTTCTAGTTTTGACGTCACAACATGGAGCGCCATGTTGTCATGGCCGATCCTATTCTTATTTTAATCGTGTTGTATATTACTTTGCTCTGTCCATAATTTCCGCAACGTAGGGTAAATCCCCCGGTAGTCAGCCCTGCACCAGTACTCAGCCTTTATTAAATAGTGTCCAAATTTATTTAAACATTACCGGCAACTTTTAATAGAATCTATGCCCTCTGATTGGCGAATACTCACATCTATGAACCTATAGCGTCTCCGCATGTAGAACTATGAAAGTTCATTTGCACTGTCCGCGCACGTGTCACAAACTATTTTTTTTCTACGAAGCTGTGTTCGAGGTTTTCGTAAGTAGTTACTTTGATTTACAGTCATTGTTATAAATTTCTATGTTTTGCTGCTAATAGATGTTCATTCAGTGGTAAATTAAGCTTGAAAAAGATTTTTCTTTGTAAACTACGTTTAAATTAGTATGGCTGACTACTAGGTTTCGGATTTTTGATAATATCTAGTAGTCAGCCAGTTGTGGCTGACTACTGGTTTTATTGTAGTTTTCGTAATTTTAATTGAAATTAACTTAGCAAATAGCTTTAGTTGCACTTAAAATTTTGAACACAACGTTTATAACATTAAAATCTCGTTTCACCAGTAGTCAGCCGCGTATAAATGTATGAGGCCGACTAATAGATCGGTAAACCCAGTATTCAGCCGTAGCTTGTGTTATGGAAAATTGAACCGTATTGCCTCTTAAATAGGACTATATTTTTAAATCACTTACAAAAGAAGGAGGTTCTATGTTCGTCAGTATGTATTATTTTTTTGTGTATGTTCATCTATATTTTCGCCTATTATGAACCGATTTAGATGGTTCTTTTTTTTTGAAAGAGTATACTTCCGAGATGGTCCCATTTAAATTTCATTGAAATCGGTTAAGCGGCTCACGACTTACACTCTAATTACTGAAAGTGTTACGCCTACCTTGATGATATATAGTCATTGACAGTGAATGACAATCGATCCCGTAGGTAGCAAGGGTCACTGAAAAACTTAAAAAAGATTTTTTTTACCAAAACATGGAGCTGACTTCAACACCCAAAAGTGTGAAATAACTTGTCGAAGTCGGTACCATGCGCACAATATTGTAATAATAAGTACTTTTAAACTATCATGGTACCATTCTTCGTCACAACATTCGCTGTGATGAAGAAATGAACAGTGACATGGCATGCAGGAGCATGGTACCATTTAAACTGCACTAAATTTGCTAACGACACTTATGAAAATGTTTTAATCAACCATTTGTATGTGAAAAATGTGTATGAGTAAATAAGAGGCTGACTATAGGGGAAGACTAGGCCGACTTCTGGCCAAATGAGGCTGACTACTGGTTAAAAGTGCCATATTTTGTTTTATGTTGATTTTATTCATGATTATAAACATAATTACGTTTTTGTTGATTTAATTAGAATATTTAAGAAATTATCTTTCAATTAATAACATGTAACTTTATGAGTACAAATATACCATCAAACTACAGGTACACGAAGTTTGAATTTGTGTTAAAAGGCTGACTACTGGGTGTTTTACCCTAGGTACGCGATATAAAGATTTTTTTTCACACGTTGGGTTACATTATTGAAGTTTTCATACGGATCTCTAAGATTTTGTTAACATTCTTATAGCGTATGTGCATCAGGGACAGGGATAGTGTAGGATTCTATGTGACCTATAGAGGCAAGCGTAAACATAGCTTAGTCTGAAATTTTAAATCAATTATATTAAACTACGTATTCATTATTATTTGGTTCATCTATTATGGCCAGTGGTTATCTCTTAATAGGTACCAGGAGGATGGATTGGAAGTTAAAAGATCCGCCAAAAACTAACGGATACGGATATTTCTTTTCCCTCGGATATCCGGAACATCACTAGTATTTAGGTACGCCTTCTTAAGGATGGTTATACCACCGTCAGTCGGTTGATTTGGAGCAAAGCGTTTGGCTACCATACATCCCTTATTTATTAGATTAGGCTCTCAATTAGGTATAAAACGATTTCGTCAGCGATACGGTTGTATGAACTGCAAAGCCCACCATTAATTACACGAGCCTCGCGCCGCACTCTATCACGCACCAATGCAATGAACCCGTGAATGAATCCGTCCGCGTCGTCGCCCACACATTACACGAGCGCTCAATCGCTTGTGAACCTTGGTGAGCCTTTCAAGCTGTCGGTCGCCATGCCACCGATGCTTTCAAAACGCGCTCAGTTACTTTTTCACACACACCAACGAGATATTTATATACATAGCATAGGTATATTATATTAATATTATGATGGCTATTCGGCATAGAATGAAGCATTAAGAAGGCATTATTAGTATATTCTCATAGATATCTCCGTGGACTGTACAGTGTTATAGAATAACGTGAAGAGTTATCATTTATCAAGAGGTCTAATGATCTAATGTTATAAAGAGGAAAGGTTTGTATTTTTGTATGTACCTAACAAATAAACATGAAAACTACAGGACCGATTTGAAAACTTCTTTCACAATTTGATGAACATAGACTATGAATATAATAAAAAAATTGATTGTTTTTAGTTTTTGTTAAATACCCGTGCGAAGCCGGGGCGGGCCGGAAGTAATTAATAAATTCAGGCGTACCTACCTACTTTGCGGAAAGTAACAAATACAGATAAAATATTTGTATTCTTATACCATACCTAGTGGCTATTCCGCCTAAATTATTGATTTTATATAAATATTGATGTAATATATTTTGTATTAAAAAATATTAATACAAAATATATTACATCAATATTTTTTCAGATAATTGTTTATTACATTTTTAAGAACTGAAAACAAATTTTTCGTTTGCTGACAAACCCTTGAAGCAACACACATGCGAGGATTAATCTACGGCGCGGCTAGGGTGCTGCGAGGCGCTCGCGCGAGCAGGGATTTCCCCGCGAACCTTTATCTGTTTTTTTGTGAATATTTTTGGTTTGTTGCAACTTTGGCAATATTTTAGTCTCGGTTTTAAATGGCGGTAACATAGGCACAGCTTCGATCTTAAATATGTTTATGTTATGAAGAGGTTAGTTTCTCGATGGTTATGAAGAAGCACAGATAGACAGAGAGAGACGGACAGATACGATGGAACTATAAAGGTCCGGTTTTAATTAGGGACTTTGATCGCGTCAAGAGCGATAGTTTCACTACTATCATAATGTACCTATTATTAGAGGTGCTTCCTTAGCAACTTCATGTGTTACTATGACCACAGTATTACAATATATTACCGACAGTAGTGAAACTTTTTGATGTCGGGGGCCACCGCCACCTGCGCTGTCACTCTCGTATGTGCACGGGTTGTTACAACAGAAAAATAAAATAATACAGTTTAAGGCGGCAACTTAAACTGTTTTTGTACATAAATGATTGCAGTATATTAATAATGTGATTATGCGAGCGAAACTATCGCTCTTGACGCGATCAAAGTACTTACCTAATTAAAACCGGACCTTTATAGTTCCATCGTATCTGTCCGTCTCTCTCTGTCTATCTGTGCTTCTTCATAACCATCGAGAAACTAACCTGGTGGCGGAAAATTTAAAAAAAACTATTTTAGTTAATACTTAAAGTTTCAACAGCAATACTATTAGCCATAATATTATAAAAAGATATCGAACGCTAATGCACATTATAATTTCGTTACCCCTAAACTGTCTCTATCATTAAAAATTACGAAAACCAAAAATAGATATTATAAAAAATCATATCAATAGATTACCTACCTGCAGTTTATTTTGAAACTTTGTCTACTACTATTATTACTTTTATGTTAGTTAATACCTATTTGCATCGTCATAAAATTATGTGAGGGCTAAGGAAAAAATTGAACTATTCTTGTGAAAATAGATAACCTTACTTCATTTAATTACGATGGATATTATGGAATTATAGTAAAAACTTACTTCGCGTCATAGGAAAATTTATAAAATCTTCTTCAACAATTCTTGTAAAATTCGTTTTAAAAACGCGTTCGCTGCCTTAAAGTTCGAGTAGGCAAACTCAGCCTGTGCCTACCGCAGATCGATCCGCCCGACTCCCCGCGATAACCCCTCCGTTGCTCTATGGAAGTACAGTCTTTTCATAACTGTATATACTGCAAAACTGTGTATGACAGTTGCCACAAGTGTTTGCATCGCCAACAGTACCGCTGTACCTGCAGCGGAATTTACTCATTTGCCTGCGTGACAGAGAGCAACGACGCGGTTACATTGGGACATGCCTACTTTAGAAAATACATGTTCACTGTAGAATTTTAAAACTTTTATCACCTTATTACTTACATTAGCTGCTAAGAAAAAGACACAGGTAGAATGAAAATGAATGAATGTACGCTTTAAAGTGGAAAAGGAAGGGATTTTGAAACCACCATCGTCACTCATCTATCTGTTCTCGGTGCCTTTTCCCCCCCGGCGATATGCCTTTATAAACAAAATACTACGAACTATATACCTATAACATTACAGCTACAACAATGAAAGCATTTAGACAACCTACAAGTCATTGCAGGCTCACAGGCAGTCCAAATGCTTCAGCCCACTATCAGTTTGTAGTATTGCCCTGTTGATTTGCAATTCTTCGTTGAGCCAAATAGGTGCCAGCATTTTGATCACGCGTTGCATCGACCAAGCCCTCTGATAAGTTTTGGAAAATACGGTGAGCTCCCGCTTGAGTTGATCCGTTATTGCGAAGTAGCCACGGCGCCAGCCTACACGTTGGTTTCAGAAAGATGAGACGACTCTGAAGTGTCCACGCATGTAGCGTCCCTCACTAAGGGCCGCTTTGAGATGTGAATGTCTCCAGCTTACTCAATTGAAATTTCTTAATTCTGAATATGCCACTGTAAAAATCTTTTCAGCGTGACTCTGGTTCCGTGGATAAATATCCACGGAACCAGAGTCACGCTGAAAAGATTTTTACCATCGTCACGCATTAGACCATTCGGTTCGAGAAACGCTACAACATGGGCGCTGCTGGTAAAATCCCGGCGGATAGTATTAAGATTAAGGCTGGCGTGGTGGTTAATTGGACCAGCACTTTGAGAGCAGGAGAGGCCATGGCGACCCAGTATATCAACTGCAACGAGGTGCGATGGCATCAGGCAGTATTGCCACGTAAACAAAAAATAACCTATCAGAAATTAGCTCAACATCAAAATGGTAATAGTAAAGTAAAATTAATACAGAGGCTCAAACGAGCCCAACGAACATAACCTCGCAATATTCCCAATAAAGAATACGGTGGATCGACAGTAAATGGCTATATACTATCTGAAAGTTTTTTTCAAATATATAGCTATAATTTGCTGCCGAAACACACCGTTAGGTGCTTGGCGACAGACTTTCTACTTGAGGGTGGTAACTAGCCAGGCGGGCATTCGCAAAATGCCATACCACCATGCTATAACGACTGCCATCCTAAGACAACAACCGGGACCGACGGCTTAACGTGCCCTCCGAAGCACGGAAACGCTCAGTAGCGGTCACCCATCCAACTCCTGATCGCACGCGACGTTGCTTAACTTTGCTGATCGGTTGAGAACAGCTAAGTAACCTTCGCTACGAGCGCTTCAATTTGCTCCTATAAATAATCATTTTACCAGAAAACTATCGAAATAAAACTAAGAAATTCAGTACACATTACCATTTATTGATACAAAACTTATAAAGTATAATATGGCGTTGGTTCAATATAATTACAATTTTAACTTCTACCATAATAATGCTAATTAAATGCATGATTTATTTACGAAGAGGAAGTAAGATAAATGGTTGACAAGATGTAATAAAATAGATTATATACATATATACCAGTATATATATATATATACTTACAGCACAGCCAGTGATCACGCGAAAGATCATGAAAAGGTTAATATATTTTTAATATTTTATGTACATAATCAATTATAGAAACGTCATTGTTGGTACATAATGTTGAAAATAGATAATTAGGTGCAAAATTCACTAACGGAAAATAAAGAATTCGCCTTATTGTCTAACTAAAATTAAGTAATGCGGATGAACTTTATTTTTTACATAGGAACCTGATTTAATTCTTTAACGATGATACAAACATTTATGACATTAATTATATCTCCAAGCATATTCTTGCACATTACTCAATCACCGCCGAATTCTAAAACAAAAGGTACCTTCAAAAGTAATCCCCCATCTTGAATTAGAATATCAAAGTGAAGTCTACTTTAGTTAAGCAAGACCCTGGACAGTACGAAATTCAAAACCACAATAAGTTAGTAGAGTAAAACTTATTAATTAATATACATTGAAAAAAATACGTGTCTACTGCTCGTATTTTGCCAGTCTGCTGTAGTTGCAAATCAAGCTATAAAAGAAAAAAATATTACCATAAAATGGAACCGACTTTTACACTAAAATATGTGAAATAATTTGCAACAACAATATTGTGCACATGGTACCAACTTCAAAAAGTTATTTCACACATTTGAGTGTTGAAGTTGGTTCCATTCTTTGCAAAAAAAAAAAAAATCGCCCTTTTTAATGACCCTTTTTACTTATGGGATCGATTGTCATTCACTGTCAATGACTATATCATCAAGATAGGAAAACACTTTTCAATTATTGGAGTGTAACTCAAAAACGGCTTGACTGATTTTGATGAAATTTAAATGGGAATACACGGCAAGCATCAACATTTAAATAAAAAAACATGATAATCGGTTCACCCTTTGTTCTGAGGTAACCAACATTAAATAAAAAAAATGAGTACCTCCTTTTTTGGAGTCGGTAAATATACCTTATTAATTGCCATACAGATACGGGAGTATGTATAATTTCATTGTATGAAAAAGAATAAACCTGGCCTGCACCAAGTCGGTAAAAAATTATAAATACGTAACAGATAAAGAGAACTTTAAGGCCAATTAAAAACAAACACAATGCAATGATAATTAGGAACCATGACTAAAATAATATTTAATCAATATTAACATTTACATTCCGTTATTATTTGAGCCAAAATAAAAAAATCTCACAGGTTGCAGTAATGAGAATTTTGTTATAACCGTAATGCAGTAATCAAGTTTACAGACAGCAATAAATAGCACATGAACAAAGAACCGTATTTTATTAAATTGACAATAGTGTACGAAAGAGACGTTTATAGGCGCCATTTCCGGTTCCATCCGGTTCGTTTCTTTATACCGGCTTATAAACAAAAGTCGCGTATCATTATACATTATTTCACAATTAAAGTTGTTTAATTTAATAGCGCAAAAAATAAGAAAACTTTATCCTAAAATATTTACTTATATCACTTAATAAAAAGTTTATATTATTCACTGCAAATATATGTGTGTAACGTGTATAAAAGTAGTAAGCAATTTTAGTCACTATTTTTGGTGTTTGAATTTAGAACACATCAATATTTTCGACCTCCATCTCAATGCTAAACAACTAGCTTGCGCAAAAACACTCCATACAATCTTCTCATGTAAAGAATACTCGACATAAAACTCCAAGGAAATAAATATAGTTTCACAAGTTGACCATCCTAATAATAATAGTAACAAAGAATCATTATTTTAATTTTAGCAGTTATTAATTTTTAATGTTCATTTTAATTAACTTAACCGTAGTAATTAAACAACTTTAAACGCCGACGTTTCAAACACTTTGCAGTGATCAGTCACCCCGTGACCACGATCACTGCAAAGTGTTACTTTAAACGGTTTAAATCGCGTATATTTATCTCGCGTATCTGATAAATATACGCGATTTAAACAGTTTAAAGTTGTTTAATTACTATGTGTAATAATCGCGAAAACCTAAGATAACTTAACCTTCCTTATTTCTTCATTAAATATCTATTTTCGCTTTTTTTTCTCATAGTCATGGTATAAAGTATAGTAAGCAACTCTTGAATAAAATGGATTTATATCGAGGGCCATGAATAACTGGCGTTGCTCAGGATTCTAACACTTATGTATCACTCCCTACGGTCGTGTTCACTGTTCAGTTGTTAAAATCCTTCACTTGCTCGTGATTCATCTTTGGCCCTCGCTTTAAATCCATCCTTTATTCACTAATTGCATAATATACTATTAATATTATTATGTTTTTCTAAAACATTTTCGTTGCATCTGCACGGTTTCGGATTTCCATTGGCGAACTTTAGATAAGTTTTAGTTTGGACAGACGCTATTCCACCAATACAATGAAATGATTTTCACAATTAAAGATGTAATTTCACCGATTAAAATAATAATAAAAAAATAAGTTGACTTATGTTTTTATTATTATTTTAATCGGTGCAATTCCATCTTTAAATGCGTAAAACTTAGACAAGATTCACTTCGACAAAATATTTTTTTTTACTCTTACGGCGGCGATTTCCTCATGTTAGGTCACTTTGAAGGTCCTTCAGGATCAGGATCACTATTAGGATTCAGAAAAAAAATGTAATTTACGAACGTTTCTGCAACAAATGTATAAAGTATATGAAGTGCAGCTGTTTTAACAATTTATTTAAACTTCACAAATGTTAGATGTGAAAATTCGACTCAAGTGACTAATTCTTTAAATATCCGCGTTGAAAATTTTATAATCGGATAATGACATCCATGTGAAAAGTATTATTTTATCTAATTTTCGCGTATTTCGAACACAGATACGGTCGTCGCCGCCACGAGCAGCTCGCATAGTGATTAAACATTCTTTAATTCATGTTTTGTTTCTTTTCCGGCTAGAAGCTCATAAATTGTCTGAATCACCCCCTTAAAAATAGCAAATGTTTCCTTACCTATGTTTACAGCGTAGTCTAATTTAAGACTTCGAGGTTTCTCGATGAATTTAAGATCTGTTTTTCTTACTATACTTATCAATGGTTTCGGATTTGCAAATTCTATGGCAGGAAGTGTAAATACATCTGTTTGTTATAATGTAGACATAATCTTTTCATTATAATAAACTATCAAAAAGCTGATCTTTGTGAGGACTCGCGTAGTTTTTCAACGGGTAATATTTTTTAAGGTTTTTTAATGATTCTGGTGGTCATCTAGCACTAAGCAGATTAACTACGATGTGATTAAGTATTGAGTTTAGTTCTGTTGCAGCGATGTTAACTCTTTGGTTTTCTAACAGATTTGCACTACAATAACAGTAGATATATCCAATTAATACAAAAAAGATTGAAGAAAAGAAATTATATTTTTTTGACAGATAACACATCTAGATATTAAGTTAAATTGCTATGTTAAAGCACAAATCTATAGGCGTGATAGTTTTTCAGTAAAGTGTGCCACAAAATGCTCAGGTTGTCGGAGTGTTAGGGCCCGCTTTGCTCGCCTTAATTACTTTGGATATTTCAGCTTCGTTGAGGTTTTATGAAAATATAAAACATATGTATTATGATTTATTGATCATGAATGTTTAAGGACCAACACTAAAATTAGTCATTTGTAATTAACTCAGTATTTGTACTTAGGTTATCAGCAACATACGGTTAGCACTTAAGTGTTATTACCAGTCGAGGTAATATCAATAAAATGCTGATGAAAATGTTGTATTAAATCGATAAAGAATACTGATAAACTGCCAAAAAGTTAATACTATGCCTTTACTTTATCTTTTTTATAAAATAATTTTGATTAATTTGCATTTTTTTTGTTTCACTAGTGTACACCAAATACAAAACATTCCAGTTACCTCATGCTGGGACAACCCTCGCAATAACAAGCTTGGGTATTATACTTAATTTTATTAGTCTATAACTTAAAATTAATAACTAGTATTATATATTAGTTTTCGGTGATATCACACCAATATGTCTGAAAGAAACATTGATGTGATGCCACTCCATAATTTAATGTACTAATTTACCCTTAACACATAATATTATATATTATAAACACATTATGAATTCTTATTTCTACAATTTTACAGAATAACAATACTTATATAGAAATGTATAAATATTTAAACGAGTCAGTTAAATAATTGACAAAAACACAGAGTAGGACTTACACCTCATTTGTGTATTTCGACAATTAACAGTTAAATTAACGTAAAAAAACATTAAAACGTTACACAGAATATAAAAATACATAGCACCAAATAGGAAATATTTTGGAACCTTTCATAATGCTTCATTTTACATACATGTTGGATGGGATGGTACTTAAAAAAACAACTACTTTCAACGCGGTTGACGTTTACATCCGTGGTACGGGTTTTTAATCTCACACGCGGTTCACGGATATATCCGTGGGGCGATGTATCAATCACAGGTTGCTAGGAATAGTTAGCTTCTTCGAATATTACTGTTTACTGTATATATTCTAAGAATTATGTGACAGTAATTAGGCCTTCAAAGCAAATCACGTATATTGGCGAGATTGTTTGTATTTTCCAAAAAAGTCTACATTAGGAAGGTTTATAGAAAACTGTATCTATACGTATAGTGTATAGTTTTATTTACAAAATTGTGTGGTTATACCGAATTGGTATACCCAAAGAAACATGTTGATAGTAATACTTTCTTTTTATGATTTTACTACAAATATCGAAAAAGCGCTGCGTATAGAACTAGCGTTTGCTATAAATCCCCGTGTGGAAAGTGTTGAAACTTAATTTATGAACATATATTTCTGGCAAGTCTAAGTAATGTTATGAAATTTTGTACGTACCCATTATAGTCCTGGAACAAAGAAAATTTACTTTTTTTGTCTCGATTTACTACATCACTGAGGGGTCAATTTATAAAGATATATTAACGCAAAGATAAACGATACAAATCGTTAGAAGACTATAATTGTCATATTATGAAGATTATTATGAAGGCTGTTTAGGTCAGGTTTACTTTTTGAATCACTATTTAAATTATTGGTATTTTTCTAAACATTCATACAGGCACCGTTCGTATTATTTGCAGTTGTTTATGATTACATATGCAACCACGGGATAAACTTTTTAGTACGATTCAGCCATATAAAATACATAACGATGATCATACAGTACATGTTTGTTTGTAGAAGTAACAGCTCGTTCTCTATATTACTTCGATGATACACGAGTGAATAAATATATTTCAGATAGTTAACTCTTATCTACTGATAAGTCTATCCTATTTACAAGTATGTGGAGGTCATAATTATAATATATACGCAGTATTAGTTTATTATGTGTGTAACAAGCAAGTATAATCCACTTGAGGTGCCGGATTAGAATTGGACGCCGCCTTGTGATGATGATTGTATTCCAGTAGGAGTCGTTAGAAGCGATGAACGGAAATAATACCAGAGGATGGGCCTGCGCACCTTCTGAAGAACTGACATCTTACAATGCGAACTCAAGAGGTCTTTGATCAACAGTCGACGTTTTGTCTGTTGATGCCATGTGAAGCAAATATAAACTTTATTGGACTTTAATCATAATATGCTCTTAGAAACAAATCAACATGAAGTAAGTGTTGCGTTCGCAAGAATTGGGCTCATGACCTGTTGCATTACAAATTTCATAATCCAGTTGCCAGAGCTATTCACTGAGCAAATATGTAATAGTCAGTCACAAGGAATTAATACAAAGGGATTTACCATGGAAACACAACGCGTAGGTAGCTTTATGAGCATGTTTTAATCTTTCGGCTACATAATAAAGAACTACGGTTCTCTGAATACTGCAGCGAAAATTCGAGTAACTGAACATTTCTCTATATTTTTAAGTGGAAATCTGTGGTCTCTGCCTACCCCTATGGGAGAGAGGCGTGATGTTATGTATGTATGAAAGTTACAAATGATATGATTTGAGTGTAAAGTGCCCGTGCTTGTAGTGTTTTTGCAAACAAATTACACAAAACCGTAATGGAGCAACTTATCAGATCTGTCACTGAGTAAAAAAAAACAACTGGTTTTGTTTACAGTTATTGTAGCAATATATAGGTACATAATTACTACAAGTTACCTATTTTATGAGTGACTTTAAAGATAATCAAATATTAGAAGACAGTACTATGATATGAAAGGTATGAGAAAGAATTCACTATTTGGTTAGCCTTATATTCGGAAAGATGGTAATTACTGTATATTTGGTAGTGTTTAACCTTGTTCATCGAAATACAGCGTTCGAAACGAGTAATAACTAGTTAGAATCTTATCTAGTAGGTATATGTTGCGTTATAGAGGTTTTAGTTAATAATATTTTTTTTCTGGCGTTATCGCACTCATAAAATTTAGCCGTTGTTATAATAATTAGATAGTTTTTTCCTTTTTACTTAAATGTATAAAATTACATTTACGTAATATAAAATTAACATGTTACATAGTTACACTTATTTTTGATAAACTATAGAATGATACTGAGATAGAAATACTTAGATTGATATTTATTACGATGATTTATTGTAATTAAATTAATTGTTATCAATTTCTATATTTTTCCGTACAATAAATAATCCTTCTTAGTGCGAATCAACTAACTTTTGGATTAAAATAACCAACAGTAAAATATTACGTAAATTCTTTAGCAAAACATTCCATGATTCGTTGCAAGTCTTCTTTTTAAAGTTTTATTTGGGGCGAATGTTTATAGTAGTATGTCAACAAGGCTTATTTTTTTGTTTATAGAACTTTGCCTGCAATGAATTTTATAAGTACCTATATTTATCGAGTTTCAGTATGGATAGAATAGTATGGTATATATTTTTAACAATAACGTCAATACTTAATGCACGTAAACTGGAAACTTATAACTCCATGGCCGCATGTTTCTTATTTGGATTAATTACCTCAAGTGAATACTACAAAATTTCGTCTTTGTCGTTTTTAACAAGACAGTAAGAAAAAACCGGCGTTGGTTTAAATGTCATATATGTGTACGCCAAGCTTGCGATAACGCAAATACTTAAGCCAATGATATTTAGCCAAGTATAGAAACATTCTTCGGTTATCACCATTCCAACGTATATAATAATAATATTCTTAAAATTACCTATGATATTAGTAGTCAGATCACTGTTGTAATATGTGCACAGCATTGTACTGTATGATAAAACCACGCCCATGACACAGGCCAATATAAAATTGCCCATAAATAATGGGTCCTTCCAAAGTACATAATTAACCGACTCGTACAATTGACCCGATACCCATGCCAAAAACAAAACAGGAATAAACATAAAATATGAGTCGTAAAACATCAATCCATATATGCCTAAACCATCCTTAGCGTCCAACAACAACTTCATATACACTACATTACCAGCCAAGAATGCGTCATTGAGTAAGACTAGAATGAAACTGGTCCCCGACAAAGTTAAATTATCACTTGCTGCCAGTAGAGCACCTCCAACTATCGCCATAACACTAGTCTGAACGGCGCAAGATGCTTTAATTCCAAGGAGGTGTTTTTCCAAAACCATAGTCATAAGTAAAGCTAAGCGTCGCATAGCCGTGACCATATCTAAATTTAGTTCCTGCGTAATGCTAAGACCAGAGGACATGTTCCCAAGGAAAAGAAGAGGAAGTGGCCAGATTCGACGCGTGACATCGATGTTCAGCGATGGAAACTTCATTAGGCGCAAGTTCCTCCCAATCCACAGAACTACTATTGTCACTGCCATTTGAACTAGCCCAAACACATGAAAGGCCTGGAAATAATATGCTGTTAGCACTGTTTCGTTCACCACTGTGAACATCAGCGAGAAAACACCAAAGAAAATAGCACTGAACACCTTCTTGATATAAACTTGGTTTTCGGCTTCGGTAATCATAGGATTTGACATGGTTCGATGAAAAATATACACTGAGAGAATAAGGATGCACCCCTTCTTAACTTCAAGCTGTATACGTGTTTAAAGCTTCCTGGACATAAATAAATTTAAATGTAGAATGATATTAACATATTAATACAATCGTCACTGAAAAAATAAACTACTTTATACCTCATAGTATCGATTCTTACACAAAACTGAACGCATTTGATTTAGATAAAGTAATCATTACAATAAAGTGTGTAAAACTACAAATAAAAATGTTAAGTAACTAATATAGGTAGTTTTTACAACCGCACTCAAGTACATAAATTTCATATATATACGTAACTACGTACCTAGTATGTACCTATTAATTTTTTGCGCAATCAATATGCCTTTAAGAGGTTTCTCAATGTTATGAGGTAAATATTGACTCTTACATGGCAATCAATAATGTCATGACAACGGCCTATTAACTGGTTGCATACAATAATAAAAACTCATACTTAGAACCCAATTTTATCAGTTAATAAAAGCCTATCGGAATAGATTGCGCATGTATTTTTATAGCATAGATTGATAATCTCATGGTTAGTGTATGTAGCAACAAGATAGTCCAGCTGGTAACCAGTAACATTACCTTTAAATTTTAAGGATCATCAGTTCAGAACGATGTTATATAATATAATATGGCGTGTCTGAATCAAGTCAGTCTCGTAGCAATATATAAGGGAAAGAAATCTCTGTCGACTACAGTCAGTTCAATTTGCACGTCAATTATTCGTGAATCTTTCTGATAGTTTTAATATAACCTTCCGATGCGTTAAAAATAATGAGAAAATACTTTCATCAACGTTTATACGGATTAATCAATTATTATTTTGTTTCTTACTGTACCCATCAAAGTGTCAAAAACATATTAATGTGTTCGCTATCATAATTTTAAATGCACTCATTTCAAAATAATGTAATTTTTTTAAATATACGAGTAGGAACTATGGAATTAAAACTAACGATACATTACACAAACATTTTTAACAAGCGCACGACTACATGGTACCTACAACGAATTCTTATCGCGGCATGCATGATCATTTTTTTTAAACACGTTTATAACATCGAGATAATATTGATTTTAAATAAACGCGTTTTAGATAATTAAATTCATTCGATAAGCACGTGAAATAATTGCGAAAAATTTGTAGAATACACCGAGTTAAACGGATCTATGTGCTCCATTATTGTTTTGTTTGAGCCGGAATTGAATATATGTATTTCTATTTATATCTTTAGCTATATTCATTAATACTTCTGGAAATATTTAAAAATAACAATGTTATTTCTTATTATGTATCAAATGTCTCTTTGTAAAGCAAAACAAGCACGAGACAAAACATGGGTACAATGTCGCCGGGTGGAAGGGAGTATGCGATATGCATTGACAGGGGACTCCTGCGAAGGCGGTTCAAGGCATGAATCCTGCCACGGGTTAGAGCTCCGCCGCATTGTCATAAAGCATTTAGCGAATGCTTATCTGGCTAGCTACCTCACTCAAGTAGAAAATCTGTCGCCAAACACCTAACAATGTGATCCGTCAGCAGTCCTTTACAGTAAAATTACAAGCACATGAGACTTAAAATAACGGCACAGTAAAGGCAGAGGTTATCGTTTAACATAAGTGGGCCTTGTGTTCGTACAGTCACAATCTAACATGAAAAAAAAGTTTTCACTTTAGATTTATACTGATAGCATCCTCGACCACTTACCAACATGTGAGATAATGGTCAAAGGCTAGCCTATCAGTTATGAAAGAAACATGTAACACCGTCATTAATTTCACGGAAATCAGATATCACGAACAGCTCATTAGTTAAATTGAGTAACAGAATAAAATGCCAAAAGTGATAGAACAACGTTTTGCAGCCTTGACTATTAATTGAGCATGATGTTCCGAGTTGTTACTATACACTTTGCAAATGATGACTGGTGAGTATTTTTTATGCCAGCATTCATTATTTTATGAGTCGTGGTACATGATATATATAGTTTTAAATTTTGGTTAGCTTATTTTATCGTAGGCTGGTATACTTATTTTCGCTACCAAAGCGCATACACAGCACATTTCGGTCGTTTCGAAATTCATATTTATTTTATAGTTGCGAAACCGCTTATTTAGAACATATAATACAACTCAACGCTTAATAGATGAGATTTTTTTAATATACACTTTCCTGGTGGATACTTTCAAGAAGGAAACTCTGATATTCATTAATTTGATACCAAAGCTCAACACTGAAGCGTTTTTTTTGGTAATTACTAATTTTAAATGTAGATACGCACGATGTGTAATATAAAATAAATAACTAAACAATGTTCGCAATACAATGTCGGTTGCAATAAAGTTAGTCATGAAACGGGATCAAATCAAAATCAGTGATAAAAGATAATTAAACTCCGGTACCTAACGATCTTTTGCGAACGTTGCAGTTGTATATATTTTCAAGTATATGTGCGAAATCCAGCATAATAAGCATACCTACTGAACACCAGCGTGTATAGTGACGTCGCGTCGTCAGTGTTAGGTCAATGGACAATTTAAAAAGATTCGTGTTTGATTTCGACATTAGTATGTACGGGATGGTAGCGCGAGCTATGACGTCACAAGACTTGGAAAATGGTATTATAGTTTACAAATATGCTGCCACACTGTGTGATCGGACTTTTCAATTAAATAGATAAAAGACACTTATTACAATGACATAACATGATTATGGCTAGGATACAGGTCATAAACACTATAGTATCATTGTAATAAATATAATTTATATAAATGACTGACACATGTGAAATCAAAGAGCGCCTCAATGATATTTTGATTGATTAGATATTATCACAGGCTAATTAATATTAGACAGGTTGTAAAAGCATGTTTTTTCCGCATGCTTGCTGTCTTCGTATACTTTTTTTCAACATGTTTATTCCATATTTAATATCCACGCACAAACAATCTATATACTTCATTAAACTAAGGGAACACCACCTTCAATCCCTCCACAGACCACACACATTTTCTTGATCACTGTTCTTTACCTTTTCCTCAAATCGTAACACACATTCTTTACATCTCAATGCTTATCTGCTATAATTTTGCTCAAGTTTCAATAATAAACAGTCTAAAGATTTGCCGAGACATAATTTTATTAATATTATAATTATGACTTCAAAATGTAGGCGCGACAAATCGTGATAGTTTTTACTATATTTTCGTATGCACTAAATAACATTCTTAGCTTGACTGAGGATAGAGGGTGTCCCTCAGTATTTATAATAGTAGACCCAATAGAGGCAAGGTGAATGTATGTGCCGACTGCCGATGTAACCCATGGCTTGTTCATCATTCAACAAAGAGACAACATGAGAGCGAGCTGCACGTATTGAATCAAGTCATTTGTGCGATAGAGATATCGCTATACAAACATTGTTGTTTCGTGATGGCCACGGTACGAATCTTAGTATCAATATTTTAAGCTTGAAATAATGACATTGGTGTTCCATAATAGTTTTTAAAAGGTTGGAGTTTGGCCCGAGGACTCTTCTGCGCGAACCACAAACTTTTTATACGGATGAACTGTTATGTCCTACGGTGAAGAATTCTCAACACTATGTTTTTTTCAAGGATCTAAATATTTTGGATTACTTAAATGACTCTTACTTTTATTAACTTTGCATTAATCATCTTGAAACACTGGTTATGATGGTAATATTTCTATCAATCTTATACAAATAATATTAGGCTTGAAACTCAACTAATCTAGACGTTTATATTATTTGTTCGTTTCATCGAAATGGTGTAAGCACACGACAAAAGTGCATCTAGATTAAATAAAGGCTTTTAAAAATATGGCGAAGCGGCAAACCACAGACCCTAATAAAAAGTCCATACTCATTATTTAACTTTAAACTGACTACTAATATAGTAACAAAAATTATTGTACTTACAATAACTATTCTATGTGTATTACAAAAAAATAACCAACATGAATAGTTTAAGACATTCCATGATATATAAATTATGTATCTACCTATCAAATCTATAACAATTTGAGAAATGTGCTGTAGGACCAATAAGAAGGTATTATTGATATAAACTTTTTGAGAAGACTCACGATTATACATAGTAGTAACTCGTTTACATCAAAACATATAATAAAGTATAGTCTGGTTTTTAATTCGAGATCAAAAATGTAAACAAAGAAATGTCAATATATGTCATTGTCAAACTGATAGGTCAGGGTGTTCAATAGTTTTTCTTCAAAAATATTCTCACAAGTGTGGCTATTAAAAACAAAAAAATCTCACACTAATTTTTTCAGGCTTGAATATATGCGCAAATATGTACTCGCATATAAAAGTGTTTTATTGTTTCATAATAATGCAATAAATTATAGCATTAAATATATTTTTTACATGAAATGCTCCATCCGTTCCCAAAATTATGAAAAATTACAAGTATAGATCAAAAATGTAAACAAAGGTGTTAACTTAACACCTTTGTTTACATTTTTGATCTCTAATTAAAAACCAGAGTGTAGTAAAACAATGTTAAAATCTTTGTTTTTAAAAATTTCTTACAATTATTATCATGATTGTTGTTTTAAAACTATTATCAACACTTTACGCCCTATAAGTTAAATCCACAACACAACGAACGCATGATGCTAAATCATAAATTTCAATCTGAAAGCTAACTTTATGACTGTACTGGAAAGAGGGCAAAAGTACAATAGCAATGTGACGTGTAGCAAACTTTGTTATACTGGACACAATTGGCATACTGGACCCATATTACTATAACGGTCTTATGTAGTAACGGCTATCTCTTTCAATGTGAAATTAGAATAATGCATAATATTATTTTTATAATTATTTTCAATATGTACATATTTTTTTTTATATATTTAATTATGATCAAATTAGCTTTTTTCATATAATATGTAGGTCGCGTCGCGACAACGCCGCCGCTAAGCTCGCGTTTTTGGACTCTTCTTTATGACATGAATAGTCCTTCAGACCAGGGGGAAAACTTCACAATAGCATTTGAAAATTTAATGTACTAGATTGAGTAAAGTACCTAATTCTAAGATTATATTCAAGTCATTTCTTATATTGCAGTGCGCGTCTAGCGGCCCTCGAAGCTTACTGCTCGAACACCGGTCGGAGATTACGACCAAACACCGTGTGTGCTATCCAGTTTATTTAGTTAATACATTTCTTATATATATTATCTGGCATAATATAACTTTAACAAATCTATATATTACAGTAATGCAGCCACACAAGTTTAACTATATTATGAACTATATAAGGATATTATATTGCAACATCATTACATACATGTATTAAAACTTTGTATAATTTATTATTAGAACTATAGTTTTGACGACAAATTGTGGTTGCAACCCTAGGTGCAATTATTTTTGCGACATTTTAAATAGTAGGAATGTATTTTAAAAATAATATAGTTTTGTGGGCATCATAGTTATGATAGTAAAACAACTTATGAACTGTACGTACAGATTATATTATGTACAGGTCACTTTTATTGTAATATTTATATACAATTTAAAAAGTTACAAAAATAATTGCACTCAGTGTTGACTAACCATAATTGGTTGTCGACTTATATATACAAAGTTGCGATATTTTGTAATAAATATCATTTTTATGTATTACAAAATTTTGATCACATGTTCTTGCAACTTTAGGCACCATGTCATTTTTGTGTAATTCTACGTGTATATACAACAGGATGTAGAAGATCCATGAAGTTATCATATACAACTAAATTCAAATAATGTTAACATTATGAACTAAATATGGTGCTGATAGTTATTTTCAACAACTACCTGATTATCTACCTGACTTATAAACTATGAAAATTGTTATAAGAGTTAATAAATGTTGCTATTTCTCAAGACATGGTGGGAATTATATATAGGAATTATTTTTCAATAATTAAAAAGGATATATTTATTTATGCATAATATGTATACAAGCATACTATCAGAAATTGTTTCCTTGGATGAGTTGTAAAATCAGCAATGAAAATTGTTATTAGAATTAATAAATGTTGCTATTTCTCAAGACATGGTGGGAATTATATATTAGAATTATTTTCAATAATTAAAAAGGATATATTTATTTATGCTTAATATGTATACAAGTATACTATCAGAAAACTGTTTCCTTAGATGAGTTGTAAAATCACCAAGTATATACCAAATATAACTAGGCAAATTCTATAAAATTAGGTAACTGGATTAAATTAAATTGTAAAAAAAAATTGCTATGATTTTAATGTGGGTCTTAATGAGAGAATATAATATACCTATGTGAAACCAAAAACTTGTGGTGTATTTGAATTAACATTTGAATGAACATTGCATTATTACAATGGCAATGTGTCAACGTTGATGCAAACATACTGCATTTATTATGACAAACGCCATAGCAAATATAACTTTTTAATTATATTCTTAGACTTGCCATTGGCGAGAACTTCAAAATTAAAACAGTATTATTCCACATTTGTACAAAATTTCTATGTTTGCGCTCCTTGACCATTAATATTTTATTTAACGGGAGAAGCTTCATTCGCTTATGGAAGAGGGCCAGCCTATCCCAACAATAGTTTCACATATTCTAATTAAGATATTAAACTAATGCCTGATTACATAATGTTATCCAGAAACATAATATGTAATATATTAGATGCTTTTCTGGGTATACGTCTATCTTTTAGGGGATTTCTGTAAGTTTGTAAATAAACGATGAAACAGATCTACGTCAAGCTTATTGAAAAAATAATCTTGTTCATAGTTCAATTTAGTTTGGCTGCAGATGTCACTCTGTCCCCTTAATATGTTTAAACAATAAAAACGAAAGGATAAAGAGCTATGACGCATTCACTACGATGGTTCAATTGGCAGAGTATGTCCCGTCTATAGAGACGAATGGCCACGAGTACTAATACCATTCGAGATAAAAATAAAAAATAAACCTTAAGTTGTAATTATGTAAGCTTATTCGCTTAGCAGGCGTTAACACAACATTACAATGTTAGAGAAGTTAAAATTCTAGAACATATATTTTCAAGTAATTATTTAGTGACAATAATAAGATCGCAGATCTTTGGTGTACTTATTATCTTCTTGTGATCAGTTAGCATTATCAATGACAATACACCTTTCTATAGTTCTTATTACATATATACACATCCTCACTCTTTGTACCCAGAATTTTACCCACCATAAATAATAACAAATTGTTGTCACTCCCTGAATACCCTGTATACTATATTAGATCACATCTCCTTAGCTACGGCTGTGTAGTGTGGTAGCCAAGAACAAGTCTGGTGACTACAATAAGGAAACTTCAGCTAACCCAAAGATTGGCTTGCTTGTTGCATTAGCGCCTGTAGAAAATTTACACCATCAGTTCCTCTTAATGCGATCCTGTGCTTGACGCCAATACATGTTCAAATACAGCAACAGAAGATGGCGGCAGCCCTAAGCATAAAGTCTACAGGCCAGTGTATAGGCACGGGACAAATCACAAACCATGGTCGTATACTAGAGAGGGCCACAAAAACAATACCCGAATCAAGGTAACACACTGACAAAACACCTGGTACCTTGAAAATAAGAAGTTGAAGCAGGCTACTGAAAACAGCGTTGCGGCAGACATATGATATCAACATCATAAAATATTTACGACAGATGGCGAAAAACAAAACAAGTGGATTGATGGCTGTGATTACTACTCACCCGAACTTGGAATCTTGGACTCAAAAGGCCTGTATAAGACAACAACGGTAATGCAATCAGAGGCAATGGGTCCACTGCTACTGCGAGGGCATTGTCACGTCTAGAAATAACACCCAATATAGACAGTGATCATAAGGATAAGTTCCTTCTTTTCACTACAGACAGTGCGGCACTAATACACACACTGAGAAAACTAGTATCCTGGTCCAAAGTATTTACAATTACAAAGTAATGATAACATGGATGAAGGGACACATGTGCCCGTGTAACAACTTGGCAGATACTTTGGCGAAAAACTGAGATGATGTAACAGATCCACAAAACCTTTGGTGAATTACCAATCCTAGAGTATGCATTTCAAGTCTGGAGCCCCTATTTTGTGAAAGATATTCAACTCCTTGATAAGGTACAATGCAGCTTCACAAAAATATCACAACCTGTAAAACTACAGCTTTAAGAAGACTGTTTAAAATTTTTGAAGCTCACAAGTTTTTTAAGATTGCAAGGATCTAATCGAGACATATAAGATCGTACATGGTTATTATGACCTTCAAAATTAAAAAAAACTGTTTATACTCAATGACATATGTTCATCACCAAGAAACAAAAAAGTGCTCAGTAGTGATGACACTAATGGTCACGCATCCAAGTTATGACAGCGGTGGACATCACTTAACTTAGCTGATCGGTTAAGAATGGCTAAGCAAAATTTACAAATCTACAAGCGCTTCTGGTTTTCAAAGACTGCTGCCGCAACATTGACATGGTGGAGGGTATGCTAAAGCCATATTGGTGGGGTTCAAACTATGGACTTGCGGCACTGCAGTTAGCTATAACTGCTCAGCTATCATAACCTCTACAAGTACACTATTTATACAATATAATTTTTATTATTTTTCAATCACAA
The DNA here is from genome assembly GCA_963890685.1 of Plagodis pulveraria. NCBI lineage: Eukaryota > Metazoa > Arthropoda > Insecta > Lepidoptera > Geometridae > Plagodis > Plagodis pulveraria. The sequence continues at coordinate 6,855,941 of OY982949.1, read as the reverse complement.
AATTTATGATAATGATCATGAACATGTTATGTAGCTACAAAACTATGTAAAAAATTGGTAAAAATTTTGATACACTTAACCTTAAGTGACTCTTTTGCATGTTAACAATGCAAAATATCTTAATTTAACCACTGACTAGAGAGGTGATTATCGAAGTAGTTGTCTATCAGCCCATATTTAGAAATTATGATTGATCACTTGGTTGTACCACAAAACAGCCTCACTTCATAGCCAACTTTTTGCTCTTGTAATAATTACAAATTTAAACAGTTTGAATTCTGCCTATCTTTTACTCTCATTTTACAATTTTAATTGTGGGCACTGGTAGACAAGATTATAACCGTCTATTTTCTAATTATTTTTAATAAAATTTCATTCAATACCTATTCTCAAAACCCAATATTCTTTCCCTACCTAATTTCACTGGTACAAAATCATTATTCTCACAATTGTCTCTAATAAAATCCAAATATGATAAATTATTATAAAAAAAATACAAATATGGTAATCATTATGATAATATAACTTCATTCAACTTTGTTAGTACTTATAATAAAAATATTTACCTTACATTGATGTTCTTTTAAATTTATAAGTAGAATGATATTATATTTAACATTAAAATGTTTATCGGATCTGTATTTTATCCTTAAAAATATGTAAAACACATCAACTTCTACTATTTAATAAAATTAATAATTTTTTTTTTTGTTGTTCACTACACCTCATCAATTCAGTTTACATTTGGTGAAAAACATCATTTAGAAATAATGTCATATATGTGAAGCGGTAAGAACTTACTCTTACGCTTGCGATACTTGTGCAGGAGCTGCTATACTGTGTCCACTTTAGCATTATTGATAAGCACATATGCAGGAGCAGGCTTGCGCTTGAAGGTCACATAAGTATACACCAGGCTTCCTAGCACACTGATATTGAGGCCTACAAAGTTGAGCCAAGAGAAAACATAGTCGCCTCCAATCACCATTCCAAGATAGGTAACTAGAATGTTCTTCAGACACCCTATGATAGTTGTAGTCAGAGCACTGTTATACTGGGTGCACAACATCACACTGTATGATAATACAAAACCCATAACACATGACATCAAAAACTGTGTCAAAAACAATGGATCATTCCAATGTTCATAATCTGCTGATTTGTGCAAGTCACCAGTACTCCATGCCACTATTGTAGCTGGTATAATCATGAACAATGAATTGTAAAACATCAAACCATACTTGCCAAGCTCCTTAGAATCTAACTTCTTTTTCATGTAAACTCCATTAGCAGCTGTAAAAGCGTCATTGAGGAGAACAAGAATGTAACCAGTCCAGGAGAATGTAACATCATCAGCTGCAGCAATTATTGCTCCTCCCACCATTGCCATCACACTACTTTGCACTGAGCAAGATGCTTGCACTCCAAGGATGACTTTTTCTAAAATCATAGTCATGAGAATACTAAAGCGACGTAAGGCAGTAAACATAGGCAAGTTTAACTCTTTAGTGCCACCAAGGCCCGTTGCCATGTTGCCCAAGTAAATGAGCGGAAGCGGCCAGATGCGGCGAGCTACGCCACTGTCCAGAGGTGGGTACTGCACTAGCTGCACACGCCGTCCAATCCATAAAACCATGATAGTCGCCACCATCTGACCCAACCCCAGCACTTGGTAGGACGGGAATGAATAAGTTGTCAACACCGTCTTATTTACCACTGTTATCATAAACGATGACACAGCGTAGAATAAGGCGCTCAGCACCTTCTTTAAGAACTGCGCCTTATTTTCAGCATCCACTTCCTTTGGGTTCGACATCGTTCAGATTACGGGTTATTTCGTGTCGCAGAATTATTTAATTGTGTGAATGAAATTATTTAATATGTAGAAATTTTGCCAATATTTTTACACGCTACATGCTGTTAAATAATTGTGCTTACACTTCACATTGCTTTCATGGTCAATCGACTACCTAATTATTTACATTTATGAGTAAAATACCGCAAGTTGATGCAAATAAAACCTTGATTATACGGCGTAACTAGTGGCACGGCAAATTTTGACAATGACATTAATAGTCTATTAACAGATGACACACAGTACAGATTACAGACAAGGATGGGCTACGTTCCGAGGCTCAAAGTGTAGTTGTTTTAAACCTTTTTTTTTAGGGAGGAAATGCCCACTTCCGCCACTCCACGTGGAGGATGGAAGTGGGCATTTCCTCTCTAGGTAGGTATTTTATTTTATTTTATTTTCCTTTATTACAAAATCCACAGATCTTAAAAAAAACATAGATTTGCTTATTAACTATATCTTACATCTAATAACGGATTTACTTTATTTACATTATATACTTATAGAGAGCAGATATATATATTTTTATATAATTGTGTGATTGCGTGTAAGAAGGTGTACGTGTGTGCGTGTAGGGTGTCTGCATGTGTGTGTATGTAACCTATTTATCTGCAATTAAACAATTAATTTATTAGTCACAAGATTTTTAAATTGTTGTAAGTTATTATTAAATATGTCGATTGAGCTAAACTGTTCGTTATACGTTTTTAGAGTTCTATATGTAATTGAGTTTTGGTAATAAATAGTGTGCGAGCGCGGGAGATTGAAAAAAGGATTATTTCTTGTGCTTCTTTTATGAACTGATGGGACTTGCAAACTCATAAAGTTTTCTAGAAGCTCAGTACTGTTTATCATTCCTACACAGTTTTTATAAAGAAACGTCATATCCAAGAGTGTTCGTCTGTCATGTAAGCTCAGAATGTTATGGAATTTGCAAGATTCGTTATAGTCAACATACATATGATGTGTGCGGTAATTAAGATGTTTTACGAATTTTATTTGTATTCTTTCAAGATCTTGTGTGTATTTTAGGTAATGTGGGTTCCAGATACTAGTACAGTATTCTAGAACGCTTCTGACGAATGAAAAATATAGTACTTTGAGACACATATTATCATAAAAAGGTTTGCTGACTCGTAAAATAAAACCTAGGTTCTTATATGCTCGGTTGGCAATGTCAGATATGTGATCGTTAAAAGATAACTTGCTGTCTAAGAGAACTCCAAGATCTTTAACTAAGTCAGTCTTGTTGACGGGAGTGCCAGCAATATTATATACGTATTGTATCGGTTTTCTCTTCCTAGTGAAAGTCATACACATACATTTATTAATATTTATAGTAATTTTATTTTCTTTATAGTATAAATTAAGTTTATTTAAATCATTCTGAAGCTGATCGCAGTCGGATATAGTTTTGACATTGCAATAAATTTTAGTGTCATCTGCGTACATTAGGTATTTGGAGGACTTGAAACATTTACCGACATCGTAGAGGTATGCTGCATAAAGCAACGGAGAAAGGATCGATCCTTGGGGGACGCCTGAGGGGATGTCCATAAAATCAGACCGATGTCCACCAATAACTACCGCTTGACAGCGGTTGCGAAGGTAGGATTCCACCCACCTTAGGAGATCCCCACAAATTCCCAGCTCCTGGAGCTTTCGAAGCAGAATGTTATGGTCGACGCGATCGAAGGCTTTTTCGAAGTCAGTGTAGATGACGTCGACTTGCGACCCTCCGTCCATACCGCGCAACACGTCACTGGTAAATATAGCGAGGTTAGTATTGGTCGAGCGACCCCTGATAAAACCGTGTTGTTGCTCTGGTATATTTCGACAAATGAAGGGATACAGATAGTGATGCGCAGTTTTTTCTAATAGTTTACTTAAGGTGTTAAGAATCGATATTGGCCTATAATTTTCTATTGCAGTTTTAGTGCTTTTTTTATGTATGGGCAGTTTTCCATATTTTCGGAAAGTATCCTTCACGAAAACAGCGATTGAACAAAATAGCGACATGTTCAGCTAAAGAATTAGCGCGATTAGTATAGAAAACAGACGGTATCTTGTCACTTCCGGCACCTTTATTAGGATCTGTATTTTTAAGAAGCTTCTTAACAAATTGTTCATCCACATGGATAGTATGTAAGGTATCAGTACTGGAGACGGAGACGGCGCCACAGTTTATGTTTGAGTGCGACGAGACTGAACTAAAGTTTTTACAAAAGAAAAAATTGAAGGATGAACATATTTCTTTATGCGTGTTTAATGTTTGATTATCGTAGAACATTAATTTTGGGTAGTCAGTGTTCTTTTTTCTTTTAGATTTAACGTACGACCAAAATAGTTTAGGACATAATTTAATTTTTTCTTGAGAAAATTGTATATAGTTTTTGTAACAACGATTTTCTAATATTTTAACTTTTGCTCGTAAATATGAAAACGACTGATATTCAAGCTTATTTGTATATTTTTTCCAATTCATGTGTGCCTTTGCTTTTTCCTTAATTAATCTGATTAATTCACGAGTATACCAGGGTGGATAAATATGTGTTTGTGAGACATATACCTGCGGTACATGTCGGTCTATAGCACTATTGATGAGAGTATAAAAAATATTCACCGCTTCTTCAATACTGCAATCTCTAAGCAATTCCTGCCAATTGTTATTAGAAAGATGTTCGTTCAAAGCCGTATAATCAGCATGTCGAAACAGGCGCTTTATGTACGGTGCAGTTTTAATAGACGGTATTAAAATATCTGTCGCATCCATGATTACCGCGGGATGGTAACTGATGTCTTCTTTGACTAATGGAAATGTAGACTTCTGCAGTCCTAGTGCAAAGTTTGCAAAAACCAGGTCTAAAGTGTTATGATGCGAGTTAACTAAGGTATTGTATTGATCGAAACCTATATAAGACATTTTATTAACTAAAATTGATGCGCAGTTCTGAATATCAACAGGACCTTTTTTTAAGATTATCGGATCGCCCGATGTCCAACGGATACAAGGTAAATTAAAATCACCGGCTAACATAATATAATCATTTGGGTGTTCGTCGATAATTGAAGATATTATGTCGAGCAATTTAACTACGCGTGAAGGTATAGATCTATCCGGAGGCAGGTAAACAACACCAACGTGAAGATCGCGGCGGGAGTGGGAGGGCCCCGGGCGGGGTCCACTTGCCGCGGGTGCGAGGTTCGAGGCGAACGCAGTGCGCGGCACAGTCACCCACACGCACTCGAGGTCGTCACGCTGCCACTCGGGACGCGCGCGCGCACCCATCCGCGCCTCGCTCAGCACAGCGACATGACACCCCCGCCGAGCGAGCCCCTGTCTCTCCGGAACATCTCGTACCGAGGGCTGCACAGCTCTGCGTCGAGTATACCGTCACAGAGCCATGTCTCGGTCACCAGGATGAGATCGGCGTCGCAAATGAGTGAATTGTTATAGAATTCGTTTGTTTTCGTTCTTAACCCGCGTACGTTTTGATACAAAATCGTTAATCTATTTGTGGAACCCATTGTGAATGTGGACTATAGTGAAACTTATAGTGCAACTTATAATAATTATCGTACGATTCATGTACAGTGATCGAAATGAGCTCATGACAGTGAATTGAGTTAAATATTTTACTGTGTCTGTAGAAATTATACAGTTGACGTACGAGAGTTATGTTATAAACAAGTATATTTAATAACTGAGCTAACGAATTCAACTCAATCGCCATTCTTGTTTGTTGATTTAACGAGTGCAGATAGTAGTTATGTAAGTTTAAATGTAAAGCGATAGTAGTTATGTGTGTTTTTGCGACTATTTGTTTACAATATGTGTGTAATGTGTGTGTTAGTTTAAAAATTAGGTTTAAAATTATACGATGACAAATGTAATATGTGATTATTATGAAAATAAATGGTACCGATAAAATTGATGCAGTTTCTATATTTTGTCCAAGTCCGTCTTGCATAAGATGGGAATAGGAGATGATGTGTCCGTTTTTCTTACGTATATCCGACAGTTTTTTGTCCAGACGTGCTTGTAGTTGTGTTCTGCAGCTCTAGTTTTGCACGATCTGAGAAGCTGTTTGTTTTCCTTGGTCAGGTGCTCGTTCACAAAAACTCTTCTCTCTTCACCTCCTAGACTAAGCGCCTTTGTGGTGATGTTCCGGTTCTTCCGGGCAGCGGCCACGACGGCATCTTTGAGGGCGCGTTGCCTGAAGCGCGCGATGATGGCGCAGGTATGTGTGGGACTTGCAGCCACTAAACACCCCCCACCGTGAGCAGTCCTCCACCGAGGTGGGGCAAGGTAGGGTCGCGATAGCATTCACTATCTCAACCCAACGGTGGGCCCGCACCCAACTGGGCCTCCGCCCTTTGGGGGGGGGGGGGGCAACCTTGCTCACCAAGGCCGCCCTCCAGACACTTGGGGCCGTGCAATGCTGATGGAGAATCCCCTCCCCCGACTCTCCACCAGTGACCCCACTCTGGAGAAGGGAGGAGGCGGGCGAACTGCCACCTACTCGCACCCGTTCATCTTCGCCGGCGCGGATCTGCTCGGACATCGTATTCTCTGGCCCGCTCCGTGGTTTCTGCACCATTACCGCTTCGCAGAAAAAGACCACCGCCTTCCACGATCTCTCACCACCGAGCATGGCATTTACCACGCTCGGTAGAGTGAGATCCCCTCCTATGATAACCTCCCGGCTTGCGATCTGATGCAGGTACTTGCCGAAACATCCGTGTCCGGAAAGCACCTGCACCAATCGAAAGGTTAGCGACCAGAACCGTCGCCTCATCCACCTCCATAGGACCGGATGAATAGCCTCCACCGTCCACTGTCCAGGGACCGGCGGAGCCAGGTCCTCCGTTAACCGCCGCACTTCACACATCTTCCCACGTTGGGGGATCCCCCGAGCTCTCCTCGCTGCCACGAATCGATAAACTTCAGCGAGGATCTCAGCCTGGAGCTCCCAAAGAGAATCACCAGCTAGCACGCAGACTGCCGTCCAGGACACCGTCAGGTATCCGCGTATCTGTGTGTCGCGCTTTCGTCGCGACAAACTGCTGCGGACATTGCAGCAGGGTTTTATTGCCCCGGTAGAGAGCGTCCACCCAGACAGGTGCCCCATACAGGGCCATACTCTGGATCACTGCGGAGTATAAGTGGCGACAGTTGGCGATCGGGCCACCCACGTTGGGCAGCAGCCTACCCAGGGTGGTCACGGCTCCTACAACTTTTGACGCCAACTTGGCGAAGACCACCTTCCATCCAGTATGAGACCCCGATATCTTATCTGGGTCCCAACCAGAACCATGACCTCCTCCAGTGATACCCGTGTTCCTGGAGGTGGTTGTTTTAACCTACTCCAAGGTTCGGAACGACCCAGTTGATTTTTAACTTCAAATATCGACAATAATAAACTATGGGTGCTTACCATTTGAAGTTAGATTCGCTAAAAACGATCACACTCCCAAAAAGTTGTTCCACATGCGTCTTGGCGTTATTTTCGCCATAACCGCTACATCTAATGTCAAAAGTGACAGAAGTGGCAAATTTTAGTGCCATTCTTAGCGTTCTTATCCTAAATGGAACAGGGGATGACAGTTCCAAACGATCACGGTGATCATAACCATAGACGCAGAATGTGATCAAAATTATCGTAAATAACGTTCTTAGCGTCAAATGGAATATACCCTATATACCTTTGTTACTATTCTATAGTATATATAATGTTATCCAGAGTTGGATGCAGTGTGTACAGAGCTCACCCATACAATCTGTAGCCTATAACTAGATCTTTAATAATAATCTTATATTTTTACAAACGTTACTTTTATTTTCTTCAAGACACAATCAACAACAATAGGTAGTCATGGTAACCTTCACTAAGTATTACGTATATACACATTATCTATGACACTCCCCCTCACGATGACCTTCAGTTCTGAGCTGAGGTCTGAGTGACTCCTATCATTTTAAGCAACTTAGAAAGCCTTGGTTGCGGTAAGGCCTTTGGTAAAAAAATCTGCTTCCATGTTATCTGTGCCCACATAACGGATGGTTACCAGTTTTCTTTGGACACAGTCTCTCACAAAATGCTCCTTGATACTGATGTGTTTTGATCTCTTACCAGTCATTAAATTATTGGCTAACTTCTGTGCTGCCTGATTGTCATTGTAAATTGGAACTGTCTGTTGTGATACTCCAATGTCCTCTAATAAATATTTCAAATGTAGGGCTTCTTTCGTTGCCTCTGTCAACGCCATATATGCAGCTTCTGCTGTAGACAAAGCAACCACTCTTTGTTTCTTTGTTTCATAACTGACTAGACCACCACCATACTTGAAAATGTATCCGGTATATGACCGGCGGTCAAGGGTACACGCTGCCCAGTCGGAATCTGTCATTCCTATAAGTGGCAATCCTGATTTTTTGTATCTTATAAAGACATTCTTTGTCCCCTTAAGGTAACGTATAATTCTTTTTGCAGCTTGCCAGTGACTTTTATCATAACAGTTATTGTATTGACTTAAATAACTTACGGTGAACATAATATCTGGTCTTGTTGCAACTGCCAGATACATTAACGATCCGATTAGTTTTTGATATGGATAGTTTCTTTGAGTTGTGAGTTAGTATCTTTTTCTTCTTCATTTGTGTTTTTCTCTAACTTTAGAGCTGGTTCCATGGGCGTCGAAACTGGTTTACATTCTTCCATGTTAAAACTTTTTATCAAATTTTCAATATAAGTATCTTGTGTCAACGTCATTTCTCCCCCTACATGGGAGAATCGTATACCCAGACAATGATGGAGAGCACCCATATCACGTAATTCAAATTCTTTCTGCAATTTTGTTTTAACTTCTGTTAACAATTTTTCTGACTTATATGCCAGTATTAAGTCATCAACATAAATGTTGGCTAACAACTTCTCTCCTTCTTTTTCTAAGATGTACAAGCAAGGATCCACTGTAGAATTTTTAAATCCGATTTCTATCATTTTTTGATGTAATTTTAGAAACCATTGTCGTCCTGCTTGCTTCAATCCGTATATAGCTTTATTTAGTTGGCATATCCCATTATTTTTATATATGTTGATGTCTAGTAGCATTTCTTTTGCTCTTTTTGCTATTTCAATGTTTTTTCCATGTGCTGCAATAATTTTCAAATATTTTTCCAAGTTCTTCGGCTTTTTCATGTAAATTTGTTCATCTATATCACCGTTTAAAAATGCAGTACATACATCTAGTTGGTATAGCTTCATATCATTTTCCATCGCATAAGCAATCAATAATCTTATGGTACTCATTTTTGCTACTGGTGCGAATGTTTCCGTATAATCGACTCCTTCTTTCTGGTTGAAACCTCGTGCCACAAGTCGCGCCTTACATCGATCTATTTCTCCAATTTCATTGTACTTATATTTTAATACCATTTTACTATCGATCAAATTTTTGCTTTCATTCCTATGTACAATTTTCCAAGTTTTGTTTGTTACATGTGACTCTATCTCGCTTAAAATTGCATCTTCCCACTCATCACTATTTTCATCTATTTCACACAAAAATGATTGTTCAGTATCCATCTCATAATCTTTGTGCCATACCGGTGGGTTTCTCTGTCGTTTTCCATTACTGGAAGTAGTCGCATCAATTTCATTATCTATACACATGTCATTACTTATTTCAATATCTGTACACATTTCATTTTCTATTTCATCTGCTCCTGCAGTTGCATCTTCGAATATCTCATCGTTATTTATTTCCGGTTCTGGTTCATCAATTACTGTTCCATTCAAGATTTCTATACTTTCTAAATTTTCTTCTTTCGGGAAAAGTACTACTTTTATATCATTTTAGTCTTGTTTCTGTTCTTCTTTCATCTTGTTTTCGTAAAACATTTTTTCCAAAACTTTCACATCTCTACTAATTATGACATTTACTGTTTTTGGATTCAAAATTCTGAATTCCTTGTGATTTTCTGAATATCCTAAAAATATTCCAGCTGTAGCTCTGGCTTCAAATTTTCCATTTTTCTTTCCTTTGTTCAAAACGAATGCCTTAGCCCCGAAAATGTGAAAATGTCTCACAGATGGGATTCTTTTTACCCATTTTTCGAACGGAGTCGCATTATTAATACTGCTGCAAGGGCTACGATTTGCTAAGTAGTTAGCTGTATTTATGGCTTCGGCCCAAAAATCTTCTGTCATATTAGCATCAATTAACATACATCTGGCTTTATCAAGTAATGTTCTATTTTTTCTTTCTGCTAAGCCATTTTGTTCCGGCGTGTACGGTGCGGAAAGTCTCCTTTTGATGCCATTATCTTTCAAGTATTTGTCAAATTCATTGTTGATATACTCTGTCCCATTGTCACTTTGTAAACAAATTATTTTTTGTTTGGTGAACCTTTCAACTTCGTTTCTGTATTCCTTAAACTTTGCTAGGGCTTCGTTTTTAGTTTTCATAGTATATACTCGTGTATACCTTGAAAAATCATCGATAAATGTGATGAAGTATTTAGAACCTCCCTTTGATGGTTGTCTCATAGGTCCACAAACATCAGAATGAACAATTTCTAATCGTTCATTAGTTCTTTGCTCATTTTTAGGTACATTGAACGGTAGTTTTGTTGCCTTGCCCTTAGCACAAACTTCACAGTTTTTAACTGTATCATTCTTATTAAATTCTAAACCTTCTATGATGTTCTTATCCATGGCTATTCGCATTTGTCCTTCATTTAGATGTGCAAGCTTTCTATGCCATAGCTGCATTTTATTTGTTTCACAGTAGTTCACTTTTTCTGATATGTTTTCTGTGACATAGTATAAACCATCATCATTTCTTTCTGCTTTTAACAGCATTTCACCATTTCGCATATAACGGTTGCAATATTCTTTTTAAATAAGACTGTTGCACCTTTGTCTGTCATTTTTCCTACTGACATAAGGTTTGTAGTCAGTGAGGGAACATACAATGCTTCGGTCAATTGTAAATCAGGTCTTTTCTTAATATTAAGTTTTATAGTACCACTGCCTTCAATCTGTGTTGTACAGTTTTCTGAAGCTAACTTCAAAGATTTACTGTTCTCATTTTTTAAAATATTAAATCTATCTTTTTCGTGTGTCATATGTGACGTGCAGCCACTGTCTATACACCACTTATTTACTTTTCCTTTATTATTATTTGTATTAAGACATGTCTCTCCTGTACAATATAGGCTCACCTTTATTACTTTGGTCGACTTTTGACCAACATTCTTTCGCCTTATGTCCTTTTTTCTTACATTTGAAACATTCAACAGCATATTTCTTGCCTGTCTTTCGCTGTCTACTATATAGCACTTCTTGTTCAGAACTTTGTTCAGATGTATTAGCTATGTTTCGTCTAGCTTCAGCTTCTTCTACAATTTTATTTTTAAGTTGTCTGGATTTGGTAGATCATCCCTAGATTCTATAGCAATACGAAAATTTTCAAAAGATTGAGGTAAGCCATAGAGCATCATTATGCTAAGTAGGTCCTTATATATCGTTATGTCCATGTCTGCTAACTTATCGACTATGTCCATAAACTTATTCAAATGATCTACTATACTATCACTATCTTTCATTTTTCTCAATATCAATTCTTTCAAAAGACTTGCTTTCCGTGCAGGACCTTTGCTATGGTAGATACATTCTAGTGTGTCCCATACCTGTTTGCTGGTTTCACAGTTTTTAACTTGTTTCAACTCACCTGGTGAGATTATTAGGAATAACTCTGCCAGCGCCAAACCATCTTTTTCCAAATAGGTATTCAAGTCATCGCCTTCAATAGTTGGCCTTTTTGTAGTTTGCGTAACATAATTCCATAGACCTAGTTTTAATAGAAGAGCTTTAGCTTGTATTCGCCATGTATCATAGTTTTCTCTTCGCAATGGCTCGATATGTACGTGACTCATTTTTTATATACTCACGTGAATATGCCCATAACCTATTCTATAGTATATATATGTTATCCAGAGTTGGATGCAGTGTGTACAGAGCACACCCGTACAATTTGTAGCCTATAAATAGATCTCTAATAATAATCTCATATTTTTACAAACGTTACTTTTATTTTCTTCAAGACACAATCAACAACAATAGGTAGTCATGGTAACCTTCACTAAGTATTACGTATATACACATTATCTATGACAGTTACGCTGTTTGTTGGATATTTTTTTGGCGACAAAATAGAAAAACTTACACTATGATATTTGAGAAGCATAATACCACCGTTACCTGCAAAATTCAAATAATTGCCTCAACAAAATGTCAAAGTCATGTGAGTTAAGGTTACAACCTTTTAACGACCCAACACTCTACTTTATGGTTGTGAACGACGTTAGTGTAGAAAAGTTGCACTCCGAGTGTGCTCTAACTAAGGTCCCGAACGCGCCCCTGCCTTCGGACACGAGTAATTTCTTACAAGTGTAACGCTTGTCAGTGAAGGTTAAGCGTCTTATAATATGTAAACTTAGCCGTTTTCGAACGGGCATTGAGTAACTCACGAGTAATGCCAAGACCCAATTGGAACAACTTTTTGGGAGTGCGATCGTTTTTATCTGTTTTGGCGAATTTAACTCCAAATGGTACGCACCCATAACTGAAGCCATGGATATGAACCCACGCAACCCATCCCAGTCGCCAGATTGATAATGCCACACCTGAATTGTTTTGAAAGGTACAGCGTCAGGCAGAGTTCTTGGAATAGTTGTTCGTACCAGGCATTGTCTCCGTCAGGAAAAAAAGGGCTGGCTTGGTCGTTTCTAGGTAGTAGTGCACATCGTTTAGGTAAGAGTGGATACTCCGGATGTTAGAGAAGTTTACTTTCAATGTGATCAATTTTTCATGAGATTTGAAATTACAGTTGTTAAGATTCGATGATATACTTTCAACTAACGACTTCAGAACATGAACAATAGTGATATAAGCAGCTACTAGAGAAGCAGCTAGGTGACTGGTGGGTGTGGGGTACGGAAGGAACCCCGGTCCTCCCTGGAAGCAACTGCTGGCATACACACCTGTCTCCTACTCCAGTACGAGAGTCCCTTTACACGATTACGCGCAGGATGGCAGGACAGCTTCCACGCGCGGAGGTAACACGTGATCCTCGGGTTCAAATCCCCAACTACACCGTGGATGGCTAGGGGTCAACCGTTACACCGGGTTTCCCTAGACCCCACGCCCACCCTTCACAACTGCAAACAACAGCCGCTCCCTAAAAAACATTCGGTCCCAAAGTATTCCCCGGTATAGTACATCATCTGAGGGGACTGGTTGTCCCGCAACAGTGGCGGAATACGTTGACACGAATGAAAATATTTGGTGGCACGCTTACACGGGAGGACGGTAACTGTTAATAAACCAAGCGGGTATACAAGGATGCCCTACCACCATAAATGGTTTCGTGTGGAGTTCAGTTTCTGACAGCACACAGGCAAAGTTTGTATGCTGTCAGGGACTGCATGGGATGTGGCGAGCATGCAATTCGAGCCATATATAAAATGGGTCCTAGGGAATCTGTGAGGGATCTTTTTAAAGAAATTGATATTTTAACTTTACCAAGTCTGTATATATTTGAAAATATTATGTATGTTCGTAAAAATTTGAGTAAATTTAAATTAAACAGTGAAAATCACGATTACAATACTAGGAATAAAGATAAAATAGTGGTGCCAGTTTTTAGATTAGCAAAGACAAATAAAAGGTCCTTCTTAGGTAATTGTGTGCGGTTTTATAATAAAGTTCCCAAACATATTACAACGCTCACAGAAGGGAAATTCAAGTTGCATGTGAAAAACATACTGATTAAAAAATCCTACTACACAGTTTCTGATTACATAAACGACAAAAATGCCTGGACAATTCCGCCAAGCTATTGCCTGTCACCTACATAATTTAAACAAATACTGTAATAACTCTATTATATAGTATGTATGTAACACAGTGTTAAAAGATGTTTAAAAGAATGGCCCCGAGTTTCTTGCCCGTTCTTCTCGCAGTGGCTCTATACAATTTATTTGCTGAACGTGGCAGTACAATGTAGAATATTTCAATACTAAAATTTGTAATTGACCTTCATAAGAGCGTCGTAGACGCCTAAATTGAATAAATGATTTTGACTTTGACTTTGACTTGATGCCTGCAGGCTTATCCCCCAAAGATTAAGGTTAGGTTTTTTTTAATCTATGTAAACAAAAACCAAGTAATGGCTATTTACTCGGAAAAACAATAGATTATTCCCAAGTATATGATCATAACGTAAACTATCTCGCACATTTCAGCAACTTTGCATCAAATCATTGTATTTGTATTTAATTACACAACACAGTCTTTTCGCCAATGTTTTGCAGTAATTTTGACGAAGCTCATTTATGACAGTCATCAATACCTTAGCTGACACATGAACATTGTTTCCTGCCACTTGCTTTTATTCCGTATTCCAAATCCGCTCAATTGGATTTAGATGATATGGGGGCAATCTGGAAATAGTGTTAACGTGCACTTTTGCCAAGGTTAATCAAATCTGAAGGTGCAAGTTCAGCCTTTAATGCCATTGTCGTCTAGCCATTTCTTCAATGTGTTTTTTTTATCATTAGCTCTGGGAGACTTGCTTATGCGTAAGAGTGATAAGATTCGCTTTATTTTTGATGACCGTCTGATATCAAAAGTCTCTTGTCAAAAAAGTGTCTATGTTTTTTATTACCTATATTTTTTATTACCTTGCTAGATGGAAATATTCAAAACTCTATAAAAAGGGATTGCGGCGCGGTCCAGTGTTCCCGCGGTGCGCTTTTGGCTCGGATTAGGCATTGTCTGTTACTGTGGGGGTGTTCCGGGTAAATGTAAAGGTTACTCAGGTAACCTTTACATTTACCCGGTGATTTCCGAAAAGGGAGCGCGGTGTGGTCCAGTATTGCCGCGGTGCGCTCTTGGCTTGATTAGACATTGTCTGTTACTATACTCAGGTAACCTTTACATTTACCCGGTGATTTCCGGACACCACTGGAGTAACTTTTTCATTTATCCAGTGATTTCCGAACTCGCCGAAATAAAAGATATTTTTACCTTTAAAGTAGCCCTTCACTGATTACTATACGGGGTGCGTATCTGCATCTATAAATGCATTCAAAGGTTTAAAATAGACAAAAAAAGTCACGAAAGACTAAAATCTTCACGAATCGTGCAGAACGAACGAATCATAATATCGTAAAATATGAAGATAAATATTCAAGCATAAACGTATAACTCATATGTGTCTAGTACTGAACTAAATAAAAAAAAAATACACACGCAACTTTTTTATCAATCATTTTGTTTCCTTTTAACTCCCCTTGTTAGACAAAGACAAAGAATGTAGCAATGGAATGGAATGTAGTAAAAATTGTCTATGCTCAAATTACAACAATTAAATATTGAACTATTTATTTTTTATTGAGCATTTCTAATTTAAATGTAAATATAATTTTGTGTAAATTATTTAAAATATTTAAATATTTTTCTGTTTCAATAACATAAATATTTTTCTTTTTATTTTGGTACAATTTTTCGCACAATTTCAGTTTTTCATAGTCCCTGAATGACGTATAGAATAGAACTTGTTGTTGGACAATGAACGAACGGTGCATTGTGAAGAATTCGTGAACAAACCAAGCGACATTTTGATATTTATTTTATAGCGTTTAGGTGCGATGTCAGCCGATATTCGAAGATAATCGAAAGACGATCGACGGTAGTTGTGATATGTTAACAAATATGAGGGTATAGATTGGCGAGTTCCAAACGTATACGTAGGCAGTTATACTTGTTTGCGTTTTCAGTGATGTATTATCATACGGACGCGAAGTAAGTCTGAAAGTGTTAGAGATAGCGTTGTGAGGGCGTTGGCAGTGATTATTATAGTGTACCTATAGTGAGAACAGTAGCCGTAGTAACAATGGAGATGGTCGAGCAGTTTTCGTTGAGATGGAACGACTTCCACTCGAACTTGTCGCAGTCATTCCATGCGCTGCTGGAGGGAGAGGATCTGGTTGACGTAACTCTGGCTGCTGGAGGACAGTACGTGCATGCACACAAGCTTATTCTGTCAGTATGCAGTCCATACTTCAAGGAATTGTTCAAGGTATGACTCACTGTTTTCCATCATATTTCTCAGTAAATACTCTTCGCTCTGGAATGCTGGCGAACCTGAGTTGACAGGCAAAATGAGCTTGTTTACATACTGTCTGAAGATTTGACCTTTGGTTTTTGATATGGCTTGCTTGATAGAGAATAGTGCGCATTATAAGAGCAAGTATGTGTTTTATATCTACCTACTTGCATTTTATTTAAACAATGGAATGCATTGTTATTTACATGTAGTGGAGTTATGATCCTGTGAATCTTATTTAGTCAAACTAATATAGTATGGGGTTGTGTAAGATTTCCCCACTTGTACAACTTGACATACTACCTACATTTTTACAAAGCTGATATAAACTCATGCCTATCATAGAGAATAATAACAATAGAATTTCATTCATAATGGGGCAATATCAACTACGGGTGATATGTAGTAGTTAAATGAAAATATAACTATTAGATATTCCAGAAAACTTGCTTACACCTAATTAACCACAAAATAATAACTGCCAATCAATATTGCTGTTTATTTACCAGGTAAAATTATAATTCTTCTTGGGAGATAAAATAACAAATTGTGCTGCTGATAATAACTTGTAACTGACACCTAAAATCATATAGGTTAATTATATCATATAATATCTTTAGTCTTAAATTGTAATAGTTGACAAAAGACATGTAACACATAATCATGACTGCAACCAGCAAGACTTAAAACGTCTCTTTTAATTTGAATATGAATATTATCTTAATTACATTTTTATCAATTTGAAATGAATAAATAACTCATAGTTCTATTATATTTCATTATTAAGAATGTTTAATAACTCTGTTACTTCATAATAGATTAAATATACTAGTCACAAACATTGTAGAAGATGAAACATACTAACTCATCAGTTTTAAATGTTGTTCATAAACTTATTGAGTGAATTGTTATTTAGTTTTAGAGAGAATGCCATAGTTCAATTTTAACTAATATCATTATGAATTCTTTACAACAGTGCTATTATATTGGATTGGTAGGTTATTTTACTTCATAACCAAATTAAAATAACCTACCAATTAAAATAGAAGACGAATATTTAAGGACATATTATCCTTAGGGTTTATACCTTATGACACAAGTAACTGCACCAGTTGAAGATGTACCCTACAAGGATGAAAAATATTTATTTCCTACTTCTATCAAATATTCAAAATTACTTTATCACAGGTATAGCTTCCGATTGGATTCATATGATGGACATACTAAACACTGAAGATATTGGTGTAAAAACACTGAAGATATTGGTATTGCTTCATGAAGATTGAATATATTTCTGTTCTCAAAAAAATCTAAAACTTACAACTTCATGCAAAACTGGCCACAAATTTGTGGAGCACAATATAGGGACAAGACTGCCTAGAAATTAAAGAACTTACCATACTGTAGGAATTAACATACTTATACAATTATATATAGAACATTGACAAACGGATCAACCAAAAACAGTTTATATGCTTTAGATGTCAGAGTGAGAAGTATACCAGTGACATGCCCCTAAAACCTACAAAAACAGTGCCCGTCAGTATGTCCGTAACTTACTTCAATATCCAAAAGCAGCATTAGTAAGATCTAGTTGAGTTTGATTAGACATGACCAGCCTGAGGAAAGAAGTTCATTGAAGAACATTTACATAGCTGAAGCACCTTACCTTAGCCAATATGAATGTTTATCATCCAAGGATATTTCCTTAATAATTGAATTCAGGAAAATCTATATTCTGTATTTATTAATTATTTTCCATCACAGGCCATGTTGGCAAAGTGGCGGTATGAGAATTGCAAGTTTCTTGGCATAGCCTATAAAAATAGCATTTGTAGTTGTCATCATTAAAATCCATGTTCCATAGAAGTGAATGGCAGCCCACCACACTGAACCACACTCTCTTGAAAGACCACATATACATGTGGTCTTTCTAGAGGTTTTAGTGGTAGGATATTAGCCTTTAGGCCTTAGTGCCATTCCTGGCTTTGTTATAAATGGAACTTATACCTCTCTCCACACAAGGGGACATACCACACCTTTAGAATTGAACTAGTTCCTATTTATAAGCGTTCCTCTCCAATGAAGTAGACCTGGGAAGATACCGTCAATGCTAGGTGCTTTGTACGGAAATAATATTCTCACCTTCCATTTTGATCTTCCTTTGTGATCATGGTGTGACTATCCTTACTTTAGTATGCTTACAAGGGTGTTTTCAGAAGCGTGGTCAGCCCCTTTTGCTGGCTTCTTTTGCTATTTGGCAGCCAGGGAGGTGAATTGGCAATCATAGGATTGTGTATGTGTCACCTTGTTTTTGAGGAAACCAATGCTATTATCTTCAGAACTATATATTTTTTTATACAATATGGTAACAAACAAGCAGGTGTTCCACCTGATGGTAAGTGGTCACCGCCGCCTATGAACACCTGTAATGTCCGCAGAAATAGTGGTGGTAATATTTGTATACTAGTGGTGTACTGTCTAAAGTACTAATAGACGATACAGTATTGCGGACTTAAACATATTGCCAGCCAAATTGGCTTTCACAACAGAGGGCATATCTGTGACCTCACCCTCAGAGACGAATTACTTAGCATTCCATGCATTCACTGTGCGGGTGCCCGGTCCATCGTGTTGCAGAGGAAGAGGCTAGAGGGTCCTGGGACTTGCAACCCAGAAGTGGGATTAAGGGGCCCCTTTATGATATATCAATGCTCCCCTTGACCGCTCCAGCCTCCTCCCCTACCTAACCAAATTTGGTAAGATCCTACTAATGCCGCCTTAGATACACATTCTAGGATGGAAGTTACGGTTCTTCTTGGTAGGCCGAGGTCTTTGAGAAGGTTATATAGGGATTTTGCTGGTATACCCCTTGCTCAAAGTTCTACAGCATGTAAACTAACCACATAACTGTTTTTGGTTAATTCATTTGTTAGGTCACAATATTTGTTTGTTTTTATTGTGTGGTCTTTAGGTATGATTTTTTTCCCACGGCTTAGTAAGTTTTATAAGTACTATGCGTTTTAGATTTTTTGAGTATAGATATATATCTGGTCTGGAAGACGAAACACCAACATCCTCAGGAATTTTGTAGTGTTTTTCATACGAGTCCATCAAAAGAGTCCAATCGGGAGCTGCGCCTAAGATGGAGTAAGGCTTGGATTTAGATTTTGTAGATGACCCTTCTTTCACAAAAGCAACGTATCGTTTGTTCGTGGTCAAACCTTTCTTTGCTCTAGCTACCGAGAGACTCGCCGCTTCTCGTATGATTTCAAGGACTCTATTGTGGCGACAGAAATCATCACCCTTATCAAGGAGCACCATGCATGCTCCTTGATAGGGATCATTAATGTTTCTCCTTGAGAGAAGTACAAATCTCACCAGTTGTATATCAGAGGATGTTATGCCTCTGTTTTCTCTGGCACCCTTGCATTCATCAGTCATGTTGAAAAATATATATACCTACCACAGAATATACTTCTATCTATAACAATTTAACTTTGTAGGTACTTACATACTTTCATACTATTCAAACACCAGTACTAATTATTGAGATAACTTTTATTTGCATGGTAAAATCATGTATACTTATGTCATAATGATTCTTATGAAGTAGTTACTGTCGAAATACCACTAGTTAAATAAGTACATACCTACATTTATTCTTAAGGTTGAACTGGCTGGTCGCTTCTCCAAACAAACGTTGTAGGGTGATCACTCCCTTATATGAGATTTAAAAAAAATAATTAACTTGAGAGTTACGACCCTCGAAACATTTTCATGTAAAGTTTTCAAGGCTTAAAACTTTCAACTTAATTAAATTTTTAAAATTTCGTTATGATACAAACCTAGATAATGACGAGTTCAATCGGTATTATGTTTAATTCTGGACCTAAAATCTCAAATAAGGGAGTGATCACCCTAGTACGTTGGTATGGAGAACTGACCGGCCAGTTCAACCTTAAAGTCTTAATGACTTTACTAAATAAGCCTCATTTGAAATACCTTTGTTAAATACATCAGTATTATACTATTTACTATCAAAACACATTAAATGTTAATGTACATAAATTAATGTTAGAGATGGGACATTCTAGACTGGCACCCCATGGGCAAAAAATTGTATCTGAATGTATATATCAAAAAGATTTTTTATTATTTTTAATAGTTACAACCATAAAAAACGTATTCGACAATAAAACAATCCTTTATCGCTTGTAATATACCTAATACTACCTTGTAATTTTCTAATTTGTTTTTGAGGCTTTCCGTAAAGTAAAATCTTTATCATGCTTTTTATAAACCATATTTTACCTTCTCCACACATGTACACATACCATACCTGAATTTTAGAATAGTTATAAGGGTTATTCCCCTTGATGTAGTAATTCTGGGAAGATACAGCCAAAGCTGGGTGTGTTGTATGGAGATCATATTCTTACTTGTACATTTTGCTCTTCATGACCGTGATCTGCGTGACCATCCAGTATGCTTACAAGGATGTTACTACAAAGTCAGTCCCCTAGCTCAGCGGCCAGCAAGTGAATTTGAAATCAATGCCAGCCGACAAGAGAATGCTTTTGACAGTTCGTTTTGTGAATATTTTTTTTCCCAGTTCAAAGTAACATAGACAGTCTGACTGTATAACTTTGTGTATTAGTCAGGCATTTAAGTAAGTATCTAAAATTAGGGTATTATTATTACTCCATTGTAAAGCCGAAAAACGAATACAAACTGTCCAACACATTCACTCTGTGACTGTACTATAGTAGAATGTTGTGACCCAGATGAGTGTTCTGTTGAACGTGTCTACCAGGTGACTTGTGTAGAGGTGGATAAAAATGTTATAATGTGTGTATATAGTCCACCAAAAAGTGAAGATAATACATAAAGTTTTACACAATTTTTGTTTTTTAGGGAAATAGTTTTAAAGAAAACCTGTAGAATTAAAAAAAAGAACTTTATATTTATGATGACGTTAATGTATATATAATGACTGATTCCCATGATAAAGTTCGCAGTTCATGCCTACTCACCCTATCATAAGCCTTTTCTAAATCTACGAAAGCGCAATAGACCTTTTGGCTTTTCGCCAAGCATTTTTCGGCTATGCATCGTAAAGAAAATACCTGATCCGTACATCCCATTCCCTTTCTAAACCCTGCTTGTGCATCCCACACTTTCACATCTGTCTCTTTTATTACCCGTTCAATCAATACTTTCGCATATAGTTTACCGACAACGCTGAGGAGGCTGATTCCGCGATAATTCTTGCAGTCTTGTTGCGACCCTTTTCCTTTATAAAGCGGCACAATCACAGCTTTGCACCAGTTATCTGGTACACGGCCGCTCCTCCAACACAAATTAAAAAGGCGGTGCAACAGACTAGCTACTATGCCTCGCCCAGCTCTCAGCATCTCGACTGACACTCTATCATATCCTGCAGCACTTCCTAATTTCATATCCTTTAACGCTTTCAAAATCTCATCCATACCTACTTCATTTTCATCATCACTTCTATATAGGTTTCTGGAACCTGGTCCAGTGTTCCCTCTCTTTCAAATAAACTTTCAAAATATTCTTTCCATCTTTTCAACACACATTCTTCTCCTTTTATAATGCTTCCATCATGACCTCTGATTTGATTGAGCTCTGAGGTTGTGTTTTTGCCTCGAGCTGTTTTTATGGATTTCCAGAAAAATTTAACATTTGACTGGAAATCATCAGAAAGCCTTTTGTCAAACATATCCTTTCGTTCATCTTTCTTTTTGGACACAACTTCTTTAACTATCTTTTTCAGTCTCTTATAATCCTTTCTTGCTTCACGTACATCATCATGCGTTGCCATTTGTACTTTTTGGTTAGCTTTTGTTGCTAACCAATCCAGCCATGCTTTTTTCTTTTCATCCACAGCCTTTTGCACTTCTTGATCCATCCACACGTTCCTTTGCATTTTTCCTTTTCGCCTTTTAGAAATTCCACACACATTGATGGCAACATCTACCACTCCTTCCTTAAATTTCATCCACAATTCTTCAATTTCACTTATCTCTTCCAAACCATCAAGCCTTTCTTGCAGCTTAGTAACATACTGATTTTTAACTTCCTTCTCTTGCAAGTTTTCAACTTTCACTCGTTCCAAACAATTCACACTTGTAGGTCCACGCACTCGGTGTCGCCATCGATTGAAAAGGCCACTTACACGTGTTACCACCAAGTAATGGTCTGAATCGATGCCGACTCCGCGGTACGCCCGAGTGTATAATATTTTCGTCCTCAGCCTTTCATCCACAATCACAAAGTCAATCATACTTCTTGAATTACCTTCTTCCCTTGTATACAAATGGATCTTTTTGTGGTCAAACATTGTGTTTGTCACGCAGAGATTCCATTCCAGGCACAAATCTAGCAAACTTAGTCCATTCTCATTCACTCGTTCCCCAAAGGCCCCAAGAACCCTTTCATATCCATCTCGCTTTATTCCTACCCATCCATTAAAATCGCCTAACAATACAATCCTTTCATTATCTTTACATAGTTTCAAAATATCGTGCATACTGTCCCAAAACTCCTCTCTTTCTTTTTGGGCTTTTGGGGACTTTCTCGAACCCATGTCCGTCGGTGCATAGACACCGACCACAAAAAGTCGAGTAAGTCCAACTTTAAGCCTCACCCAGAGAAGTCTTGGGCTTACGCATTCATACTCGATCATACATTCATTCATTCGTGCAGAAAGGATCACACCAACGCCTTGACAGGCTCTGTTAGTTATCGGTACTCCCGACCACAGTGCCGTATAGGATCTATGTTTGGTGGTGTTACATCCTTTCCGCTTCGTCTCATTCACACACAAAACATCTATGCGCCTTTTATTCATCATCTGGCATACTTCATCCACTTTATTGTCCATTCCACCCCTTACATTCATCGTAGCAAAGCGGTTCTCCGCGGGCCGCTTTCCGCCCCCGCGAGGAACGAGACGTGATGGGTGGCGAACCTCATCGCCGCCATTTGGGATTTTATTAACAAAATATAAATCCATGCGGTTCCCACGAGTAGCTACGGAAAAAATAGGTCCATCCTGACAGAGCACCGCATGCCAGGATAAGGCTAGCCGCTTTTCTGGGTTCGCCTGGTCCCAGGGCAATTTGGCATGCTTGAGACTAGGCACGCCCCTAGCCACTCATCCATAGGCACGGCAGACCCCGGATTGGCGGAAAGGGAAGGAAAAGGGGAAATGGAAAAGATGTCTACTGAGTTTGGGTAGGAAATAGGTATGTAGGATACTACTACCCCGGGAGGGTATTGGTAGAGGTAGTAGCAGCTAGGACGCCGGGGTCGCATACCCGCATACCACCACAATCACCGGACAGGCAACTGTGGATAGGTATGTCCCTGACGACTTACCACCAAATATAATCAAATTTGTCCTAAAGTAATAAGTGTGAAGTAAGAAATTTGTAATTTTTATTTATTTATTTATTCACTATACACTTTACTATATCAATACATCCCACTCACATATTCATGAGCATGTGAAAAACTATTCCAAACTTTTTAAGCCTGTATGCTTATGTGCTATATAATTTTACATTAGTATAAATATGTAAGTCTAGTAATAAAATAATAATAATAAAATGAAAACTATAAACACAGAGACTGATAAAAATAATCCTAAACATTCAACATGTGTCTTAACAGTTGATAATAATCAGATTTCTGAACCAAAACAAGTTATGAATGTCTGTAATTTTTTCTCTGACTTGACCTTAGATGTCACTAAAACATTAGGCTTATGCCCCAATGTAGCAGAAACTCTGATAAAAGATAATGTTCCCTCCATGATACCAGAGCTTTGTTTTCAATGCACTACAACCTTTGAAATTTTTAAGACTTTCAATACTTTAAATCTAAAAGAGTACCGAAGACTTGTGGGGTATATCATTAAAAATAGCAGAGTCTATTATTGCTACTATTGTTTAATATTTAGTATACCCTCAATCTTTGTGTTGATAAAGGAACCTTTCTGGATCTCATGAATTCTTCCAATTATTCCAATTTTTAAGTCAAGGTCTAGATCTGACCCTAACAATTATAGACTAGTATCCATCAAACTTCCTGTGAGTAAAGATTTTGAAAAAATTATGCTTAACCAACTTTTGACACACTTTGATGATTTAATGATATAATATATTACAAAAAATTAGTTTGGTTATACTTGGTTATACCTAAAGCCGATCAACAACATATCCAGGTGTAAAATTATATGTCATATGTATATATACTTGATGCCGAGTTAGAGTTCGATTCATGATGCAATCAGTGTATTTTGTAATATTTCCAAGGCATTTTTCTGTGTAGAGCACCACACCCAGATTCGTAAGCTTTCACATTATGGAGTTTGAGGAGCAGCTCTGAATCTTATAAAATCGTATATATCAGATTGGCTACAGAAGGTTAGTATAAATGGGGTAACATCTTCAGGGTGATTAATAAAAATGGGAGTTTCACAAGGAACAATATTGGGACCATTTCTGTTTTTAGCGTTTATCAACGATTTGCTTTACATGGTCAAAGAATTTTGTGGTATTGTTTCATTTGCAGACTAATAATGCAGAATACATCTCTGCTTTTTAAAGTAGGTAGAAAAGGCAGTGAACTAATTTAAGTAAGTAATGTGTGATCTGCTAGCTCTAAGTGGTTCTTTGCTCATAATTTTTTACTAAATTCGAAAAATAACGTCGTTTTTAAAGTTTTCTTTACTCAATGTTAGATAAGTAGCGCCCAACATTGAACTTGATCAAGTTAAACTTACAATTGATATTGGTAGAGCAATAGTACTGTTTTTCCGTGCTTCGGAGGGTACGTTAAGCCGTCGGTCCCGGTTGTTGTCCTAGGATGGCAGTCGTTATAGCATGGTGGTAGGGCATTTTGCGAATGCCCGCTTGGCTAGCTCCCTCAAGTAGAAAATCTGTCGCCAAGCACCTAATGGTGTGTTACGGCAGCTGTCCTTGAGAGCTAGTAGTTCTAAGTTAGCCTGAACAACATCTTCGACCACATCATCACTTACCATCAGGTGAGATAGTGGTCAAAGGCTAAACTATAAGGCATAAAAAAAAAACTGTATTGTACTGTATCAGTCGGATTGTCCACTGCTGAACACAGCCTCCCCCCATTAACGAAGGGATTTGCCATAATCCCCACGCTTGGCAGGCGTCTTGGAGATCGAAGCAACAGTATTCTTGTGAAATAATGGATTCAATTCTACAGTTGGGTCCTCATATAAATGATCTCTCCGGGGTAGACTTAGTTCTGCTGCATATGCCATTCGTAAGATAAGGCAGTTCGTCGCGACGGATGTAGCTACAGCTAAACTGGTTTGTTTCGCATATTTACACAGCATAATGTCATATGATGTATTGTAGTGAGGAGGAGCAGCTGATATAGAGAACATCTTTATCTCGTAAAAGCGGGCAATTCGTAATATTTATGGAATGGATTCTTGCGAATCACTGAGAGAGTTTTTTTATAGAAATCGACATATTAACCTTGCTAAGTCTTTATATTCTTAAAAATATATTGTTGACTCGAAAGAACTAAGATAAATTTAAATTAAACGGCGAGCACCACAATTACAACACTAGGAATAAAAATAAACTAGCGGTGCCAAGTTTTAGATTAGCAGAGACAAATATGTCTTTCCTAGGTAATTGTGTGTAATTTTATGATAAAATTCCTATAGTACATTATGCAACAAGTGCGCGAAGTTGTTTATTATAATCGAGGCGGGTTTCGATACGAAAATATTTTCTTGATCTTTTTGATAGCAATAATAATCTGATTAAGAAGGTTTATCATTAAATCTTCTAAAGTTCTACCTCAGTAGGTAAAAAACTCTTTGGTTTGTTTTTATATGAAAAACGAACGAAACAAACTACAATCTCCTCGGTGAAAAGTGTGGAGACGTTGTTTTATTAATGGTCTCTCTCTTTAAATTAATGCTCTGTTTACTCGCATATAATTTGCAGTTAGGTACTAACTTAACTTTGTAGGGATAATTCTATTACGCACTAGTGTATAATATTATTATACACGAGGGTGATATAGTTCGGTTTATGGCCCTAAGAACGATGTAGTAAAGCTCACTTTACGAGCAAGGGTGTTGAAAAATATATTACAGTTGTAATCGAAGAAAATTCAAGCTTCTTTTAAAAAATATTTTATAATTCAATTTTGTGATACGCTTTGCAAAAGCGGTGATTGTTGATTATTTTGAAGAGACAAAGATGCTTGGGATATTTTTTATAAATAAAGATTATTATTATTATTATTCGACCTGTGCCAAACTATCGCCAATCACATAAATATTATAATAATTTTATAAACTTACAAATTGTAAACTGTATAATAAAGTTATTACAATATTTGTTTAAATTATGTAGGTGACAGGCAATAGTTTGGCAGAGACGGAATTGACCAGGCATTTTTGTCGTTTAAGTAATCAGAAACTGTGTAGTAGGGTTTTTAAATCAATATTTTTTTCACATGCAACTTGAATTTCCCTTCTGTGAGCGTTGTTATATGTCTGGGAACTTTATTATAAAACCGTACACAATTACCTAAGAAGGACCTTTTATTTGTCTTTGCTAATCTAAAACCTGGCACCGCTATTTTATCTTTATTCCTAGTATTGTAATTGTGATTGTCACTGTTTAATTTAAATTACTCTAATTTTTATTAAACTACATTTGTTGATCACTTCAAAAGTAAGCTGTTGTCATTTCACGTCTCTATACACAATATTTAGGATGTATTCTACATAAGCTGAGATAATATATATATATATATGTCACCGTTTTTTTGTACTAACCGTTAGTTTATAATAAATCTAGTTCGATTATAAACTGTCGATAGATTGTAAACGGAAACTAAAATTTACAATTTAACGTTTAAATTTTCGTAACATTATAAACTGACCATGTCCAGCCGTCAAATTGTAAATATGTGGATCAACAACAATTTACCATAGATCTACGAAAGTATTACAGTGGCCATAAGTAAAATACGTAGGTACAGGTTTTTAATGTATTACTTTTTGGCTTATGTTTATCTTACAGATATAGTAGAGTTACAAATAACAGACAAAAATATTAAATGATTACCAAAATTAAACCCGCATTTTAATGTAATCTTATAACCAAAGTTTCAACATCTCGCTATCCTATTTAAGCAAAATTACTCAAAATAAATCATTGTTAACCCAAAAGTAGTAAAGGTCACCAAAATTAAATTCTAGTGGCGCATCGACGGCCGCTGCCGCGGCACGCTCGCTTCGCTCGCTCGGCTCGCGCGTTGTTGTAGTCACAAGTAACCTAACGCTCCTCCTCGCTTCGCTCGTCGTCGCACCTAAATATGACTTTGCCCTAGACTAAATGATATTTAACCCCTCGCTAAAATATAGTGATCATTTACTACATTTGGTGTCCGGTTAAATTTTTTGGTAAAAGAACTAAGGGTATCAAAGCAATTTATGGTGGTTATTATTTTAAATCCCTTAGTTTTTTTAATGCACAAACTCGAAATGAATCTGTTTTTTTTTGTCTGACTATTCTTTTTGTTCTTAACTCTATGAAATGAACTCATGGCAACTATAACGGCGACCAATCAGAGGTTATAGATCGTTAGATTATAAACTGCCAGCTAGACATCGTCAGTTTATAATCTGACGAAAATTCAAGCGTTATATTGTAAATTTAAATTCGTTTACAATCTATCGACAGTTTATAATCTCACTAGATAGTTTATAAACTAACGTGTCGTACAATTACCCGGTGACATATATATATATCTTTAGGGCCTGTTTCAGAATGTTCGAATAAGTTCCGGTTATTACTACCCAGAACATATTTAGTAAATAAAACATTATCTTTGCGTTTCACAATTATCGATTTAGCCTATCCATCGGTTAAAGCTTGGAACGCGCTGCATGTTAACTGTAATTTTTATCATTCAGTTATTTTATGTTCTGGGTAGTATAACCGGAACTTACTCGAACCTTCTGAAACAGGTCCTTAATGAATAAAAATTATAAAATGAAGTTTATGCTCACTCCATCGAGAAACTACTTTCCGGAAGGCTCACTCTAGATAGACTAAGAAAGGCCCGGTGTTTTCTTTAAATGTTTTTTGGTTGTTCTCTGTACACTTTTTTAGTAATACTAGTGAAATATTTTGTGATGGGACGAACGGGCATATATTTTTTCGATTTACGAAACAGTAATGTCTGTGAGGTGAGAGTTGGCCCCTTGTTAGTCCTGAGTACATTTCCCGTTGGCTTCGTACTGGTATTATAGAATATTTGCATATTGAAGTAGATTTGCGTACTAAAGATTATATAACACATCAAAATTATTAAGTTTCCTAGTGTTATCAGTTCTATGCAAAGTTTGTTACCCAGAGCCGTGAATTTAGTTTTATTCAATCAATTTCTACATCACTGGCGAACCTATTTTAGAAATTCGTGATAATTCACTTGACCACTTTTGTATGACAACGAAGGAGCGAAATCCTTGTAAAAACGGCCAGCATCTTTTATTGTTGTTTTTTTTTTAGTTTATACTTGTTTCTCCAGGAATTTAATTACAGCGTGGCGCTCGATTTTGGGCAACATTTTCGGGCCAGACATTTTGTTACTCTCTAAGCACAATTGTGAAAAAACAAATCATATTTCCATCATTGACCAATCTACCCTCATTACCAACAGATAGTTCCGGATAGAGAGGTTAGAGGTCTGTGTTGTAACAGTAATACAATCTGAATTGATACATAATGTAACTATCATTTTCATATTAAGTTATAACATAAAGTTCACTTAAAGGTTTAGTAATGTAGGGGCATTTGTGCATTTACTGGTAATCGTGTTTATTTTATCAACAATATGAAAACGGGTGTCAATAAAATTAAGAATTCGAATCGAAAACAGTCAGTGCACAAACGCCCTTTTTTTTTTTTGGCATCTGATAATACATAGTCTGAATAACCTGATTCCAAAACTGAAAATACACAACAATGCACGGTGCAAAATAGCACGAAACAAATGGACAATGCATCAAACGAAAACAAAACAAAAGGCGAAGCCACTCAGCAAATAAATTCAAAGAACAAAGCACAGTTGATGAATAAATGAAGAGTTTGTAAAAAGAGATAAAAATTGTGCTCTTCAATAGTAGGTCATCCATTTGGTCATATTGTTCTGGTGGCGATGTCATCCACTACAGTCGACAGGCTCAATTAGACATGAAGAGGCGCGCCACGTCGCGCCGTAGTTTCAGCGGTCATTGTTTCTTTTTCAATTACATTGTGTAAAAAAGCTGTATTTTGCAACTATATTATTTTACTCAAGATTGATTGCTTCCATGTTACGATATTCAATACTTGCCTCTTTTATACATAGGCTATACTTTTCAAGTAAATTTATGAGAAAGATTTAAGACTGAAACAAGAATTAATTAAAATATTAAAAAACACGACTGCAAATTATTTATTTTCGTTTAACGTTTTATCGTTCTGAAATTAAAAAGTTATATACATTTATGGAATAGATTTTTAATGCCCTTCATTTTTATATTCCACTCAATAGGTTTTGTAGAAAAATAAAATTTATCTCTTACAGGAACCATTAGTTATAGGATCACTTCATTGTCCGTCTATTTGACAAATCACTTTTGTCAAACGCGGTTGAAGGCAATAACGTTTTAATCAATATCATAATATGTAATTATATTGCAGTAAAATATACTTTACTCTAGAACTCTAAATGGATAAAAAGATTTAAGGTTGCCCATGAAGAATACTGCTTTATCCCCGAGGAGAATAATATATATACACTTGCTGGCGAAAAAATAAGTTTATAAGTAAGAAATTAATAAAGACGTCCCTTCAAAGAGTGTTTCAACATCAAAAGATAACATACTGAATGATCAATTAATAAAAGATAATTCCTAAGAATCTGGTGCACGTACTTCATTTCTTTTACCTACGTTTCATATACTATTATGAAATAAATAAGTGAAATTTAGGAGTTTATAGTATATAATTATGATGAAGTAAATAATATTGTCCGTGGGGTGCAGGGCTAGAATTTCTCTTTACCTGTGGGTGTCGTAAGAGGCGACCAAGGGTAACACACCAGAAGGTAGGCAGCAGCGCTTTCTCAGGAACTGATATCGCACACTGTGATCCCCAAGACACCTGCCAAGCGTGGGGATTATGGAAACTCCCCCCCACCCCATAATGATCCCTCAATCTCACTGCGACAGTGTTCAGCAGTGGACAACACGGCTGATACAGTAAATAATATTGAAATAAAGGGAATTGTTTTAGCGTAAGGGGATGATTAATTGTCTTTCATATCCGTTGAGCCAATATTTGTTTATTTCATATTCCTACGATAAGGACTGCTATGTATAATTATTTGTCTCTTCAAGTAATAATCCGAAAACCTTTCAGGGTGTGAATCTTACTCTCACATAGCACTTACGCACTCAAATTACCTCTTTTTGGATCGATACAAGTATTTTTTTTTAGAGAAATGCCTTTCTTCTTTTGTTGAATTGGTAGTCCTGACATGAGTGCCATTTCCCGCCAAACTGTGCAAAACTCTGTTTTAAAGGTCACAAAAATCTGTCCACTGGCACTCTGCCGTTAATGGGTTTTCCATTAATAGCTCTATCTCTGGAATTGTTGATGTTTACGTTTCAACAGTTCATTTGCACTTAGTCTGTACTGTATCTACTTACGTTTCTATCTAAGACTGAGTAAAGTAATGCAAGTAAAACCTCGTCAGACAGTTTATTGACCTATTCTTTATCGAATAAAGGCATAAAATGCAATGAGTAGTTATATGTATTTAGCCCTAAATATGTATTAATGGGCAGGTTCAGACTAAATGTGCAGCGCAGCGCATAAAAGAGACATCTCAACAAAGACAATAACAATGTTAGAAAAACATAAAATCAAAACTACAATACACATATATCAGAAATATATGCCAATAATAATTTTTCACCCATGGGCAAGTAACAGAACATGTATTTTGAAGTTAGTTTGTAAATAAATACTTCGGGGGAAATTCCATAATTCGTGAATAATACTATTATAATCTTTTTATGGATTTTTACATTTGCCGCTCAAAAAAGAGGAAATATGTTACTGGAAGTTCAAAATTACTTACAATCTAAACAATACAGCAGCACAAATGTCAGTACGATAAGACCGACGAATGTAGTATTAACCAAATCAATAATTTTGAAATGTGTTTGATAATTGCGAAAATTTCCCGTGAATGGCATTTCTACTTGCTGTAACTGTATGTCGCTCCATGGTGCAAATTTGTTTGTATATATGAAACATTTTTCTGATAATAATGTAGATTTTCACAGACTTACGTTACGCTATTCGCGCTTAGCCGCAATGAAAAAATAGTAGATTATATATCGAGTGTATGGCATTTTAGCCGTGGCGCTTAACAAGCCCGTTCCAAATGAAAGGCCGAAATTAATACAAATATAAACTCTAAAAAAAATTGAGATTGAACTTGAAATTTGAACAATGTTATATTTGATTCCCCTATTTCCCCCCTTAGTTGTTTAATTTATATTTTTAACCTATTTCGTCTCTTTCCTGGGGGCGCATTTCCTAGAACTTGTGTTAGATGTGATTATTTTTAACATATTGAACAATAAACACTTTGAACTTCCCGGAATTACTTCCAATCTTTTGCTATAAATATTACCTAATTTGACTGGACTAACATTATTACAACTTACAACGTCATTAGCTGCGTTGCACTGCGCTGTGTTGCGCTGCACTGCACTTTGTTTAATCCGTAGGCCTAATGAGCTTTTCTCGTAGGTAATACGCCGCGAGCGAGTGCTTTTGTCGGACTAGGCCCACCGGCCCCTACGATACGGCGATATTGTCACGTCAAGAACTCGTGCTAAATATAACACATGGCAACAACGTAAACAGATTTTGATTCCCTTGTGAAACCTAAAAATAGCAAAAATAATCGACATAAACGGTCATATTTTTTGATCGCGTTGACTATAGACAGACAGACTGACAACGAAGTGATCCTTAAAGGGTTTCATTTTCTTTTTAAGGTACGGAACCCTAAAATCCAATTTAACGCCATGAAAACGAGGAAATCAGTAAAATAATAAAGTGTAATATTTCGACTTTTTGTTCCTCGAAGGATAGTTTAAGTTTAAGTTTTTCGAAAGATAGTTACCTCGTTTTTATTGAGTGCCCTTTTAGTTTGACAGTAGCACAGGTATACATTATCGAAAAACTTGTTTAAAAATATGGAGTTAGTGAAATTAAAGGAATCAAGGCCGGTCGATAATCTATATATATATAGGCAGACATTTTCTGGGTAACAAACACACAGCGCCATCTGCGTAAAAGTTTTCAGTAATTAACCTCATTCAAATCACAATTTCAATTAGCCTTTTAAATCCATGTAAGTAGACGCGAAATCCGCAACAAAAAAAAAACTTAAAAAGCATACAAACATAAAAAAATTCTTTCCAACGCACCTTATCACGGTTAAAATAATCAATATAGGTGTCCGAGAGGTAGCCTTGCATTATCCTCCGCCTGAGCGTTACCTAGCAACTCCCAATTATGCAGACCTACCCAACCCACCCCTTTCATCTCCTCGGAGAGATCCAGATATCTATGTAATATACAGTCTACTAGTTGCACACTCACACCAAAATAGACTCCGATCGATGCATAATCAAATTACGTACATCAGCGACCATGCCACAAAGCTGCTGGCGTATATCATATACTCCTACTTCAGTCTCTAATGTACAGCTTTGAACAAAAGTAAATTTAATGGTCTTTATTTTTAATCGTGGCGTTTTCAGTCTTGTCACCATCATAGTTAACGTGTTAATAGCCTATCGTCGCGTCTGTATTCCCTGAGAGAGTAGGCAGTGGTTTCTAACAGACAGACATGTTTTAAGTCCTACCTAAAAGGATATAGCCATCTTAGCGGGCACAGTTCTAATTTGCTATGACAGAAAAATCATATAACTGAGAATCGAACCACGGACCACAAGATTCCGATGCGGCGCTTTCGCAATTCCAGTGTTAAATCTCCAAGCTACGGATATCTCAGAGCCAAATTACATCTCTTTCCGCGGGTGTCGTATGAGGCGACTGGGGGACAAATATCTGAAGTTCGGCAGCTCCTTCTGAGAATTTTACACTGGCAACTGCGATTTGCCCGTGGGGTGCCGGGCTAGGATGTCACCTCCCCATCTCTACTCGTGGATGTCGTAAGAGGCGACTAAGGGTAGCACACTAGAAGGTGGGCAGCAGCACTTTCTGAGGAACTGATATCTCACACTGCGATCTCCAAGCCGCCTGCCAAGCGTGGGGATTATGGCAAAACCCACCTTAATGGGAGAGGCTGTGTTCAGCAGACTATCCGGCTGATACAGTAACTGCGATTTCCGAGACGCCTGCCAAGGGTGGAGATTCTGGCAACCCGTTGTCTTCACTTATAGGGAGGCTTTTGTCAACAGTGGACCTATATACCAGCCATGTGCTTCAGCCATTTGCTTATCATTGCCTATTTGGTTCCCCATGGCTTTCACTGTGATGTTGTTAAATTTTGAAGAGGGATCTACCTACCGACGTCACACACAGTTAGTTTTTACTGCACAGGAACCTTTCTTTTCGATTCGTTGTCGGTTCTTAGAGTAATATGGCCTGCCTATTACCACTTCGTTGACTCTGATTTGACGAATTCCGTCGTTATGGACTCTATCGCGTAGTACCAAGAAAGTTCCTTACTTTTTCTGGACAAAGACAAAATAACATTACTGGATCTTGGATCACATATCCGCTGAAAATAGCTTATATACTCGTATGTACGAACACGTTGAAATAAAAATAGCTCCATTTATACGAAACGGACATAGAAATGAAATGACTAATTAAACAAGCGAAGCGGGGTTCCTCTGACAAGGGCATGATCATTTATACTAATTATATTTGTGTATTATATTATTTGCTTGACTATAACTTTCACGACTGATCTGATCTATAAAAAAATTGGTGGTAACGTAATTTTCCTTCTTTATGTTATTATATTGTGTCTGTGTTTAAAATGTTAACGGCTGGACCGATGATGATGATATTTTTGTGTATCTTTGCGAAGGTCCCTGGATGTTTTAGATTGGATGTAGGTGGTGCTTGATCCAATTTTTTTGAAGGCGAACCATTTCTGTAATATATTAGTTCTTATGCGCAGTGAGTTTATTTTTCTGTATGATAAGACTGTTGAGATATACGAGTATATTAATCTGTTGAAATTTACAAAATGACAAAAATAAATCGAGTGGGTATCATATTTGAAGATTGAAGCAGTGATGGCTCAGTGGCATAGGCTATGGACTGCCACGCAGCAGGTCCATAGTTCGAATCCCGCCCAGAGCTTGAGCTTCACCGCATGGTGGAAGGGCATTTTGCGAATGCCCGCCTGGCTAGCGACCACCCTCAAGTAGTAAATCTGTCGCCAAGCACCTAACGGTGTGTTCCGGCAGCAGTCCTTGAGAGCCAGTGAAATAACAGGCAAAATGAGACTTAACAGGTATGTCTCAAGGTGATGGGCGCAGTGCAGTTCGTCACTTGTGATGAAATGCATATGTTATAGGCAGAGGATACCGCTTAACATCAGGTGGACCTCGTGCTTGTTCCTTCACAATTACAAAAAAAATAATGTTTGTTAATATTCTATACCAGGTGGTAGGCCTTTTTAGCAAGAGTCCGTCTTGGTGTGTATCACCGCAGTGTCAGAATTTCTGCTTTGAAGCAGTAGTGCGCAAACACTACTGTGTTCAGGCGTGGAGGCAAGTGAAACACTGGGCAAACGAGACTTTAGAATTAGCGTCTTGGAGACGAGCGCAGTGCAGTATCATGTGGAACGGGGACAGTGTCACTGTAATGGACAGGCGTGACGCTTACGAGCAGATGGGTTACTGAACCGCCTCATTACTTCTTAACATAAAAAAAACATATTACTTACAACTGCCAATAATTTAACGGTACATTTTTTTTGTCTAATGCAAACCTTCTTCTGTTTTAGTAAACACGATATCTTACTGAAATAGTATAACGCTGTTACAACTCGATTGTAAATCAATTTTTATAAATTACAATCCAAACGAGTCTGGGATATCAAAAATAGTGTTGACCACGACACGACTGTTCAGTAGTGTATAATATTCCCCACGAAACTACTGGTAGTCCGCTTGGTAGTATCGTTGGTAAGAGCCGTAAAAATGTCCTTACCGACGACATTAAAAATAAATATATATTTTAATTATTACCGTGATTCGACGTTCAAAGAATAGCGATAGTAGTGCAAATCTTCACCTCTGCATTCAAAGCTATACTCATGATATCATCATCATATTAAAAATTATGATGTTCTA
Organism: Plagodis pulveraria; assembly: GCA_963890685.1. NCBI lineage: Eukaryota > Metazoa > Arthropoda > Insecta > Lepidoptera > Geometridae > Plagodis > Plagodis pulveraria. The sequence goes on along the minus strand of OY982949.1, from coordinate 6,820,398 downwards.
CGTCATTCTACCGCGATTAAAATTTCAGGTCTACCTTCTCTGACGATTTATTGAAATACTATAACCTCCCTGATGGGAATAATTTAAGTTTATCTTAGGACATTACTTAAATACTTAATAATTGAAGCAATGATGGCCGAGTGGTAACAGCTATGGACTGCCGGGCCGCAGGTCCATGGTTCGATCCCCACGACCAGCTAGAGCTTTACCGCATGGAGGAAGGACATTTTGCGATAGTTCATCTGGCTAGCTACCACCCTCAAGTAGAAAATCCGTTGTTAAGCACCTAACGCTGTGTTCCGGCAGAAGTCCTTGAGAACCAGTAAAATGACATGCACATGAGACTTATAACAACTGTCTGAAAGTGACGGGCGCAGTGCAATTCGTAAATTGTGACGAAATGCATCAGTTATGGAGGTTCTCTGCTTAAGATCAGGTGGGTCTAGAGCCTGTTCCGTCAAAAATACAAAAAAAATAATACCTCACGCATAAACACGACGAAACCACAGTAGATATATGGAGCTTCAGCTCCCACCAAACCATTATATAAAGCTCTCCCAGGCACATGTAAACAGAAGCTCCGATTACTTGCACTGTGTGCGTGCGATGTCTATCAGTACAACATAGAAGCTGCATTGAAATTGCATTGTATTTGTGTGAACTCAATTACAAGCAATACATTGGAAGCCCTTCAACATACACTAACGCATTTCAGTAACTCAAGTAATGACGATCAGTGACCAATCACGGTGGAACGATTTCACGTTAGATATTTGCCTTGAAACGCTTACATATCTAATATAAGCTATATTGGGCAATGCCCCGTCCACCCACTGGACTTTCCCACTGGTGGGTTAGTGTTCTAGAAAAGATCTCTTCGATTTTGTCTTTGATCATATTTCTTGCAAATAGGGGGTCAAATATATAACAAAGTTTGTGTTTCTTTCTTTGTGTAAGCTACTGGCGTAAGCAATACGCAGTTGAACAAGCACGTTAATCATAGTAGTAACACGTTTATTTAAACAATAAAAGAGTCTTAGTAAAATAGTTCTTGACGATCAAATAATTGTAGATATTGATACTACTCCACCCAGACTCTTCAAGAATGATTTTCTGTGAGCTTACCCCTAACTACTACTAGTTAACTGCAAACAGAAAAAGAGATATTTCGGCTTACCCTAACCGGTTAGAGTCGTTCCCGAGTCCTTTCAATGTGATTTAAAATCATAGATGATCGGCAAGTTGCTGAAGCTACCAAATCTAAAGGTAGCGTCTGTCGGCTTAGACTTTTGCTGTTTTGCCTCGATCAAGCTAACCAGAGCCGGATAAAGCCCAAACATCTTCTTTGAAATCCTTATACCGTCAGAGAGTGCGATGCTGTTGCGGCCACTCATTCGAGCGGTAATTCTGTGAGTTTCATCTCTTGAAGTGATTTGCATTTGACTGGTTTACCATAACTACGTGGATTCTAGAAAAAGTTTTGAAGAATCATCTGCGGACGATGGGTATTTGTATTTGAGCCTGAGCCTTTGTTAAAAAATAATAACTTATGTAGTAGTATTTACAAATAGTATTATGGTACCTTTTTGCTTAGAACATGCATTGTTTAATTGATGATGTCCAAGTGGTCATCATTAAAATAAACTTTAGTTTTCACATTTTAAACAATTGTATGGGGTTGGTATACTGCTATACGACTATATTGCGCGTCTACTGTTGGGTAGAAGGATGCGCAACGCATGCGCGTTTGGTGTTGGCTTGGCTCAGAAGCTGCAGAAAGCCAGCGCTTTTATTATACCTCCTGTGGCTTAAGCCGACGCACTATTCCCGCTCTCAATCACCAGCAGCAAACAGGTGAGTCAGTTTAAGTGTGTAATTCCATTTGTAAACTTCGATAGTTGTGTAAAGACAAAATGATAGAGACATAAAGAATTGCTTTATTAAACAATATAGTATAATAAGATTGTTTTATATATTTTGTTTACCGTTTCAGTGTTACATTTCATAATTTTATACTTAAATACTTTCAGTATTCCATATTTTGTAAAATAAATTTATTAACTGACTTTTATAAATCATCGTTTAATGATCGAAGCTCGCCGTATTTAGTAGATTAAAAGTTTTGCATTGATAACCGTTTACGGATTGTCTTTTCAATATTACTATGTAAGTTCAAGTTTAACTCCAGGTCAAACTGTTGCCAACAGTTTACAAAAACAAAGCAAGACGTTGTGAAACATGTTAAAAATACGGAATCTTAAAGTTATCGTGAGAATGTTATTAATTTATTTATTCAGTTTTTTATGAATGCTGATAGTCTAGCTTTTGACCTCTGTCTCATCTGTTGTTTAGTCATAACGTGATAGAAAAATGTTACAACGGTCTGAACCTATAATGTGAAAGGAAGAACAGATGCCGGATAGAACAGACGGAACAGACCTTTAAGTGCTTGGTGACCGATTCGCTATTAGAACGTGGTAGATAGCCCGCTTAGCAGTCCCTACCATAACACCATGAGGGATATTGTAACTCAACTCCAAAACAGGATTCGAATATGTAGTGATATAATATTGTATAATATATAACATAGTTATAACCGGCCATTGTAAATCTCAGATATATTTTACATTGTTATTGTTAAAAGTTTTTCTAATGGTGTTTCAATAAAGTGTTATCTATCTATTTATGTAACTTTAATCATATCGGTTATATAAAACCTGAAAATAAAACAATCCAATCTTTTCTATGTGATCGGAATTCGTAATTTAGCTGTTTTGCATTCACTTTTTTGTTCTGATTGCGTTTTGCACTGGGTATGTTGATTTCATATTTTTGTTTTCATTGATGACGCATGTTGCATATCTTACTTACTCTAAGTTCACCTTTGTTCATTGAGCATTTAAACGAGCTGCACATGATTTATTCACAGTAAACAATGCTCACGGCTCGAGTTATGCGAATTATATTATATTTTTGTGTTTCATTTATTTTCACTCGCCGCTAGATTGTCCATAATAACATCTCTAACATATATAATTCTCGTGTTACAGTATTTGTAACGAAACTCCTCCGAAACAACTTGACCGATTTCTATGAAATTTTGTGTGTTATTCAGTAGGTCTGAGAATAGGACGTAAACTATTTTTCAAATTTTTTTTTTTCATTTGCGTCTACCTTTGTCCTTTCTATAAATAGCACACAGTAGGGATGTTGTCTGGACGTGTGTAATTGTGTTTGCGCTGATTGTGTTATAAATGTGTACTAGAACAAAGGAATTCATCCATCGTAAGTTGTGTGAATAAAATACTTTTGTAGAATATAATATATGTTAAATTAAACATAAATAGATATCTATTTTATAAAAGGCGTGATGTTAACCTGCCATTGTAAAATAGTTGAAATAAGTACTTGCCAGTGTCTTGTAATTATTGTAAATATTTTATGTTAAGGGTGAACTGGCCAGCCCGTTCTCCATACAAACGTCGTAGTGTGATCACTCCCTTATTTGAGGATTTAGGTCCAAAATAAAGCATAATACCGATTGATCTCGTCATTATCTAGGCTTGTATGATGCCGAAATTTTAATAAAATAATTAATTTGACAATTATGAGCCTCGAAACATTTTCATATAAAGTTTTCGAAGCTCATAACTTACGACTTTACTATCTTTTTAACATTTTGGCATCATACAAGCCTTGATAATGTCGATATCATTCGGTATTATGCTTTAGTCTAGACCTAAAATCTCAAATAAGGGAGTAATCACCCTACGACGTTTGTATGGAGAAGTGACCGGCCAGTTCAACCTTAAATAAAGATCTTATAAAACAAAAAAGTAGGGATGAGAACGAAGCCGGTCTCCGACAACGAAGTATAATGAATTCATAAATTAACGTTTGTTGTTTTGTTATTTTAATAATCCGTCATCGTTCACAGCGCTTCATTCCTCTTTAAATCGTATTATACAACATCCCCACACACTTACGGTTAAGGTGGTAAGTTTATATTACTACAAAAATGTTCACTAAAATAATTTATTTGACAAAACAATGTTTGCCGGGTCAGGTAGAATTCTATAATATTTTTACTTAATTATTATCGTCTGCTAGTGCGCTGATATTTTATGATTTCTTTTTTCGTTCATTTCGTATCAATGGCTAATTGGCTCTTAGATAATGTTTACCCAATGGGAGGCCACCTCCACGGCCCTGTAAGATGCATACTTGAAGTCATCTTGTGTGCAGGTGATCGGGCACTGGGGACATGCCAGTAAGTGTGCCATATTTTGCTCAGCACCACTCACGTTCCACATCTAGCTTGTCTTTTATTCCCCATTTGGCCAGGTCGGTTTTGCAACGACCGACTTGGGTACAGAGTCTGTTGAGCGACTTCCAAATTGACCACTGCAGTTCGTTACCAGAAGTCAGGTGTTCTGCTGGGGTAATATAGTTTGTGGGTATGGGGTATTTTTTGTGCCTAAGTAGAAGTCTCTCCTCCTTTGCGCATCTTTTTTCCGAAGGAGTTGTGACTAGGTAAAAAAAATTACGGCTCTAAGCGTGCCGGAGATGGCTGATAGTCGAACATAGGGTGTCGACTATCAGTTTGCTGTTTGATTTTTCTTGGGAACAGGCTACCTCAGGTCGGATATCTGGTGGAGCAATACCTGCTAGAAGATACAGTAGCTTCAAGGGCGTGTAAGGATGCGATTTGATTTGATTATTGATTTATGTTTATTTATTGTTTTATTCCTGGTTTCTTTATGACATAATATACGTCTATCAAATGACATTATAATATTCCGACCGTAAGCGTAATAAAATAAAAGAAAAATGTTTACCTCCACAAATTAAAGTATCGTGATAAAATAAAATAACAGCATACCGGTTTTAAAACCATGTATACGAAGCTAACTTGGGAGTTTTATTTAAAAATTAAGTACGGACTCATCCAATAATCCGCAAATTTAATTTCCTAACTGGCAACATGAAAATTGCTTTTGTTTGTAAATGATTAGCAGACCAATAGTTTCGAAGATATAATAAGACAATGAAATACAGCATCAAGTAATTTAAAAGCTTTGAATATTGAAACAAAGAAGAACGGCAGTTGGACAAGAATAAATACACTCAAAAACATTGGAATAAAACAATAACGATGATAATATATTACGTTATAAATCGATTTAATTGACAAACAAATCGAAGATTGCGTCGCATATCGTTACTTTCGCATTAAAGTCTGTCTGTAGTCTGCAAGTGAGACGTTATGTTTTGCAGTACCTTTTTGGATATGTATCTTTATCAATTCAGATTGTCACAAAAAATGAAGTAAATAAAATACACTTATATGTAGGTAAACATTTTGCGTAACTTAAAAAAAACGACATGTTATAAACAAAATATTATGTTTGTTGCGTTTCAAAATACCTTCCTTTACATTTTAAACGTTTTTTTCATGCGATTGAACCATTTTTGAAACAGGCGGTCCACAGATCTGAATGCATGTTTTCTACGTGCTGATTGAACGCTATCACTACCACTTTTGGTATATTTGGTATATATATTAGGTCCTTACATATGAAATTGGCGTTTTTCGTACTGGCCACTTTAATCACGAATTTCTCCTCTTTGGTAAGGAATTCCAAATTCAAATTTGTACAGCTATAGACTCATGTATTTGTGCTTCGATGATCGTCATTCATTTGTTTTTTTTCTTCTGTTTTTTTCTGTTCGCGTCACTCATTTTACAAAATGGAAACCTTAAATATCGCATTATTTACGAGTACGAGTTTCGCCGTGGCACTAGTGCTGCGGAAACAACTCGAAGGGTGAATGATGTGTATGGCGGTCGTGTTGCAAAAGAAAACACAGTTCGTTTTTGGTTCCAACGTTTTCGTTCTGGAAATTTCGACCTGCAGAACAAGCCCCGTGGACGGCCTGAGACTCAAGTTGATAATGAAGAGTTGAAGGCTATTGTGGAAGCGGATCCAGCGCAAACCACGTCCGAGTTAGCTGCAGGCTGCAATGTTAGTGATAAAACTGTTTTAATTCACTTGAAGCAAATTGGGAAGATTAAAAAGCTTGAAAGGTGGGTACCTCACGAATTGACTGAAAGAAACCGGCAAACGCGCGTCGACTGCTGCGTTACATTACTAAACCGGCACAATAATGAAGGTATTTTAAACCGAATCATTACCTGTGATGAAAAATGGGTTCTTTACGATAATCGGAAGCGCTCAGCGCAATGGTTAGATCCTGGCCAGCCAGCCAAATCCTGCCCCAAGCGAAAATTAACCCCAAAAAAGTTACTTGTAAGCGTTTGGTGGACTAGTGCCAGTATTGTTCATTACAGTTTTTTCAAATCTGGCCAGACTATTACGGCTGATGTCTATTGTCAGGAATTGCAAACCATGATGGAAAAGCTAGCGGCTAAACAACCTAGGCTGGTCAATCGCTCCACGCCACTGCTGCTTCACGACAACGCTAGACCACACACTGCGCTACAGACGGCTACTAAATTAGAAGAGCTTCAATTGGAAAGTCTAAGACATCCTCCGTACTCCCCGGACCTTGCTCCAACAGATTACCATTTTTTTCGAAATTTGGATAACTTCTTGCAAGGGAAAAAATTCAACTCCGATGGGGCAGTCCAAATCGCCTTCAAAGATTTTATTGATTCCCGTCCGACTGGTTTTTTTAGTAAAGGGATCAATGAACTACCTATGAGATGGCAAAAGTGCATAGAAAATAATGGTTCATACTTTGATTAATTAAATATATTATATTAAAAAATATTCGACTTTTTGTTCCTCCCATACAAAACGCCAATTTCATATGTAAGGACCTAATATATATATTTGGTATAGTTGGTAAAAGTGAAACCTCTCATCAAATCTTTGATTTTGGGGAAAATACAGAAATCACAGGGTGCTAGGTCGGGGCTATGTGCAGGATGGGTGACGAGATGTACTTTTTCGGAAGCTAAAAATAACTTTGTTTGGTTGGCCGTGTGTGAAGAAGCGTTGTCATTAGTTAGGAGAACGCGGCTTTTAAGTTGTCTTTTGCGAACTTTTTCTAACACCCTGGGTAAACAAATGGTTAGAATGCATCGGCATTATTACTCTTTTGATTTTCAAGTGGCATTGTGCAGATGGGACCCGTAGCTGAGAAAAAAACGGGATAATTTTTTTATCAACGTGATGTTGCTCACAGATGCTGAACGGCAGGCGGTAACGCCTGCCTCACTTTTGTTGGCCTGTTCTCATTTTCAAACACCCATTCACAAGATTGCTATTTTTTTTCGGGTTCTAAACAATAAATCCACATTTCGCCTCCTGTGACAATGTCATAAACAGCATTAGAATGTCCGTGGTCGTACTTCAGTAGCATCTGTGAGCACCATTCCTGCTCCTCTATCAGTTCATAAGGTATCCAACGACAACAAAGTTTCCAAACTTTTAATTCTTCGTGTAAAATTTTATGAATTTGGCTCATACCAATCCCCAATAGTATATAATTATAGTATATAGTCCGCGGGTTTTCTTCAATAAGCCGCTTAACAGTAGCCACATTATTTTCGTTGACGGCAGTTGAAGGCCGCCCTTCACGAAATTCGTCATGAAAAGAAACTCGACCTCTCTCAAATTCAGCAAACCATTGCCTCACGGTGCTAAAACAAGGTGCTTCTCTCCCAATAGCATTTTGAAGACGAGCGGCACAGTCTTACAGAGAGAGAGAGAGAGAGAGAGAGAGAACTTTTAAAATCATAAAAAATCATCGCTCTAAAATCTTATCGACTTATTTCCATTTTCGTTGCGTACGTAGAACTTTGAGAACTTTGATCATCATGGTTATGCGATTGTGACGGAACTTACTGATGTTAAATGGACTAACCTAACAGATACATTTCGTCACTAGTGACGGGCGGTGTGGATTAAACCATGGACCTTGTGGCATGGCAGTCCATAGCGAGTACCCCTCGGCTATCACTGCCTCAAAACCAATCATATTAACAGAAGAGAAATGCAGATAAAATCAAGATCAGTTTATTTTCTAGTGTTTTGCCAGGAATGCCAGGTAACAAACACACAGCGCCATCTGCGAAATAGTTTACAATAGAATTGCTGAAGTGTCCCCCATTAAGGGGGGTTTGCTCCTCACGCTTGGCAGGCGTCTTGAGGATCGCAGTTTAATACCTTCCGGTATGTTTTGTTTCCTTTAGTCGCCTCTTACGACACCCACGGGTAGCAATGAGGGGTGACATTCTAGCCCGGCGTGACATCAACCCCAATGACAGACACCATTTAATGCTATATAGGAAAAATGAATGTAGATACTATTGAAGTTGCAGAATTGTGTTCTAAGCACGAAGATGTAAATGTTTTGTGAGATTAGGTTCGCTGTAGAGAGGTTCTCGAAATGTAAAATTTTTGACCCATTTGGACCACTGTTGTTTTTTTTTTATGCTTGATAGGTTAGCCTTTGACCACTATCTCACCTGATGGTAAGTGATGATGTGGTCGAAGATGTTGTTCAGGCTAACCTAGAAGTACTGGCTCTCAAGGACAGCTGCCGGAACACACCGTTAGGTGCTTGGCGACAGATTTTCTACTTGAGGGTGGTAGCTAGCCAGGCGGGCATTCGCAAATGGATGGTTAGAGATCACTAAGATTAGTCAGTGTTTTAAGTAGCAGTAGAACACTTTGTGAGTGAGTTAGTTTGAGTCAAAAAAAAAATGTCAATAGAAAAGATTTAATTTTTGGCAAAATGGTGATTAATAATTATGGCACTGCAAATTGATGCATTAACCATGAGAATATACTTAATATGAGAGTTGCACTTGAAAAAGTAAAATTATAAGTATAAGCGTCACTGCAACGATCGATGCACCTACCAATAATAATGGACGAAAACGGTTTAGGTCCTAAACATTAGTGCGTGAGAAAAAGCTTATTGTGTCATAAAGACAGGAGACCAGCTTCGTTCTTATCCCTACTCAGTGCTGTTTAAGGGGTGGGAAGTGAGAAAAATATAAAAAGTTGAATATACCAATATGAAAAAAAAGTTACGTCCTATTTTCCGACCTACTGAATATACACACACAATTTCATAGGAATCGGTCAAGCCGTTTCGGAGGATATTTGTTACAAACACTATGACACAACAATTTCATATATTAGATTACTCAACAATGAAAACGCGATATTGTTTTGTGTATCGCAACATATTCAAATGTCAGCTTTACCCTGTATTTATCGTGGTCGCAAAAAAATACGCATTATTAAATACTGCTTTTCAAATCGACGCATGTTATTATTTACTGGATTTCGAATTTCTTCGTAAATATCATGACGTTTTTCACCTTATTGATTGTTATCACATACATGATACACTGATTTTCTATAAGCCATTACATAAGAGTTTTTCAACCAGTTTCAAGGAGCGACCTCTATCCCAAGAGGTAAACAAGTTCACTACCCTGCTCACTGTTACTTGTACATTACTTTTTTTTTTTAATTGCTGTTAGGTAAGCTTTTGACCACAATCTCACCTGATGGTTAGTGATGATGTGTTCAAAGGTGTTAACAGGCTTAATCTAGGATTACTGGCTCTCAAGGACAGCTGCCGGAACACACATTTAGGTGCCTGACGATAGATTTTAGAGGGTGGTCACTAGCCAGGCGGGCATTCACAAAAAGCCCTTTCACCATGCGGTGAAGCTCAAGCCCGCGGAAGGATTAGAAACATGGACCTGCTGCGCGGCAGTCCATAGCCAAAGCCACTGCGCCATCAATGCTTAATTTTTTGGCACGTCAGACTTAACACGTTGAATGTTGAAAACCAAGTGAGGCACCTTGTGGCCCAACCGAGAACTTCTGTTCTGGCCGAGGCAAATATCCGTATAAATATGGAAACGCATTTTTAGATTCTAATCGATAGAAAAGCATTTATTCGCATGACAAGTGTGAGAGAGAGAGGTTTGAATGGACATTTATTTGTTGTAGCTGCCGCGGTATAACTTGTTGTTTGTTTCTTCGCGCCAACTTCCGCTCCGGACGGATGAACAACGTCTGCTTAGTAACGGGGTCTTGTTTTCTCGAAACCTGGAAACCGTTTTTGCTTGTAATATGTGGACTTCAAAGTTGAGACCTATCTGGGGTGGTCAGGTCAGTGTGGAATGGTACGCCTGGTGGCCTGATCTGAGTACTGTACAGAGTTTGCCACCCGAGACCTTCGATCTAAACGCGTTAAGCGCGGAGCTAAAAAGGTTTTTCATGGTGGTAGGGCATTTTGCGAATGCCCTCCAGGGTCAAGTACCACCTTCAAGTAGAAAATCTGTCGCCAAGCACCTGTGTGTTCTGGCAGCTGTCCTTGAAAGCAGTAGTTCTAGTTTAGCCTGAACAACATATTCGACCACATCATCACTCAGGTGAGATAGTGGTCAAAAGATAAACTAACAGCTATAAATAAATAAAATATATATTATGTAAACTTGCTCGGATAAAGCATTGTCATTTCTTTAGCTACAGACTATGTCGAAATTCATCGAATCATTAATTTTCTGATATTACACATTTTTCACTTAATAACAGACAAACATCTTACATATTATTGATATGAATATATCATACATTAAATCGCGGGGCATCGGGCAGTACCGTGGGGTTCCGAAGTTGAATTGCAACCCTCCATATCTTTCTGCGGGAGGAGTAAGAGGAGACGAAGGTAAATCTATCAGAAGATCCTGAAGATCTGCCATCATACACTGCGATCCTCAACACGCTGCCAAACGTGGGGATTATAGCAAATCCCTTTAATAGGGAGGCTTTGGTTCAACGGTGGATGTTATAGCTGCTGATGTATGCAAAATTATCTCCACTGCTGCATGTCGTAAAAAATAGTCCTATTGATCAGCATGCCACTCACGTCGATACGAGTGTGTTGTTGCTACACATTGGACGCACAATAGGACTATTTACCATCTTCACGGACTGCTTACCAGAAAGGTAGCGAGATCAGAGAGTATTTCTAAGGAGGGATGGAGTCAGGGTGGTGGCCGGCTATTAATCCTCAATCACGTAGACCTTAGAAGGGAATGCTGATCGGTAATGAGCGTTATATATATGTATTTATTATGTTTTTTTGTGCTGAGCTATCATTTGACCGCCGTCTCTCCTGATGGAAAGAGAGAACGCATTCGACGGTGGAACATGCTTGCCTAGCAGATAAATGTAATAAAAGAAATAAAAACGCTGGTAGGGTGTTCCATATTTCGGCCGTACGCATTATAAAGCTGAATTTAAAACGCTTTGTGCGTATTTTCGGAATATAAACCATGTATGGATGCCGTGTTCCAGTGCGTCTTGTTATCCGAGTAAAGCAAGGAGAAGAGGGAATAAGTTTGTGTAAAACGTACGAATTATTCGGATTTTAGCCAATAACATCTATCCTCAAATTTTAATATTTATTATTAAATTTTTCTCCTTTTTTGTGGCTGCTCTAACCCCCTTTATCTAATCAGTAAATTTAATTTGAGGTTTTTTTCACCAAGTCTATTTATATTTAGTTATACCTAATTTATTTTCATTCCTTATAGTACGAAGTTTTTAAATCAGTTAAAAAGTTGTATGCAAGCGTATATCTGAAAACCAGCACCGGACGTACCACACGTGTGGCAATTTGAGGATATATTACCTTTTCACAGCACCTAAACAACTCTATATAGCTATTTGATGTTATTTCTACTGTATATTATGATGTTTGCGTGTGCCATTTAAATGTATTTTCTTTATATCCCTAGCCAGTAACTACACGGTATTACTTTCATAAAATACCAAACTATTTATATATGGTACCTCAATAATTACTCTATATTCTGTATTGTGATGATGCCTGAAATGCAACCTTTGACACAATCACATGCTCACAGGGTTCCGTAGTGAATCTAATAACCGTTATTGCTTGGCTAGTAAGCTTTACCGTCAGTAAATCGGTGGGGTCAGGTTGGTAGAATTGGGGGAGTGAGGGGCTGTCTGTCACCCTGGCAACGGTAGCAGGGCGCTCGGGGCGAATGCGTTGTGTACATAGCTGGCTGATTATATGCCCTATGCGCCCTGTCTAGACGTAATCGATTAGATGTGCCTAAACGGATAATATAAACGCAAGGGGGTATACAAAGCAATACACTTTAATATTGTAAACAAAAGCGCATTATTATTATTTAAATCCCAGTAATGGCGTGGTATATTATCTGATTTCGCGGATAAATCAGGTTATTTAGGTACCCATTTTCTTATTAGGTGGGTATGTATGTACATACATGCATAACTACATTTGTTAGTGATTTATTGTTCGATCAGTCTATACATTTTGTTTTTTTTATTGTTGGGTCACAGTACTGGATGTAAACAAAAATTAAAACAAGAAGTGATAATAAATAACATTACAAAACATGTACAGGTGCGCACGATTTTCTTGCTGTGTATTATTTATTAAAAAATATATTTAAAAGTATTGTGTACAAATAATTTAATAAGATTTTTAATGGATAATAGCAGTCTCTTAATAGAAGAGACTGAGGGGTTAAAAATGTCATCATCATGACAAATTGTTGTTATAAGAACAACAGATGCGGTATAAACATGTATGATGACCGTAGTTTTCATGTGATAGTGGAACGCTGAACGTTTTTCGATTAATGAGACGTCCAGAGGGGCGAGGGATATGAGATTCAATATTCTCAAGCAACTAGGGACTATCTATGTAACCATAAATAAGCTTGTGAAGAAATACAAGGTTGACATGTTCACTTTCAAAGCAGTGATGGCTCAGTGGCATTGGCTATTGACTGCCGTGCAGGAGGTCCATGGTTGGAATCCCGCCGAGGGCTTGAGCTTCACCGCATAGTGGAAGGGCATTTTGGGAATGCCCGCCTGGCTAGCAACCACCCTCAAGTATAAAATCTGTCGCCAAGCACCTAACAGTGTGTTCCGGCAGCAGTCCTTGAGAGCCAGTAAAATTACAGACACATGAGACCTACAACTGTACGTCTCAGTGTGACTGGCAGAGGTTAGCATCAGGTGGCCTCGGGCTTGTACCGTCGCAAGAACATTAAAAAAAATGGTTTGAAATAACCTACGCAAAAGTGACTTTGGTATAGAGAAAATGATTATGTTGATACCGTTTATCACAAGCCGCAACATCACGTGGTTCACACTTGCGAAGCCTGTGGACTGTGCCCGTGGCATAGATATCGTGAGCCACGTTATATTATAATCAAGGAAAACTGTTCTTCAGCAAATACTAAATCTTTTGGCAGGTGACAGTAAAAACGCCTTCCACAAATATTATTACCAATACCACCAAATATCTTGAAATAAGAATTAAATTGAAATGTGCAAATGAAAAATGCGGGCTTGTTTACGTTAAATGATTCTATGGGCTCCTTAAACAATTTTAACGAGCCCATAGAATCATTTAACGTAAACAAGCCCGCATTTTTCATTTGCACATTTCAATTTAATTCTTATTTCAAGATATTTGGTGGTATTGGTAATAATATTTGTGGAAGGCGTTTTTACTGTCACCTGCCAAAAGATTTAGTATTTGCTGAAGAACAGTTTTCCTTGATTATAATATAACGTGGCTCACGATATCTATGCCACGGGCACAGTCCACAGGCTTCGCAAGTGTGAACCACGTGATGTTGCGGCTTGTGATAAACGGTATCAACATAATCATTTTCTCTATACCAAAGTCACTTTTGCGTAGGTTATTTCAAACCATTTTTTTTAATGTTCTTGCGACGGTACAAGCCCGAGGCCACCTGATGCTAACCTCTGCCAGTCACACTGAGACGTACAGTTGTAGGTCTCATGTGTCTGTAATTTTACTGGCTCTCAAGGACTGCTGCCGGAACACACTGTTAGGTGCTTGGCGACAGATTTTATACTTGAGGGTGGTTGCTAGCCAGGCGGGCATTCCCAAAATGCCCTTCCACTATGCGGTGAAGCTCAAGCCCTCGGCGGGATTCCAACCATGGACCTCCTGCACGGCAGTCAATAGCCAATGCCACTGAGCCATCACTGCTTTGAAAGTGAACATGTCAACCTTGTATTTCTTCACAAGCTTATTTATGGTTACATAGATAGTCCCTAGTTGCTTGAGAATATTGAATCTCATATCCCTCGCCCCTCTGGACGTCTCATTAATCGAAAAACGTTCAGCGTTCCACTATCACATGAAAACTACGGTCATCATACATGTTTATACCGCATCTGTTGTTCTTATAACAACAATTTGTCATGATGATGACATTTTTAACCCCTCAGTCTCTTCTATTAAGAGACTGCTATTATCCATTAAAAATCTTATTAAATTATTTGTACACAATACTTTTAAATATATTTTTTAATAAATAATACACAGCAAGAAAATCGTGCGCACCTGTACATGTTTTGTAATGTTATTTATTATCACTTCTTGTTTTAATTTTTGTTTACATCCAGTACTGTGACCCAACAATAAAAAAAACAAAATGTATAGACTGATCGAACAATAAATCACTAACAAATGTAGTTATGCATGTATGTACATACATACCCACCTAATAAGAAAATGGGTACCTAAATAACCTGATTTATCCGCGAAATCAGATAATATACCACGCCATTACTGGGATTTAAATAATAATAATGCGCTTTTGTTTACAATATTAAAGTGTATTGCTTTGTATACCCCCTTGCGTTTATATTATCCGTTTAGGCACATCTAATCGATTACGTCTAGACAGGGCGCATAGGGCATATAATCAGCCAGCTATGTACACAACGCATTCGCCCCGAGCGCCCTGCTACCGTTGCCAGGGTGACAGACAGCCCCTCACTCCCCCAATTCTACCAACCTGACCCCACCGATTTACTGACGGTAAAGCTTACTAGCCAAGCAATAACGGTTATTAGATTCACTACGGAACCCTGTGAGCATGTGATTGTGTCAAAGGTTGCATTTCAGGCATCATCACAATACAGAATATAGAGTAATTATTGAGGTACCATATATAAATAGTTTGGTATTTTATGAAAGTAATACCGTGTAGTTACTGGCTAGGGATATAAAGAAAATACATTTAAATGGCACACGCAAACATCATAATATACAGTAGAAATAACATCAAATAGCTATATAGAGTTGTTTAGGTGCTGTGAAAAGGTAATATATCCTCAAATTGCCACACGTGTGGTACGTCCGGTGCTGGTTTTCAGATATACGCTTGCATACAACTTTTTAACTGATTTAAAAACTTCGTACTATAAGGAATGAAAATAAATTAGGTATAACTAAATATAAATAGACTTGGTGAAAAAAACCTCAAATTAAATTTACTGATTAGATAAAGGGGGTTAGAGCAGCCACAAAAAAGGAGAAAAATTTAATAATAAATATTAAAATTTGAGGATAGATGTTATTGGCTAAAATCCGAATAATTCGTACGTTTTACACAAACTTATTCCCTCTTCTCCTTGCTTTACTCGGATAACAAGACGCACTGGAACACGGCATCCATACATGGTTTATATTCCGAAAATACGCACAAAGCGTTTTAAATTCAGCTTTATAATGCGTACGGCCGAAATATGGAACACCCTACCAGCGTTTTTATTTCTTTTATTACATTTATCTGCTAGGCAAGCATGTTCCACCGTCGAATGCGTTCTCTCTTTCCATCAGGAGAGACGGCGGTCAAATGATAGCTCAGCACAAAAAAACATAATAAATACATATATATAACGCTCATTACCGATCAGCATTCCCTTCTAAGGTCTACGTGATTGAGGATTAATAGCCGGCCACCACCCTGACTCCATCCCTCCTTAGAAATACTCTCTGATCTCGCTACCTTTCTGGTAAGCAGTCCGTGAAGATGGTAAATAGTCCTATTGTGCGTCCAATGTGTAGCAACAACACACTCGTATCGACGTGAGTGGCATGCTGATCAATAGGACTATTTTTTACGACATGCAGCAGTGGAGATAATTTTGCATACATCAGCAGCTATAACATCCACCGTTGAACCAAAGCCTCCCTATTAAAGGGATTTGCTATAATCCCCACGTTTGGCAGCGTGTTGAGGATCGCAGTGTATGATGGCAGATCTTCAGGATCTTCTGATAGATTTACCTTCGTCTCCTCTTACTCCTCCCGCAGAAAGATATGGAGGGTTGCAATTCAACTTCGGAACCCCACGGTACTGCCCGATGCCCCGCGATTTAATGTATGATATATTCATATCAATAATATGTAAGATGTTTGTCTGTTATTAAGTGAAAAATGTGTAATATCAGAAAATTAATGATTCGATGAATTTCGACATAGTCTGTAGCTAAAGAAATGACAATGCTTTATCCGAGCAAGTTTACATAATATATATTTTATTTATTTATAGCTGTTAGTTTATCTTTTGACCACTATCTCACCTGAGTGATGATGTGGTCGAATATGTTGTTCAGGCTAAACTAGAACTACTGCTTTCAAGGACAGCTGCCAGAACACACAGGTGCTTGGCGACAGATTTTCTACTTGAAGGTGGTACTTGACCCTGGAGGGCATTCGCAAAATGCCCTACCACCATGAAAAACCTTTTTAGCTCCGCGCTTAACGCGTTTAGATCGAAGGTCTCGGGTGGCAAACTCTGTACAGTACTCAGATCAGGCCACCAGGCGTACCATTCCACACTGACCTGACCACCCCAGATAGGTCTCAACTTTGAAGTCCACATATTACAAGCAAAAACGGTTTCCAGGTTTCGAGAAAACAAGACCCCGTTACTAAGCAGACGTTGTTCATCCGTCCGGAGCGGAAGTTGGCGCGAAGAAACAAACAACAAGTTATACCGCGGCAGCTACAACAAATAAATGTCCATTCAAACCTCTCTCTCTCACACTTGTCATGCGAATAAATGCTTTTCTATCGATTAGAATCTAAAAATGCGTTTCCATATTTATACGGATATTTGCCTCGGCCAGAACAGAAGTTCTCGGTTGGGCCACAAGGTGCCTCACTTGGTTTTCAACATTCAACGTGTTAAGTCTGACGTGCCAAAAAATTAAGCATTGATGGCGCAGTGGCTTTGGCTATGGACTGCCGCGCAGCAGGTCCATGTTTCTAATCCTTCCGCGGGCTTGAGCTTCACCGCATGGTGAAAGGGCTTTTTGTGAATGCCCGCCTGGCTAGTGACCACCCTCTAAAATCTATCGTCAGGCACCTAAATGTGTGTTCCGGCAGCTGTCCTTGAGAGCCAGTAATCCTAGATTAAGCCTGTTAACACCTTTGAACACATCATCACTAACCATCAGGTGAGATTGTGGTCAAAAGCTTACCTAACAGCAATTAAAAAAAAAAAGTAATGTACAAGTAACAGTGAGCAGGGTAGTGAACTTGTTTACCTCTTGGGATAGAGGTCGCTCCTTGAAACTGGTTGAAAAACTCTTATGTAATGGCTTATAGAAAATCAGTGTATCATGTATGTGATAACAATCAATAAGGTGAAAAACGTCATGATATTTACGAAGAAATTCGAAATCCAGTAAATAATAACATGCGTCGATTTGAAAAGCAGTATTTAATAATGCGTATTTTTTTGCGACCACGATAAATACAGGGTAAAGCTGACATTTGAATATGTTGCGATACACAAAACAATATCGCGTTTTCATTGTTGAGTAATCTAATATATGAAATTGTTGTGTCATAGTGTTTGTAACAAATATCCTCCGAAACGGCTTGACCGATTCCTATGAAATTGTGTGTGTATATTCAGTAGGTCGGAAAATAGGACATCAGGTGGCCTCGGGCTTGTACCGTCGCAAGAACATTAAAAAAAATGGTTTGAAATAACCTACGCAAAAGTGACTTTGGTATAGAGAAAATGATTATGTTGATACCGTTTATCACAAGCCGCAACATCACGTGGTTCACACTTGCGAAGCCTGTGGACTGTGCCCGTGGCATAGATATCGTGAGCCACGTTATATTATAATCAAGGAAAACTGTTCTTCAGCAAATACTAAATCTTTTGGCAGGTGACAGTAAAAACGCCTTCCACAAATATTATTACCAATACCACCAAATATCTTGAAATAAGAATTAAATTGAAATGTGCAAATGAAAAATGCGGGCTTGTTTACGTTAAATGATTCTATGGGCTCCTTAAACAATTTTAACGAGCCCATAGAATCATTTAACCTTTTTAAATAAAATAAGTGTTGTTCTACAGGTATTAACGAGTAGTTGCGTTTTGAGTGAGATTTGTCCAATGCATTAGGCCAATGAAAATAAGTTTTAAAAAAATACTTAAAAAATAATAGTACAACCTCTTTGGTTCTTTCTTTTATCAACTCCATCTTAATTCGTGTCCATGGCGAACTGTTTCATGTTTTCGTTTTGTTTCGCGGAATTTTTAATAGTCAACGACGAAAACGCACGGATACCTGAAACATTACGTTAAATGGAACGTAAAATGATTATTCTGTTGAGTTTCATTTGATGTTAGTGAAATCACGGCAAAATCTAGTTTGTGAAAGACAATCGTAATGAAGTTTACCCATTGGCATCGGCGATAATGATAACAATAGAATTTCATTCATAACTAGGACGTAGTGGTCCTGACCATGGCAACTTATAAATAACTTACTGTAACAGCTGGATTGTCCACTGCTGAACACAGCCTCCTTCATTAAAGGGGGAAGTCGCCATATTGATTTATGATATTAGTTCCTCTGAAGGCGCTGCTGCCGCCCACCTTAAGGTATTTACCTTTAGTAGACTCTTACAAAACTCACAGGCAGCAATGACAGGAGGTGACATTCTAACCCGGCACCCATAGGCTTAATAACTTGCTTTATGATAGTAATCATGTTTTATTAATTTTATTCTGAAAATATTTAAAAAGAAAGTCATGCAAGTAGCCCTAAGACATTTATTACACAGGGACTGATATTATCATCACAAACCTTTGATTTTTGGCTCAGCATAAAATCTTTTAAATTGTTATTGTCTTTGTATATCTTTGGAATTAATGTATATAAAAAAAAACGCATATTCCTTCAATTGTCCAATACAAATTTATGAATTTCCAACTTTAATAAAATATGAAATAGATTTGTAATAGAACCTACAACTAGAGCAAGTCCCATTTTAGCACCGGAAATTCCCCGGGGCATAACTTAGTTGCTGTAGCCTGCAAATAGGTCATGGTTTAAAATGAGTGAGTTGCCGCGCCGGTCCTGGGAATTCGTTGAAATGCTTTGATGCAGAGCGCTTTACAGCTTTATATTCAACAAGTATACAAAATAGCTGGAAAGGAAGAAAAAAAAGCTTATAGTTTTTTTAATGTTATTAAGAAGTCTCTTCGCTCGCTGTAGCGTAGTAGTACTATCAGAATCAGGGAATTCTCAATCTGAGTAAACATAGCTAAATCTGATATTTTAAATCAAGTGTATTGAACTATGTATTAATTATTATTAGGTAAATCTATTATAGGCAGTGGTTATCGCTTAATAAGTACTTGGATGGATTTCGTGTTTGTTTCGTCAATCCCTTAATTAATGCTTCAAATTCTTATACTTAGTACGTTAATTTAGACTTGTAGTGTTTAAAAAATGTATATCTGCGTAACCTATGTTTCGTTAAAAAACTTAAATTCTTAATCAAGAAAGTATAGAACTCAAGACTTAAAAAGGTTGAGCGATAGAAAAAGGAAAACAAGAATAAACAACACAGTGCATATAGGCAGTAATAATTGAATAATTGGGCCAGTGGCAATAACTATACGACTGGCTGCGCAAAAGCTTCTTGGTCTTCTTTTGTCTTTTCCGCCACGGGCTTGAGCTTCACCGTACATTAGAGGGCGAATGCATGCACAAATGCTACAACCCTAAAAAGAAGATTTCTCGTCAAGACACAACAGTGTGTTCCACCGTTTGTCCTTGAGAGCCAGTTCCTGCTGTAGGTTAAGCTTTTATACCACCCCCAACCAAATTATTGCATACCAACATAATTATGAGAAAGTGGTCAATGGCTTAGTTTGGCTGAAACCAATATATCTCTGAATCTCTCTATATCTTCTACCTAATACGGGATATTCTCAAAATCTGCCATCTGATTCAAGAATCACAATTTTAATATTGTGCCGCTCGTCAACTCGGCACCGGTGTAATCGACACTTGAGATTCCAAAACTAGTGATGGAAAGACCACTAGTAATTTTATTTGTATACGTATAAATTTTATTGTAGAATGAGCTTTCAAAATCGAACTTTCTTGAAAAATGTTCAAACGTAAGTAAAGTAAGTGACTACTTAAAAATTCGCCAGAATATCACAAGTTTGAAACGAGAAGTGCATAAAAAAATTTGCCAATTTACCGGCGAACCTTCATGGAAGCCTCCAACTAAAAAACAAATAACCGCAAGAGTTGTCAGGTGTGTCCTGTGAGCAAACACCAAAAAACAACTCATATGTGCGAAATATGCTTCAAACATATTTGTCCGCAACAATCGTATCTTTCTGTGAGGATTGTATCAATAGATATGGTGTTAATTAGTGTTTTTGACTGTTTTCATAATTATTCATGTTAGTAGATTTATAAAAGTACCACTTAAACCATAAAAAAAATATAATTGTTATATTTAACTTAGATTTTGCTAGAAGAAGCCAAATTTGTTGATTTTTTTTAAACATAAAGTTGCAAAGCATTCTTCCTATAATTAATAGTTTATTCCTAAGATTTTTTGGTGTTTTATTACGTCAAAAAGAGTAACATAATGCTCGTAATAAATAATATTAATTTCCTTAAATAGATACTCTAAATATGACATTTTCTGTTCCGGTAATAATTACCCGGTCCCCTACTCCGTGTAAAAATTTTCCACCCCCATCTCGCCGGGTTAAATTTATATCTATGCCCGTGGACTTTTCTTTTTATTTCGAGCTGCGCATTGACACAGGAGAATGTAGCTATTCTTTTGGTGGATTATTCCCTCTTATACCGCTCATCTTTCTCAGCCACAAAGACATAGTCAAAAGAGTCCTTAATACTTCAGTAAATTATCATATCCGTAAGCATTTAACCCACGGGGTGCGGGGCTAGAATGTCATTCTTCATCTCTACCGGTGGGTGTTGTTAGAGGCGACTAAGGGTAACACACCAAAAAGTGGGCAGCAGCGCTTTCTGAGGAACTGGTTTCTCACACTGATCCCCAAGACGCCTGCCAAGAGTGGCGATTGTGGCCCCACATAATGGGGGAGGTTGTGTTCAGCAGTGGACATCCGGCTGATACAGAAAGCATCATTATGCCTTTAGTATTGCAAATGTCAATTTGCGACCTTAGACGTTTAAGGGGCTGATTTTGGACCTGGTTCTACACATTAATATATTATTTTTATATATATTATAAAAACAATATATTAATTATATATTATTTATATATATTTAAAACATAAAATATTTATAAAATTTTCTTATTGTTGTAGACGAACCCGTGCGAGCACCCAATAGTGATCCTCAAAGACGTCGCTCACCAGGAGCTAAAGCAGTTACTCCAATTCATGTATAGGGGGGAGGTCCACGTGCGGCAGCAGGAGCTTTCGGGCTTCCTGCACACCGCTGAACTGCTGCAGGTCAAAGGCCTCACTGGAGGTAGGGAGGTAAGTAATCGATCAGATAATCCACCCAGTTTTTTAAGATCTTTTCAAATTCAATATCATTCATTCAGGTTTGGCGACGCTCTTATGAATTTAATCGGAAAATATTAATTTACTGCCGGATTCAGCAAATAAAGAATAAAGTTACTGTGAAAACAACAGACCAGACGCTCATTGACAATGAGAAATAATTAAGTGTATTATTATTTCTACTGTATTCATTTAAATTATATGGTAGACATGATGTAGGATGGTAGAGGCGGAATATTCCAAGCATCTTGGTCAGTGACATAATTCTGTATCAGCCGGATTGTCTACTGCTGAACACAGCCTCCCCTATTTAGGGGGTGTTTGCCATAATCCCCACGCTTGGTAGGCGTCTCGGGGATCGCAGTGTAAGATGGCAGTTCCTTAGAAGGCGCTGCTGCCCACATTCCAGTATTTTTCCCTTAGTCGCGATGACACCCACGGATAGATATGGGGAGGTGCAATTCTAACCCGGCACCCCACGGGGTAACATAATTACAAATTGCTTATTTCCTTCTAATTCTATTGTAACATATGTATTGTACGAGTATCATTGGGAAGATGATTATTAATTTGCATAAGATTCCTTGAAATATTCACTAGAACTATTTTGATGTGTCTTTGCTAATAGTGGTCGATGTTTTATTTAAGTTTACTTGAATAACACATTTTACCTATTGAATTTAATTGTACCCTAGAATGTCTAGATATATAATATTTAATAGCAATTTTTATATTAGGTTTTTTTCATATAAAAAAATATTATGAGTATCCCACTGTAACTTTGAATCTTTTTAAGTCCCAAGTGTTTTCGGAAATCTTGAGTTTAATTTGGTCGAGGTTAATTTTTAGTTCTGCATTACTAACATTTGGTAAAGACTTGCTCATCTCTCACGAAATCTTAAAAACTCACTCCGAATTCATGGCTAAAACTACATTATTATTATTTACACTACTATAAACATTTGTAAATATATCACAAGTCCCTGTTATTTACGTCACAATGATAAGAGAAGACAACAAATGCAAGCATTATTCATTTTAGGTACAAGTCCTATATGCATATAAGTTTTACTTTTACCGACATACGCCACAAGACTTGGGTACTCCTTATAATCAAAGTATTGAATTCGATATTTTGAATATCCTGGTTTTAAAAATACGGCCGGTATTTTGGGGGGCAAACTATCTTTTAACAGAGATGCTGCTTTAGTGGGGCTAGAGGGCTCAATACTTGAGAACAAAGAAGAATACATCTGAAATTAATAGTGAGTTAACAGCACGTACGTATTACAGCGGAGCGAGTCACCGCCGCCCGCTAAGCAGCCTAAAATAGAGGAACCTCCACGTCCGTCATCTCGACAAGAACAGCCAGCAGACAGCCAGGCCGAATGGGTCCCAGGTGGCGAGGACACCATCGCCACCGAATCCTCTTCTGAACCTGACGTCGTTGTCAAAGAGGAGCAAAGGAGCCCGCTGAAAAGGTTAGAGAAGCATGCTAATGATGCAAGGATCTAGAGATTTGACTCGTAAAGATGTAGTGAACTTGCTACTATTACGTAACAAGTTCGTATTATAACTTGATCGGATTGATGAGGAGCCGTTCCTATGTCAAGTCTGTCCGTTCAAAGTCAATTTATATGTTCTTTTGGACTTAAGCTGACGGTGGGTGATAGCAATAACTAACAATAATTAAAACTAATGTTTCGTTCAACTAACAACCTTAGGAACTTTGTAAATCAAATCGTGAGATTCTCAAATGTAAACATGTATGTAAAACATACATAACATGATTGTTTTTTAATTAATAGTTTGTCGATGATTACTAAATTATTGATAAAATCGAAGTACTTTCAGATTTCAAAAGTTCATTTAACGGTGCTGGGATATGGTTTTAATTAATGTTGGTTAACACGTTTGTACTGAAAAAGGCATATTCTAAGCAGGTTGCTGAAAAACACGCCCAACAAGAATAACTACGCCATGAAAAAGAAACCACGTCCCGTGAACGATAACAGCCCCACGCATACCGAAAACACCGAATATGGATACGACAGGTATGTTTGTATACAACTTTTCCTTAGCTTTAGTTGGGAACAGGTGTAGAAAGGCTCTTCGATGCCACGTCATTGATTTCGATCTTTGATTTCATCCAACTACTACCGTCTTCTGGATCTAGGTGGGTAACTAGCAAACGTATTGGCTCAACTTTGTCCTACACTTATTTTTTTGACACGCAATCTCCTTCAGTGTACGTATCCACGTGGAACACACATATCCACAATGGAAAGGCTTATCTGGAAATAAACTTTAGTAGCTGATCCAATCCTATTCGTGATGCATGAGTTTTATTTCGGTCTTGAATTATCTAGTTAACCATATAAGTCCTAACTAATAATATCACTGAGACATGTATTTAATACTGTGGAGCGTTACAACATAATGGGGGTTGCCTCAAAAATATCTGTGTGGCCGGACAATATCATGAGCTGAAATCAGCTTATTCTAGTAATAACTAGAAAATCCTTTTATCTCTTTCTATATTTAATGTTTGCATGCATGATTGTCCTTTTAAAAATTCATTTTTTTAATTTTCGTTTACCACCCTGTCTGCCGTGTTATTGCACTGTCATTTCTCTTTCTATTTAACGTTCATGTCTATTTCTTTTGCAATGTCATAATTAGTGTCAAATCCAACAAAGATTATGGAGGGGTGGGAAGAATAGGAAGAAAACCTGTTTTTCGCTCCAAAACTGAGCCACCTCAACTATTTTATGGAATTAAAATTTAAAGAAATAAGAGAATAGTTTTTGATTATAAAAGAAACCGTTTATTACTACTAATTTTGAAGTGGTGATGGCTCAGTGGCATTGGCTATGGACTGCCGTGCAGCAGGTCCATAGTTCGAATCCCTCCGCGACCTTGAGCTTCACCGCATGGTGGAAGAGCATTTGGCGAACCATCCTCAAGTAGAAAATCTGTCCCCAAGCACTTAACGGTGTGTTCCGGCAGCTGTCCTTGAGAGCCAGTAAAATTACAGGCACATGAGAGTTAACAACTATACGTCGCAGTGTGACGGGCACAGTGCAATTCGTCGTTGACGAAATGCATCTGTTATAGGCAGAGGTTAGTCCACTTAACATCAGGTGGGCCTCGGACTAGTTCCGTCACAATAATATAAATAAAAAGTTTGGTGGTCCTCTGAACATGGCGGTAACACGGGGCATTTTTGTGATTATCGGGGTAAATTTTCTTTATAAGTAATAATTTGCTTAAGGTCGTGTCTATAGCTGGTGTACATTTTATGCAATAAATAATAATATTGGCTCAGCTTTGGACTTTTGGATAACTGAATTTCCATCCTATTCGTCGCACGTATTCCTTGTAAGGGTAAAGAGAGCACAAAGCGCTATATGTTATTGTTTTTTATTAATGTTATTTTTACTTAGTTGTTTTATTTGCATATTTTCAGTGAACCGCTTATCGATTTTGACAGCGATATGTATCATAGCGTGCTTGTATCGCCAGAGTCAGCCAAGGAATCTGGTAAGTTTTGCTATATTTGTATTACAGGACTTTTATTCTCACTTATTTAAAGTGATTTTGTACACTGCAGATTGTATTTCCTCTTCATTCCTTTTATCCCTTTGTCTGTTTTGTTAATTCAGTTCAATACTATTTTACCTCATATGATCATATTACTCCTATATGTTTTCAAATAGAGACCCTTCGTTTGATTCCACATTTTTATTATTTTTATTTTAATGATTTTTATTGTTTTTCCCTATCCTCCCTAAACAAAGGTTGGAATTGCAAAACGGGGGGAGTGAAGTGCCCGTCGTGTCACCGGTTCTTCGCTAACAGATACAACCTGAAGGTGCACATCCGAGACAAGCACGACACGAGGGAGGGAACGCTTCAGTGTGAGATCTGCCAAAAGCGCATGCGGAACCCGTCATGCTTGCGCGTGCACATGTACCATCATCGTAAGCAGGCGGCATATTTAGCCCAGCTTAGTACACAGGGCGAGCAGATGCGACTGTAAGTATACTAACCATGATTTTTAGATATCTCTATTTACCCGAATCTTGGAACTCACTGTCCTACCGTTGCCATGTAAGTATCTTTCCTTTTTTTTTTTTTTTTTATTATATTAGTTTAAATTTTTCTGAGAGCTGATTTGCTAGTCTTTATTATTGTGTCACCTGGCGGTACCTATGTAATAATAATAATAATAATCTTTATTTATAAAAAAAGTGTACATTGATTCGTTCTTAAAAATTAGCTAGTAAATTATGATCATTTATATGTGCAAGAGTATCTGCTGTATGTTGTTCAGGTTAACCAAGAATTACTGCCTCACAAGGACAGCTGCTTAAACAAACCGTAAACTGCTTGGCGATAGATTTTCTCTATTCATTACAGCACCATCGAAATCATCGCGATTATTTAGTTTACAAATTACAAATAGTTTTTTTTTTAGTTTTTATTGACACAAGTTATGTTAGGTACAAAGTAAATATGAATCCATAGGTTCCCGAACTAGCGTCAGCTGTGTTTCAGGAACCATAGGCTTCTCCCATAATAGTTATGATACTGGCACTTACGTCTTATATTAACTATCCGGTGCTTATAATATTTACTTGGCGCTGTAGGAAAGTAAAGTGTGTGTGTGTAAGTGAAGTGTATGAGTGTAAGTGCAGTGTATGAGTGAAAGTGAGGTTGTAGTGTATTGTGTGTGTTTGCAATTGTTAGTATATGTGATTATAAATATGTGTTTAACGAAAAGTATGATTAACTTAACTATAGCGAGTGTTTAAATATTTTATATTATTATTTTGTCGTAAAGATATTAGGTATGAATTAATAAGTGATATTACAAATAAATATATTATCTCAACTGATGAGTAGTATGAGACGGCGTTATGTATCATGGATGTCGTCTTGCCGTTGCGTTAGGCTATGTTTTGCTTTTCAGTAAGTACCAATTTTGTTTTCACTAAAGTCCATTTTTGTATTTAATAATGATTCAGTTATAATTTTAAAATTATATTGCGGTATTTTTTTTGTACATTTTAATCGTTATATAAATTGTTGATAACTAGATTGACCTAAAATCACCCGCGGCTGAATAGAAATATTAAAATTTTAAGTTTATCGTCTTGGTGCGCTGTACGTATTTGGATCTTTCTGCTTAAATCCACATTGGTGTAGCTTGTCAAAATGATGATCTTAAAATGTATTCTGAATGATATCGGTATTTTTGATTTAGTCGTCATCAAATCGGTTGATTTCTTGACATAAAATAGCAATTACCGATTAAATAAAAACATTTAAATTGTAGGATTATAGTTCATATGGTATGAGTTATACAAATTTGGATTTTAGCGTTGACAAGATTTTTTAAATTTAATTATACTTTAAATTGTGGTGGTCAGCAGAATTACGGCCATGTCCTACGGAATGGTTTGTCTTTGAAATAGTCATATGGATTCGATTGTTGGAATGAAACAGTCGTATGTAACGGAGTTCTCTACGAAAGAGAAGTCACTGTCTTAATTTGTAAGTAACGCCTGCACTTTAAAGTTGCCGCACACAGATTCAATTAAAGAACTTCGCACATTAATACACTATTCTCGTCAATATCCCTTTGTCTTAAGAAGAAAGTTTAAAGACTCAACTGGCCAGTTTTTTCAATCGTTGTAGACCACTGCAAAATGCAACCCAAATGAGCTATACGATACTGCTAGCGCGAGGAATATCTGGCAATGCGTTGGTGATTTTGAAACAAAGATAGTTGTTTGTGGAGTTTTTGTGGAGTGTGGTTGCAAGTTAAAAACCAACTGCGGGTTGAAGGTGTACTTTAAATGATCGCTCGACTAACTACCGCTCGACTAGTAACCTACACAGCAGCCCTTGCCGGTTAACTGGCCGGCCCGTTCTCCATACAAACGTCGTAGGGTGATTACTCCCTTATTTGAGGATTTAGGACCAAAATAAAGTATAATACCGATTGATCTCGTCATTATCTAGGCTTGTATGATGCCGAAATTTTAATAAAATAATATAAAAATAAATAATAAAATAATTTACTTGAGAATAATGAGCCTCGAAACATTTTCATATACATAAAGTTTTCGAGGCTCATAAATTACAATTTCACTATCTTTTTTTAAATTTTGGCATCATACAAGCCTAGATAATGACAATATCAATCGGTATTATGCTTAAGTATGGACCTAAAATCTCAATTAAGGGAGTGATCACCCTACGACCTTTGTATGGAGAAGTGACCGGCCAGTTCCACCTTAAGTGCCAGTTTCCATTCAAAGTCTGATAGCATCTTCGACCACACCATCACTTACGAACAGGTGAGATTGTGGTCAAATATTGTACGTTATAAAACAATAATACTCAATAAGATGGTGGTATCTGATCACTCAAGTTATTTATATTAATTTGGTGTCATCAAATGTAAGTTAATCAATCAACACAAACCACTTTATTGAGTACTTCATTGGCATGACACTGGAAGTTTTAAGAAAGGTTGCCCCTTATTTATTTTAACTACATAACAAAAGGCATTTTATTTTACACGAGCCCATCCTTATGTTAAGCGATAACCTCTGCCTATAAGATATGCATTACATCAAGTGACGAACTGCACTGCGCCCGTCATCCTCAGACTGCACCACATGCCTGTAATTTTACTGGCTCTCAAGGACTGCTGCTGGAACACACTGTTAGGTTCTTGGCGACAGATTTTCTGCGAGCATTCGCAAAATGGTTTCCCGCCTTGCGATGAAGCTCAAGCTGGCAGTGGGAATCGAACCATGGACCTGCCGCACCTGTGTAGTCCATAGCTATAACCGCTTGGATATCATGGCTTTAATATCTGTGATCTTAATTCTATTGACATTCAACGTATACTTCTTCTTGATGTTCTTATCCGACTCTTTAGGATGAACAAGACGGCTTCTTCTCAATACAAACATTGAAGGGTGACATCTCCATTATTTGTCGATTTAGGTCCAGAATAAGACACAATATCGATCGGTCTCTTCATTATCTAGACTAGTATCGTTACAAATTTGTAAAAATATAATTAGCTTGAAAGTTATCTCGAAACATTTTCTACCTGATCAAATCCAAAATGGCGGATACAAAATGGCCACTATACAGAATCTATCGACCCACTAAAGCTGAATCATACTGAATTCGCATTTTAAATTTTTAGGGGTTATATTTTTTGTGGCTATAACTTGCGAGTTATTTTTTTTTGCAAATTTGCAACTTTATTTGCCTTAGTTCCGGAGCTAAATCCTCCAATAAAGGAGAGATCTTGTTTCACCGGTTGTATGTAGAAGAGATCGGCAAGTTCTACATTATGTAGGGTCAGCACAATAATTATTTTTCTCACTCTATTCTGTTAGTCATCTTAACACTCAGTCCTTTCACATATACAACATTCTTCACGCAGTCCATCCACACGTTCAGCTTAAAGATAAAATTAAAATTCTATTATGTCTTCTATTTCAGAGTTCAGAACATAGTGGGAGGAGGAAAGTGGCGCGGCGATGCTGCTCTTGCCGCAGATTATAACAAGTTAGTATTACAAAATCACAAATAGAATATATAATATATATATATATAGATATAAATAGAAGTTAGTATTATTGGAATATTAGGTGTATATTACATATTCTGAAAAGTTCGAATTAGTAATAAAAGTTAACAATCTTTGAATTCGTTTGGTATAGGTATCAATATGTTCAGGGTAAACGGAGTAAGTTGTAAGTTTATAAGCTCTGTAGATACATGTTATAATAGTGATTGTCTGTTTGTTACGTTATTATTAAATTATATCAATTTCGTTCCATTCCTTCCTACTACTACTATATTCTTCATTTCGTTTCTAGTACTACTATATCAGCCATAGCCCTGTTAAAGGGGTATTTGCCATAATTCCCACGCTTGGCAAGCGGCTTGGGGATGGCAGTGTAGGATAGCAGTTCTTTAGAAGGCGCTGCTGCCCACCTTCTAGTATTTTTTTCTTAGTCATCTCTTACGATACCCACGGGAAGATATGGGGAGGTACAATTCTAACCCGGCACCCCACGGGCTATCCGTTACCATTATTATTATGTCAAAAAAGAAAACATACTTGCATGGTCTCGTGTTTTTAGAGAAGGTATTCTGTACTAACTCTAAATAAATATGTCTGTGTGTGTGTGTGGGATAATAAATGTGTAGTAGTATGTCTTCTAACTATACTTCGTATCCAAGAAAAGATAACGTTCTATAAATCTTTCTTGGAAGCTTTTTAAGAACTTCGTCGTTATATTTATAGCTGTGTTAGATACGCATTTGCATTCGAGATATGAAAAGGCAATGCTGAATAATATACGGCTGAATAAAGATCTGAAGGCAGCGTGCTGCAAGGTGAAACTCTTCGATGTATATTTAACTTAAAACATTTCTTCTCAATAAAACGTTCAATTTAAAGCAATGATTATGAAATGTTGTTCTGTTTTTGAATACTTTGAACTTTCATGAAATTTGGCACAGTACCTAGTATTCTTTATTTACATCAATCTACTTTCAATTTCGATTTGTAATACCTATTGTGTACCTACACATTTAGAATGAGAGGCAGAGAAACAGAGCGATATTTATGAAGCAGTGATGGCTCAGTGGCATTCGCTATGGACTGCCGTGCAGCAGATCCATGGTTCGAATCCCGCCGCGGGCTTGAGCTTCACCACATGGTCGAAGGGCATTTTGCGAATGTCCGCCTGGTTAGCGACTACCCTCAAGTAGAAAATCTATCGCCAAGCACCTTACAGTGTGTTCCGACAGCAGTCCTTGAGAGCCTGAACTAACTGAAGCGGTCGTAGCAAAGTTTGCTTAGCTGTTCTTAACCGATTAGCAAAGTTAAGCAACGTTCGCAGCGGTCATGAGTTGGATGGGTTACCGCTAGTGACATTACTACTGAGCGCTTCCGTGCTTCGGAGGTCACATTAAGCCGTCGGTCCCGGTTGTTGTCTTAGGATGGCAGTCGTTATAGCATGGTGGTAGGGCATTTTGCGAATGCCCGTCTGGCTAGCTACCACCCTCAAGTAGAAAATCTGTCGCCAAGCACCTAACGATGTGTTCCGGCAGCTGTCCTTGAGAGCCAGTAATTCTAGGTTAGCCTGAATAACATTTTCGACCTCATCGTCACTTACCATCAGGTGAGATAGTGGTCAAAGGATGAACTATCATGAATAAAAAAAAATGATTGAAATCAGACATCAGCTCAAGACTCAAGTAGAAATCTGTCGCCAAATACCTAACAGTGTGTTCCGGCAGCAGTTCTTGAGAGCCAGTATAATTACAGGCACATGAGACTCGACAACTGTATGTCTCAGGGTGACGGGCGCAGTGCAGGTCGTCACTTGTGATGAAATGCATCTGTTATAGGCAGAGTTTACCGCTTAACATCAGCTGGGCCTGGCGAATGATGATCCATCTCAATACCGTAAACAAAAAGCATTCCTATTGTACTTTTTTCATATCTCTTAGGTGTGTAACAATAGTAATTTTTTGTTGTTATTATTTTTGTTTCATTTTAGATATATTTTTTACATACGAGTACATACATTAAAAATACCGACTGCAAACAAATTAGTATTACTTTTTTATTATATTATTTAATTATTGATTATATTATTTATCCTTATTATTTGATCTATGGCATTGACTTTAGTTTTTATTTTCATTTTTTACTTATTACTGTATTTTTACTGCATATTGACTGTATTTCCCGAAGGGGTAACCAGAAATTTCTAAATGTCAAGGTCAACACCATGTGATAAGAGGCGAGACTTTTGCCATCTAACGGGTTCCAGACACCGAACTGCTACTGAGAATTTCTTTGTCAGTACTGCATCAGCCAGATTGTCCACTGCTAACACGGGGGGGTTTGACATAATTCCCACGCTTGGCAGGCGTCTTGGGAACGCAGTTTAAGATATCAGTTCTTTAGAAGGCACTGCTTTCCGTATTTTACCATTAGTCGGCTCGTACGATACCCATAGGTAGCAAGGGGTGGGGTGACTTTCTAACCCAGCAAACCCGGTTTTATGTGATTTTATGTCAGTAAAACTCATTAACTGTCAGACCCATGGATCGAACCCAGGACCTCGAGAATCCAGAGTGGTGCTTCACAGAGGCAATTTTTATTATGGTGGCTTGTAGTCTGTCTGCAAACAAGCAATGGCTTATGCACCTCAAATTGTGAATTGACACAGGAAACTTTCAAATCGTACGTTTTTCAGCTTCCCATCTCCAACACCTGCGCCGGGTGCTGAAGCTGCCAAGGTTAACATCACTGATCCGTCGTTCCCGGGGCCCCCGGAGGCCGTGACTCCTCAGGGGGAAGCTGACGTTGAGAAGGCATGATTGACAAGATACATGGTCCCCGAGAGGGACTATGTCGATCCTGACGTACTGGTCGAGGTCTTCACCAGGCGTTGCTTTTGGGTCGACAAATACATCTGGACTATGCATTGAAAATTGCAATGCTTGAATTTTTTTGAACCCCTTTACTTGTCATCTTTTGACGTGACCATACGCTGCACTGACTTATGAAAGGTTGCATCGTGGCGCCATCTTTTGTTCATATATACCTATAAATGGTCTGTAAAGCTGAAGTGACATTACCTGCGTTTAAAATCTAAATTCCGTTAATTACATCAGGTAGCGGTTTGTAGCGGTCTGAAATGGACATTTCTAGGGACAAAAGCTTGATATCTGGCTGAATGTCTAAATGTTTAATCTCTGCATCAAGAGAAAGACGATTTCAATTATTGGATGAATTTCCAGTTTAACCTAAGCAAAATAAAACAGTCACAATATATGTTTGATCTTAGATATTAGAGACATTTGACTTGAACTAGATGGCGTCACTGTACCCATATTTCCACAACACATGTTTAGTTAATGTTAAAGGCAGTGCAGCATCGTTATAGATCCTCATCAGCCATACGTATTTGACAAATGGCAATCGAGACTTATCCGTTTTAGTCTTAGAATAGTAAGTGTTAAAGCGCAGCGCGTTCTAATCTTTCATTATTTAATCTTGGGACCATTTTATTTTGTATCTGAAAAAAAAAACTTTACTTATTATAGATTGATTAAAACAATTTAATTTCACTACCATTTACATGATATTTTTGGTCCGTGTAGCTTAAATCTTCTCTGTAATAATGGTGTCCCAGACGAGTTTAGTTCAGTAAGATTAGTGCGTGAGTGTGAATTTCAACTGGCTCGAATATATACATACTCATTCTTGTAATACTAATGATGCAAGTGAAGGGGTCTGTATTGTGTCACAATTTATTCTAAAATTGAATGATTTTTTGTGTTAACACGATATCATACTCAATGTAATTGATATTAATATTGGAACTTTAAAAAAATACCAATGTGTAGTGGGCAGCGCGTATCGTTCGGAACATATGACCGCTGGCATACCCACATCAAACTTCCAGAGTTCTTGAAAAGAATTTGTATTGCATGGTGCATTTGAAATATATTGTTAATCGTGCTAAACAAATGACATACGCATAGTAAACCCACGTTTCCATATACACATTCCCGAACACAAATTCCAAAGACTGAGAAAAATGTTTTAATTACTTTTTACGTAATTATTAATTTCATATTAAATAGTAGTGGCTTAGATTGCTTTTGACTCGTTTTTTTGTGCAGCTATCGCGTGAAAGAATACTACTGTGATGTTTTGTTATATCACATAGATTTTATTTTATTGTAATAAATTAATAATGACTTTGATAAGGCGGCCACAAAACTCTTTCAATATTAAAGTGTGAAAAGAAAGGGTGAGTCAAAAGTGATGAGAAATCAAACCATATTATTTTATACATATTGACAAGTACAAGTTTTTTTAAGGCAGCTAGGCCGAACAACTTTAGATTTTAATTACACAATGTTGCCATTTCCATGACGGATGTACAAAGTGAATATTATCTATTCATGATGAATATCGATTATGCTTAAAATCGTGGGCGTTCTTCGCCGACGGAACAAAAGGCATAACCTTACAGTACAAAATACTATATATTTTTTTGTATTTTAATCAACAATTATTTTATGCTTTACTTAGTTTTTAAGTTATAAAAAAAAACTTAGTTTAAAAGTTATTTTTATCCTTAATAATTACCGTTTTTTTTATATTGTCGACAAATTAATACGTAAAAAATTAGTCGAATATTTTATTACTTATATTACACGGTTTTTGAATTTATATACAAATGGGTAGTTTAGGTTATTTTAAGATTTAAAAATTTTACCTCAATTATATATCTCTTTTGAATCGACTGTTTATGTAAGATATTTTTGTGGTATTTTTGGTTCACCGTCATTGATTGCCAAATCCTAAGCCACGAATTTATTACTTAAAATGGAGGGTATATTATCGTAATGAAATGTGTTATCAAAACGAACATTTTTGAAATGTATTTGTCGAGTTTTAAATTTGAAATAGGTTATGTTCTGGTCTTGTCTCAAAAGGCGAGCTTACGATAGCTTTAACGTAAGGAAGAATGATCCCATCGTATTGAAGTCGAAACATTAGTCACTAGCTCTCTTTTAATAATAATTGGCGAACGCTTTCTTGTAGACGGAACGAGTGCGGCTTAGATAGTAGCGCCCTCTGTGGACGATCCGCTCAAACGGTATACAGACAACAAAACAATATATGGGATCGCCAATTTTATCTAAATTTTTATTATAAAAATATCCGAACTATATATTCGGAGTAGTTTTAAAATATATATCTGTACGGGTGCATTTGCATCGCACGTTTGAGAAGGGAAAAAAAACATTGAAAGGATACGTCCATATTCATATTTCACAAAGGTTTGGGTATTTAACCATTAATGATAAGGGGTAGTAAAACTAACATTCGTTTTTAAAAATAATATGATTATTATTACATTCCACTAGTTATTAGGCATGCATAATCCTGGATGTTAGATTTTTTTCTCTCAATATAATTATTTATACATTAAGTACATTAGCATAGTGTTCGTCTATAAGAATAAATGGAGATTATAATGATTAACATATTATAGTAGTTTCGGTAGCTGTTTAGTTTGTAAGTCTTTGTTTTAATATGTTTTTTACCAAATTTATTTCATACCAATGCTGTAACATACATATATAGTATAAAAAGGGAATGATGCAGCTAACTCGAGCAGGTTATAGTGTTAAACGCGCTCAGTGTTCTATTATATCAATCTATATCAGTTCATATTTATAAGAAACAAGTACAAAATAAATATTTTATTTTTCATTCAGTAAAAATTAGTTGGTATTTAAGTTCAATTTTGTGTAGCTGAGCGCGTTCAGTTTAAAATAGCAGGGAGGTAGTTATGCCGTCGGTATGTTTTTGTTTTTTTTACTTAACGTCTTTGTACTTTGTTTATACTAATACTCAACACATGTGGCCAAATAGCTATTTTAACATTACTATTGTACGCATAACGTATATTTACGTATGTATACATATTATTGTCTAAGTATACCTATGTATCGGGTGACCGTCGCGTGGCTGACATTTTTTCGACATTGCTCGACAGTTGACAATAATCATTTATAGGTATATCCGTTCTTCGACTAAGCTCAAAATGTATCAGTAAATGTCGATTAAACTTGTCAGTCAATTATGTTATATAAACGTGTATTTTATATAGAACAAGACACGTTAGACGGTCTCTTCTCAAATAGTAGTTTTTAAACATTTTACTAAACATTCCAACAATGAAATGGACATTCCATTATTATATCATAAGAATTATTGTACTAAAATACGTGCTCAAATTATTATGTCTGTACTATAACTGATCTATTTCCATGACAATTCTAGTGTATTATTTTAGCTAGTAAGTTAAGTTTATATTCTATACATCTCAGATTTGTTGTCACCCATTCTCATCAACATCAAATTGTTTTATCTCTTTAACACGCATCACAAATTGACTCGTTTATATTATTTTTTATTATATTTTATGCAATCATGTGAAATTAACTCGGTTTATTTTTTTATTATATTTTATGCATCAATATACTCAACTACACAATGTAATTATAACATACAAATGAACTGCTTATATTGTATTAGCGCTGTACTCGTCTAGATATTATCAATGAAATAATTAGAACTCAGTAGAAGTAGCTATGAGAGAGTTGAAACTGCTGATTACGCTCGAGATGTTTTGTCTCAAGCGCATAGCAATGGCGCTCTTTATCAAAAAGTGTAATTGATGTTTTTTCCCTGAGCTTTGTATGTTAGTGCATTTTATTTTGTGTGCGAGTAAACTCTGCTTTTCATCACGAAAAAGGAAACGGAAAGTGTAATTTATATTGAATATCATAAAAAAATTAACGGTTCAACTAAGTTAACTTCAGAAAACTTCGCTTTCATATTGTATTTTTTTATGTATCACTTGTATACTAAAAGAACATCCAATTTTGTGGTTAGATAATCTACGATTTTATATTAAACTTCTTCAATAATTAATGATATAAATATTGTATATGAACATTCGCTGTACAATGTTCGATCGCGTCAAAATAATTACATATTTTCGAAACACGTTTTCAGAAGTGAATGCCCCCTCAAAAATTACAAAAACGCAATTGTTAAATTTCATTTCAAAAGAAAAAAATAGGATAACCCGACTTTTACAATCGTTTAATCAGAAAACGAACATGAATACAAACACATCAAAGCTTAACCAATTAAGTACCAACATAAGTTGATGCATCGAATAATATCACATAATTAAGTATTATATTTATTTATAACAATCGGCCAGTATTTGTAACACATTAAGTTTATGTAGTGCGGGGCGATTCACATAAAAAATAACTTAAAAAGAATTCATAACAAGATGTAGATGCGTTACTTTTATTAAAAAATCGTCACAATTGCATGTATTTTGTACCTCTACGTTTTCATCGTATTTCGTAAGCGTAGAAGTGCTCATTGTTGGATAAGTCAGTCGTAACATTTTGTATGCGTCGAGGTGCTGAATCTTGGATAAGTGAGGCCAAAATCACGTGATAATATATTCGTCCGGAGAGATGGAATCTCGTATAAGGCTGCTATTGGCATTAGGCAGGATCCGTAACATTATTTCGTGTATTAATGCAAAACACCAAATTTTCTATGAAATTATATATTCGTAAATATAAACGCGAATACGACTTGTTCTTGGAAGTTTAACGTCCATGATTGATAGTGAAGATGTTAAGAGCTTCGCCGTTTAATATTTTATTTATTTGGTTAAATACAAGCATATTAATTTATGGAAATTTAAATTGTATGAAAATAGCATTATGGCGTTACGCGCATTTAGAAATAAAATGTCATTGAGAACCCGAAGTAATGTTACAGTCTATAGATATTATAGATTTGTGATACGAAAGTAGTAAGTTATGATGTCTTTAACATTGTTAAAGGGTTGTGATACAGTTTTAGAATACAGTTTTGTAACACGTTTAAAAGTTCAAGTTAACAGACTACAAATAACGTTCCAAATTAAAAATTACAAGTCATATTTTACAACAATTCCGAACAAGCTAATCAGTATTCTAAACAATCTGTATCGTTATAAAAACGTTTCAATATAACGTAACGATTTCTCAAATCATATATGAAGATTACCAACAGTTCCATCGTTGGTGACGCAATTAAAAAGAAAAACTAATGTAAAACATTCAAAACTTCGTATGTGCTCCGATAGAGGTAAAAATTAAATAGCGTGGAAAAGGTATTTTACGAATAACGATACCGACATTCGTCGAAATCAATTAATGTCGGTAAATGTAAATTAAGTACATATAATTAAAAATTCAATGTCAAGTCAATCAATGTATTTTGTTACAACGAAACATTTTATTTAAAAAAATTAACGAAC
The DNA here is from genome assembly GCA_963890685.1 of Plagodis pulveraria. Classification (NCBI taxonomy): domain Eukaryota; kingdom Metazoa; phylum Arthropoda; class Insecta; order Lepidoptera; family Geometridae; genus Plagodis; species Plagodis pulveraria. Next base: position 6,782,682 of record OY982949.1, on the reverse strand, counting down.
AATATATCATAAGCTCTCTATGTTGTGATTTTTTTGCTTACTTTGTGACAAAACTAGCTGTATTTAATTTTTCTTTCATGTACCTATATGTATACGTATTGTTTATCTAATAGAACTGCCGAATTTGTGTGTTGTAATGTTGAATTTCATAAAAAAATCCCGTAGTTTTGTAATTGTAAACAGTTTAACTGAATACGTTATTATGGTGCATGTTTGCCGTATTCTTAAAATCTATGGACTATATAATATTTAGGTATCTATAGTAATCTTTTCTTCTCAGCTTTTTTTCTATTTGTGTCTTAATTCCTTGTACTTCTCATTCTATTTTTTATGCTACTATGACTTCTATTCTATTTTTCTATTTTCTATAGCACTTCTTCTAATTTCATCTAAAATAGCAATCTCAAGTAGGTAATGCCTATTATTGCTTATTTCGTTTCACCTAAATATTAAATCCTGATAATCTTCGGTTCATAAAACAGAGTTTTAGTAGTATCTTCAGACCATATCTCAGTCTTTATTTAATATATAAATGTACTTAAACTAAACTCAATTCTTTGTTACATTAATTTTCTTTCAAAGTATATTATAGAGATATAAATTTAATGTCGCAAGTTTTTACAATATTATAAATTCAAATAACGGCAGTCGTCTATGGAAAAAAAAGATAAGATGTGATGAAATTATTTGAGAACCTGAAATATACTTCATTACCACACATTAAACGTATAAATTTAGGATCCAGTTCTTCATAAACCTGTGGGCATTTCTTTAGATCCGAGATTTCTTAGATCTTTACGCGGTAGTTTAGTTTTCTGTGTATGTATATATTGTACTGTGACGTCGATGTTGTTTATACTCAGACACCGTTTTTTTTATATTTTTATATTTTGTAGCTTTACATGAGATAATAAATTATAATTTTGTATGTATGTGGTTTTATTTCAGCCTCTCCTACGCTGTGTGGGTAGTGTTTGTTACTTTATGTTCAATGCGAATGCTACGTTATAGTTGTGCTTATCCGTGCGAATGCCTTAGTTTTGATAGTAATTTTTGTGTTTTTTTTGTTAAGCTTATACATTGGATACAATAATCATTAGAGCATAATTTAGTTCTTAGTAACATAATAAGTTAACAAAGAACATATGTCACAAGACTAGCTAGGTTTTATTGGAGTTTTGTAAGTACTTGAAGTGAAATTGAATAAAATTATATACTAAATGTATGTAATTTTGTTCCTCCTCTTCCTTTCGAAATACCAAGCCATGTTTAATGTGAATTGAGATAACTGATGAATTCTATAGCAGTAAATAAAATAGTTATGGTATAACGCGATGCGTTCGTTAAATAAAACTAAACCTAAATCTAAATAATTTGTGGGCAGTTACCAGTTCCCATCTCTTCTACCGTTTGATGTACCTAGAAAACAAGGAGGAAAAATAATTCCTAGTTGTACTACCAATAGAACACGTAATATAGTTGCTAAGTATTACACATTTCATGACCATCCTTAGTTAGTCAGCAAATTATTTTCACAAAAACACATAAGGTAATTAAGGCCTATTTACGTTTTAAATGTTCAATATGTCAATGTTTTATAATTGATATAATTATTAATGATCTATTTAGATTTACCAGTAGTCCTAAGGAAATTCTAGTTGCGTCTTATATAATAAAGCTGCTTTTGATGTGTTAAAATGTTTTTTATTGAATAACACACGCCTGGCACATGCAAAACAATATTATATAATTATATATTTGTAGTCAAATATATGTACAGAATAGCAAAGTGCGAATATTACTGATATCATGTGCGAATGCATTTGAAATACTTAATGTTGAAACGCTAGTAATAACAAAATTACAAATATACAATAGAAAAAAAATAAGTCATGTGCGGGATAAAAATAAATCTATCGTATATTTGTAATTTTGTAATGTAATCCGCATAGCAGGCGTTATTGCAAACATAACAATATTTCTCTAGTAATTTCCAAAAAATTGTGTATAATGCATATTTTTAGTGCGATTTTTTTTATAATGCGACAAATAGGACGCCTGTTAAGCGGTGTCCTGTCTATAATAAACGCATTTCGTCACAAGTGACGCATTGCACTGCACGCATCATCCTCTTCTCTCTAGTAATATCCAAAAAAAGTGTGTAATGTATACTTTTATAATGTGACAAATAGACGCCTGTTAGGACCTGCCTATAAAAGACGCATTTGGTCACAAGTGACGCATTGCACTGCACCCGTCATCCTCAGACATGAGGTTGTTAAGTCTCATGTGCCTATATTTTCAACGGCAACCGTACCTTTCAAACTGGAAGACAACATTACTGTTTGCCATTAGAAATAGGTATGGCAGTACTTCCATGGACGAACTCGTTCACAGAGTTCCACTGTTACTACAGAAAACTTACCTAAAATTGATGTCCATTGTCGAATAAAAGTCAGTACAGTTCCCGACAATATAGGGGCTGAGCAGATACCAACCATTGCTGCACACGATTCACTCAACGACTACCAAACCAGAAATTCCCCAGATGTGCGGAATGTTTGACTTGCTACCTCAGCTTGCATAACTTCGGGTTGCCATTCGGTTGCTGGTGTTAATGAGGTAGGTAACGGGACGATTACATCAATGTGTTTTACACGTTAGGGTACTGTTTTTAAGTTATTTTTGTTTTTTTGAGCTTTGAGTTATCACTGTATATGTTGCAATCGTGATATTACGGGCTAGAAGTATGAAAGGAAAACAACAATTTTACCATCTAGGTGACGCCTGCAGTTGAGGTTTAAGCGACCATGTCTCGCCACACATGTCGAAAGGGGCCAGCTTATTGTCACCTAAAGGGCACAGGGCTAGAAGCCACAAATAAATATTACTTTCTCAGATGAACTCGAAAACACTTCAACAAAAAATAATGAAAGAGCCGTTACAACAATATATAATTTAAAATTAATTTAGATGCATCAAAATTTATGTTACCTTATCGGTAATTACATCACCGGCAGCAGTGATGGCTCAGTGGCATTGGCTATGGACTGCCGCGCAGCAGGTTCATGGATCGAATCCTGGTGCGGTACGCATGGTGGAAGGACATTTTGCGAATGCCCGCCTGGCTAGCGACCACCCTCAAGTATAAAATCTGTCGCCGAGCTCAGAACGGTGTGTTCCGGCAGCTGTCCTTGAGAGCCAGATATTCGTGTGCGTGTGGACTGAGTGACCACATTTTTTTTTTGTTTATTTTTGTTAAGTTAGTAACTTCAAGATTTAGTAAAAGTCATAAAATAATTTGTAAAATGCGAATTGTAATTTGTAATGAATTAATAATAAAGTTATGACTCAACGGTAACAGGACACATGTATCCGCGCGTTCCAGTTCTTAGTTTTTGCATGATATTAGCGATGTTTCATATTTTTCATCTGTAGAATGTATGAGACAAAGAGAGATGGATATATTATCATGCTATAAATAACAAACACAAAAAATAGAATGCAAAAATAAAAAAGTTATATTTTTTTCCAAAATGGTCATATTAAATTCGTGATTGTCGAGGCTGTGCTTACCAGACCATACAATCTCATAAATAATTATGTGAAATAATGACAGCATGTAATGCAAACAAATAAAACAGATATCTGACATACACACAAAGTCATTGCTCTAACGTATTTTATATTTTGTAGCATAGCACTCAAATTTAGGGATTTCGTTAAATAACAGATGGCGTTGTTATACAATATGGAGAAATTAGTTAATACATATGGCAATTGCATTAACTTAAATAAGACATAGGCCAATACCTTAATAAAAAAAAAAGAACAGGTGTCAGACATTTCCCATGTGATAATTAGGGTTGGAATCACTTAGTTAGTGATCGAATGCTAAATTCGAACAAATCAGTAGCAGAATCGTTTAAGTTCTATGAGGGAACATGCGCTCTTTCAATTTTTCTTTTTATGTGATCTTTTAAATATTTTCATTGCTCTCGTTTTAACATTATCATCATTTTCTTCTAATGGTCGCTTGCCATTTATTATTTACGTCTTTGCAAAAATTATGCAAGAAAAATCGTTTACAGAAGTCTAAAAGAAATATTTGTAATTTCCTATTATGTTCATGGCACCCAATATCATTAAAATCAATTAATATTAAACAAAGGGTTTTTATGTAAATTTTCACATGATTTTGATATAAATCATTTTTTATATTTATAAACGATGTCTTGTATATTTGATACAACATTTGTTATTTTATCGCTGGGTGTGCATAGCCATCCTTGAGCATACTCTCCTCCGTATATAATCAGAATGTCCCAAAGTTACATTTTCACATTTAGTGCAATCTTAAAATGGAGTGAATTCTATCTCAAGATGGTTCATGACTACTTCCCGGCTGGTATTGTGCTGTGCTGTGCCTTTTTCCGGTAAAATAAAATGACAAGTAAACATTTGTTATTACTTTTCTGCGAGCGAGCTGCAAGTATTGTTAGAACCAAATACATATACTTACTTAGAGTACGATCCTCATTGATGTAATTTTTTGCTGGCATTGAGCTTTCAATTAATTGATCACTTTCAAGTGGAGAAAATCCTGCCAGTGCTACTACTGATTGTGATGTGTTTAGTACTAAAAACGAGTAATTATTTAGCAACGAGGAATTGAATTGGATGTGTGGGCTTTGCGGAGTTTACAGAATTAAACTTTTTATCCGTTGATACAGAAGAAGAGACCCAACAAATAATTCTCGTATCCTAGCGTGTGGGGTGTACATATACATCGTACTGCTACTAAACGAAGATATTTATTAAAATCCGCTGTTCAAAAATATACAAAATTTACTTTATGGCAAAAGCACAAATCTGACGTGATTTCAAATAATGAGACAATAGAGGTGTGACTAATACACTCGTAGAAATACGAATATAAGAAAAGTAAAGAAAAAAATATCACGATACATGATAGACTAATATTATTAATTAAAGGTAAAACTTACAACGGATAGAAATCAAAATACTCACGGATGGGAAATCGAGTTTACTAACTGGAACTGGTTTAATATGTTTAATTTATGTATTGAGAGGTACAACTTCGAGGTGATAAGCTCAGACGAGCCCTCCAATGTCCCCACAAACTAAATTTATATTATGTTATTCTGCCTTGGATTGAAAAAAAAGGAAAAGGCTTATCAGCAAATTAATTTAGTTGCCCGGCTTGTTTTACTTTAAGCTTCTATTAAGAAATAAGAATAATTCAATTCAAATCGAAATAATTAATTCACGAAATTTTAGTCTCGTGTATTATTGATATAATTATATTATCGATTTGAATCGATGGTGAGCATCCCTAATTCCTATAGCCAATTCCTATTTGATTTTGCATCTTGCCGATTTGTTTACTTTCTGTGCCAGAAATTTAAATTTATTTAGTTTAAAGTTAGCTGTGAATGGTGCATTATTTTTATGCTGGCTGTGATCATATAGGGACGTTGTTATGGTGCCATATACGATATTTTTACAATGAGGTGGAAAGATATTTTTTTGTTATGTATAGTTGCAAGTAGATAAATTAGGATAATAAAACATACATAAACTTATAGACTTTTGTATTTAGTTATCAAGCTCATTGTAGGTTGGATTTTATTGTTGATTGGCTGGATCTTAATACTGCTTTTACTTTTGATGCTATATGTTTCGACCCGTGGCAGGAAGCATTGGTGATTTGGTCCATATTTAAGAGTTAATGATCTTCACGCGTTCCTTGAAAGTAATTTATAGGATAACAGGTTAATATTAGACATTAAATATATAGTATATCTATAAAAAACTTATAGATATATCTATATTTAAATAAATAAAGGTACCAAGTATCAACCATACGTAACTGGGATGAGCATTTATGAAAAACAGATGGCAACACTGTTTTTTTTTATTTTATTTTTTAGTGCCATCTGTTATATACGGACATTACTAACCGTGACGTCATCAAAAAAATCTATTAACACCTAGGGATGTCAAGTTTGGTCTCTATTTCAGTATATACAAAGTTACTTTATGGTGCTTACATCTATATAATTTGTGGTGCTTACCTGTTACTCAATATCGAAAGAATGCACAGACTAAAAGTATACAAGGAAGCGAAGAGTATTTTAGTGTTCCTGTATAGAGAACTCAATCCATACAGTTAGAGCCAATGCACCTGAGCAGTGACCTTATCTTTTCGTCATGGAGAACGTTTTCACAAAGATAAGTTAGCACCTGAAAAATATATAGTATTTTAGAAGAATATACTTATATTGCCAAATAATCAAATAAAACAGTTTTTTCTTTATGATACTTTTTATTTCACGTAAATAGAATAGCTACTTTTCGAATTATTCGCATTTTACGAAGTGACTACGATTTTGCCATTTTGAATCTGAGTTAAAAGGAACTATGGTCTCTCAGTTCACACACTCAACATTCCAAATCTGCGTAAATACATAACTTATAGTCACATATTGTATACAGATATTTAGTAAAACATAATTTAAAGTGTTTAGAAGATAACAAACCACAACGTGGAAACTAAAATTACAAATTTCTTCCTGGTGTCACTGAGAGACCACTTATATAACACATATATTTTATTAATTATGCCACAAAAACTATATATTTTAACTGCTAACGTTAGTAAAAGTTACATGTAAATTTGTAAAAGTAAAACAAGAGCACCGTTTTTGGCTACTTTAGTAAAATTAACATTTAATTGTGGTCACTCAGTTCACACATGGTGAATATGTAAATTAATTGAAAGTTTTTGAATTATAAGTAGTAGATTCAAATTAAATATATCAGTATTTAGTAAATATTTTTTACTGCAAGGATGTGTGTTTTTATCATGTATTGACAAGATAACTGCTATTCAATATGTTCTATAAAATGTATGTAGTAGGGTGACCACACTGACAATTTACTATGCAAGTGATTTAGTAATACAATTTGGGTTTTTTCTTAACCCGTGATATTATTTTGCATCACTTTACTGTTTTACAATGTGTAAAACCAATGCTATTAGCATTAATTATTCGTATTTTAACACTTCTTTGTGAGTTTTAAGATTTTTGTGCTATTTTCCTAATGGCGCCAAATTTCAGGTTTTTTTTTTCGATTTTCTGGCTTTTGTCTTCCTGTTCTTACTGCCGTTGTCTAATATTTGCTTTTTTACGTCCTTGACATTTTCAACAGACTTGGGAAGTTAGGGTAATAGTTAGACACTTATTTATGTAAAATTATAGAAACTATTTATTCACATAATTATAGTGATCTATTAGGGCCTCCAAACAAATATTAGTACCTACCTGTCTACGAGAATTTATAGGTGTTTCAATTTTTGTATGTATGTTTGTCCATGCATTTCTCCACAACTATGTGACGATTTTTAATGGTATTCACTGTTAGGGAACAGTGCAAATTTCATTAAAATCGGTTCAGTATCGAACAGAATATTGAGATCCACCTTTGCAGCGATATGATACCGACTTCCACGAGTAATGTAGTATTTACGCAGATTTGGAATGTTGAGTGTGTGAACTGAGAGACCATAGTTTAAGAGTCATAACTTTATTATTTATTCATTACAAATTACAATTCGCATTTTACAAATTATTTTATGACTTTTACTAAATCTTGAAGTTACTAACTTAACAAAAATAAACATAAAAATAATGTGGTCACTCAGTCCACACGCACACAGATATTCTATATTAAGCCTGTTAACACCTTCGACCACATCATCACTTACCATCAGGTAAAAGGCATACCGATATGACATAAAAAAAAACAATGTTCATATTTTATTGCACATTAATGAGTTGCTGGAAAGAAAACTCTTCCGAGTCAGCCTGTATAATGTAATGACAAATATTTCCATACCTTTGCCTCTTCTGTATAATAATATCGCGTCCATGCCTTATCAGCGCTATGCATGTGCCGCGCTTTAGCCGTACGTCGCTTTTATATATTTTAGGCCTGGTTGAACCATCACAGAAATTAAAGAATTTTGACAGGTGACGAAAAGATATGGACGATGGACTACCACTTATCCAGGACTAAGGTAATTTGTTGTATTTTCGAATATAAATCTTCTCATAAAGCTGTACCTACCTACAAAATTTTCTTACACATTTAATGAGTCCGGGTACACGAGATTTATCGGAAAGGATTAAATGATCACCGAATTTTAAACAAATACAATTTACTGTATAAATAATTATTTTATAATGTTTCGTCACGAATTACACATTAACCACTAATATACACTTTGCATCTGAGCATTATAGAATCTAGCTCATATGGATCAGAAGTTTTCTAATTGCCAAACTTGTGGGATAGGATGGCAATCAGTAAAGTAATGAAAAGCAAACATTTATTTTAAAGTCTTATTTATGTTAATAAAACAATGTTATTGACTAAGTAGGTAACAAAATAATAATTCATAACAATTACAGTATCATGTAATAATAATCATCTAAATAGAGCACATATAAATTATAATTGCAGAGCCATCTCTGTTGAAAAAGCGATGTTTAGTTCATAAGACAGCAGTCCTAGAAGTACCCAAGCTGTCTTAGATCGCATGTGTTGTTTGAATATAATTCATGTGGTCGAAAGTACTAGGCTTATGTTCAACTTTTGAAGACGGTACATCGCTTAGTGTTTGTTTGACAGACATTAATAGTGAACGCTCTCAGGGAATTTGTAAACGGAGAAAATAGATCATCGTTACATATGTGATACAATATTTTAGTCCGACCTACGAGTATATAACAGTCCAAAGAAAAGATTCTACTTTAAAGGAATCAGTCGTTCCGTTTACTACTATAAAATATAGGGTGCCAAAGATCGAGGCCGTACTATACCAAGACGAACATTGACGAGAGACGAGCAGCGGAAGCCAAATTTAAATTTGGTCGAACTCTACATTCGGAGCCAATACATCCCAGCTCTGATCCTGAGATAATCCGGTAAAGTCTCGACTGGTCCAAGGGCAGCCACGACCGGACACTTGTCCCACAGATACCTGTAGCACGCCTCGCGCACCTGCGCCACATCCACACGGTCTACGGCGCATAGCTGCTCATGCAGTGGAGCTCGGTAACCTTGGCAAATCACCCACTTGCCGATGTCGTGGCACGTCCCTGAAGAACTTTCGTTCTTTGACAACAATTTCGTCTTCAAAATTCTCTTCGCCCGTTCCAATTCCTTAGCAGTTACCGTGTTGCACAAAGACATCCACTCACCCTGCACCAAACCTACCATTTCGTCTAGCTTTAGCATTGGCCCTAAAAGCTGCACGCCCCAGAGACCTGTATCCTTGTAAGCGATATTAAACGCTTTGTAAGAGTCGCACAAGGACTCTATTGATGTACACCTTGCAACTGGGAACGAATGGTCCACGCCGCCGGGCTGTGATCTATCCCAACCACCGATTAAGTGAGCAGCGACCTCCATGACAACATTGTCTTCATCACACAGTGCTGGTCCTTCAACTGCTATAGCGACGTTGGCGACCGGCATTGCATCATTCCGGTACCTGACATCTGATCCCGTATATCTGTATACATCTGTGTCCATGCATTTAGTTGGCTCCAACTTGCTCATATAGAGATTCGCCAAAGCCACAATTTGCTCATGTCTCACTCCACCGACAGCGACGAGCACCGTTCGGTTCGCATCGTAAAATCTGTTCATATACGTCGGTATGGTCTTAGAATTGAAGTTGTGCAGATTAGAACTGGGTCCCATAACACTATTCGCTAATGGAGTCCCCTGAAATGCCGTCGCGTGTAAATAATCGTCCAAGGTACCGTTGGCGTCCTGGTCGTGTTCGTGCATTTCTAAGCAGACAATTTTCTTTTGGTATTCGATTTCGGCTTCTGAGTAAGCATTGTTGAATATACAATCGCATAGAATGTCAACAGTGAGAGGCACGTCCTGGCAGAGGCATTCTGCATAGTAGGCGGCCATATCCCGAGTGGTAAAGCACTTGTATTTAGCTCCCTGGTAGGACATTTGTTCTTCCAGCATAGTTTTGCTGCGCGTATATGTGCCTTTAAATGCTATGTGTTCGAAAAAGTGCGTGATGCCGTTTTCGAAGTCACTCTCGTATCGTGGCCCTGCATCCACATAGATGCCGACGCACACGTTGCAGCACTCTCTTTCTTCCGTCACAATTGTGAGGCCATTCTCCAGCTGTGAAATTTGCATTGGAGGTATATTCCGTAGAAAATACAAAAATTGCGCTGGATAAGGTTTGTGTCGTATACTAGATCTGAGAGGACACCAAGCAGATTTTAGTAACTGCTTTGATATCTTTAACATTTTCAAATTTTCATTTATCCTATGATGAGAACACAAATCAGAAAAAGGGTTGAGATTATGCAATTCTTTATCTTGGACCAATTTGTGATCGACTGAACAGATTATATTTCCAATATATTTACTACTTTTCTCTATGAAATAATACGTAGGTACTACGTTTGTGATCCTAAAGCACAGAGTAGGTATCTACTTTTCCATGGCAATTGTATACCTACATTTTTGCAAGTAGTTTCAAATCTCTTTATCCAAGTCTTGGCTGTGATCCACAAAGTAAGTATAAAGTAATACGTTATACTAAGGGGTGTCTCAGTAAGAGTGCACTTTTTCAATTTAGTGTAATATTTTTTTTTGTGCTTGTAGCAATTCTGAAATTTAGCAGCTGTCACACGTTTATTCCGATTATTAAAAATGGAGAGCTTTACGAAAGAACATCGCGTTATAATTGGGAAAATATATTAAAAAAATTTGAAAAATTATGTTGAGACCGCTCGCCAATTTTCAGTCAAGAAAGTGCACCTAATGTGTCAACCATATGAAGAGTGGTCAAAAATAAGACGTCGTAAGCGTCAACGTACCGGTCGGTCACTTGAAAACATTGCTGTTGTAAACGAGTGTCGCCGAAAATCGGAAAGTATCAATTCGGCATCGTTCTCAACAACTTCTTCTTCTGAGATTTTACGAAGCACTACGCAGCGAATTTTGAGAAAAGACCTTCATGCGTGCCAAATTCCGGTTACTCAGGAGCTCAAACCAGCAGATCATGGAAAGCACCGGCAATTCGTTCAATGGGTAATGGAGCAAAGCGAAGTAACGCCATTTTTTGGAAAAAACGTCATCTTCACCTATTAAGCGCATTTCTAACCACCCACAAAGAGCAACTGTCTGGTGCGGATTTTAGTTAGGCGGCGTGATTGGGCCTTAACTTTTTGAAGATGAGGCCGAAATTGCAGTGACTGTGAACGACATTCGTTACTGGAACATGATAGCCAAGTTCTTGTGGCGTCAACTGGACGGCATGGATCTGGACGACATGTGGTTCAATTTACTAATATATCAATTTCACTATCTCTGTGAAAAATTTCATGAAACGAGTAATGGCATGTCCTTAGAGCCGTGGAGGCAATTTGATGGATATTTTATTCCATACTTAAACGGAGCATGTCTTCTTCACAATCCAATAAAAAAATCACAACTCTCTTCAAAGATAGGAATGTTTTTTTTATTTTCAAATGAAAATGTACACCCCTTACTGGTACAACCTTTACTATATTGTGATCTTTTTTCGTAGCAAAGAGTAGCAAACATAACATAACGTATTGAGATAATATATCAATGGGTTCTCAAATCCTAATATAGATGAAATAATAAAAAACTACCCTTCGCTTAAATGTCAGGGTTTTGGGGGCATTTGTCTCAGAGGTCTAAATTGCCCCTTTCTACTTTGTGGATATTCTTATACTTTTTATAAAAAAATACATTACCTAAATTACTATTGATTATAAAGCTTGGCGTCCAATTAAGACATTCTAGGAGATATTTTATTATTTTTGCCTTTGACTACAATCTCATTTGATGGCAAATGATAATGTGGTGTAAAATCCTAAACAGCCTTAACTTACAATGGAATCTGACGCTCAAAGACATGATGCCGTGCATACTATGGGTGCTTGGCGTTAGTTTTTTTCATTTATTTTCATGGATATCAGCAAACAGTACACACAATACAAAATGTACAAAAAAGTTTGAAGACACAACATATAAGTAATTGCGATACCAACGACGTTGACCACAAATTTATAATTGGTTGTGGTAAATAGCCAGGTAGGCATTCGCAAAATGCCCAACCACCATATGCAAAAGCTGACATACTTACATAAACTTATTAAAAAAAACTAGCTCTCCGGCCGCGGCTACGCCCGCGCGAATGTCACTTACCGCACATAACCATTAACCGCTTTTTGCGCAGTTGGATAAAAAATATCCAATGTCTTTCCCCGTGTCTCGAACTATTTCCATACCAAATTTCATCCAAATCGGTCCAGTAATTTTTAAGCTTATTCCTTGCATACAAAAATACAAACCTTTCATCTTTATACTATGAGTGTAGATAGAGAAAATTTGTGTAGAATAATACATATTATAAAAATGGAATAACCAACGTGCTTGAAAATTGATACTTGGCAAGGCAGATCGCGTCGCAGTGACATTACCTCAATTAACAATATACTACGAACTATGTACAACACTACAGATACTACAATTAAAACATTTAGACAACCTACAAGCCGTTGCAGTCTCATGGGCAGTCCAAATGCTCCAGCCCTAAATTAAATACCATATTCCGTAGTGCCGCGTGTTTGGTCGTAGCAGTTTCATATAAAATGAAGAGCTGACAGATTTTTGTTACGTTTTGCGACCCGAGGCGACCACTGGCTGACGCCTGGCTTAATATTGCCAATGTCAGAGAGCAGTATCATAGTAATAACTTTGTATTTAGAACTAGCTTGTTTAACGTGGTCTCTTTGCAAAGAGAATTCACCCGTTAGATTTTTTTAGACTTTGTATAGATCATTAGTTATCTCTATGGTTAAGATTAAAAAAAAAAGAAATGTTTATTCTGTGAATAGCATATTTTTCCTAAAGAGATTTTTTATAGGACTAATCCAGTAAGAATAATAGGTACTTATATTTCACATAACAATCATAAACAAATACCAATACCGACATTTACTGAAAATGTTTAAATTTGTTCGACCTTTATCCTTCCTGAAACCTCATTTAATAAGATCATACGGGTCCTCCTGCTGTCCTATTGAGCCTTGCGACCCAAGTATTCAGATGTCCATACTTCCTAATGGAATAAGAGTTGCGACTGAGTATATGCCATCCCCCATATCGTGTATGTCGCTTTTTATCGAGTCGGGTTCAAGGTTCGAAACCACACATTATAATGGCATCTCTCATTTTCTTGAACATATGGCGTACAAAGGATACTGCGGAATGAATAAATGTGAACTTGAATTGTGCCTGTTACAAATGGGGGCTCAGATGACAGCCAAAACTTCGAGGGAAATCCAATCGTTCACAGGAGTGTTCCCTACGGGTTATTACACTGCCATCTTCGACAAACTAGCAGGAATTATCACTAACTTGGAACTGGACAGCTGCGCAATCGAAGCAGAAAAAGACAACATATGTTTGGAGATGATTGACGAGGAGAACGATCCCAAAGCTGTCACCTTCGATTATTTACACCAGACAGCGTTCCAAGGCACACCTTTAGCGCAACGCGTTATTGGGCCTACAAGAAATATAAAGAGATTCGACAGAGAATTTTTAGTGAATTATCTCTGTTCACATTATCAACCTTACAAACTTTGCGTGGTCACTTCAGGACGCGTGGATCATAAAGATATAGTCTATCAAGTGAATAATAGGCTTGGTCATCTAGTGGGCGACGCTTGCTGCGCTTCCGATGAGGGTCCGACTCGCTTTACAGGGTCTTCAGTAGTATATCGCGACGACTCAATGCCTTTCGCTCACGTGGCCATCGCTTTTGAGGCTCCTGGTTATGGCGACCGAGATTACTGGAAGCTATTAGTCGCAAGCCGAGTCATGGGAAAATGGCATAAATCTCAGGGTGGTGGTATGAATAACGCGTCACGGCTTGCTCGTGTGGCGGCTTGTATGGATATATGCGAAAGTTTTGAGTCGTTTTACATCACTTACAGAGATGTCGGATTGTGGGGCATATATTTCGTAACGAGAATGTTGGACGTTGAAGAGATGGTGGAAAACATTCAGAAGCAGTGGATGAGTTTATGCATAACTGCCCAGTACACGGACATGGAAAGGGCCATAAACGCAGTAAAGTTAGAATTGGCGCATGAAATGAGCGGTGTGGTGAAGTCATGTCATGATATGGGTAAACAGTTATTGTACACTTGCACCAGAAAGTCTCTCCAAGATAAATATTACTCCTTGACAAAAATGGACGTAGCTGATGTTCGAAATAGTGCAGAGAAAGTGTTGTATGATAGGTGTCCGGCTGTGGCTGCTGTAGGGCCCACTGAAACCTTGCCGGACTATACAAGGATTCGAGCTGGCCAGTATTGGCTCAGACTTTAATATTATATTATTATGCAGTATTTCTTTATAACCTTGTGTTTGCGTAAAAAGATCATAACATCCGTATGACTAAAAAGGGCTTGTCTGTCACTGGTGGCAAATGGGAATGACTTCTCAGTAGGCCGGTTTAAAGGCCCTAACCCTCTGACTCTCGGTAGATTCTAAGAGAAGTTCCGTATCCACTGGTGGGGATGATGAAAATGTTAACTGTACTTATTTGGTCTATGTACGAGGTATAGTAATTATTCAGACTGTAAAAAAAGCCTATCTGGATGTAAGTCTAAAATTATTTTCTTTATTAGCGGTTGACCTCACCCTTCCATTCGTATTCCACCTATATCCAGGACTGTCACTCAAATAATTCTAGAGTCTAAGCTCCAGAGCACCAGCGTGCTCTATTGTGTTCATGAAAATAGTTAGTTACAATTTTGGCGGGTGAATATAACACAAACATGAACTGTCTTACAAAATATAATAATGTAAGAAAGTATGTGTTTCCGGCGTTTCGGCAGGTAGCCTAACATCCGATGCATTCTGTACTTTAATGGAGGATACTTTTTTTTATTTAATAGATATCACATGTCCACGTATACCAACCATTAGGTACGAGTAAGTTTAGTGGGAAATCCACCACAACTAAGTTTGGTACGAAAGTTCTTATTCATTAACATAGCACCAATTTAGATGTCCGTTATATCTGAGATACTTGCGATTTCAGTCTGCACGGAATAAATTATGTTTTAGGATTATCATATAATTTTTAAGGGTTAGGTACGTATACCAATTTGGACTGTTGCGTAAATAAAATAAGAACACTTATTCAATTTGTGCGTATACGATGCTCTAATGAACATCAATTACATAATTTACTATTTAAATATTCTACAGCCGCGTTCAGCAAAAATGGTAAGATAGAGCTACTTCAAGAAGAAGGGGCAAGGTACTAGGGACTATTCTTTTTATATATATACTGTTTTTCAATTCTATTAGAAAATGATTACAATATTTATTACAGGGGTGGTGATACACAGGATAATATAATTCCACAATAACCTAAGAAAGACTTCTTATTTGTATATGCTAATCTTAAAGCTGTCACCGCAAGTTTATTGTTATTCCTAGTGCTGTAATTGTGGTACTCGTCGTTTAATTAAAATTGACACAAGTTATTTGCAGTAAACAGCATAATACACCATACGACATTATGGTGTAGAAACAAGCGAAATAAACCAGTCGAGCTGTAGCTACATCTGTCAACTGCCTTAAATCTTACGAACCGCATATGCAGCAGAACTAAGTCTCCAGGAGAGGTCATATTTTTTTTTTTTTTAATATGTTTTTGCGACGTAACTAGCACGAGGCCCACCTGATGTTGAGCGGTATCCTCTGCCTATAACAGATGCATTTCATCACAAGTGACGAACTGCACTGCGCCCATCACCTGAGACATACTTGTTAAGTCTCATTTTGCCTGTAATATCACTGGCTTTCAAGGACTGCTGCCGGAACACACCGTTAGGTGCTTGGCGACAGATTTTCTACTTGGTCGCTAGCCAGGCGGGCATTCGCCCTTCCACCATGCGAAACTTATTATCATTAGTTTGGTTTCTTTTGTCTGACCAAAGTAATCAGAATTTTATGTCATGGTAGTAGGGTTGCACACATGACACTCGGACTTAAGTGTCCCTTTTTTTAATTCGCTGATGATGAAAAACTTTGTGTGTGATTGTTTTGAATTTTTATTGAATTATGTACCTAACCCTATAGCAATTCCTAGATACATTAAATGTTTATTTTCACAATAAATTCATTGATAGTTAACATTAAGTTTTAAGTAGTAACCCTATAGCAATTCCTAGATACATTAAATGTTTATTTTCACAATAAATTCATTGATAGTTAACATTAAGTTTTAAGTAGTTGTTGTAGTGTGTATTGAAGCGCTCGTAGCGAAGTTTACTTAGCTGTTCTCAACCGATCAGCAAAGTTAAGCAACGTCGCGCGCGGTCATGCGTTGGATGGTTGACCGCTAGTGGCATTACTACTGAGCGTTTCCGTGCTTCGGAGGGCACGTTAAGCCGTCGGACCCGGTTGTTGTCTTAGGATGGCAGTCGTTATAGCATGGTGGTAGGGCATTTTGCGAATGCCCGCCTGGCTAGCTACCACCCTCAAGTAGAAAATCTGTCGCCATGCACCTAACAGTGTGTTCCGGCAGCTGTCCTTGAGAGCCAGTACTTCTAGGTTAGACAACAACATCTTCGACCACATCATCACTTACCATCAGGTGAGATAGTGGTCAAAGGCTAATCTATCAGGCATACAAAAAAAAAAAAATTAGTAGTAAAACAATTGGGTAATGTATTTTAATAGGAAGAACAGTTTTGAGTATACCTTAATTCGGTTACATGGCGTTTAATTCATACATTCAAATAAAGGCAAATTAATACATTGTTCTTAAAATTTTATCACATTAAATATATCCAGTCAAATATATCACAGTTATTTCAGGGTCATTTATTTACTGATTCTAAAGTTTTTAACGAGTTTAAAACTAATAAATGATACAGGGGTGATTCAGTGGACATTCTTAGAGATCTAATATTTCGTTTACTTAGCATAATAACCGTCGATGATTTTGTGTATAAATAATTTGCATTTTTAAGTAAACGCTCGGAATTCTGTTTGTCATATAAAACTTATTTAAAAGTGAAAGCTCAGTCATCTATTTACTGATTCTAAAATTCAATTTTAGAATCAGTAAATAAATGACTGAGCTTTCACGTCATCATTAAAAGTTTTTAATAGTATGTATGTATCTTTTTACAAATTACGCACTTCATTAAGGTCTTTAAATAAGTTTTATATGACAAACAGAATTCCGAGCGTTTACTTAAAAATGCAAATTATTTATACACAAAATCATCGATGGTTATTATGCTAAGTAAACGAAATATTAGGTCTCTAAGAATGTCACTGAATCACCCTGTATCATTTATTAGTTTTAAACTCGTTAATGAAGCCTGTTTAGTCAACTGATCCGACTGGTATCATAATTCTAACTGTTGAGCGAATTAGCTTACATTAGGTATGACTAGATATGAGCAAATAATATGTCGGTGGCATTCAAAATAAAAATAATTTAACGATGAGTAGATTTTGACATCGATTGACATTAATATAATAATATCACGGAAAGATTATTCTATAATTAACAGGTTATAGTAACACATTAAAAGCAACTTTGTTACATAATCAGATTTGAGAGAGAGAATAATGTAATATAACGTTTTCTGCGGATAACACTATAGTTAAGTCTGGTGCAATCCAGCCTAAATGTGAACACCAACGTTTTTTTTTAAATAATCCCTTTTTTACACACAAAATATCATAAAAGAAGAAAACTAAAATTGTGCGAAGTAAACTTGAACGTGAGAAGTGCTCGAAATTTGAGTGGAGTTCCAGGTGGAATATTCCCGGAAAGACAGATAGAAACACAAGAAAACAACATAATGCGTTGACATCGAGTTGTGAGCAACCCTGAAATTTTCAGTAGGAAATAGTTAATTAATATATTAAAACAAATGTAGGAATAGTAATTATCTACATTTGTTTTAATCTGGTCGGATAGCATTTTATCACTTTAATTCTTTATCTGACCATTGATTGAAGAACCCGTCTAAGCAACCAATATTCGTTATTTTTATATTGGTTAGGAACATTTTTTTCTTATAACTAATTACTACTACTAATTATTTCTACTTAGTAACTTACTTGATTAAAAACCCTGACCTCAATTATATAATTATGAATCATATCGAGAAGAAACAGTTAGGAACATTGAATGCTCTTGAACATTAATTAATCATCGAGTACAAAACTAGTGGCAAATAATTGAAACAACATGTATTTACTTAGTATAATTGTCTCCTACAATACTCGCGTAAATTTGAAATCTTTCATACTAGATCTTATTTATAGAAGTTAAAGAATCACAGGTTCCCTGTCCCCATACATACGATTTTGGAGCATTACCCATGTCCCACGTTTTTTTTTTCGGTTTTTGACCTCATTTTGAACATAAATGAAAATGTATGTGTATTTTGTAGAATATTATAATAAAAAGCCCCTAAAAAGAAAATAAAAAAAATGTATCAATTATGATACATTTATTGTTTGTTTCCATATAAGTACTTAGTTATTACATGTCTGTGTGTCACTTAGGCCTTGGCTGAAAACCAGCGCTGTAGGTTCGCCCACAGCATCATGCTGAGCCAGGACCTTTTTTGGACTGAAGGTACACGACGGCAATGTTCTCAAAATAATTTTTTAGTTTGTTTATTGTTTTATATGTATAATGTTTTGCTATTGTGTTCTTTATGTTCAAAATAAACTGTTTCTTTCTTTCTTTCTTTATACATGAGCGTATAGAGTGAGTTTTTATTGTCACACGTCCGATGCATCAAATATAATGCATATCATATCTGATCCATTAGACGTGGCGCCACGTCATACATTATTTGTTTGTCAATGTCATATTAGCGACATTGACAAACAAATAATTTTAAAGATTTCTGAGCATTGATTGATTAGATAACCACACATGATAGATAACATGATTGATTTCACTTTGACACACAATTTGATTTTCACCCTTTCTTTCACAAAATTGAGGTTATAAGCAGGTTGTAGGTTATTACTTTATTTTTACAATGTCGAGAAAGTATACGGATGAGGAATTGTTCAGAATCTTGCAAGAATGTGAAGAGGATGATGGCGATTTTAGCGGCGGAAGTGATGATTTATATGATCCTCATGAAGAAGACGACTTATCATAATCTGATTCGGAGACTGTTGAAAACATTTCGAGGTTAGTTGAACAAGACATACCACTTCAAAGATCACTTCATTCTACAGAAACAAACGAAATTAATGTCATTCCACCACCACCGATAAGTGAAGATGATTCTATGGATGAAAATGAAATCAATGTTGTTCCACCACCACTAATAGACGAAGAAGAAACTATGGACGATCCTCTTGATCAACCTTGGCAATCGGAAATTCTTCAACTTGGAAGAGAATCCTTTATAGGCAACTCTGGGTTACAAAATATTGAGGTTATCACTGATGACGAGGGTTCCGTTTCTATTGTAAAAATAATGGAGTATTTCATAAATGACGACCTGATTGATAACATGGTGGAAAAGACAAATAAATATGCTGATATGTTTAGGCAAGTACACAATAAACAATTTGCCAGAATGTCGCGTTGGGTAGATGTTGACAGACAAGGCATGAAGAAGTTTTTTGCCGTTTTACTCATTATTGGGATAGATAGGAAACCGTCAATTGAACATTATTGGAAGTTAGATCCACTTTACTTCAATCCTCTAATCCACAATATATCTATGTCATATAATCGATTTACGAACATTCTACGATGCTGGCATTTTGAAGATGTTCAAGCAGACAACCGGGACGTTTTGTACCGCATACAACCACTCGTGACTAAAGTCGTGGATCGCTTTCGTGAGTTGTATGTACCAGATGATACCATTGTAGTAGACGAATCCCAGATAAACCACCAAGGACGATTAGGTATAAAAACGTACAATCCATCAAAAGCGCATAAATATGGCATCAAAATCTATAAGATGTGTTCTACTAACAGCTATACATAGTCTTATGCCATACACGCAGGTTCTGGTGTTGCTATAGACTGTCTCGACAAACCTGGTTCAGTTGTAGTAAGGTTGTGCCAGCCACTGCTAAATGCCGGTAGATTGATTGTCGTGGACAACTATTACACAAGTGTGTCTGGCAAATTACTTGAAGGATCGCAAAACTGATATGTGTGGTACCTTACGAAAGAATAAAAGAAACTTGCCGAAAGATGTGATACAGAAAAAACTTAACCGCGGCCAAGTTATTGCCAGGCAAATGAACAACTGTATCACAGTTTTGAAGTGGCACGATAAACGTGACGTTTTGATGATTTCGACGTGTCACGGGACGGAAATGACTAATGTATCATCGTGGAGAGGAGTAACATCAAAGCCAAACGTAGTCATTGATTACAATGACGCAAAAAAAGGTATTGACGTTGCTGACCAACTAAGTAGCTATGACTCTCCACTAAGAAAGAGTCTAACATGGTACAAAAAAATTGCTGTCGACTTACTGTTCCAAGCGGCGATTGTGAATACCCGCGTCATTTACAATGAGCACACGAGATCTGCTATAACTGTCTTGGACGTGCAAGAAGCAATGATTCGTCATTGGCTTGGAGAAGAGGCGAAAAAGAAAAATTACAGACAACAGACCAGATCCACAAGTTCTGCAGTAGCTGCTACACATACACACCATCTTTCACAAATACCTCGGAAAGATGGAAAGCTCATTCGAAAGCGATGTGTCAATTGTTACGCTAAAAAGAGAGCAGAAGGAGGAAATCCATTGCAAGCAAAACAGGTGAATACAGAATGCACGGATTGTGGAAAATGTTACTGCCTACCTTGTTTCAACGAGAAACACTCGCAACAATGAGGGTAGTTTGTAATTTGATTTAGTTTGTAAGTAAAAAGTGTTCCTGCAAATTACAAATCGTTCTGTAATAATAAAAACTTATGTTCCTAAATGAATCTATACATTACATTCCTCAATACTAACTTTTACTTTGTACCCGTAAAATCATCCTAGAAAAAAAATGTCACGGCAAGCATATGAAACAATCAACTTTTTTTACCTTGTACTGTTTATTTACACGATATCCCCCATACGTCCCAGTACTCAAAATTACGATCACAACGCCACGTCCCAAAGTAAAATGGGTCTGAAATTGGCACTACTTTTGCTCATATATGAGTCACGGACGTGTGAAACACGGTGCAAAAATTGTGTGATGAATCATATCTGATGCATGGGACAGGGAACCTGTAAGAAAATATGAGAAATCACTGGAACAATCCACTGCTTACACAAGCAGTCAGAAAAGGCTAAAAATTCCTTGTAATGCTCGAACATAGTCGTAGATGATATTTTAGTTATTGCTTGCGGTACATTTGGACTTTATTTTGTCCATTATTGCTTGTGAAGTGTTAGTGTTAATTCTTTATCTGACCATTGATTGAAGAACCCGTCTAAACAACCAATATTCGTTATTTTTATATTGGTTAGGAACATTTTTTTCTTATAACTAATTACTACTACTAATTATTTCTACTTAGTAACTTACTTGATTAAAAACCCTGACCTCAATTATATAATTATGAATCATATCGAGAAGAAACAGTTAGGAACATTGAATGCTCTTGAACATTAATTAATCATTGAGTACAAAACTAGTAGCAAATAATTGAAACAACATGTATTTACTTAGTATAATTGTCTCCAATTGTACAATACTCACGTAAATTTGAAATCTTTCATACTAGATCCTATTTATAGAAGTTAAAGAATCTTAAGAAAATATGACAAATCACTGGAACAATCCACTGCTTACACAAGCAGTCAGAGAAGGCTAAAAATTCCTTGTAATTCTCGAACATAGTCGTAGATGATATTTTAGTTATTGCTTGCGGTACATTTGGACTTTATTTTTTCCATTATTGCTTGTGATAATAACGAACAGATTTCTCACCACAAAACAATACTCAAATTTGGTCAGTAGACAGTTGAAAACATTCTATGAACGAAAATATACAACATCTAAGATATTCAGTACTAACTACACACATACTTACATTTATAATATTTTATTCATACCCAATTTAATCAGGTCAGTTCCACACAATAACACTTAACAATAGCATATATATCACAATGCACCTTATTTAGCCAGCAATAGGAGGTTAGTAGTTTCTACATGTGTTAGATTAATAGCACCATATACTGTTCAGTTTACCACAATTTATGGTGACAGAAATTGAATATAGAACGCTTTTTATGTAATTGGGGAGGGATCCTACGACCGGGGGAATCTAAGGGCACGGCCGGCTTGGGTAAGGCTGACTTCACCGCGGCAGGTAAGGACGTGGCTTGCGTGGAGAAGGCCGACGCCCCTGCAGGAAAACGCGCCGCCGGCGTGAGGCAGGCCGACGCCGCCGCGGCAGGTAAAGGCGCGGCCCACGTGAGGCAGGCCGACGCTGCCGCGGCAGGTAAAGGCGCGGCCCACGTGAGGCAGGCCGACGCCGCCGCGGCAGGTAAAGGCGCGGCCGACGTGAGGCAGGCCGACGACGCCGCGGCAGGTAAAGGCGCGGCCGACGTGAGGCAGGCTGACGACGCCGCGGCAGGTAAGGGTGCGGTCAGCGTGGGGAAGGCCGACGCCGCCGCGGCAGGTAAAGGCGCGGCCGACGTGAGGCAGGCCGACGACGCCGCGGCAGGTAAAGGCGCGGCCGACGTGAGGCAGGCCGACGACGCCGCGGCAGGTAAGGGTGCGGTCAGCGTGGGGAAGGCCGACGCCGCCGCGGCAGGTAAAGGCGCGGCCGACGTGAGGCAGGCCGACGACGCCGCGGCAGGTAAAGGCGCGGCCGACGTGAGGCAGGCCGACGACGCCGCGGCAGGTAAAGGCGCGGCCGACGTGAGGCAGGCCGACGACGCCGCGGCAGGTAAGGGTGCGGTCAGCGTGGGGAAGGCCGACGCCGCCGCGGCAGGAAAGGGCACGGCCGGCGCGAGGAAGGCCGACGCCGCCGCGGCAAGTAAGCGTTCGGACGGCGGCGGTAGCGTTTCCTCTGACGACACCGCCGAGGCAGCACTGCTTGCAATTATTTACAACGATTACCAATAGTTAAATTTTAAATTTTACAACATACCTCTTACTATCAATAAAAACTTTGATTTATTACTTGTTCGGTCAATTACACAATTTACAATATAATATATATATTTACCCCCTTACTTATAAAAAATCCACTAAGTAGTTGCTAAGTAATGGATAACTAAACATAGTTTAAGTAATGCTTAAATATTTGTTACTTATAAACGCTACTTAGCAACTATCTAGCTAAGCAATGGATAATAAGGTCGACCGTATTTTAAACTAACAACATTGAACTAAAATGTATTATGATAGACCCAAATTGCCAAAAAGCATGTATCTAGTGCTAAAAATCTTAAAATTAAAAAGTAAAAAATACTATTCTTTGTAGGTAACTGATTTTGGTACATATGGTTAGGTGTACTGGAGACATTTGTAGCGAGTTTTTATTTTGCAATATGGTAAATTCAAAGTGGCCCTAATATTCTAAGCATTCGATTTGCCAGCAACCTATTCCACAGCATAATTGGAAATGCATCATGGGGTTACCCCAGAATTTACGGGTGTAACACCAGAATACCGTCAAATCCAGCTGGAAGTTATCTTTTTCCATTCCAAACAATACCTATACCCAATTATGTCTAGGTTTTTTTTCTATGAAGCCAAGATTCCAATCGTCATTTTTTTTATCAATTAAATTAATTTTATAGCGATTCCTTAAATCACAGTAATATTATAAAGGCCGTAATATGTTCTTGTGTTTCGTCTAGTGTGCTAGTGAAAACAGTTTGTATGACCCTGAAACTGTACCCGGTGAATGGCAATAGGCTCGCCCTTTATTACATGGGACCAAAACCCAATTGGCCGAAACATGGGTGTTTACACACCTCTGCCTACCCCTTTAGGGAATACAGGCGTGCTTATATGTATGTATGTAAGTTTATGTGTATGTGTTTTTGTCTTTTACATGTATTCAGGTTTTAACGGTTTGAGGGTTTGGATGAAACAACAGAATAGTTAGTTTAGGTTCTCCATACTTTTCATCAACATTGTCTACCGCGGGTGAAACCGCGTGGCGCGGCTAGTTAATAAGAAAATTACAATGAGTTCGATCACCGGATCAGATAAGATAAAACCCAATTCTGAGAAAGTGATTTTCAGTAAAAATCCAGTGTCTAATTTGGACTAGTTTATTTCCATTTGGTAATAAACTCGCACCCTATTAAATGAGATCGTTAATACAATTAAGAATATTTCGACTCCTAAAATAAAATGTTTTTTGTTGAACTGAATCCACATCTATGCTGAAATTCGCAAATTAGTACTCAATTCTGCTTTAAAATTGAATCTCTAGTTATATTACTTACGTCTTGTTACCGGTATTCTATACTATAGTATAGAGAAATGTATCTTACTAACATAACAAGGATTATATATTACTTACAGTTATTACGCTAGGGAGATATATCCCCCTAAAGTAGGGTCAGTATATACATCTCAGCTATATCAACACAAAATACAGAGCAACAACATATTTAAAATATTCGCTAACAACACATAGAACAACACAAGAACAAAAATGTAAAAAGTGTTGGCTTAGATTTTATAATCGACTACCAACTTTATTAGTAGCAGGTATAGTATACCAGCTACCTCTCCGGCGATAATCGTGACATTAAGGTTATGTGGAGAACTGTTTTGCACCCCAAGTTCAGCAACACCCTACTCACATCAACGTGAATAGTGGTATAATACTGAAAAACCTACACCACTCATTGAGCGCATCATTTCCCAAGTTGCCTTTTAATACATCCAATAGGAAGATACGAGTATGGCACATTCCTTATATTTTTAATTCAGGAACTGTACCTGCGGTATACTCTTCAAAAAGATCACGAAAAGTAGGTAGGTTACGCATAATATTTATTTCATCATCCAATGTATGTTTCTACTTGATATATTTTTAACGATTTATTAACAGAGTATGTCGTGTTTATAGTTGTGTATGCCTCCTTGACAACAACCTTAATAGTAACTAAATCAGCTGATCAGAAATATGGGCGCCATCATATATATAGCTCTATCGCCCAAATGACTTTATTTAATGCGTGCAGCCCGCTCTAACGTTGAAGTTACTAATGTAAGTTTACTATAGTAATATTTAGTAGTGCGAAATAAAATTGTTAATGTAAGGTAAAAGAATGACTGAATTATGGGATAGTGGTTGGCCCCCTGGTCGGTTTTTGGCGGCTTGCGACAGAAGAACGCGCAACGCGGTAGCGGCTAAACACAATACGGTATACACCTGCAACTCAATACAGTAGTAGGTACTTACTTAAACTTAAGTAATACTTAAACGGTAAGATTATTCATCATTTAGAAATATCTAATACATAAGTTAGCGTTGAAAATGAAAATGAAAAATTATTTTATTTGACAGAGTAATACATGACATAAAACATCAACAAATATATAACAATTACGACAAATTTTTAAAATATACATTAGTTGATAAGTTGTTATACTTGTAGATCAAGCATAATGTGTCAAATTGGACTCATCTCAGGGTGCATACCATTTGAAGTTAGATTCGCTAAAAACGATCACACTCCCAAAAAGTTGTTCCACATGGGTCTTGGCGTTGTTTTCGCCATAAACGCTATGAGGCTACTGGAACAGTTTGAATTCCCTACATCTAATGTCAAAAGTGACAGAAGTGGCAAATTTTAGTGGCATTCTTAGCGTTCTTATCCTAAATGGAACAGGGGATGACAGTTACAAACGATCACAGTGATCACAACCACAGACGCAGAATGTGATCAAAATTATCAAAATTAACGTTCTTAGCGTCAAATGGAACACGCCCTCAGTATAACGCCGAGTGTCATAGACATTCGACGCTGGTTTTCAGATGAACCCATCACGCGGTCGGCACTAACTTAAAACTAGGATGTCAATAAGGAAAAACTGCATTTTATATTAATATTAATAAAACATGTATAACAGGTATACAACCTACGTGGTCGTTAGATACCTAGGTATATAATGATGTTTTCTGTTTTAATTAGGTAGGCACTGATTACACAGAAGTAAGTAAACAAATTGGCGATCAAGCACTTGGCAGGCTAGCTAGAATGGCCGGCGCCGCGCCGCAACGTCACTGACGCCTCAGCGCATTGACATATAGGTCAATGCCCCAGCGTCCGACAGAATAGGAACGCTAAACAGCTGTTTTGTCTTAGTGATAGCGTTTTATTGACTTCATGCAGCGTTCGCACGTGTGTAAATGGAGTATAACCGCGGTCGTCGTCGCCATCATGCTTAAAGTCAACATGCCGTTGCTTAGAAAATAGTTTTTGATTTTGTGTGCTTAAAAATTAAACATGAGTGTAACACATTCAATTATCAATTCCACATCGCCCCCCGCAGTATTGTTGATATATTAATATCCATCTTATATATATTGTTTTTTTTTATGCCTGATAGTTTAGCCTTTGACCACTATCTCACCTGATGGTAAGTGATGATGTGGTCGAAGATGTTGTTCAGGCTAACCTAGAAGTACTGGCTCTCAAGGACAGTTGCCGGAACACACTGTTAGGTGCTTGGCGGCAGATTTTCTACTTGAGGGTGGTAGCTAGCCAGGCGGGCATTCGCAAAATGCCCTACCACCATGCAAAACTGATGTTTTGCATGGTGATCTGATTGTTTAATGTATCTCTCATTTTTACCGACTTCAAAAAAAAGGGAGGGACTATAGGAGGTTTTTTTTTACCTCAGAACTTGGGCATGGTAATAATGGGTGAACGAATTTTGATGATTCTTTTTTTATTTGAAAGCTGATGCTTACCGAAATTTAAATTTCATCAATATCAGTCAAACCTTTTTTGAGTTACACTCCAAAAACTGAAAAGTATTTTCCTATCTTGATACACCAAGATAGGAACTGTATATTCATTGACAGTGAATGTCAATCGATCCCATAAGTAGGAAGGGTCACAAAAAAGGGTGATTTATTTTTACCAAAAATTGGAACTGATTTCAGCACTCTAATGTGGGAAATAACTTGTCGAAGTCAGTACCATGCGCACAATATTGTGATAATAGGTACTTTTGAACCATCATGGTACCGACTTCAACAAGTCATTTCACACATTTTAGTGTTGAAGTTAGTTCCATTGCTTGGTAATTTTTTTTAATTATGTATCTCGTCAAGCGAGTAAAGTTTACGAAGTCGCAACTCAAAATACCTTTCATTTGTTTTATTGTCCAGCAATGCCGATATAACTTCATTTAACTCCAGCCCGCTGCCGGCCATCAAAAGTACTACTGCCTTAACGCGTCTGTAATAAGAATAAAACACAAACAATTAAAATTAAATTAGATCAAATCAAAACCAAACCGACTTCCACACCTAAAAAGTGTTTTAACATATTATTTGGTTTTACTTGGATGACATGGGTATTTTTTTAAGCAATACAATACCAAACTGCTGAATCAATTTTGTTTTTTATGGGACCAATTTGAAAAGGGAGATCTGGTATTCTTTTTCATGATATTATGACGGGACTAGCTCAATGCCCACCTGATGTCATCCGGACTAACCTCTGCCTATAACAGATGCATTTCGTCACAAGTCACGAATTGCACTGCGCCCGTCACCTTGAGATATAGTTGTTAAGTCTCATGTGCCTGAAATTTCCCTGGCTCTCAAGGACTGCTGCCGGAACACGCCGTTAGGTGCTTGGCGACAGATTTTCTACTAGAGGGTGGTCGCTAGCCAGGTGGGCAACCGCAAAATGCCCTTCCACCATGCGGTGAAGCTCAAGCCCGCGGCGGGTTTGGAACCATGGACCTGGTGCGCGGGCAGTCCATAGCCAATGCCACTGAGCTATTACTGCTTCTTGTGTTTAGTCACAAAGGCCCGCCCGTCTGCAGTAAAATAATGATACGCATTTGTAAACATTAAATATTGGACTGTTGTCGTATCAAGTTTCAAGCTTGAATGAAAATCGTTTTGTATTAATAGTGAGTTAGCTAATTTTTTTGTTAGATACAAAACTGCCAATTTATCGTTTTCAGATTTTTCATTCATATGTACTGTAAGACATTGCTTCTTGCCAAACATGAATAAAATAGGTTTTGATTCCCTTGAAGTCGCAAAATATGCGACATAAACGGAAAAACATGTCAGTCAATGCTATGAAATCTTTTGATAGCATTGTCTTACACAGCCGAAAGATACCGCAAACCCGAATTTCTGATATACCTAAATTTCAACTTGATACCTCTACGCGTTTATGAGACAAACGGTCTTGATAGGCAGATAGACAGAGGGACAACAAAGTAATCCTATATAGGTTTCTTTTTCCTTTGAGGTACGGAAACCTAAGAACACGTTTACAAAATTTTATAATGCTGGTAACTATTCCGGTCGATATAAACAACAAACCATCCCTTAAATCAGGCCTAAATTCAATGTAGTCCTACGAGCACAAATTATATATATTATGTCTAAAGACCTACCAGTGCTTGCAAAGTTATCGGTTGGTTTTGAAATTTATTAAGAACTAGCAGCCCTCCCCGGCTTCACGCGGGTATTTAAATACAACTTATTTATTTTTAAATTAATAAGCTTAAATCGGACCAGTAGTGTTTTAAGTTAAATGCAAATCTTTCGTCACAATAATATAATTTTTATTATATTATTACGCGATAAGCGATCTTACTCATAGCCACAATTTATTATTTTACAAAAGCAAGCTTTTGACCTCCGTCTCACCTGATGGGGATCGACGACGCTTTCGATGGTGGAACATGCATAATACCTAGAAGACACCTATTCATTGTAGACTTGAAAACACCTGCATAAATATGAGTAGTATATACCATACATAAATTTTCAACGTACTAGCTCGTAACGGGCCTTTAAATCTCTATCTATCTATACCTAATCGTCTATTACGCACTCGAGCTTTTTCCTACTTTACCGCTCTTGTGTTTTAAATAGAAAAAAAAACAACGTTTCACACTTCTCACCAAGGAGATTGAAATTTGTTTCATTATTTTTTTCATAAAAAAAACCATATAACTTTTTACCTGCTGAAGTAGAACTTTAAAAGATTTAATTATTATAAACCTTCTTCATCAGATTATTACTGCTATCAAAAGATAAAGTAGGTATGTAAATATTTTGGTATCGAAATTTTTGTATTTGTTCCTCGCAAGTGTGTTGAAAAACGTCGTATATCATACGTGCGCTTTGATAATTAAAATTTCACCTTACCGGACTTATATCATAATGTAGGTGCTATTACACTGTAGGCACTGCAAACTAATTCATGATGATTCACATGCTTGCCGTAATATTGCCTAGAAGTGGTAGAATTCACATGAGATAGTAGCCCTCGCGTCGTCTTCGGTCTTTGTAACTTTTTGGTCTAGAAACCCTTTGCACAGGTTGTTCAGCACTCTTCAGCGGAATTGACTTCAAGTGTGGCGAATTCCAAAGATATTTATAGTTATTTCTACGAAATATCTTTGGAATTCGCCACACTGCCCGACCAAGTTGATATATTGACTAAAATATATCTAAAAAAACGACAACTTGAAGGCAATTCCGCTGAAGAGTGCTGAACAACCTGTGCCGACTGATTATTACCCCGGGTTGATCATTTAAAAAGTATTAGGCGCTATCTTTGGAATGGTTTTCTCTTCCTCAGCATCCCTTGGAACCGCTGTTTTTTATAGAGTGGGTTGCGTTGGAGATGATGCACGCACTCTATGCAGGAGCTCTTTTCTTCTCCTATCGTTTACTACGTAGGCATCGGTGGTGGTAGCATCGAATGGCCTTCCCTAATTTTCCATAGTGTGTTGCATATACGTGCTGAAACGAAGCTACTTTGGCATTGCGTGGTGCGTCTCTAACATATATTTGTACAGTGTGTTCCGGCAGCAGTCCTTGAAAGCCTTATATAAGCCATATTTACAGGCATGTGATGAGACTTAGCAACTGTATGTGTCAGGGTGACGGCGCAGTGCAGTTCGTCACTTGTAACGAAATGCATCTATTATAGGCAGAGCATACCGCTCAACAACAGGTAAGCCTCGAGCTTGTCCCTTGACAATAACACCAATAATAGGAATACGTTAACTCATTCAACTCTGTGATCTTTGAGGACTTACATTTTATCGTTAACGTCCTTGAAACGAGTGTTTATCACGATATCAAATTTATATGTATAGACTAGGTAAATTTGGGCTGAAATAGAATATATTTACCCGTTTTTTTGCAGAGGATGAACGCGGCACTTTTTGTGATTGTCCTGCAAAGAATTTTCCAGTGTCAATTCATCATTAACTGCGCAAGCGCTTGAATTCAGAGAACAGAAGACATTTTGGAAAATTATTTAGTATAATTAAAAGCGTACTGTTAAAATATTATTAAAAAACAAAAGTTAACCAAACATAAAAAATTGGCGGGCTTTTTTTTATCATAGTGCAAAAAAGGTTGCCAACCTCCTTTCATTGAAAATCGAGTACAAACAAAAATCACACCTTTTTTCTAATTATTTGATATAAAACCTTTTTGAGATTGTGTTTTTTATGTTAGCAGTTAAAAGAACAAAAAACGCTACCAGGGCAGGTATGGATTTTCATACAACATTCCTTCACTGCTAAGGAGAAGAATGAAAATTCATATAACTATCCCCGGTCAAGTTAGAAGACAAATGACGAACTTAATAACATGTTTTTGAACGAGTAATGAGACGCTTTCTGAGTGGATGTGGTATAAATATATTATTATTATATTAAAATAGAATTATGACTTGTGTACGTTCCCCACATGCACTTTAGTTGTCGTGCACAGGACAAAATAACGTCACAATATCTTCATTGACATAGGCGGTACTGCACTTATACCAAATATAGTTCGTAAATGAAAGCAGTGCAGTATTGTTACGGTAGACCAAAAACTGTACTGCGCCTATGCTATACCGATAAGTCAGAAATAAGTTTTTTAGGTTTTATTAGCAACAGACCCATTTAATACGACGTAATGAAAACGAGGTAAAAGACACATCCTTGCAGTGCAATCAATGATATTGAATAAAATTGTTAACGCGGCTGAATCCCGAGTAAGTAGGGTACGTTCAACTAATTAATTTAACGAATCCAGTGAAAAATAAAACCGCGCGTGTAGAGGATTACTTACATCACCGGTTTAAAGATTTTCGTTTAATTGCGACAAAAGGTGCAAAAGAAGATGTAGCTAGCGTGCCTGCTAATCTAGCCCTGTAATGTGTAGTGCTTGGAATATATACTTACATTGGTGGTAGCGGGTTGCGCTTCAGGAGGGTAGGTGTATCTGATGACGCGCCATAATCCAGGCTTCGATGGGCGGGATTTGCTGAAACATGTCAACGTTAGTGTTATTATAGAATTCAATGCCTACCTGAGGTTAAGCTCCTGCCCCTACCCAATTACTAGTGCAGACTAAAGGCGCGATTAGTACCAATGTGTTACCCGAAACGTTACTCAAAACCAGGAAACACTTGTTAGAATGAGGTTTCCTGTTTTTGAGTAATGTCTAAAGCATCAATAAACAATTTTTAAAACCTGTCAAGTGCAATATTCCCCTACGAGATGCATGAGATTCTAAGCTTGATTGTGAATGTGAGCTGTCATACATTGGGCAAACAAAGAGGAGCGTTGGTATCCGTGTAAAAGAACACATTGGTGACATGAAGAACAGACGCTCGGCCAAGTCTGCGGTTTATGAACATGCTTAGGACAAACTCAACCACTACATTCGGTTCGACAATCTCCAAATCCTTGCCAGAGAGACCCGGTTTATGCCAAGAATGTTACGCGAGGCTATTGAAATCAAAATGTTCCCAAATTTCAATAGAGATGATGGTTGGTAAGTACCACCTGCTTGGGATCCTGTTATTAAATTATTTAAATCCTATGGCCGACAACAATCTGCAACACATCTGGACAATGTGAGCGAATACTGCGTGAATAGGGAACGTTATGATTAGTATTAAATTTCTGACGGTAGTACAAAATAATTTCTTAATAACTCGTGACATATAAAACCAATTACCACTTGCACCACCACTTTGCAGTGATCGTGGTCACCCCGTGACCACGATCACTGCAAAGAAATATAGGTACGCGATTTAAACCGTTTAAAGTTGTTTAATTACTATTTTTAAACGAGTTTTTGTTCATACGTGTTTTAGAAGCGGACTAGAAACCAAACCATAAAATAAGCTTTAGTTTATCAAATATCTTAATTTTGTTCATGGTACTAGCGATACATAATAATGTCACCAGTACAATTGACAGTAATAGCGATATAAAGAATTATCCATTACTGGTACAATACTTTTGTATGTTATATGCTCTAGAATACTAAAAGGTAAAAAAAATATATTAAGGCGGGTTTTCTGCCAATGTTTTCAACCATACCTACTTAGTTTCGCGTTGCCCGCTCTAGAGACGACTGTATATTTAATCGATTCACGTAATATCATTTTGCGAATGCCCGCCTGCCTAGCCACCACCTTCAAGTAGAAAATCTGTCGCCACCATCTGCAGAACACACTGCTAGGCAAGTGCCTAACAGTGTGTTCTGCAGATGGTGGCGATGGCTTTTTGAAGCGTTCGTAGCGAAGTTTACTAAGCTGTTCTCAACCGATCAGCAAAGTTAAGCTACGTCGCGCGCGGTCATTAGTTGGATGGGTGACCGCTAGTGACATTACTACTGAGCGTTTCCGTGCTTCGGAGGGCACGTTAAGCCGTCGGTCGTTACAGCATGTTGGTAGGGAAAATGACCGCCTGGCTAGCTACCACAAGTAGTAACCAAGTAGAAAAATCTGTCGCCAAGTACCTAACGGTGTGTTCCGGCAGCTGTCCTTGAGAGCTTGTACTTCTAGGTTAGCTTGAACAACATCTTCGACCACATCATCACTTACCATCAGGTGAGATAGTGGTCTAAGACTAACATATCAGGCATAAAAAATAAAAAAGCTAGTAAGAATTACTAGTTGAGACTGAACATCTTCGTCCACATCATCACTTTCCATCAAGTGAGTGAGATAGTGTTCAAAGGCTAGCCTATCAGCCAAAAATAAAAAAATAATAACAATACAATACAGTGAAAACTCATTCGCACGACGATAATCGTACAACCACTCGCCAAGGTGCCCACTGACCCTAAAGTAGTTTAAAAATTCCTGACGAACTTTAAGGAATTAATTGATGCCTAGGTTTCACATAAATACTATATTACTATTAAGTTACGTGAGAGTAGAACATTGGTCATTTTAACAAACGTCTAAAAATAATTCTGGTTGGTATTTTTGTATTGCCATGCACGATGTGTTTTGTTGTAAAACATCGTCATCTAATGTTGTCTTAGGTTTTCGCGATCATTACTCATAGTAATTCGTCGTCGTCATCTAAGTTAATGTGGCCGCTTTCAGCTGGCCACCCCTACCTATGTACTTGATAATGAGTGCAGGTGGATATAAGAGCAGAGCATGATGGCCGAAGAGTGTTGCTATGTAAAGCGTGAGATGATTTAAGAAAGATTTGAATACTAAGATAGCAAAGGAATATATAGCAGTGAAAAGCAGTATATGTTGTGCTGAACTCACATGAGGGGGATGCCGACAGGAGAAAGAAAAAGAGTTGTAAAATTAATACATATTTAATCTACTTACACAAACGAATATTCGATAAATACCCTCGCTGGAGCAGTTTGCACGAGTCGGCAGCTGACTTCCTTACTTTTTGCTAACAGTTTCGGACTGATGCTAATCCTCAGCCCTGTTATACATCAATAGTGTTTGGTACAAAGCCTCAACACATTTAAGAAGTCAAAGTATCGAAGGAGTGTGCGTGATTCAGCGAACTTTATAAATTGCAGATCATCCCCCTGTAAATATTGTGATTAGATTCCTTCTTTATTGTGCTTCCGTAATACTTCCTTAAACGAACTTATTAATAAGTCCATTCTCTACTGTGTATAGATTAGATCAACTAGTTTGCAGCTGCAGTATTGCTACGATAAACACATTTATTCCAAAGAACTACTCAATATTACTGTTAGATGTTTGATTAAAAAGAAATAACTTGAAACCATTAAACTAACTTGTTAATTTATTAACCCGTGAATAAACTGGAATTGCGGTTGGAAGAGCGATAAAAAAAAACATTTGTACAGCGGACTCATCTTCATGCTGGCTTGGTACAGTGCCTGTTATAATGAATAATAATTATTGAAATCATTAAATAAGTTCCATAATATAACCCATCTCGTATATTCTGATACACAATGGTACAAAAGTACGTAATTAATATATGTGAGTTAAAATGTTTGAGGAAGGTGAAAACTTCTAGATTAAATCAATTGTTAAAATGTGTTTCCAACATCATTTCTCGTTAGCGCTATCTTCGTCAAACAACTTGACGCTGGACAGCTGCGCAATTGAAGTAGAAAAATACAACAAGATGTTTCGTTGCAGCACTTACATATTCCAATAGGATATATTGATTGACAGACGAAGAAACAGGCACTCGTAGGTTTATAAGTGAGGGATGTAGACAACGATTATCTACGGCAGACAGCCGATCAATGTACGGGGCTGTAATGTAAGGGGCGTTTCCCTGGATTTGCTCACTTTGCAGGTAAACTTCTCACTTCTCTCTCTGAGGATCATTATTTCGCTTCAGAATACATATACACTTCTGGACTCATCTATTGGCCCACCTTGTATTTTCAGTTTCGTTTGGTGCTAGCTAAAATTTTATATTAGGTCGAGCAAAAAGTTTTTATGCAGTTTTGAACCTGGCACATTTTACCATCTTTTTCGATCGTATTGTTTTAAATTTGAATTCAGAATACCATACGACATGGAGCTACGCCTAACAAGTCGGATATGCGCCTTGTTAAAGGCAATTGATTTTTGAATAAAAAACATGTTTTATCAAATAAAGGTTTAATTTAATAACGCGTGTTGCCTCCATGGGCATCTACCACAGCTCTCATACGATTAGGCATAGAGTTTATCAACCGCTCTATGAAATTTTGAGGGATCATCTCCCATTCCTCTTCTATGGCAGTTTTCAACTCCTGCATCGTCTGGGCAACTGGCTGACGAGCCCTAACACGTCTTTTTAGCTCGTCCCACATGTGCTCAATAGGGTTCATGTCTGGGCTTCTGGCTGGCCAGTCCATAACTGTGATGTTCACATCCCGAAGATATTCCCTGACGATGCCGGCCGCATGGGCTCTTGCATTATCATGCATAAAAAGGAAATTTGGGCCCACATAGTCCGCGTATGGTATCACGTGAGGTTCTAAGCACTCACGAATGTACCTTTCAGCATTTAATGTAGGCAGCCGTGGTCCTGTAACAACCTCAAGTTGAGTTTTGCCGCTCGCGGATATACCGCCCCAGACAGTCCATGAGCCACCGCCATAAGCAACCCTCTCTTCAAAGCAGCATTGTGCGAAACGCTCTCCCTTACGTCGGTAGACCTTCTTCCTTCCATCATTGCCATGTAACACAATTTTAGACTCATCAGAAAAGAGTACACGGCTCCAATCTTGCTGTGTGCAATTTAAATGACTGCGTGCGAAATGAAGGCGCGCTGTTCGGTGGGCTCGCGTTAGTTTGGGCCCATTAGCTGGCTTGTGTGGTACCATATCGCGTTCTTTTAACCTTCTCCGAACAGTTCGAGCGCTCACAGATACTCCGTGGAAGTCGCGAAGTTGGTTTTGTATCTCAATGGAGGTAAGGTGACGATTTCTCAAGCTGGTCGTCACGATGAATCGATCCTGCCTTTCAGTTGTGACCTGAGATCGTGGCCTTCCTTGGCGACGAACAAAGCCGCCAGTCTCTAGGTACCTCCGATAAACATTTCGGACCGCAGATCGACTTAAATTAAGTTGAGCACTCACGTTTCTTTGGCTGTGTCCGGCCTGAATAAGTGCCACAACTTGGGCGGCGACTTCAGGTGAAGTATCCATAGATTATTGATAGAACCTCACCTTAATGTTAAGAATAAGTAATGTTTGTTGCAAAACCAAAGATATCAATCACTTTTTCAAGAATTAAATCCAAGTAAACCAATAAAACCAAGTTTTCTTAGTATTCGATTGTTTGATATCAACAAACAGGCTCCAAATTGTCTTTTGTTTCTTTAAATTCTGTATTCGAAATTCAAAAAAAGACTATTGAATGAAATTGTGAATGTGCCAGGTTCAAAACTGCATAAAAACTTTTTGCTCGACCTAATATAAAATTTTAGCTAGGACCAAACGAAACTGAAAATACAAGGTGGGCCAATAGATGAGTCCAGAAGTGTATATTATGTACGGACGTTTAGGCAACGAATCCGTGCTGAAGGTTTTTTCATAATTGTTTGATTAATAGGTATAAATAGTGTTTAAATTACAGCCGTTCCAAAATTATATTCAGGAACTACTGAACTAAAATGAATTTTCAGTTATAATATAACCTTTGATAAAACATGAGTGATGATATACTTACCAAATCAGTGTTGAATATTTTAAAATCAAACATCCGCATCCAAATGAAAAGTATTACACTCGTTTGCAAAAACAAGTATCACACTTTTAAAATTGCAATAATTTTTAAAGTACACTAGATATACTTTCGAAACAAAAAGGACTCGAAAAAGAGTTTAATTTTGTACATAAAGACTTCATGGGCCTTCTTCATAGTTCACCTTCTCACCACGTTCACCATCAAAAAAGCTTTAAAATCCAAATGATCCTTTTCGAATTACAATTTTACCATTGATTTTTTGATTTTATTTTCAACTTTATCCTTGAGTGATGATGAGTCTTATTACAGACAATCAGCACATAAACTTATTTATACTCTTTCACCTGAAGAATGTGCTAGGATCACGACATTTTTGGAACTAGGCATCAGTATGCGTCGTACGGTAAGAATGGTGGGTGTGACGTTACGAACGGTCCAGAAGGTGAAGCGAAGGTACGAAGAGACTGGAAACCATTTGAGGCGGTAATAAATAACGAGAAGACCGTTATATTGTTTCCACTGTGTTGAGAAATCGCCACCTTAATGCAGTTGAAGTCCAGCAACAGCTTCTTCAGACCCGAAGGGACTACATTAGTGACAGTACAGTAAGAAGAAGACTGGTTGAAGCAAACCTGAAATCCCAAAGACCAGCGAGTGGCCCCAAGCTCGAGAGAGAGCATCGAGTAGCGAGACTGCGATACGCCCGTGAACACATACAGTGAGATCATGAATATAATGGTCAAGAATTTTGTTTACAGATGAGTGACAATTCTCACTTTACACTTCATGGAAGGCGAAGTGTCTACAAGGGACCTGTTAAGCGATACCTTCAAACCTGCTTCTCAGAAAGAGTCCAGTGCAGTGGAGGCAGCGTACATGTATGGGCGGCATCATTTCAGAAGGTCGCACAGAGTTAGTGGCCGTAGAAAATGGCACTGACTGGGGAATGATATGCCCAGGAGATTTTCAATGAGTATGCAGGGCCGTATTTAGTAAATATGGGTGATGGATCGATGCTGATGCAAGATAATGCCCAGCCACACATGGCTCAGGTCGTGCAAGAGTATATTCAGGAGGTTGGTATCAGCGTGATGGTTTTGGCATCAAGAAGTCCTGATCTCAACCCGATTGAGTACGCCTGGAATGAGCTAGGGAGGCTAGTCAGAAGCCGCAGACTACTACCTACCACCCTCAGGGCACTAAAACAGGCCCTGACAGAAGAATGGGAGAATAATCCCCAAGAACGGCTCCGAAACCTCGTGTTCAGTATGCCAAATTGACTCGAAGCTGTAATCAGAGCCCGAGGAGGTAATACCAGTTACTAAAAAAACATTCTTGTAAATGTTAATTGAGTTTTATGACACTAAGTTAAAAATGGCTATTATTATTGTTTTATCTTTTTATGGACTTAATAATGTTACTAATGTATAATTTACTATAGTTTCAAAGAATGCTGATAAAAATTGTTATAAAACGTTTTCTGTTTTAAATCACTACCATGTAAAGTTTAGAAAAAAAAATTATAAGTGTAGTACTTATTTTTGCAGGCCAGTGTATTATCACGGATTGCCGACAAGCAAAAGATCTTAGCCGCTACGTGCAAAGGGCATTAAGATTAAACTTTAGGTATTTCATCCATAATATGTTTTATTTTTCGTCACAAGTTCCTAATGGATTTGAATCGCGATCACATCTTTACGCGATAATGCGTCATTATTAGACAAAAAAATATGAAATATTCCAATTATTTTACATATTATCGATAACTATTAAAATTAATTTACAGGTACACTTCAGAAGAACTTCAAAAAAATACGACCAAGGTCCCCGCGCTGTGGTAAGGTATACCTAAAGATCGTATAGTTCAAGTTAGCTATAGTAAAGCAAATCAACAATATGCTTGGTCAACTAGAGGGCGACGCTTGCTGGGCTTCAGACAAGGTTCCGACTCACTTATGATTCTGTTTCATTTGTATTGCCACCACTCAAAGCTTTCTTTTTGGACATGTGGCTATCGCTTATAACGGTTCCAATAAATAGTAACTGTGTCACGGGACAACACAACTAATTTAATCAATTGAATCTTTTGTTATTCTGTGTGAATTCGCTCTCAGATCGTTAGAGGTCAATAATAACCGTTGCTATATAAGTCGATAAAAGCCTACATTTTGACTCAAAATTTCAACAAATCATTTTTGTAAGGGCCTTATTGTCTAGTCTAATTAAAATGATAAATGAATATACACGTCATTTGGATATTTTGAAAACGAAGTCCAGTATGTGGTTCTAATTTAAAACTGAAGTTCCTTTACCTATCTGAATTAGACAATAAAGGCCCTGCAAAAGTGATTGGTAGTTTTGTTAAAGCCCCTGATGACATTTCTAAGACTAGTATTGCCATGCGGTAGAAATCCCAGAACTGGAATGACCGATTACCTCGGTAAGTATATAGATGGTAGGTACTGTATACGGGATTTTAATTGTATTCGGTAATGAAATTAAACAGAATTTGGTTACATAGCGTTTTATTGATATATATGCAAATTAACTTATACACAAAGATAAATAAATATACTAATTAATAACAGTTCAGCCGCAAATTCTTCTCATGGCGCCAGGCCGCCGGATGTTAGTTAAATAACCGTTTAATTCTATCATACATTCATTTACTTCAGAAATATCGATAGTTAGACACTTATTTGACTTCATACAAAGTTTTCAATCTTAACTTAGCTGTTGATAGGAAGACATCACTTTTAGTAATCTGTCCATCCATGTATTTTAGCATAAATGTAGTCAGTATTAGGTATACATTAAATAATTATCTTCTACTGAATCACGACTGATTTGAAGTTTCTGAGAGTTGGTGGTAGGCCCGAGTGCGTCTGTCTATAAGATAATTAACAAGTTGTAGCTGATCACATGTAGATGTCTTGATTTTTTACTCAACAAATACTTTCTTATATTCGGATTTCGAAATATCTCGCAATATCATAATCCAAACACTAAATCGCATAAAAGAATGGAAATAGTGAAATGTGACTTCTTATTATAAAATTGACGTCATACAGACTGTGTTATAATATATAATTTAAAAGAAATACTGTTCAACACAGAGGTTAAATCCTAATTTGTTCCCAAAATTGGCGGCTGAAGAAAACCCATAAGAATCATTGTACGACGATGAGTTTTTAACTCTCGTATAGAACACATAACCGCAACAATCATACAGCAGCGTAAGTTTGATCTCCAACTGGTGTCACAATCAATAATATATAGCTTTACAACAACACACACTCTTATAGAAATGTAAAGAAGTAATTAATATTTTTGGTTAAAAACATGTTGACAAATACAATACAGAATAAATTATGTCAAGCTCTGTTTTAACGTAACTAAGTACGTACATATTGGATACCTGCATAATATTGCTCTAAGTTATAATTATACCTACTATGCTATTAATAAATAAATAATAGTGGCATTAACAGATTCTTTTTATAACTAATAGGAAAGCTCTAGCTCGCCTGTTGGTGATGATGCGATCGATGATTACAATAGTTTAGAACTAGAACAAAAAATAACATCGAAATACAGCTGCCAGAACACAGTTGGCGAAGGTAGAACCATACTGATCCAAGTGTATTTTTTTCTATATTGGAGTTATATGCAACAAATGCAAGGAAAAAATATTCAATTGATGCCTTGATCCAATTACAAGAAGCGCCTTATATTGCTAGAGGACCTCAATTTTTCACTTTAGCATTATACTTACTTTCACCAATATATCCTGCTATACTGATCCAATTTTTATTTTTCACCTGGTTTTTTTTCTGCAGAAACCAACATTTTGACTACTTTTAATCAAAATATTTTATTATAGATTTTTCATTTATTTTTTCGACATATAAGCCATCATTTCGATGAAGATTAAAGCATAATAAATCACGTATTTTTTTATAACATGTTCAAACGCGTTTCCTTCTTTTTCTCAATATAATGAAAACGATACTGGATCAGTATGGTTCTACCGTCGCCAGTTAGGTTCTTTGAGACAGGTTTTCTACTTGACTGTAGAAGCTAGCATGTAAATAATGCATATATGCATAACAATAGAGTTAGAAGTGCATTGAAGCAGATTTTAAAGTGTGCAACATTAAGTTTCTCACCCCATTCACACGACGCCGATTATTTAACACTGTTGTGCCTATTCTGAATCTCCGCTCGAGAATATCATATGTAGTCATAGTCATATGTATGTAAGACTTCCATGCTACGAGTCCAAACAAACACCATCATTGGAAGTTAAAGCTTATCTCAATCGGTATAATAAACCTTTATATATATATTGTTTTTTTTCTTCTGAATGTGGTACAAGCACTATCGAACGCTAGTAATTTTACTTTATTAAAACAGCACGAGACGTTTTTTGATGTTTAAGAATATTAACTAACATATACTAGGTGCATTTTACGTTAGATAATTTTATCAGTGAACATATCAGACAGGCTAGACATTCAGAACCTATTTGGATATGGACAAACCTTATATTACTAATAAATGAACCCAATACAATTAACATTCTACAAAATGCAATTCTATCACTTGTCAACACCTTTTTCTTTCACTAGAGAACAAGTTAAAAATCTACACATGTGACATGGCTTTATGTTAAAAACAAAACGACATTAATTATCGAAAACATTTTAGTAAATAATACGGGATAACTCACGTAAATAAGTCAGATAGCTCCGACCATAGAGAGTGCTCAACGAGACGTCAACGCGGGGGTCCCGAGCTCTCCTTGAAAAATACCACCGGATGTGTTTGAAACTATAGTCGGAGCTATCTGACTTATTTACGTGAGTTATCCCGTATTACTTACTAAAATGAGTGAAAACCACGTTAGTTTTTATAACATTACTGATAACAATAACTTATATTAGGCGTCACTACATTATTGCGTTATAACATTATTTCGGTATTACTGTAATTCGTTTGCAAGTAATTGGCGTTGATATACAAGACTTCCTTAGACTTCGCATTCAACCATTAAATATATTCTTACTGTCAATTATATAATATCATTAGGCATAGGTATATACGTATTCGTAGAATACAGTGGTGTAAAAGAGAATATATATTTTTGAAACGCTGGTTCGCTAGCACTAATGGCATTCAGTATGTTGGCGGCCAGCACCGTCTTTACTTCCATTTTTGTTTAGTTCCATATCTTACTTCTTTATGCAGTAAGTTTAAGTAGAATTTTTACATCGAGCCCTAAGATTCGCACTTTTGACATTAGCTTAATACGAAACTTATCAGAAACTTACAAGTGCGATAACTAAACGACTTATTTCTTTAGGAAGTAGTTACAACCCGATACTTTGGGAACTGTTTATAAGTACCGGATACTTGCGTAGTATTAGGTATGCACAGAAATCTTCAAGTAACTTTTTATAAAATAACAGTGTTTTAATAAGATTCAAATATGTGTAGCTAATCTAAACCTAGTTACTAGTGGAATAGGACATATACGAGGGACACAGAAAATACAAAAACATACATTTGACACCGAAAGGGAAATTCAGTCTACAAATTGGTGTGGATAATAGTGAATGTGGACGAAGCCACGGAACGCTCGGAACGTTGCATCGCGTCTACCCTCAGATCTATTACAGCAATCTACCGACATTTACTAAACACTTACAAAAACAGACTCCATAATACGGTTGCGGAACTCAAATCCTTCAATTAGTATAGCTAAAACGACACGCTTAATTTACCGACATCACACTTCTACGGGTGCCCGTTTAATCCGGAGGAATGACTAATATGTCTTTTAAATATATCGTTCAATAGTCTAGACATCAAAATTGGAATGATTACTTTTGTAATGGAGTATTGTGTTTGAGCATTGCAAGGAGTATATTGGGGATAATATCATACTGATAAAGCTTATAAATTGAGATCTACGATGGGAAATGCGACGTGTGACGTGTGGGGGAGGGGGAGTTTACCACAGTTTGTTGTGGTAGAACTTGACGTCGAAGAAGCCTTTTTCGGTGAGTTGTGAGTCGCGGCGGGAGATGGTGGAGCCGGCAGGCGAGGGCGCGGCGGGCGACTGTACGGCCGGCGAAGGCAGCGCCGATGCCACAGTCTCCACCTGCAGTGTGCACGGCCGCTCGAGGCCACGCACCGCCTCCGCAACAGCCGGCTTCGGCTCGCCCACCGGCTCAGCCGCGCTCTCCGTTTCAGGCACAGCCTCCGGCTCTACGGCCGCCGCCAGCGCCTCCTCTGGCGACGCCTCCGGAGAGGTGCTGCTTGCAATCATTCACAACGCACCTCTAAGTACAATCACCGCTAATTTCTCACGCAATAAACTAAATTGCAATAACATATAATCAAACTACTTCATAGCAAATGTGATCCTATTTTCACACCTATGAATACCTTCACTATGTTATTAGTATAACCGTGTGATTGACAATAAATGATAACAAGCAAACAAAAATTAAGCAATGAAACACAACCAAAATAATTAGCAACATAATGATATAAGTTAATTACTTTATTATAGACCCCGATTAAAACTTTCTGTGAGTAACATTGCAGAACATTACCTACTTATCCCTGTCGATATAAATTGCACTTTCACAAGTGATAACACACGAGTTATAGGTATGCATACTCTGCCACACTTATTAGATATAAGTATTGATGTATTGTATACCTTGCTCTTCATATATCGATTGATCAAAACAATTAAGATAGTGCTAAAATAGTACGAATGATTTCTTCAATATAACATATCTAATTAAAAGATTAATAACATTTTGACAAAGAAATAAATGCTATTGTATTCACTTACCGAAACTTACAGATCTGGGTTTCCATTAACAGAGAGGTTAAGTTTTTTTTTTAATTGGTACTTTACCACTATAATTTTGTTTCAGAAGGCAGTAGGCTTGACCTAGAATCGGAACTAGCTATATTAGCTAGCACACCGTTTGACGTCACAGTTTCTACTAGAGGCCCTAGCAAAGCAATAATGCACAAAATGATCTACCACCACTCGTAAATTTTATTCTGATTTAAGTATTAGTCTACATAATTATATCACTTTTAGTATTTGGTAATCAATAATATAAATATGCAATAAAAAATCGAATTAAAATAATAAAATGTAAATTAATAAAACCAATGTAAATTCTATAATAGCCGTTAAATTTATCACAGTGCGTTATTAACTTAATATGTTGGGTGTGATAAAAATTACATTATAATATTGTTAATCTATCTGCAACCCAAAATGTAAACAATAGCAAATTATTTAAAGATCTATTACAGTTGCAACTGAAAGAATTCTAATAATATATATTAAAAACAAATAAAAACGTGTTAAAGCT
Source organism: Plagodis pulveraria (assembly GCA_963890685.1). Lineage (NCBI taxonomy): Eukaryota > Metazoa > Arthropoda > Insecta > Lepidoptera > Geometridae > Plagodis > Plagodis pulveraria. Next base: position 6,738,433 of record OY982949.1, on the reverse strand, counting down.
AATTAGCTAAGTGTTTTAATTAACCTATGGAGTGCTATAATATGAGAAAGAAACTTAATAGAATGAAAAGGTGCAGGAGTATTTTTTTTAGTTATAATAATATCTATTTATGATTTATAAAATATATGATATGTGATTTTATTCCACTATACATTTTAAATAATCCAATATTTATGTTAATTGAATGGAAGTTATTATTGTAAAGAAATAACAACTTACATTTACAACGCTTTTTTTGAAGAATATGAAAAGAACATGTTATATAACATTTTTCTTTCTTCTGATTATATTCAAGAAATATTCAACATTTTGTTTAAAAAATTTCATAACAAAACATATTTTATTTGTTTAGACTCTTCACCACAGATAATATATTTAATGTTAGCCAAGTTTTAGATAACAGTACAAAAATATATTATCTAATTATTAACGATGTTAAGTGGCAAATAAATGATCAAATATATTTTAACACAACCTGCTCGTCCAAACGAACCATAGAACATAAAAAAACATTAATTAATTACTATTATTATTTAATTTAAAGCAATAATACTATGGGTGTAGCAACCTCGTTTTTATACATTAACCATAAAAATACAATTTTATAATAAGTACACCAACATTAATAATCTATTAATATTATAAGTATGAAGATTACTTTAACCAGTAATCAAGTATTAATTTTTAAAAAAGCAGCTAGTTTAAAATGTCAACTATTATTGACGTACAAACCAAATGATGCTACACATCGTATATATTTTTTAATACAACTTATTATGTTGCCTGTGATTAAATAGTAACATTCGTTAAGGCCAATAAAGTTTGATGTCAAATCAGATTTGTATTTTGGTCGATTATACACATGACCAATACACATTGTACTGGTTGATGAAATAAATTTGCGTAAAATGTGAATTTAAGGGTGAACTGGCCGGCCTGTTTTCCATACAAACGTAGTAGGGTGATCACTGCCTTATTTGAGGATATAGGTCCAAAATAAAGCATAATACCGATTGATCTCGTCATTATCTAGGCTTGTATGATGCCAAAATTTTAATTAAATAATTAACTTGAAAATTATGGGCCTCAAAACATTTTCATATACAGTTTTCGAGGCTCATAACTAACATATTAATTATCTTTTTAAAATTTTGGCATCATACAAGCCTAGATAATGATGATATCAATCTGTATTATGCTCAAGTCAAATAAGGGAGTGATCAGTCTACGACGTTTGTATGAAAAGTGACCGGCCAGTTCAACCTTAAGATACAAATTATTTGGCAATTTAATTGTTTGGTGTTTATTATCTATGAATTGTCATACTGTCTGTGTGACGTTGACGACTGTGTCAGGCTGACGATCTTGTTTGATCATTAGTGAAGTTTATTTGGAGTTATTTTACTTTGTCTCTCAATGGACGGAATTAAAGTATAAATGTATAATAAATTTAGAAATTATAGTCTATTATGGCTATTGTCAGTATTCCAGTGTTTTAAATTTAAAGTGAAGATGTTTTAGACCTAACGAAGATTCAGTGAAGTGGTTATAAATTCATAATCAATATGTTAATCAAGTATACCAAGATTCAAAGACATTTGAGGACTCGTATTAGGTAACTAGAACACTGATCACGATCGCATTGAAAACATAAAATTATGTGTGTGTGTTTGTGTGTTTCGCACAGATTTAACTGTAGCCATTCGTTCACAGTTAGAATGTAGTCACATAAAATCAGATCAGTTACATCAACTTATAGGAAGAAGGCGGTCGCTCATAGAACAATTTTTTTAACTATTTTATTATGTTCCTTTTGTAAACTTGCGTACGAACTCATTGACCCCGACCTGCATAGCTGGTTTTGTATAATTGTGTACTTTCAGTAATTAGGATAGGGATTATTTTTAAAGCTGATATTCGAGGTCTTATATAAGTAAAATAATATATTTGTGGGTACCCTTTAAAATAGAAAAACTTTGAATGTATGGTTATATTCATTCTACGAATAAAATTACAAATGCAGCACAGGCGCGCGGTATTGCGACGAAATTGTCTTTGGTATTTTAGGGGCATAATTGGCCCGAATAAATAAAATCCAATCAAAACCCTGCGATGGAATGTCAAACAAAACCCACCCAGTAATGTATCAGGAATCGTATTCAATTCGTTCGTTATCGGTGTTTCTGATAATACGGCCTTAGGATATCTGTATTCTTCAGAAAATGATCGATTAGGCCGAATACTAACTAGGGCAAATATAAATACAAAGGATCTGATGCAATGTGAAGTAGTACTCAAAAACAACTTGTTTTACAATAGTCATTCACATCAGTTTTTACCTACGATTTAATATCCGAGAGCTCATAAAAATCAATAATCAGCGAGTTGATAGCGTAAGTGAAAATAATAATAAGTTTTATTACTTTAAATTTTAACGTCTTTCGTAATTAAAACGACGGTTTACAAAAAGCAGCAAGCACTGCATTGCACCGCGTATTAAAACATCCATAACAGTTACAGCAAAGTCAGAAACATTATTTATATTTGCACACTATTCTTTAATTTTAAACACTTTGGAATTTCGACAATAACATAGTTAAAAGTGTATAGACAATAGATATAGTTTAAAATATTAATTCTAGTTCAATGAATCGTACGTGAATTATTACATAAATCAAATAAAAAAATGTTCACAAATGAGTGTTATGTTCGAAGTGGAATAGTGTTTGTATCGTGCCAATAAAGCTAAATTATATAGTAAATAATCTAAAGTGCACCACAGATTATTCAAGCATGAGTAGCCCGATGTCAGTAGATCCGACTGAATCGCGAATAGCTGTAGGCAACAAAAAATAAAATTCAAATAACAACATACTCGTAATTCAGGTGCAACGTTCCATATTTCAAAACTTAAGTTAATGTTGGTTTTTGCTTCTCCAGTACAATACTGTACGTGATATGGATCGAAACATATTCTTAACATTATTTCGTATATATTTAACAAATAAGTGTCCGTTCACATAGATCGATTGAAAATCATAGTACTCAAAATAAACTTTTCATTAATTGAGTTTTTTTTTTCAATTCACATGTTTTGTAATATAAATATATTTTGATAACCTGCTCTACTCTTATGCTCTTTCGACGCTGCAACTTTAAGTCTGCGTATCCGACAGTGATGTGAGATCGCTGCGCTCGGCGAGGTTACGGAAATGAAGCGATCCAATTTTCCCTCTTACACTTCTCTGGTACTTAGCCTAAGAGTCCCCGTTTTTATTTTTATTGTTAGTTCGGCTTTGAGTGCATACGCTCGGCTCCGAGAGCATACCTTTGTTTCAGAGAGCATACGCTCGGCTCCAAGAGTATACGCTCGGCTCCGAGAGCATACGCTCGGCTCCGAGACCATAAGCTCGGCTCCAAGAGTTTACGTTAGGATTTGAAAGTATGCTCTCGTCTTCTAGAGCATAAGCTTGGCTTCGAGAAGATACGCAGGTTCCGAAAGCATGCGCTAGGCACCAAGATCATCCCGCTGAGATTCTAGAGCTTGGGCTTGGCTCCAAGTGCAAACATTTGACTCCAAGCGCATCAGCTCCGGTTTGAGTCGATAAACTTAACGTGCTCTTCACGCTGATCTATGTCAACGAACACATTCATTATCTAATCATGTATACAAGCCTGGCTTGTATACATACGAGTAAACATTAAGATTTGAAATGCGTAACGTTTCACATTAACTCTCTCTTTTATGACAATACTGAAACATATTATATATTTTATACGTTTTAATTGTTTTAATTATTTAAGCCTATACATTTTCAGATTTAAATATTCAATTGACGTGAGAAAAATGTCTAGACGGGTACCAAAAACGCCTTGTTAATTCACCCGTCAAACAGAAGTTTCACTACAGGATATGTGTGTTAGTGTAATTACACGCATATTTTACGTTTTCGATATCTTTTACCACAAGTGACGAACGTAATGTTTTATCAAGAATAAAATATAATAAAACTGACCAAATAAGCAGTCGGCTGACCTAATGCTGACCTATTTTTTGTGTCCATAACTATATAAGCAATTATTAATGCCAATCAAGACGTTAGAAGTAAAATCAACACAGTTTTTTTCGCATCAGTCATCTTTCTTTTATAGAGATTGACGCGTCTGGAGCGAAACAGCGACCTTAGTGACTTAGTTACCTTGTACCAATATTTATATTTCATAAATAAAACCAATAAAAATGAATATAGCTTGTAAATGAAATAGAAAATAAAACGTAACAAAATGTCGACAAAGCAAACGAGCAACAAAAAAGTCGCAGACAAATGCTTACCATTACCAAATAGAACAACACATAAGTTAAGGGTTGAGGGATGTTTAATGCAAGTTATTTAACAGAGCTTTGGTTATGATGAACACAACATCTTTGAACAGTAGCACAAATTACTCGTGTAAACATATGTTTGCGTCAGTGAAAAACAGCGGTTTATTTATCTGGGGTCATGTTAACAACATCTGATTGAAGTCATAGAAAAGTTACTGTTTTGCTATCACGTATTTGTTGCAAACTAAAGCTGTTATTAAACGATGGATTTAATTTTTTTTTATGTGATAGGAGGGCCAGCGAGCAGGCGGCTCACCTGGTCGTAAGTGATCACCGTCGCCCACGAACATCCGCAACGCCAGAGGTATCGAGGATGCGTTGCCGACCTTTGAGGAGGGAATATGCTCTCTTCTTGAAGGCCCTTAATTCGTATCTGTTCGGAAATATTGCACCTGGCAGCTGGTTCCATATTGTGGCAGTGCGAGGTAGAAAATGCCGTGAAAATCGCAAAGTTGTGGACTTCCAGACGTCGATATGAAATTGATGAAACATCAAGCTTTGTCGGGACGTCCGATGGTGAAATTGAGCTGCAGGTAGTAAATCGAACAGTTCCTCGGAACACTCCCCGTGATAGATGCGGTAGAAGATGCAGAGTGATCCAACATCTCGAAGTAGTGCTAAAGTTACTAACAAATTACAAAATAGGACCCAAAATCATACTTTTCATGTATCCTACAGTGTATGTATACAATTTGTATATTATATCTTGTACATGTCCTTCACAAATTAATAGTTTCTACAGAATAATATTTTAATGATAATTTGTAAAGGCGATCCGATACTTTAACTCTTATACTAAAGCTACCGCGACTTTTCCTAACAGATGATATGACAAAAAATTCTAATATTCGTATTAAGAGACAGACCAAGCCTGTCTCAAAGTTTCGTCATTAAACATCCTTCAACAAGTTTTCATTAGCCCATAACACAGATAATATGATAAAGTGTAGGTAATCACATTATTACGTCACAATTGAAAAGCGCACTCAATTTTCCAGTACAAACTATCACTTCATCTGCGACGTAATAGTATAAGGCCTGGTTTCTCAATCATCACATAATTACTATGAAACAGTTAAATCTATACACAACTATGTATTAAATTACTACTGTTGTCTACTATTAACATTTGAACTGCACACGTCACGCTTGTCCATTACCGTTGCATTATGCACCCCTCTCATTTTACTTGACACTGCACTGCGCTACTCCGAAATGTTAGTTCTTTATCTCGTTCGCCCGGTAATTTAACTAGCTACAGTGCCCTTGACGCCTAATCACAGTATTATTTACACACTACTGCTTCAACGCAGAACATCTGTCACATCAGTGGATAATTGAAAAACCGTGTCTAAGATAAATAATAATTTGTACTGTTTGTTTGAATGTTTAAGGTAACGATAGATATCTGATACGATAGGTGCTACTTTAACACAAACATTCGTGCTACTGCTACATGACGCACAAAACTAATATAGCTGAAATAGGAGTTGGAATGGAATATAATTACCCGTTAGTGTTCTGGGAATGAGTGCCGCCCCCGTGAATGACCTGAAAAATAATTGCATAATGTCAATAACCCCATTATTATTTTGTGCCCATCGCTGTGGAAACTATGGGCAGTTGGGGGCTGAAGCCATAAGTCTGGTTGCTGAATTAAGGCGTAGGCTGGCCGAAAGGTCGGGTGACTCCCGCTCCGGCTCATTCCTAGTGCAAAGGATGGCCATTGCTATCCAGCGCAGCAATGCAGCGAGTGTTATGGGTACTTTTGCACCTGGAATGCTAAGGGGCGGGTTATTGGATTGACTACATTATCTGTAGTGTCTATGTAATTGATTTAATTATTTAAGGAGATATCAGTTATTATTTAAGAACCTGACTGTAATAAATTGTTGACATATTATTATTATTATAAAAAAAAACATAAAAGTATGATTAGAAAACGGCTAAATTCACTGAAACCAAACCAAAAAGCGCATCATGGCGTCGCGTATATCCTAAAATATTCGTATCATAGACTCTATTCACACAACAAACAATATACATTCGAGACGACGCCAAGCGCCGTTTAAAAGAAGTTTTAAACAGGTCATTTAATGTATTTGAATATAAGATAGGACACTTTAATTCGACTACGGAGTATTTCTTGATAAATAGGTTTTATTAAAGAGATTTACTATTGACGTTTTACCATGGTTATATTTTGTTAATACGCATCACACGTAGCACTATATTTACTCCAGCACAATGTGTTTTTGAAAATACTTTTATTTATTTTTGAACTAGCTACATTCCGCTACTAATGTAGACAGGGCTGTTTTCAAGGAATTTCTTTGGTGGATTAAAGAAACGCATTTTTTGTATTGCTAACTTTTTCTACTACTAAACAGCATTTAATAAATTTTCTAGTACATCTTAGTTTATCTGTTGTCACAGTAAACAGCTGTTGTACTTGCATATAAATAACATATTGCAGTTAGTGCCTGTTTCAGAATGTTCGAGTAAGTTCCGGTTATACTACCCAGATCATATTTAATAAATAAAACACTATCTTTGCGTTTCACAGTCATCGATGTAGCCTATCCATCGGATAAAGCTTGAAACGAGCTGCATGTTAACTGTCATTTTTATCATTCACTAATTTTATGTTCTGGGTAGTATAACCGGAACTTACTCGAACATTCTGAAACAGGCCCTAACTGTACTTAACTCAGTTTACGTTAACGTAAAGAACACTTTACTTTATCGCAAATATTCCAGATTTAGATAATCCAGGATATTAAGGTGAACGCTGAACGTTTTGGCGGGAAATTTATAATTTTATTAATATTTGTAGATAGATCGTCTATTGTTCTTGTTCATGTAAAACAGGAGATTCGAAGTAGTTTTCACAAATACTAATGCTTTTCTTAAAATACTAATTGAATTATTAACATTTGTTACGGGAAACATTAATATTTTTGTCAGTTTTAGAGATAAATTACATTGTACATTGGAGTCCAATAACTGTTGAAGGTAATACGAGAAATATGATTTTAAACATGCGAATACCATGATTTTGTAGAATGGTTACGAAACCCAGCTATAACAGTAAAAAAAATAATATATAAAAATTTGAATTTTCCGCCATAGACGTCAGTTTCCACCTTAAACAAATTAGACATTACTAGCTAAGCTCATAATGTTAAACCTAGAATATAAGCTCATATGTTAGACCTTATTAACTTTTAGTACAATTTAAATGCATAATGCAGTACAAAGCACAAACTAATGTAATTATCAGAAGGCTCAGACTATTGTTATAAAGTTTTTACTTCTAAATTAAAAAAGCATTTGTCATAACTACTGAAAGTTAACCAACAAATATATTTTTCAACACACTTGCTCGTAGAGGTATTTTCACTCACAAGTGTATTGAAAAAGTCGTATGACACTCTTGCTACATTAATTATTCTAATCTCGGCTTGATCTATTATAGCCCTCTGCGGCTTGGGTATAAAAGCCTTGTTATATCGCAGCCTCGATTGGAATAACTAACTTTCCACACTCGTATCATAATATACTTCTATATTTGTATTATTTACCATACGTTCTAATTTCTAGGTCTCGGTACCTACGCTTATGACTGTTTTATTAAGCTCCACCACAAGGTAATGTTACATAAATAATATGATTGAAAATTCACCCGTAACCTATAAATACGAATAGTATTAACTTATGTAAAACTGACACGATATATTATCTAGTCAAGATATACATAAGACAAATGCCGTATGCTACATAACAATACTTTTAAATATCAATCTGCTATACTTGAATTGTCGAATCGATACTGAATGAACAATGTTCACACTACCCTCATTTATAATGTACGCCGTGAATTTTTCAATCATTTGTCGTATTATACTTGTATTGGTGACTAGTATAATTCTGATGGTGATGGTGTAATTCTGATGACGTGTACGGGGTATAAAACGGCACACATGGGAAGCGAGACTTACAGTTTCAACTTCGTAAAATCTATGGTTACTCCCATTGTAGAATCTGTAAATGCAAGTCAAAACTAAAACTTCGATGCGTTTACAATTGTCTATTTTGATTTTCAATTCAAAACCTTCAAAACCAAAACCGATTATGACAACATTTGCACCAAAATTAATATAAAATTGAAAGACATCACAAGTCCGCGGTAAGCGTATTCATAATACAGAAGGCATTCAGTCGATTGAAGCAGAAAAATCTGAAGATCGCCTGACGCACAAGTACTTCAATACGGCCACCACACAACCATCGACTCAATGAAACCCTTTCTTAAAACTCGGCTTTTTCAGTCATACTAAGCGTCAATTCACACCGAAATGGCAGCGGCTGGAAGTTTTACTGTCACACCATTTTCTACTTTGTCACTTTTGATGGAAACATGCAAGAGGCCCTGATTGTAAGGTAACCTCTGTATATAACGTATACATTTCGTCCCAAGTAATGAACTGCACTGCGCAGCGCTCATTACCCAGAGACAAAGTTGTTACGACTCCTGTGCCAGTAATTCACCGGCACCCAACCCCTACCGGGACACAGTAATGCAAGCATCACTACATGGTGGTAGAAATAAGTATTGTGGCACAACTTCCCCGGGTGAACTCTTCTAGTTTTACTGCTGTTACAATGTATAGTATAAGAGTAGATCTCTATCTCTATATATTTTTTTCTGTTATTGTGCTGGAACAAGCTCGAGGCCCACCTGATGTTAAACGGACTAACCTCTGCCTAGAACAGATGCATTTTATTATTAGTCACGAATTGCACTGCGTCCGTCACTTTGAGACATAGTTGTTAAGTCTCATGTGCCCGTAATTTCATTGGCTCTCAAGGACTGCTGCCGGAACACACCGATAGGTGCATGGACACAGATTTTCTACTTGTGGATGGTAGCTAGCCAGGTGGGCAATCGCAAAATACCCTTCCACCAATGCGGTGAAGCTCAAACCGGAGGAGGGGATCGAACCGGGGACATGGGGCATGGCAGTTCATAGCTATTACCGCTCGGCCATCATTGGTTCAAATGTATAGTATAGGATGAAACAATTGGCAGCCATCTTATCCTCATCCATCTCCATCAGGCACTTTTGCCAGTTTTCCAAACGATATTATGCGTATTGGTGACAGAGAAAAAATCGTAAATGGTTTGCAAGTAAAACTGCCAAACACTTCGTTGCCGACCGCTGCATTTTCGGTGGAAATTGAGCCTAGGATGTGTTGCAACAACTATCTTTGAGCACTTATTCTTTTAAGGGATGTACCAGTACCTGAACTATCTTCCACTCATACACGTACCCACGAAGGTAGATTCTAAACTAGAAAAGCTATAAGAAGTACGTGACTAACGTGCAAAACAAGATGCAGCTAGCATGCACGCTAAACTAGATCTACGGTTTATGGTATTAAGGATGTACTTACATTGCCGATCGCGGAGTGCGGTCTGGGTGCGCTGAAACGACCGACGGCGGGCAACACGGCAGGCGTCGATGCACTGGATTTACTGAAACACGCATTGATTCAATCATTAGCAATAATGAAAACAGACGAGTTTATTTATGACAACGAAACACGCGCACATAGCAATGATAGCCGAGCGGTTATAGATATGGACTGCGGTGCCGCAGGTCCATGGTTCGATCCCTGCCGCCGGTTTGAGCGTCAATGCATGGTGGAAGGGCCTTTTGCTAATACCCACCTGGCTAGATACCACCGTTCGCGCTTCAAGTAGAAAATCTGTCGCCAAGCACCTAACGGTGTGTTCCGGCAGCAGTCCTCGAGAGCCAGTGAAATTACAAGCACATGAGACTTAACAACTATGTCGCAAGGTGACGGGCGCAGTGCAATTCGTGACTTGTGACAAAAGGCATCTGTTACAGGCAGAGGTTAGTCTGCTTAATATCAGGTGGGCCTCGAGCCGTCACAATAACATAAAAAAAACAGAGGATTCCATACCTACACTGAATATATATTCAAATATTACAAACTTTTCACTATAGTTTGCACTACATAATATATTATCAGTCATATTTTTTTTTATGTTATTGTGACGGAACAAGCTAGAGAACCACCTGATGTTAAGCGGACTAACCAAGTTACATACAAGTTTGACACTCGTATCCATAACCATTTTCATCGTTATCGCCAACAGCCGTTTACGTCCGCTTTTGATCATAGCCTCATCCCAAAACAGAGGGTTTGTCATAATCCCCAAGCTTCACAGGCATCTTGGAGAGGGCATTTTTTCAGAACTACTGCCCCTCTACTGGTATTTTTCAATTCGTCTTTTCTTACGACTCCCTGAGGAAGATATGGGCGGGGGAGTAATACTAGCCCTGCACCCCACTGGGAAATTTTAACATTGAAAAATCAAAAATCTTGTTTGGATACCCCCGTATTTCACAATATTGACTGCAGCCCTAAAGATAGAAGGACGGCAGTATAGAATTAGTTGTTGCTTTAGAATCACTACCGACCGACTATTGCCTTGTAATGGTAGCCTTTATAGAATGTTGTTATGGCAATTTTGCGGATGCTCGCCTGGCTAGCTACCACCACTAAACAGAAAATCTTTCGCCAAGCACCAAGGTGTCTTTCGGCCGCTGTCCTTGGGAGCCAGTAATTCTAGATTAGCGTGAATAGCATCTTCACCCGTATGTACACTTACCGCCTTACTACAAATAAAAATATCAACTTTAATCAGCTTAATCTACAAGGTACCAAATTTATAAATAACGAATTAATGAATACCAAGACTAAAGTAACTACAGTCCCACCAACTTATCTGTTCAGGCGGCAGAAAAAAGAACTACAACATTCCTTCAAATTGTGACAGTTTGTAGTTGATTTCCTTGACGAGCAGCGCCCTCGCGAACTGCACAGTTAAGTTGGTGGTACTATACATTAGTTGTCACGTATAGCAGTATGTCAACATCTACCCTCATCTACGTAATACAGTACTCTTCGTTAATCCAGCTATCTGTTATCCGACATATATTATAATCCACCGTTTCCGTGAGTCTATAATTAATCTTATGTATATATATCATAATCATCTTTATAATCCGACGATAGTATTTCCAGTTCGCTAACTCCCCATGCTTAAGGCGTTCAAATAACTGTACTAAACTTTAAGCTACGAATACGGTCTGCCGAACCTATTAAAAACATTGATAACAAAAACAATACAAGAATAAAAAGAAACTATTTAAGGAAGCCCGTGGGGTGCCGGGCTAGCATGCCCCCCCCCCATCTCTATGCCCTCCCCCCATCTCTACCCGTGGGTGTTGTAAGAGGCGACTAAGGGTAACAAACCAGAAGGTGGTCAGCAGCACTTTCTGAGGAACTGATATCTCACACTGCGATCCCCAAGCTGCCTGCCTAGAGTTATGGCAAACCCCCCCATATTGGGGGAGGTTGTGTTCAGCAGTGGACTACATACATAAAATTACGCTTCTTTCCCGTAGGGGTAGGCAGAGTCCACGGATTCCCACTTACTACGATCCTTACATATATCTTTCGCTTCATCTACACTCATCAATCCTTTCATACATAAGCGTCGGTTTAGGGTACTCTTGACCTGGCCTTTTTTCAGAACGTCTTCAGTCTGATTTCGGAACGTTCGCCTAGGTCTTCCCCTTCCAACACTTCCGTTCACTTCTCCCACGTATACCTGTGTAGTCATTCTCATTTCATTCATTCTCTCCATATGTCCAAACCATCTTAACCTTTCTCTATTTTTGTCACTACATCATCAATCAAACCACATCGTTCCCTTATCACACTATTCCTTATCCTGTCACTCCGTTTGACTCCAATCATGCTCCTCAATGCTATCATCTCCACTACAATTATTCTACTTTCATGCTTTTTCTGCCACACCCAACTTTCACTACCACACATTAGTGTCAGAACCAACACTCCCCCATGAACAGCCAGACGAGCCTTTTGAGACACCTGACTGTTCATAAACGCGTGCAATGCTCCATTTACCATGTTTCCAGCGTTCACTCTCTTTTCTATATCACTTTCACACTCTCCATCTTTTGTAAACATATATCCCAAGTATGTACAGTGGACTATCCGGCTGATAATGTATGGGTATTAAGGATACCCAGATTTTATTAGTAACTGGTTCATTACTTACTTATGCAGGATTACGTAATGATTCACTACGGGCGTATTCATATTAATTCTATACCTTTATAAAAGGTTTATAGTACTTCACTAGTACTGTGCAATAATAAACTCTTTTCAGCAGTACTAAGTTTGATAAACCTATCATAAAGTTATGGAAAGATTATGAATAAGGAAGTCAATATAATATATAACCCACTGGTATGGTCAATCTGCTGTTGGACACCAATACTGGGGCTCGATTCTCTTAGCTATTGAACGGCGTTAACGCAACTTAATTGCATGAAAATTGTAGTTTATGACAGAATCCGTAGTCTGCCCGCTATTTAGGTCCGAGCGCAAGTCAGTGGCTTGCTATCAATAGTTTTGACATATTTAGTATGCTGTAAGCTATTTTGTTGCGATTGCGTTGCTACAGTGGCATAAAGTATTTTGGAGCATTTTAGATAGAAAAATAGCTAAATGACTTAAATATATTTATTTAATGTATTGTTTGCTAGAAAACGACTGTATTGGTGTTTTGACTGATGCTTGATTGATAGATGTTTTCATTATTATTTCAGTGGCAACATTTGCGAGCCATAGCACAGCCATACGATAGCGACGCGATTGCTATACAACTGCGATTAGGAGCTAGAATTAGCAGACTACCGAATTTGACATTAACAGCAGTTCGATCGCAGAAGCATCGCAGTAGTGTGGCGTTTGGTCAATAGCTAAGAGAATTGGGGCCCTGGTGGTTGACTGTCGGGAGAATACTGTACTTTGATATATTACAAAATTACAAATAGATATATTAAGTCATGTGCAGACTTGTGCTGGACTTAAAGTTTTCCTGTCGTATATTTGTAATTTTGTAATGTAATCAACAATATTTAAACATACATATTATCTTACTAATGATATATTTACACCCCCGACATCTGTCATTATCTTTATCCTCTCCATCAAAAAGATTGTATGAAATCGCTTTTTAGGGATATCACCGCCTATCGTAAAACAGTGTTTTAAATTGGTGTATAATCAAATATTTGTAAATATGTTGTTTTCTTTTTAATATCGTTCGCTAAAATAGCTCTGATAAATTCGATAAAATGTACAGTACGTATAGATGCCTGATCTATTCTAACTAAATCAATTTATCTAGACTTGAGGTACAGGACCTAAGATGCTACAATTTTATTTCAAATATATTTAAGTACACGTAATTATGTATACTATTTGTTACATTAAAGTATTATGTGACGTACAAACCTTATGTCATTTAGCCCAAAATATCCTTGGTGATCTTCCACGATCTGTCGCGGAAGAGACACAGCGTTTAGTCTGTTTGTGTGTGGTCTACAAGTTGCAACAAACGGACACGTTCAAAAACACAAAGTGGAATTACATCTCGTTATACATAATTATAAAAAAACAATTGACCAAATGTGAGTAGGGCTGTCTCTACAAGGACTAGGACTAATAAGGTAAAAGATCTTTTTGCTTGTTTACACAGCTTACAAACTTCATTACAAAGAAACATTTTAGATATTTGTTCTTTAATAGTAGTTTATGCAACTGTCATATAATAGAGGGTATTAAAACATGAGTGTAGTTTTTTGAAACGATCCGCACGCGAGATTCAAAATAAGATTACACGAGTGTTTTAATACCTAATTATATGCAGTTGCATACACTACTTTATTTAATCTATAGGTGGCTACATTAAATAAAATTTTTATCCAACAAAATATTACTCAAATTCGTATGAACGATATAGCGCCAAAATGGAAAAAGTCTGTTATTGGTCTATGGCTCGGAACCAGCGCTCACCACAGATAATGTGTACTTAAATTGAATTGCAACCTCCTTGGTCGGGACACATTGTACTTTAATAATAAAAAAAATGTTTTAGAACATTGTTTTGTTAGGAGAATAACGCTTTAATTTAACTTTTTAATTTTCTAAAAGAAGTATGTAAATAAAATATACCAATAAAAGTATGTTTCATAATTAGAATATTACCGAATGAGATTATATAAATATAGTATATAATATTTAATATACAGTTATATATCTTAACTAGTTTTTTTTAGTAGGCCACTTAAAACACTTGTATAACAATGACAACTTTAACCGAACATATTTACTGTGACTAAAAACTCTCGTCCGAAACAAATACAATAAATTACCACGAACTATATTGCAAACAAAAGCCAAATATCCTGTATGAGAACATACCTAGAAAATAATTATTTTTAATTTTTTGAGGCAGTGATGGCCACGCGGTAATAGCTATAGACTGCCGTGCCGCAGACTTGATCTTCATCGCATGGTGTACGGACATTTTGCGAATCCTCGCCTGGCTAGCTACCGCCCTCAATTAGAAAATATGTCACCACCTAACAGTGTGTTCTGGCAGCAATCTTTGAGGGCCAGTAAGATTACAGGCACATATGCGTGTAATTTTACGTAACAACTGTAAGTCCCAGTGTGTCGGGCGCACTGCATTTCGTCATTTTTGTGTCGAAACGCATCTGCAGAGGTTAACGCTTAACCTCAGTTGGATCTCGTTAAGCCATCACAAACCCTTTATAAAACTTTGCGGATATCTTGTAATTATTTTTTAATAAAGAGTGCTCTCGTCATTTACGTAAACAGAAAAACTAAATCGATTGATGACGCGTTTCTTGAATGTCGCGCGTTAACGCGATGTAACGCTCCGGCAATGTTGTATGTAACCTCAGCGCAAGCGTGCGGGGGTGTCATTTGAATTTAGGTCTCTTTTATCGATCTTGATACAAAAAGCTACAGATGCATTTAACTTTCGACAAAGGTGGTAAAATTTGTTTTGCTTTACTGAAAGTTCGTTTAAATTTATTTATTTTAGTAATATTAGTTAAAATTAGTTCTGATACCAACCTTCGTTTTTTAGGTAGAAACTACCTAGAGGCCAGTTTAATACTAAACTGTCGCTTGGCCTCTGTTCTAAGCAAGTACAAAATGGTCAGTAAATACTATTTCGGGCTTAGATGGACAAAACGTAATGCTTTGTTTATATGACAATTAGTAGTCCCAAAGACGATTTCTAAACGAGAGAGCAATCTAGTTCAACAGTTCTAAATCATACAGTCAAAACACTTTCTGGCACTAATTCGATATTTTTCTCCATAATGTTGTACATTGCGACTAATGATTGCGTCTAAGCGGTCGACTCAAATAGAACTCCGTAAAGTCTGTCGAGTACCATCGTGAACTAACTGCTGTCATGTGTGCTTTCATCCAAGCCATAGCAGATTTTCCATTGAACGCAAATCACAGAACTTTGAAGTCTAGAATGCTTGGCCCGTCGGTTCCCCGCTGTTTGCTACGACAGGCAGTTGATACCTCCGGGCTTATGAAATGAAAATAAATACCTGATATCATCCAGGTTTCTCTCAAAGAACTGCGGGGACACTGCGAAATTGTTGTTTTGGCGCACGAGCCGCTCCATGCCGTAGTTCTTGATGAGGAACTGTTCCATCTTCACCGAAGGTCCATCCACTGCCAACAAGTGTGCAGATGTCTCCATGTCCTAAAAATTATGACATAAATAAGACTAGTTACATATATATAAAATTTAACATAAATAAGTAAAATATAGTTCAAAATTATCGTTCCTAATATATAACCGTCGAAAGTAAGTAACACATATTAGATACTATTGTGTTTAATAAAATTTATTGGGTAAAGTGACCAAGTATTACCTGAATAAATAATTATACGTATATATAATATCTATTTATACATCCCAATACGATAGTAAAAGAACGATAGGAAAAATTTAGTTATGACGTCATTGTCATGTTAGCTCAATTGATTAGAGCAAACCCCGGCTAAAGGGGTGGATGGACGTGTGCCCGAATCCCACACATTGACTTAAATTTGTCCTCTCGTATATTTGTAATATCTATTTATTTCATACTTCACATCAACATACACTTAATTTTATGATTATGAAGATGACGGTGCGCGCTACTCAAGTAACCATCACGTAGTCTGTATACGATGCTAGATCCCGATTTAATAAAGAAACTTATCAAAGATGGCGCTGCTAATCTCACTTGCACAGACTGTCTGCATTATTAAACCTATAACGTTATCGTCTCAAATAGAACGCACTAACAATGTTTTAGGATAATAATACTATTAGTGCTATCTATTTGAGACTATTATATTTGTAGCAGTTTCCAAATCTATATTCGTATAAACGTTCGGACGGTTATGCTTACCAATCATTTACCCCAAATCGAACGACAAGATATCTTCATAATTTAGTATTTGCAAGTTTTTAGTAATCTGTTTGTTGCGTTTACCATTTTTATATCGGCTTACTATTACAACCTTACCGGTTTATTTCAATACAGTTCCCAGGTCATCAATAACTCCATACTCCTATTTGGTTGATTGTAAAAGGCGAATAAGGGAAATATTATGCCCCGATACAGCAAAATGTCACAATTCACGTAAATGTCTTAGAAGGGTGTAAATGCATTCATTTTGTAATTGTAGTTTTTCTATTACGAGATCTACAATATAAAACTACTATGAACTTCTGTTTTCTGGTACTTTGAGTTTATTAAATAAATAAATCATACAACATTCAAAATTCTCATTCAAAGATAGCTGAAGTATGAAACTCCCATGAACTTCTGCTATACTTGTAGTTTGAGAATTCATACATTGGTATTTATGCCATCGTGTGCTGTGGCGTTACGAAAACTTAAAATAAATGTCTTCCTTTTTTGCTAACGTACTTAATAATTCAAACTATTATTAATAAAACAATGTGTGGGATCAGAACGGAACGACAAATAAAGGTGAGATCAGAACGGAATTTTATTTTACAAATAAATAGTGTGCGATCCGTTTGTGGGATCAGAACGGAATACACCAATATAAGACGCACAGCTCATTACCAACTTAACTAAGTTTGATGACCTAAGCTCATTACCGACTTAAGTAAGTTTGATTACCTAGGCCATTACCGTATTTACTAAGTTTGATAAACAAAATACTACGAACTATATACAACACTTCAGCTAATTATGAAATAGATTTATGTTCGTAATATATTATGATTTATGATATACGAAACATCATTGTAACTTAGTTGAGTTTTTTTTTTAATTCTATTACAGTATGAGCATTTAGATATCCATAAGGTATTGCAGACTCACAGGCAGTCCAAAGGCTCCAGCCCACTACCAGTCGGCAGCGTGCCCAGCATGCTGGCAGCATAAGTTTGAAGGGTACTTACGAGCAGCATGAAGTCGAAGAGCTTCCGTCCGTAGCCATGCCGCTGTCTATCACGTTGGACGTAGAAGTCCAGGACGCACAGTGGTTCCACCTCGCGGACGCGATCACGTTCGTCGAACAGAAACAGGCGTTTGTGTCCCACTTTCAGCATGCCGATCACGTCGCCCTTGCCACTGAAAATTACATAACATTTTTTTTAATAGGTCACAGATAGAAAATTATTTTCATATTTATATACTTCCTGTGACTAGAGCTAGAGTTCTAAAACAATACGAATACAGTAAGCGTTTGGCTGAGTAATAAATACATGTACTCGTATTTAGTCAAAATAAAACTTAAAAGAAATCGAGAAAGAAGACCTCAATTGCCATTTAATCCACTACAATTAAATACAACAAATTACATGACTGTCGATAGTTTATTTTTTGTGTAAAATGTTGTAAACTTCATACACGTATATTATTAAAATCGGATATACGAGTATTTCACTTGACGTTCTCAAAAGGTCGTAACACACAGCGGACACCAAGTAAGAATATTTCTTATGACAATCTGAATAGGTACGGAACGTTATTCAAAAAACAAAGCGTTCGCAGTCAAGAACGTTCGCAGTAAAGAAAATATAGCAATTTTGTGTTTTACAGAACCATCAATAATAATGAACAATCTTATGGATTATCTACGAATAATTATGTAAAGTGTAGGTACTCATA
Organism: Plagodis pulveraria; assembly: GCA_963890685.1. Taxonomy (NCBI): domain Eukaryota; kingdom Metazoa; phylum Arthropoda; class Insecta; order Lepidoptera; family Geometridae; genus Plagodis; species Plagodis pulveraria. Next base: position 6,719,884 of record OY982949.1, on the reverse strand, counting down.
CAGTTGCCGCTTTGATTTCGGACTCATCAAGTTTACAAATAACAAAACGCACTCCCAAATTCAATTGGATTGGATAGTTGACTTGGCGCTTGGAAATGATCGAATCCCATTGGTCGCGTCATAGTAATGCTGTAGCGCCGTATAAAATATTTAAAGCACGCCCGTCGTTGTAATTTCGTTGTGCTGTTTCTGAGCTTGACTTACATTTCTTGTCATGTTTATTCACATCCTATATCTAGTATGTACATACAGTAAGAACTATATTTTGTCAGTATTACCACTTTGTTGCTGTCATTATAAAATATTTAAAACGATCATATCTCATTGATATCTCGTCTTAATCACATTTACCCTAATATTATAAATAAGGATGTTTGTATACAAATATATGGTTTTGTCATCTCATCATGCCGCATTGGCAGCTGTTTTGGATTAAGTTATACGTTATTGAGATTGTCTAGATTCTGGAATAACACAAAGAAAACTTTATATTCCAACTGTTTAATTAGCTAGATACACACACAATTAAGAGGGAAATAACCTAAGTCCAGGCGGGATGAGTAGTAGAGGTTAAGCTCAACAGAATCCGCGATTCAGACTGGCAGCGTAAAGAGTTGACCATGAGACGAGTTGACCACGGGTTGGTAAACAATTCAAACCACAAAATAACAACTCGTGAACGAGTGCTGCAAGAGGACACTGGTCTGCTCTGGATGCAAGTGGTAATGACAATTATCGAAAAAAAAAATGTTCTTTTAACACTGTTCTCTTTTAGAATGTTGCATATAATTCCTATACATTGTATCTAGTTTGTAAATAAAATATGGTCATAATTAAAAAAAAGGCACGGACCCTGGAGTCTGTGGAGTGTAGATTAATACAATAAAAGTGAAAGTAGTGTTGACCACCGCACCCGCCAAGCAGATCGGCAGCAGACTGATCTGTTCATGGACTAAATTTACCAATAAAACTGACTCAACGGGCTAAGTATTGAACCCCTTAAATTCAAGAATAACTAAATCAATGTCAATAATATCAATATATCAATATTCCAAGCAGGTAAGACCGCGTTCTGAAACTAACCACATCCAGCTGTCTCACCGAAGCGGACGGCTTTGAAGAGTTTGAAGCATTTGATCTAAGCTTGCCAAGTCTTTATATATCTACATATTTAGATAGGTTACCGCTAGTGGCGTTTACTACCGAACGCTACCGTGCTTCGTTGTGCAAGTTAAGCTGCCTATCATTGCTTTAGGATGTGAGTCATTAGGCCATGTCTTATAGGCCTTACCACAGAATAAAAAGGTCCAGGAGGATTATTTCGCAAAGCCATTCCATAAAATAATCGACTCTAGTTACTCCACACCTGGCCTTACTAGAAAATTCAGCAGCTGATAAATTCGATACTTTGCATAGAGCTACTGTATTTTGCAAATGCCGGCGTACCACCTTCAAGTAGTAAAACTGCCGCCAAGCAATTAACGGTGTGCTCCGGCAGCTGTCCTTGAGAACCAGTATTCATTCTATTTATGCCTATTTACCATCTTCGTTCACATCATTACTTTACATCGGGGCAGAATAAAACAAACAGTAGCCTAAAAAAATATAAAAATGGGAATAAATATTACACCCATTACAAAAACAACTTGAAGGTTCGCTCTTAATTCAATACATAATTACATCGGTTCGGGTACATTCGCATATTAAGCAAACACATATATCACGTTGCGTAAAAGTCACGTTGCAGAGAGCAGTGCAGTGCCAGATGTCATATTTTAGCAAATTGTGCAATTTAAGTTCGCCAATAAAGATAGAAATTACGTCATTAAGAACTTGTTTCAGAATGTTCGAGTAAGTTCCGATTATATTACCCAGAACATAGAATAACTGAATGATAAAAATGACTATTAAAATGCAGCGCGTTTCAAGCTTTAACCGATGGATAGGCTAAATGGATGACTGTGAAACGCAAAGACAGTGTTTTATTTATTTAATATGTTCTGGATAGTATAACCGGAACTTATTCGAACATTCTGAAACAGGCCCTAAGTGATATATGTGACTAAGATTTCGCATGTGCAACATCAACAAAAAAATAGAAGCGCATTAAAAGCAAAGTACAGTGAAACAAATAATCTCTTAATAATATATTCTATTCCACCGGGTTTCGTTCAGTGCCTTACTTGATACTTGATACTCTCAAATATCGACATTGATATTGAAACATCTACATGTTGTATATTGTATGTTGTGTTTTCTGTATCGTGCTTACTACCCATGTTTACCTGCAAAATTCAAATGAATCGAAGCGCTCGTAGCGAAGTTTACATAGCTGTTCTCAACCGATCAGCAAAGTTAGCAACGTCGCGCGCGGTCATGAGTTGGATGGGTGACCGCTAGTGACATTACTACTGAGCGCTTCCGTGCTTCGGAGGGCACGTTAAGCCGTCGGTCCCGGTAGTTGTCTTAGGATGGCAGTCGTTATAGCATGGTGGTAGGGCATTTTGCGAATGCCCGCCTGGCTAGCTACCACCCTCAAGTAGAAAATCTGTCGCCAAGCACCTAACGGTGTGTTCCGGTAGCTGTCTTTGAGAGCCAGTACTTCTAGGTTAGCTTGAACCACATCTTCGACCACATCATCACTTACCTTCAGGTGAGATAGTGCTCAATGGTTAACACGAAAGACGACAGAATTTTTTACTTATATTTTACTTAAAAGATATTGTATCCAACATATTCCAAGAGTACCGGGCACAGGTTCAGACTCCCAAATTTGTACTTCAAACTTAGAAATGTGTATATATATATATATATATAAATCGTATCGAACCCAGGCCCTCAACAACTAAGCTAAGCTTTACGCTACTCGATCAACATTTCGGTAGTTTAAAAAAGGTCCGTTCTGAATACGTCGATTATTTTAACATAGCTAATAGGACTAGAAATGTAAATTACTTGCATAATGACTTCCCCAGTGTTTTATGCGTCACGACGATAATGCGTCACGGAACGCTGACTCCAACGCCACAGTCACAGGTCGACAATCGCAAATCAAAATTTTGCGCTCAATGAGAATCTAGCGGCAGAAAGAGGTACTAACTGTTGCTATAAATATTGTCACATAATGATTCAGATTCAGATCATTTATTGCTTCCATAAGTAGTACGTACAATTTGTTACTAAAAATAAGAGTACAAAGTCATATTATGGACCCCGTCGGTCACAGCAACATGAAGAGAGGAGGACGGTATATTAATTTTAAATTCAAATTTATGTATTGTATTTAATAAATGTCAGAAATAAGTAAATCTAATTAGTCATTTTTCACATAAGAATTCGTCAATTGAGTAATCTGCCTTTTCAACAAGAATCTGTTTAATTTTTTTTATAAAAATATTAATTTTCTTCACGCAGAAGATCTCTCGGTAATTTGTTATTTATGTTTACAGACATAGGTAATGTGCTGTTCAATGACTTCTTTACAGTGTCTTTAGTGCTGCCGCGGTTAACATTTTCGACCACATCATCACTTACCATAAGGAGATTGTGGTCAAAGACTATGGCCTATCGGCAATAATAAATAAAAATGTGGCGATTTATACCCCGTACTCCTGTTTACTCTCTCGGGAAGCTTCGTGTTTCGTCAGTCGTCGGATAAATATTCATTTGAATTGCATAACTAATTATAGAACTTAAAACTCTTCTTTTTTTGATGTAGTAATTTATTTTGTACTAACTATAACATATACCAAGTATATGTTAGTTTTACCGCTGTATATAGTTCACCCGGGAATTAAAACAAAACATCATTAAAGTAAGTACTTAGATCTGAATACTAATTCTGATAGAGAATAATTATTTTATGGATATGGAAATTAGCATTCGTGTGTATTCGGAAATGTGATTGCCGATGTGCAACATTTATCGCCGGTACCTGTATGTTTGCCTATCCATCATAATAACCTACTTAGTCGGTTCAAAAAGCCCTTTAATGGTATGACGGTAGATCTGCATGGTGGAAGGGCATTTTGCGAATGCCCGCCTGGCTAGCGACCACCCTCAAGTAGAAAATATGTCGCCAAGCACCTAACGGTGTGTTCCGGCAGCAGTCCTTGAGAGCCAGTGAAATTACAGGCACATGAGACTTAACAACTGTGTTTCAAGGTGACGGGCGCAGTGCAATTCGTGACTTGTGACGAAATGCATCTGTTATAGGCAGAGGTTAGTCCGCTTAACATCAGGTGGTCCTCGTGCTTGATCCGTCACAATAACATAAAAAAATATTAGTCTAGATTTAGTAATGGGTCTCGTTTGCTTGTACGGAATAAAGCAATGTCCTCGAGTAAAGATTAAACTTCCTAGGAAGGATGAATGATCGTGCACTAAGCAGAGGTTTTCATCGGATTTTGAAGCGCTCGTAGCGAAGTTTACTTAGCTGTTCTCAACCGATCAGCAAAGTTAAGCAACGTCGCGCGCGGTCATGAGTTGGATGGGTGACCGCTAGTGACATTACTACTGAGCGTTTCCGTGCTTCGGAGGGCACGTTAAGCCGTCGGTCCCGGTAGTTGTCTTAGGATGGCAGTCGTTATAGCATGGTGGTAGGGCATTTTGCGAATGCCCGCCTGGCTAGCTACCACCCTCAAGTAGAAAATCTGTCGCCAAGCACCTAACGGTGTGTTCCGGCAGCTGTCCTTGAGAGCTAGTACTTCTAGGTTAGCCTGAACAACACCTTCGACTGCATCATCACTTACCATCAGGTGAGATAGTGGTCAAAGGTAACCTATAGTGCGTAAAAAAAAAAAAGGTTTGACTTGTAACGTGTATTGCATGCGTGTATGCAGGCAGGTACTCATATAATACACGCTCTCTTACAGTTTGTACAATTTCTAGTCACGCTCTAGTTATCTGACGTATGTGTCAGATGACATATCAAACTGTCCAATACGTAGATGCTGATGACTGCAGAATATAACGTATGCACTTATCTTTTCGTCACGTCTTAAGCCTATGTAAAAGTATGGAATCATTTCGCGGAATATAATTAGAATAAAAATGTCGACTTAATAGAGATACTATGTCGGTATGTATATTCAGGTGTATAATAGGTATTTAATACGTAGCTAACTAAAACATCGCAGATGAAATCAGTCAAATTACGCAATTTTTTACGAAGTTAACGTCAGCATTGAATTTTACTTCCACGCTTAATTTTATTCTTTATTGGATAGGATGGCGAACGAGTAGGCGGCTCACCTGGTAGTAAGTGATCACCGTTCCCTACGAACATCCGCAACAACAGAGGTATCGAGGATGCGTTGCCGGCCTTTGAGGAGGGAATATGCTCTCTTCTTGAAGGCTCCTAAGTCGTATCCGATCGGAAATACTGCCCCTGGCAGCTGGTTCCATATTGTGGCAGTGCATATCAAGAGGTAAAGTCTATTTATTTGTAGAATATTATCTCTGAAACTGCTGATGAGATTCCGAGTACCTCCTTTTTATTGCAAATTTTACAAACAAACCAATGACCTTCAACGGTCAATAAGAAAGCAAATGCAAATAAGTATTCATATCAATACGCGCTGTTACACGTCGGTTACGACAAGCGATCAATCAGAAATGCGCGAAAATTAAAGTTTCACATGAAAGCCATTTTAAAGCTACATACGATTTTTTCCAGAAATAGTCAAACTTGTGGTATAATAATGCTGTGTAAATATCACAATTTCAGATGTTTTTTTAGGTTTCCGTACCCAAAGGGTAAAAACGGAACCCTATTACTGAGACTTCGCTGTCCGTCCGTCTGTCACCAGGCTGTATCACAAGAACGGTGTTAGCTAGACAGTTGAAATTTTCACAGCTGATGTATTTCTATTGCCGCTATAACAACAAATACTAAAAATAAAATAAGATAAATATTTAAGTGGGCTCCCATGCAATAAAATTAATTATTTACCGTTTCTTGCTCGATACTAATAATGGTTGTCACCATTAGAATAGTTAAAGGTAGACGCTTTAACTATTCACAGAATATTTAGTTACGGAACCCTTCTTGCGCGAGTCCCACTCGCACTTGGCCGGTTTTTTTTGTTTCGATGTCATTATAGGAGTCCACATTCTAAATGGTCATCAGGCCTTCAGGCCTTGCTATAAGTTATATATACAGCATCAATTCTATGGTGCAACCAATTTTAAACGTCGTCGCTCGTCTGCGTCACAAGCCGACCAGACAACAAACCGAGGGTCAAAAATCTTGTCACGGCAACAAAGTCAGGCGATATGAAAAAACTGAAGTGGAAACACTTCACAGTCGAGGGGACATCGGGCACGCTACACCCGCCCCGCCACCCCTCGGGTTCCATTTAAGTAAGTAATACAATTCTAGAAGGCTATATCACTCGACGACTTACAAAGTTGGTCGAACTTGGTAAAAAATTACCATATTAGTATAATTTGAACGCTTATTAGCTATTTATCTAATAGAAAGACGTTACAAATTACATGCACATGATACTTGACAACTATGTCTCAAGGTGACAGGCACAGTGCAATTCGTCAGGTATTCAGTGCATTCAGGTGGGCCTCGTCTTGAACCGACACAATAATATTTAAAAAAAGAGAAAAAAAAGACGTCCATTGTGGAACATAATTATATTCTCTTGAAGAATTTCATTAGGAACGATTAGTCATTTGCATTAATTCGATGTCATAGGTCTTAAGTACTTGTACCTATCTAGATATACCGAATATTAGAGAAAACATCACAGAGACAATAGATTTTCATCGCGTACTCAAACCAGACAGGATCGAGTTACTGTATTTATGTTGCTGTCTTTAGGCTTTTAGCTCAGGCGGTGCGGAGCCAAGGTAAACAATTCTCACAAAAGAATAATAAGTCCTATTATCTATATATATATAAAAATCAAAGTCCTGACTCATTGAGAGATAACGCGACTGATTTTTGGCGTACATTCGCAAAATACCCTAACTCCATGCAAAATGAACCACAAGAGACATAACTCATATTACTCGTGTTAATGGTGTCCTATTTACAGCTGTGCTTTTGTTATTGTTAAGTTTTTTTTATTTACATTGATAGGTAAGCCTTCAATGTCTATCTCACTTGATGGTGAGATAGATGATGATGATGATGATGTGGTCGAAGATGCTGTTCAAGCTAACCTAGAATTACTGACTCTTAAAGACAGTTGCCGGAACACACCTTGAGGTGCTTGTTGACAGATTTTCTACTTGAGGGTGGTAGCTAGCCTGGCGGTCATTAGCAAAAAAGGGCACAACAGGGACCTTCGGCTTAACATGTCCTTCGAAGTACAAATGCGCTCAGTAGTAATGTCACTAGTGGTCACCCATCCAAGTCATTACCGCAGCGGACGTTGCTTAACTCAGCTGATCGGTTAAGAAAGGCTAATCAAATCGCTACGAGCGCTTCTATATACGTGTATGTTTAGGTATTTACTCCGAATTTGAAATAAAGTAATAAATATTATAGGATATTATATAAGCATCAATAATAAGCCTAAAACCGACGAGAAACGTTGGGAAAGCGGACGTGGCGTGGCGTGTCGTTAGCCTCGATTTTTACTTTCCATTCAATGAGGTATAATCAAATACTATTCACCGCTTCATCGCTTTTGGTGGTTTCGTAAATGGCTTTTGCGTCCGTTTAGTTTTTTACAAAAGCATTGTCATTATTTAGCACGTTGAAATTGTGTGTGAGATGAGTCTCAAAAAGGCAAATAATGAACACGTTTTTAGAAAGTACATGTTACATTTGTGAATAAAATATATAATATTCCAGAGGATATCAGTAATGCCCGATTCCAAAAAAAAACAGATATTTTTTACGATGAAAAATATTATGAATACTATTCTAAAATTACGCTTCATTGTGTTTTGTGTCCATATGGTAATACGATTTAATACACATTTTATTTCTAATTATAATGTATGAACCATGTGATAAAGAATCTAAAAGATATTTTTCGTTTCTTAAAAAGATAATTTATATATGAATATATTTAAAAATAAACGCTCATGTTTTTTTTTTTAATTGAGTAGTTCTGTTTCTAAACGAATTCTCTCCGTCCTACACCCTTAGTCTGATTTTTTTCAAAGGCCACTTCGTCTTATGGATAAGATCTCAATGTGTAAGAAGAGTTTTTGTCATACGTAGAATACACAATAGTAGATTACACAAACATTGCCTAAGTTCCTTACACTGTGGGTGAGGGTATGAGGTATTGATTTTCAAAGGCAGAAATGGGGTGCGCTACGGGTAATGAGTCCAGACGTTAACAGGTACCATAGAAAAGGGTAATTCCGTAGTGCATATATCAAGAATATCCAGTCAACGAATCGCTACCGAAATGAAAATTAAACAACTTAAAGCAGCTAACTGTAATACAGTTTTGTCCACCTCATTTGATTAAAGTATTACGACAACTCAAGTATCTAGGTTAAGGACGACTGTTTCTTTCAAAGAACAGTTTTCAATACAAAGGGAGCTTTGAATTTGAACAATTTATTTCAACAGGATGTCATGCTAATACAGACGAACAAAATTCATTTAATTTTTGTAAACGAGGCCATTTGCAGCTATAGCTGACTATAGACAGACGACAGAGCAGATATAGGTGACAATGCTAAACATTAATATTCAATAAAAAATATAACTTGCGTTCTGCATGGAACAGGAAAGATAGAAGCCAACACGTGCTGAACACAAAATGGTGATGCTCTGGAAAAGGCTTAAGTCAAGAATACCCTAAACCGGTATGGGCGTATGAAGAAATTAATGATAAGAGTCAATAACTATGCTAGGCCCGCAATAAGTTACAACCTAGCCCTCCAAGAAAACAGCCTGGCACATGACACATTTGGGTCCAAGAAGGATTCTTGATCAAGACATTATGAATTCTACGGTAATAAGACCGTTCCGCTCGAATCCATCCAATGTTGGGTTATAGGCTTAGACTTCTTTTAGTTCAGTTATAACAGTGTCAGAGGTGATCATCGGGTGTAAGTCAACGGGGGACATGAAACGTATTGATTGAAAGCTCATGTATGTTCCATCATATATCTTTTTATTTGTTTAGTACAGTCGCCTGCAATAAGAAGTATATACTTCGTAATTTTCAAAATAACGCGATTTCACTTAGTTATTAATAATTGAAGTTAACATTAACATGAGTAAAAATATTCAAACTATTCATTGATTTTAAGATACTTCTGATTACATAGAGACAAACATAACTCATTGCCACTATTTTGTAAATTACAATGTGTATACATCTTATTGCAGGCGACTGTACATCTACAGTACGATATATATCATGACATGACCTAGCCTGAACAGGGTAATGAATTTATTATATTTCGATCTCTGAGGAAATGCACCTAATATCAATAGAAGAGTGCTTACGGGATAGGCAAAAGTAAAAACTAAATTTTTGACGTCATTTTCATTAAATATGTAATTTCTTCAGGGCACTTATGTATTTCCCTATATATATATTGTTACTTTTTCTTCCGTATACTGACTGTGCTACATTATGTGAGATTAAAATATAATATACCATTCTATTATGTGTACGTATATGTATTTGTATAGGCCTATAAAAGGCTATTAAGCCTATTAAAGGCTTAAATCAAATTCGACCTTTTACCGTTGAATTGTATCTACGTAAGATGAATTAACAACTCTTAAGATGATTTTAACCAATCAATAAAAATGTACCAAGTTTTATAATAAACACAACCGTCAAAAACGCCTTCCGTAAAGTATTTTCAGAATTGAACTTGTTATATATAGTCAATAATGCAATTATATACGATAATAATTGCAGTATTGACCATAAAATATACCTTACTTTTACGGCGGTTTATATACAGTGATTATCACTATAACGTACGACTTAATCAGCCTCATCGAAAAGTCAATATTTAAGAAAGACCACAAAATACACCTTAAATGAAGATGAAAAAAAACATTCGCCTTCACTGACCTCGTTTAACGCCTTCTAGTTGGAAGGCGTTTTTGTACGTATTTACGTTTGGTCGGTTTTTTGCCTGATACCATATAAATTGGCCGTCATTAGGGCACTTTTGAATTTAGATTTTTCTCAGTGTAGGCTTTGCAGACATATACCCAAGAATGCAAATTATTCGCTAACCATGCCGATTTGGGTTATTGTACTTTCAAACGCTTTCTCACGATCATAACTCATTGTAACATTTCATACCATATAGTATATTGTTTACTTAATCTGTGCAATAAATTATAATATCTTAGCACGGAGATGACGAAGGTTCACAGTTTATGCGTAATATATAGCGTACTGTTATGAGCCTTCGGGTTTGAGGCTTTTTAAAAAAAAGAAATAAAATACTAAATTAATTTTAAGGCGACCGTCGGATTTGGAAGTAGGATGAAGACTGAGGAGAAGGATAGTTGGCTGAGGCACTATGACAATAGAAATGATGATTAGGCTGGAAAGGAGCGGAGTGTGCAATAAGGGGTGCATATGACATATATAACACCTCCCTGGGGTAGACTAAACTTCGGGGTTGAAATTTGAAGTTTAGGAATAGAGTACGGGCGTGATTATATATTTCTTCTAATACTGGGGGAAGGAATGTCTTCCGCATTCTGGTGACGTTTATTGACCTTGACAGGTATGACAGGATCAGGAATAGGTATCTGTTCTACTGGTGAGTCTGCTGGGATTGGACGGGAAAACCAAGGAAGTCGATAGAGAAGACGGTTGCGCGATTTAATATAGAAAAACAGTTTAATTATACAAAATAGTAGAATAATACAAGTAATTAAAATTAATATAATTGAGTAGTGAGTCTCGTATTTAATTATTTGGTGTTGGTTTACAATTTTATCGGTTTCATCTGCCATAGATATCATTCTTGACCTTGTTTCAGGAGTGAAAACGTCCAAATCAATATTTTGTAATTTTATACGAGGATCACCACTCATCTCCTTTTTAAACTTATCTAATGTACAGCAGGTGTCATTAATTATATTAAAGTCAGAATGACTAATAGTTACATTAATTTTTATGTTACGGAATCGAGGTATTAATTTGGTGCTTTTGCAGTATGCATAACAGTTAATAGGGATGTTTACAATTCCCGTTCCAATAATATTTATTTCCGTACTTTTCTGGTCAGGACATTCTATGTATAATTTATTGCTTTGTGATTGTACATAAATCCAATTATTATTGTAAAGCGGTTTCCATAAATCTAAATGTCCGTATATGAAGTCAGTTCGGCACTGCACTGGTAGGGTACTGACAATATTTGAGATTAGTTCACTTTCGCAACTAGGATTCGCACTTGTTGGGTACACGGTCATGACGTCACAGATAAACTCGTTAGGACTTATTACTCTGCATTCTTTGAGTGATTCAATGTTACAATATTCGGATTTATCCTTGGTCAGTGCAATATACTTACTGCTAGGTATTATAAAACTAAATGAGTTGGGTTTAATACTACTATGTGGGGTAGGCAGTGCTATATTATGGTATACATTGTATTGTTTAGAGGACACTAAAGGTATTCTTAATATAAAAACAATATTATTATTTAAACTATAACAAATTACATTAGAAATATTCATTAAAATATGCATATGACTTAATTCTAAAGTAACAGGTAATTTCTGTTCTAAAGGTAAGTACCTATAATTATCAACAAGTTCTTGATATAGCTGCGTGGGAGGTAACACGGCTGGGTGTAGTATGTTTTGACTGCTAAACATAATAGCATTAATTATGTCCTCCAGTTGAAATGATAAGGTGAGTACAGAGGCTTCCAAACTGTTTAAGATCGAATTAATATTTGCTTTAATATTTAAATCATTGGATAATTGTGACAAGTTTTTTAGTGTAAGCGAGAGATTGTCGATACCTTCATTCAGCCTGGCTTCATTAATTTTTATTTTACTCAACGTTTCGTTAAATTTTGACAAATAAGAAGTTGTAACCAAAATGTTTTCCTTAATTAATGAACCCAGCCTTTTTTCGTGGTTCTGTATATTTTGTATTGCATTGTCGTATCTTACGGCATCGTCCTCGTTAAGAGTACCGAAGATGGTTTTGGATAAGGTTCCTATTCCACCTATCCATGCACTGCGCTTAAACCTATTGTTGCTTGTGAGGTGAGCTATAGAGGAATACTCGGAAACGATGTCATTATACCTAATTGAAAGTGGTTCCAACACGTTATGGCATTCCAATTCGTTGGTAAGTTCAATTTCGATTTGATTGCACAAAAAGCGTGTTGTACCTAATATTGCGTTAATATTTTGAATATGGGGTCCAATGTAAGAAATATCAAATGGAGTAACTATATCTAAATGCCCAATGTTTATTTTGAGTTCACCGATTGGATCAAAATATATGCCGGAGCTTGAGTTGATCGTTTGGACATACTCTGGATGACCTTGGGCCAGTACGCTGTAATAAAAAGAGACGTAGAAGTTACTAAAATTAAACTTAAATATTTTAAAGTATGTTACCTAATTAGGACACTAATTACTAATGATTACTTATTAAATTTGGGTTCTAAAACGTAAAAGAGAGATATATATATTTAATTGGGAGATGCGTCATGGCTCTCCACGAGTTTGACTTCGTCGTAATGGTGCTTCACATGACGCCTATTTATAAGTAGGGACAAGGTATGGTTGCCATGAATTTTGACTACCTTGTATGGACCCTTCCATAAAGGCGATAAGGCTTTCCGCATCCTAAGGTGATTTTTTAGTAAGACGTAATCACCTATTTTATACTCAACAGGACGGGTGCTAGAATCATAATAGGTTTTAGAATTTTCCTTAGATTTATGGATATATTCTAAAGCTTTGTCGCGCGCGTGTTTCATGCGATGTTGTAAAAGTTTAACGTAATCAGGATACGTAATATCAGAACTATCATTATATATTGAGTCCGGGATATGGGGCTTATGTCCAAACAATAATTCATATGGTGTATAATGTGTAGTTGAATGCACAGCGGTGTTGTATGCTAACATAGAGGTATACACATACTGGGGCCAGTTATCTTGATTTTCGTTTACATACGATTTGAGGTACTCCTTAAGAGTAGAATGAGATCTTTCCAAAGCACCTTGTGTCTGTGGATGGTAGGGCGATGACCATAGCTGTTTGATCTTAAGGAACTCGCACGTCTTCTTGAATAGATCAGCCGTAAAGTTAGTGCCTTGGTCAGTGAGTATGTGTTTAGGGATCCCAAATAGTGAAATAAAATGAAGGAGGCAGTCGCTTGCTTCTGCCGCTGTGTTACTGCGAAGAGGGTATGCCAATGAAAATTTCGTTAGGTCGTCTTGCATAGTCAGGATATACTTAAGTTTGGCCGTGCCGGATTCAGGCAAAGGCCCTACGATATCAAGGGCGAGTCTCTCGAATGGGGATGTGGAAGTGGATGTTATGACCATTGGCGCTCTATTAATTTTTCGCAACGCTTTGTTTGTCTGACATGATGAACATTTCTTGACATAGTTATCTATGTCGCTGCGCATATTCTTCCATGAAAATCGTTCCTTTATACGATTTAGCATTCTTGCGGATCCTAAATGTCCTGCGATGGGGATATCGTGATTTTCTTTAAGGATTTTCGGGATTTCACTTAGTGAGGGATATATAATATTATTATGGTATATATGGATTTTTATATTGGTGCCATCGAATAGGTAAGCCAACATGTTATAAATTTTTGCGAAAGAGTGTCTATCAAAAGGGTTTCTGAAATCTGTAATACTTATTTCATTAACTGTGGGATAAGACATGATTATTTCATCGCGAGCATACTTTAGACATTTGAATATATCAGGATACGAGTGGTCATCGAAATGGTGAACTTTAGTGAATAAGAAGAGGTAAGTTTTATTTCCAGTATTAAGGGGTAAAAAGGTATGTAGAGATCTTTCTGATTTCAGGAATTTGTCACGTTCCGGGTTTGAGCAATTACCAAGAATCTCTTGGATATAAGGCATGGAGTCGTCCATGTCTATCGAGGTAGGTACTATTATCAACTTTTGTGTTCCTTTCAGCAGATCTTCGTTATGCTCTGTAATATGAGTATTGTATATCTTTGTGGGTGATCTCAAGAACTTATTATAGGTCTCGTCGGAAGAAGGTAAGTTTTCAGGTATAAGAGGAGGAGTCTCCGGGTCACGGTATGCAGATATGGATGCAGGTAAGGTGTCGGGATTTTGCCAACTAGTTGATGGTTGAGGTTCTGGTTCATTTTCAGGACGCGGTTCAGTCGGTGCAGGTGGAGGATTTGTGGGAATAGGAGAAGCTACAGGAATGGGAGGATCTACTCTTGAAGGAAGTTCTACGGGAGTAGGAGGATTCAAGGGGCTGAAATCAAAGTCTCTTTCATTAACTGGACTGAAGTTTGTTGTCAATAGTTCTTCGAGTGTTTCTTGGGATATTTCAGGAAGTGGTGGTTCTGGTTGAACTTGGACATTAGAGTGTGAGTTAGTTTCGTTAGTAGGGTTTGGATTCAACCTATCTTTATTTTCAGGGTAGATAGGGTTTACAGGATATCTAGAAAGGGCGTCAGCTGCTGAGTTTAATTTACCCTTGCGATATACAATTTCATATTCGTATTCCTCAAGCTTTAACCGCCAACGTTGAAGTTTGCTGCTAGGATCTTTATGGTTAAAAAGCCATTTCAGGGGTCGGTGGTCGGTAACAATATCAAATTTGTTACCATAAAGATAGGGACGGAATGTTTTGCAACCGTAAAGAATGGCTAAGAGCTCTTTTTCAGTTGTGCTATAATTTGATTCACTTTTATTGAGAGTGCGTGATGCAAAGGCTACTGGCTGATCCTTACCAATTTGTCCTTGAGAAAGGACAGCTCCTATGGCGTAGTTTGAAGCATCGCAAGTAAGGATGAAGGGTTTTGTAAAGTCAGGATAAATTAGTAAAGGGGCCGTTGTTAGTTTACGTTTCAATGTGTCGAAGGCCAGCTGTTGTTCATTTTCCCACTTAAAGGTTGTCTCTTTTTTCAGGAGGTTGGTGAGGGCTTTTGCCGTTTTGGAAAAATCAGGAATAAAACGACGGTAGTAAGAGACTAGGCCAAGAAACGATTTGATGTCTTTAGGAGATTTGGGAACTGGAAAATCGGTAACGGCTTTGATTTTGTCGGGATTTGGCTTGACGCCTTGCTCAGTGATGACGTGACCAAGGTAACAGACTTCTCGTCGTAGAAACTCACACTTTTCGGGCTGTAATTTTAGATTAAATTCTCTGATTCTTTGGAAAATTGATCTTAGGTTCAGGATATGTGACCGGACGTCATACGCATAACAGACTATGTCATCAAGGTAAACGAAACATCGAATACCTTGGAGCCCGGATAGAGCTGAATTCATCAGTCTCTGAAATGTGGAGGGGGCATTTTTAAGTCCAAACGGCATTCTTAGGAATTGAAAATGTCCCTCTGGGACGGTAAAAGCAGTTTTGGCTTTATCGTCTTCATTTAATAATATCTGATGGAACCCAGATGCTAAATCCAAGGTTGATAAGTACTTACTATTGCCAAGTTGATCTAAAATTTCGGTTATTTGTGGTATAGGGTAGGTGTCACCAATTGTAACATCATTGAGCTTCCTGTAATCTATTACAACTCGCCACTTTCGAGTATTAGAAGCATCGAGCTTCTTTGGGACAACCCAAATTGGCGATGACCATGGGGAATTGGAAGGCTCTATAATATTTTGTTGTAGCATTTTATCAACTTGATTTCGAACTTCTGTCTTATGCACTTCAGGGAACCGGTAAGTTTTCGTATGGATTGGCATATCTGTCGTTGTTTTTATATCGTGTTTTAAGGCATTAGTGAATGACAAGTTCTCTCCGGGAAGGTGGAAAATATCAGAAAATTCAGAGCATAATTGTAGGAGTGCTTCTCTTTCTTCACTATTGAGGTGAGAGACACGCAGCTGTTTTAATACCTCGTCTGTTCGCGTAGCACAGTCGGTTGTAGTGCTTATATGGTTTACAGATTTTATAGGAAATTCTTTGAACTCTGAGTGGTCAATCGGGGTAAGTCTTAAATTAAGATTAGATTTCAGTGTCACAGGTTCTTCAGAGGTATTTACAACGGATATATTAATTCTATTGTTGTCTTTAACACGGACTACGCAATTTGCTATCAACAGGGTCTCTGAAAATTTCTGATCCAGAACCATTCCTTCTTTGATTTCGGGGTTTTGCACTGAACATTCAATAATAGTTTCTGTTCTAGCGGGAATTAAGTATGCAGGGTCATGAAAGTGTAACTTTAAGGAAGATTTACCAAGGTAGAGTGAGTTATTAGTATAATCGATGTTGCAGCTATGTGCGTTGAGCATATCGGAACCTATAATGCCATCGTATGGTAGGTGTATTTTATCAATGACATGAAACTTATGCGATATGTTGCATTTAGGTAATCGTAATTTAAGTTGAAAGTGACCTCGGGTTTCTATAGATTCTTCTGATGAATCAATTCCCTTCAATTGGATTTTTTCTTTGACTAGCTTAGGATGTCTTTCTAAACAAGCGTGTTTTAACAGGCTTACGGAGGATCCTGAGTCTACTAATAAGGATAAAGGAATGTCTGACACAGAAGATTCGACCAGTACATGAGGTAGTAGCATCATCGCTGGATCATTCGTAATCTCGAATACTGGACTGGACTCAGAGGATTTTGGCAGGTTAGTACCCTGCGTGGATACAGTGGGCTTGGGCAGGTCACCATGTAGCGGGGACTGCAAAGGCATTGACGTAATTATTGGTTGACCTCCATGTAGCGGGGTCAACTTGGATTTAGAAGTAAAGGTTAAGGTGTCGATTTCTAAATTATGAGGTCCCGTACGACACCGGGGCGAGACGGCTACTCGTTTTTTGTTTCAGCATCAACGGTGTCATAGCCATCTGCTGATTCATCTGGATACTGATCTTCGGGGACATTGGAAGCGAAATGAACACGCTGAAATGGCCTTGATTGACCTTGATCAACTTTAAAGCGATTGTTGTTATACTCGCGTTTGCGGCATTGTTCCAGCGTATGACCAGGTGACTTACAATATCTGCAGACTAGGTTAGAAGAGTTATTATTGCTGTTACTAGGTCGATTAGGATAGAAGTTTGGTCGAGGCTGGTTAGGATTTGAAGGAGATGACCGGTGTTGATCGCGACGTATGGTTTGGAAATTTGGCCTTGAGGAATTTGGTTTATCTTGCCGTGAGCTAGACGGGTTTTGTTTGAACAGGAATTGTTGGATTTTTTCTTCGGAGATTGCAATATTAACGGCTTCGTTAAGCGTTTTGGGTGATTTGCATCTTACTATGTTCGATATTCGGCCTATCAATCCCATTTGGAAATGATGGAGGGCTAATTCCTCCATCGCAGCTGTGCGTCCTATCATTTCTCTACTCTTATGGCCATGTGAGATAGATATCTCTGTAAGTAATTGGGATAGACAGGTTTCTATCCTTAAAGCGTACTGGCTCACAGGCTCGTTGAATTGTTGTTTGCATTCTTGAAGGTCAGTGAGCAAATGGGCATAGTGTTTCCTCTCACTGAACTGGGTCTTGAGGAATTCTTTAAGTTGAGGCCAATTGGTGAACTCTTTAACAGAGCAGGCAGTTTGTGCCTTACCCTGCAGTTGACATAGTATATATTTAAATAATATGTCCTTTTGGGGTTCCGAGGCTAATTCATACGCATTATTGCTGTTTACTAGGAAAGAATTCAATGTTTCCCTAGATCCGTCAAACGGTTTGATAAATTTTAATAAAGTGGAGAGATCTAGTTCTAATTTACTGGTTGTGTTTTGTGTTTTCTTTTTAGATAGAGACCTAGTTGTAGGTCCAGAAGGTGGGGGACAAAAACCATCATCATCAGTATCTGTAACAGCTATTTCGGGTCTCTCTGGTTTCGGACTTGTGGCTCTAGACTCGGCCATTTTAGAATTGCAATGTCAAAACAGTATATAACAGTAACAATATACACAATATTACACAATATGAGAAATATAAAATGATTAAATTAAAAACATAAAATTAGCAGGAAAAAGTTTGAGAAACGCAATGACCAAGAATCACTCACTTGAATGTGGACAGAGCAATAACAAAGGTTATCATCTTCAGAGTTCTCGCACGGCAGGTGAGATGTATCGCACAGGATGTTGATAAGGATTGCGTAGTGGTTTATTGAGTCGGATGGGTGCTCGTTGCTCGTCGAATGGTGAATACCGGTCACTGCACTGTGTGGTGCGTGACAATGGGTATGACTTCCTAGTGGAAGACCGGCCGCAGCACGAGCAGTGCGCAGCAGTGGGCCTTTCGGAGAAGTAGCGGGTGACGACTCGATGAACCTTGAGGTATACTCTGGGTATACACTATGAAGTAGACACTTAAACACACACAGCACTCACGTCGCGCATTAACATTAACACATTTATGAACGGAGACGGTACCGGGGATATTTTAAATCCCTTTACGCTGCCACCAAATGTTATGAGCCTTCGGGTTTGAGGCTTTTTAAAAAAAAGAAATAAAATACTAAATTAATTTTAAGGCGACCGTCGGATTTGGAAGTAGGATGAAGACTGAGGAGAAGGATAGTTGGCTGAGGCACTATGACAATAGAAATGATGATTAGGCTGGAAAGGAGCGGAGTGTGCAATAAGGGGTGCATATGACATATATAACAGTACGTCAATTTTATTTTGCCTTAGCAAATAACTTAAACTCCATACAGTTTACGTCGCCCAACATTAGTTTGTGCACGCTGTATGAGACTATGAGCGCTCTGACATTCACTGCAATGATTTGAATGCAATACAAAATTACGACTGTTAGTAAAAAAAATAAACGAACGCAAAACAATTGATTTCGACGCATAGTGTCAGAAACGTTTGATCTACCTCGCACTGCCACAATATGGAACTAGCTGCCAGGTGCAGAATTTGCGAACGGATACGACTTAAAGGCCTTCAATAAGAGAGCATATTCCCTCCTCAAAGGCCGGCAACGCATCCTCGATACCTCTGGTGTTGCGGATATTCGTGGGCGACGGTGATCACTTACCACCAGGTGAGCCGCCAGCTAGTTTGCCCTCCTATCCCATTAAAAAAAAACTATTTGCGTTTTAAACTGTTTACGTATCGAAATAATTGAAAGTTTAGCGCAACGACCAAGACGCGTTGTGACGAAAGTACCTTTTGATATGTATTTTGGTCTGGCGGTATTCATTCTAGACTGAAGATAGTATAGAAATGAGGGAATTAGCCTGGTGGATTGGATTAACTCCGACGCTTGTTATTCAATTAGCAATGTCACATGTCGGTGAGGTATGCCGGCAGGACTACTATGTCGAACTTTCCGGAAAACAGGTGATGAGATATATATATAGTCGTCTTTGTAACATAATACATATGTTGTTTTGGTTGCATGATAGTTTAAAACCTAAATACTATGTTTGCCGTATTATATAACATCAAGGAGGAATGTAGAAAACAGTCAACAACATTCGACAGTCATCGAAAGCGGGTCAGATTTAATACAACCCAACCTACATCGAATCGATCGCCATTTTCACTAAAACAATATAGATAAATTATTAGAAGCGTCAGTGTCAACTAGAACAACAGTCCGTTTCAATTATTTACTGCAACGACGGTGTGAGTCTATACATCTGGCTGGCAACCATGTCGTTATAAAATATTAGCATCTTTCAGATACTAACTGTGGAATATATAATATTCATTGAACAGAGATATAGATACTGAAAACATGGATTTATACCAATGGAAAGTTTTAACCGTAGCAATAATCCCCAAGGATGACAGACGTTTTAGAAATTATTCAGATGCATTGTCTTTTAAGTGCAGAATGATGAGGCCTTTCGATATTATACTATGATATGTTGTATTGTATCAGATCTTGTCTTCGACCGATTCACGAAGTTTTTAGAATATTGACAGATATACTGTTAGAGACGAATCATGTACATAGTTCTAAACATAGTAGTGTAAGACAATAAAAAATAGATAAAAACGATACAACCCCGTAGAACAAAATAGTTATAAGTAGATTATAAACACTTTTTATGTATTGCTACATCTAATATATAAAATTCTCGTGTCACAGTTTTCGTTGCCATACTCCTCCGAAACGGCTTGACCGATTTTTTGTGCTTATCCGGTATCTATGAGAATCGGCCAACATCTATTTTTCATCCCCCTAAATGTTAGGGGTAGTCCACGACTAAATTTATTATTTTTATTTTTTAGACAAAATTTTTAATTTCTATTTTTTTATGATACAACATACAAAAATACATACAATCCTCAATTTTCACCCTTCTACGATCAACCCTTATTTTTTAATAGCCATTTTAGTTATATATATATATATATATTTATTTATATGGCAAAACAACGTTTGCCGGGTCAGCTAGTATATTTATAAGTAAATAGGATAGATAATACATGATTAGGTAAAGTACCATTAGGGTTCTATAATGCTAAGTGGTCACGACAGGCAAAACGTCATTATTTAAGTTAAATATATAGCTTTGAACAACGTAGATTTAGAGTAGATAAACTGTAGAAAAATCGCGTAATGGTAAACTATGGAAGATGGCTCCGAAATAGGTGAAAGTAGATAGATAAAACCTAATGTAATTAGCAGAGAAAACCCAAGGCTATAATTATGTACCTATATACATTTTCCTATCCATTTTCCGGGGAAATCTAGGTATAACAGCCGTAGCATAAAAACTCGCTTAGATCGGTATAGGTAACATATTCGTATTAAATGTATATATTGTAGGGTAAAATCGTGCGAGAACAGGAATTTTTACGAAAATTTAAGACCTAGTAATAACAGTCCCGCCTCCTGAAGTTTCCAGAAATCTCTCTAAATGTTACATAGCACATTAGGACCTAATTCTAAGGAGCTAGGGCATAAAATCATAAAACCAAACTCATCGAATGTTCTGGAAAAATATGACAAGATCCTATCGTGTAAGGAAATTAGAGAAAGAGACCTTTCCAAAAAAGCGCGATATTGTATGTAATATGAGTAAGACGGAATGATATTCTTATGTGTAGTCCCGTCTTTTTGAGAAATTATTATTGGTAAATTAATTTAGTTATATATACATTTTGTACAATTTTACTCCATGTATTTTTCAGTTAGTTCAGTTTGTTCCAAGCTCCCGAAGAAGCAACATCTCCAAGTGCGAATAAAGTAAACATTACTCTGTGTATGTCAATCTTTAAATCTCGCTAGGCTAGTTATATTCTTTATCGTCCAATAAAGCAGATAATAGTTCTGCCCGTCTACGTCTACCATGGATACGTATGTGTTTTTTTTTAATTCTGTAGGTATAGTTTATCCTTTGACCACTATCGTACCTGATGGTAAGTCGTCGAAGATGTTGTTTAGGCTAACCTAGAATTACTGGCTCTCAAGGACAGCTGCCGGAACACATCCTTAGTTGCTTGGCGACAGATTTTCTGCTTGAGGGTGGTAGTAGTTTATGAGGGTGTGTTTGTTTTAATTTAGATTAGTTTATAGTTACACATGCACATGTTTTCCTATTAACAATAATAGTAAGTAGGTATACATTACGTGGTCGAAAGGTATCTTACTAAATAATCATACTAGAAGAAATAAAATATTTGTTTTTAAACTGTCACGGTCATTAACACTACTTATTATAACTAACGGGATATTTACCGTGTTTTTGATTGGTTATGAGCTCTCGATATTTTTAGTTTTACTCGTGATCATGGCGCTTGCAACAGTGCCGAAATATCGAGAGCTCATAACCAATCAAAAACACGGTAAATATCCCGTTAGTTATAATAAGTATAGAATAAAATATTTGTCCAGGTGCTATATACTATTTTCATGAGAGGAAATTTCAAATAAGTATTTTTAATTTTAATTTTATGAATGTATGTAGATCGCCTGATGGTAAGCGGTAGTGCCTGTTATTTAATGGAGTGTCACCGCGCTGTGCTCACCACTCCGAGACATCAGGTCCTATATCTCGTTTGCCCAGTAATTTAAATAATTTATTAGAAAAATAATGTCAAATTTTAAGTGCCTATAGTGTTGGATAGTGATCCAAAGATCCTAAGCATAGACTACACGTACTACATTTGGGTTCTAAGAATCACAGACCTTTACAAGTCTTTGTGTGTATTCGTATGATATGGAAAAATAGACATTTTTTCACTTTTGGCTTAGCTTGGGTTAGCGTGGTATTAATCACATTTCGTACATACTGTGTACATATTGTAAATGTGTACATATTTGGGAAGACAACGAGCAAAATCGGTACACGCATCGGGGAGCAACCGCCTGAGTCGGCGGGATAATAGTTTTTTGGAAGATTGCTCTTCGTCGTTGAAGCTATGGTTTTTAGTTACAGCGCGTATTACAAAGAGCTGGCGTACACTCAGGACAGATGTCTCCTGATACATCAGGTTAGTGGGATATCTACGTGGCTTACCTAACATTACTTTAAGTACTGCTCTTTGGGCACGTTCCAACTGCATCATATGGCATTTTGCGGACCAGACCCCAGACTCCTATGCAGTAGCTTATAAGTGATTGCCATAAAGAGTAAATACACAAGTTTCTTTTACTTCTATTTTGGCCATGTTTCTTAAATTTTTCATGAGAATGAGAAACAGCGGTGAGCATGTGATCGATGCTATATTTGAAATGTCGATTTAATATCAGTATACTACTTAATTAATAATATGGGATAATTTTGTCCGAACACATCAATTCATTTCAATTTTATTTAATATTATTTCAAATTCCCGTACTAAAGACCATGTAAGGTGTCATTTTTTTAGTTGATTTGTCATCATATTCGCTACATACAGCTAAATAACATTTTGTTGTATATTTTTTTATTCTCTTTTTATTCCCATCGTTTATCCATCACGTCATTAAGCAAGATACATTCAAGCGGGTAGCTGGAGTGAGTTTGCTACGGGACGCAACACTTTGGTTTATCTACGTTATTTCTGGGTAGTGATCGGTGCTAGTCTATAGTCAGAAGAGTATGTGGTGCTTACTTCATGAAACATTCCAGTGGATTCGTGATTCTTTTACCTACCGCCAAACAGTCAACACCAAACTATGTACTCTGTAGTGAAACCTATGACAGTTAACATTGAAATCGAGGACTGTACACTAATTAGTTTACATCAGATGTATCCTATAACTGAAATATGATTGGAAGATATTGGTACAGGCTTATAGGAGTGAAGATGATCTTATTTTCTGGATACGACGGTTCTGGTACCACACCACGTGTTATCAACCATGATCATGATGCTGCAAGATGACAGCAAGCTTTTCAATCACCAACAAACATTACAATCAAATATATGTTTTAATTATAGGTGTGACAATCCGCGAACATATCTTTTTTTTTTTTAAGTCTGGTAGGTTAGCTTTTGACCACTATCTCACCTGATGGTAAGTGATGATGTGGTCGAAGATGTTGTTCAGGCTAACCTAGAAGTACTGGCTCTCAAGGACAGCTGCCTGAACACACCGTTAGGTGCTTGGCGACAGATTTTCTACTTGAGGGTGGTAGCTAGCCAGGCGGGTATTCGCAAAATGCCCTACCACCATGCTATAACGACTGCCATCCTAAGACAACAACCGGGACCGACGGCTTAACGTGCTCTCCGAAGCACGGAAACGCTCAGTAGTAATGTCACTAGCGGTCACCCACCCAACTCATGACCGCGCGCGACGTTGCTTAACTTTGCTGATCGGTTGAGGACAGCTAAGTAAACTTCGCTACGAGCGCTTCATATTCATATCGCTGACAGCTCTCTTCCAGAGAACCCGAAAAAATAGAAACAAATAAATTTTAACAAGATAATAAATGGATTTCTAGTTTTGATAATATATTAATCATCTAAATTGGTAAAACATGTGGTATACATACATTTTAATAGTCATAGTCACATATGATGCGTGTGTGTTCGTATATATCTTGTTCAAGTACTTTCCGGGTGAGTTTACCACTCAGTTATACTAGCAGGTTTAGTTCGAGCAGGTTGCGTTAGTTTAGTTTGAGTTTTATCACTTAAGAATAGATGTGGACTTTAAATATGGTGAATAAATAAATGAGAATGACATACTTAAAAACTAACAAGACACCTATAAAAAAATCGGTTTATAACGGTTAAAATTATGTAAGTTTTAGATGCTTTACAAAAAATAATATGTTAGCTAAATCGATCAATTTAGCTGAACACTGCAAGCAACTATCCTCATAGTGCCTTGTGCATCCTTGAAAGGCTTAAAATAATAGCATAAAGAGGCTCACTTTTTTGCATTTGCGTCCTTGAGCAGGTACAGGATGTAGGTGGGGGAATTGCGCAGTTTCTCCGCTGTGGTGATCACTTTGTTAAGCCCCTGTGCTGCGGCCGATTGCTCGCCCAGATGATCGATCAGCTTCGCCAAGCTTTCTTGCATCACTCTATTGACAAAAAATATATCTGGTATGATACACTTAATTATTGTTATGATTGTGTTCAAGGCCATGGAAGGAGACATACATTGAACGAGTAGAGATGGGGGGGCGACATTCTAGCCAGGATCCCCACGACACAATCACAATCAGCTTTTCAACATTTGAAGAATGGAGCGTAAATCAGTGAAATAAGTGTGATAATTGGGATGCATAAGTGTTCGAGACTCTTCTAGCGTTAATTACCAGGAAATATTGTGATGTAACTATTAAGTGAAATAGTAACATCATTACAAACACAAATAAATTATTAAAAACTCCATATTTACAAGTCGCATTGGAAAATAAAATTAAAAATTATCAATTAATATTGTCTTATTACAATAATAAATACTACAAATAAATAATAAGTATTTTTCCTACAAAAAATTAAACGAAATATCTGTGTTGTACAAACTCTACAAGAGTGATCAAATACTGGGTGAATCTGCTTCTGAATACATCGCGCAACTTCGGAAAACACGTTCAGCATGTAATTTCATGGACATGAAGCGAAAAGCGAAAGCGTTTTTCTACTTGAGGGTGGTAGCTAGCCAGGCAGGCATTCGCAAAATGCCCTACCACCATGCTATAACGACTGCCATCCTAAGACGACAACCGGGAGCGACGGCTTAACGTGCCCTCCGAAGCACGGAAACGCTCAGTAGTAATGTCACTAGCGGTCACTCATCCAACTCATGACCGCGCGCGACGTTGCTTAACTTTGCTGATCAGTTAAGAACAGCTAAGTAAACTTCGCTACGAGCGCTTCAAAACTTCTTAACCACTTTATGACTCAGGATGAGTGGCACAGTATTGTTCACTACTTGTGATGAACTGCATCTGTTTAGAATCTTGTAGTTTTCTGTTAGAACAAAGAGATCATATACACTTAATTGCATGTGATCTCATTGCATGAATATTTGACATGTGGTAGTCTATTATTTGTGAAAAAGAAATAGATACAAAAATGTCACTGGTTAATATTGTCGTGAAAATTGTATAGGAATTAATAAGTTGGCATTGTCAGGACCACTATGTCCTAATTATGAATGAAATTCTATTGTTATCATTATCGGCGATGCCAATGGGTTAAGGTTGTATTTTTGTATATAATTTGTAAAGCTACGAATTATTGATAAACTTATGATATTCTTAACATCTTGTCTTTCACTGTATACTCTTTAGGAGGGTAAACGATAAACTAAATGTAGGTAACTACTAACGTACTGGTAACAACATTTTCAGATGAAATTGGCCAAATATAATGCTTGTAAGCATTGTCATAATTATTACCTCTATAAGCTTAAAATTCTCATGTGTATTATTTGACCTAATAGGATAAGTTGTGTGTAAATCCATTAAAAAAACTTATGTAAATTCACTGTACTTGGTTGGATTGAAATGTCTGCAATGCAGTAGCAACCCTACAATCGATAAAAAGAGTTAATGTATCTTCAAAATTAACTGTTTTGACGCCTTCGCTTATATATGAATAAGAAACCTTGAGGTATTTCTCAACCATTTCTATAGAACAGCAATCACGCCTTGAAACATATTGTTCCAAAAATCATGAAAGCAACATATTCATATCATCGTAAATATTTGATTAGAATGTGGGTACCTCAAGCTCCGCACGTCGCCTTGGTAGCAAGGAGGAATGAAGGTGTAATTAAGCTTTGTGATCTCATCACGAAGCATCTCGTTAACTGGAACTGTCCACTCCATTTTTCTTGAAATATTAAACCACGGTTACCAGCACTTTTTCTTTTACTGACTGACCCCAGTTATTTAATAAAATAGGTCTAAGTACGTCCACAAATTATATAGATTACGTCTGGAACGTCCAGCAGTATTCCTTGATCACTGTCAGATATACAAAGTTACTTTATGACTGTCAGTATATACAGAGCACAAATTATATAGATATCTCTAAAGACAGATAGGTAACAGACCTTCATGCGACCGAACTATAATCGCCGACCGTTTTTTTTCTTTTCTACCTGAGACGATAACTGGCAAATGCTTTCATGGAATAAAAAATACGTACTATCCATTCTACTAAAGAGTTTATAATAGCATAGTGTAAACAGGTTGTACTGTACAGTATTTCCTTTTATTTTATATTCTTATTATTCTATAATCGAATTAAAACAAAATTTAAGTTTATATTTGTATTTATTTTAAAAACACAATTAGGGTTAGCCCAAAATGTATATATATCTTCCTCCACTCCGCTTCAATTTTAGTGTGTAATGGCCAATGGGTATCTACACTTTGGATACTGCAACACGTTTCATACGCTTGATATGTCCTGTAAAATAAAAGCAAATTTAATAACATAATCTGTGAACCGATTATGTTATCTTCAGAAACTTGTAGAGCTGGTATCATCATCCCTCTAATTCAAAATCTCATCGGAGTTGATTTCGAATTGCCATTTTGTAATTTGATTTGTTATAGCATGGTGGTAGGGCACTTTGCGAATGCCCGCCTGGCTAGCTACCACCCTCAAGTAGAAAATCTGTCGCCAAGCACCTAACGGTGTGTTCTGGCAGCAGTCCTTTGAGCCAGTGAAATAACAGGCAAAATGAGATTTAACAGGTATGTCTCAAGGTGATGGGCGCAGTGCAGTTCGTCACTTGTGATGAAATGCATCTGTTATAGGCAGAGGATACCGCTTAAAATCAGGTGGGCCTCACCACAAAAAAAAATGGGAATAAATATCCTTAAACCTACATATTTTATCCTCTAGTAGGAGTTAAATAAATCTTAGGTATATCCAAAAAGTATTCGATATGTGATAGCGATGTATCGGAAAAAAAATCGATGCTTAGTTTCGATGCGTCACATCGATTAAAAACATAGTCAAATCTTTCTTAAGGACATATCTAGCACAGATGAATAAGTTTTTTTAATGACCTGAACATTGCTACAATATGCACAACAGTAATATTACTTGCTCAGTGGACAGCAGTTTGCGAAATTAATGAACAGTCTGACGTTTCGTCATCAGTTATCGCGGTCGTGTTTAGCGACATCGGGGGCGTTCGTTTGATTCCGCCACCTGATACAGAGTTACTAGCACTGCACGATCACTGGTATACTGGGGTGCGTTCCAGTAAGGCCGGGCCAAATATTGGTCGAGCTAGATTTGATCCAAGGTACCTGGAACGACCTTTTGGCGCTATTGTCACAATATGAAATTGACAGCGATGTTCTTAAGTGATCAAATATTTTCTGTATGTTTTAGAATGAGCCCCATTATGTAATTAAGCAAAGACAGCATAGAAATCACTAATCCTTGGCTTAGCTTGTACACAATTTATTATT
Source organism: Plagodis pulveraria (assembly GCA_963890685.1). Taxonomy (NCBI): domain Eukaryota; kingdom Metazoa; phylum Arthropoda; class Insecta; order Lepidoptera; family Geometridae; genus Plagodis; species Plagodis pulveraria. The sequence goes on along the minus strand of OY982949.1, from coordinate 6,691,935 downwards.
TATTGTACAATCTGTCACATTTGACAGCTAGCCAAGATTTGGCCGATTCAAAAGGTAGAAAAATTTTGGCCAAGTAGAGCAAAATTAGCTCTGACAGGTCGCCCGGAACGGGTATGATCAAATCTTGCCAGGATCACGTTAAGCTCGATTGGAGTGCTGGAACGGCGTATATCCGCGCTTAGACCAAAATTTGTCTTGGCCGAAGGCGTGCGGGAACGCACCCCTGGTACGGTAGTATTACTTGCTCTGTGGGTCACCTGTGGCCTGTGGGTACTGGTCAATCATGGTTTTCTTCTCAGGCGCGAGTTGCGTCTGGGGGAGAAGCTTCAGGGCGTCGCCCTCTTGCTTCGGCTCTTCTTGCCTCATTGCGATGAGGCAGTCAGTCGGGGTTGGTATTATACCATCAGGTGTCTGCAGTCCTACCGCCCAGTGAGCAGTAGGAGCCTGGGCGATCAGGCCGCGCCAGGTTGATTCCGCTGGTGGAAAGCCCAGCGGACCGATCGGCGACCACGGCGTTGCCCACTGGGGGTATCGCCGCATTCACCGTGGCATCTTCTTTGTTTTCAGGTTCTTCAGTAGGGAGGATGAGCTCTCTGGGATACGGCTTCGATTTCTTTCTGGCACTGATCTCTGGCGGTCTGGTGTGCAGAGGTGCGATGCCTCTGATATGTGGCAGGCTTGATTTGTCTGCCTTTGCAAACATAGTAGTGGCGAGTCTTCTTATGAAATGGTCTATGTTTTCATGTTTGAGATCTTTAAACACAGTTGCATTCCGTACGAATCTTGGTGCATTGACAATGTTTCTCAGGCATCTGTTTTCAATCCTCTGGAGTCTGTGCTTGTTCGAATCAGAAACGTATGCGTACCATGCCGGCCCCGCGTATGTTATGCGCGATCGTACATAAGCTTTGTAAACCATAATCTTGGTGTTAACCTTTAGACTTGATTGGAGTATGGGACGTAGTCTAATACTGGCTGCTCTTGCCTTATTTATGGTCTCATCGACGTGATGGTGGAAGTTGAGGCGTCTGTCAATGGTGACGCCAAGGTAACGGACTCTGTCTTGCCATTCTATCGGCTGTCCTTGTAGTGTAAGGCGAGGTGGCGGGTTCTTGCAACCGATGGCGATTGCTTGTGTCTTCTTCACATTGACAGACAGCCTCCACTTCCCCAACCATTCCGGTAGGGCGTCGAGAGTCGGCTGTAGCCTCTTCGCAGCGTTTGTCCGCTTGATTGACGTCGTGAAGTAGGCTGCATCGTCCGCATACAAGGCGAGCTTTGCGTGCCCAACGACAGGGATGTCGTCTGTGTACCACGCGTAGCAAAACGGTGCGATGCAGCTTCCTTGTGGGACGCCGGCTTCGATCTTCCTCTCTGTTGAGATGGCATCTTCTATCGCAACTTGGAAGCGCCTATCTTTCAGGTAGGAGGCTATAATCTGTACGATCTTCCTGGGGGCAGAAGACCTCGACAGCTTGTGCACTAGCCCCTCGTGCCACACTCTGTCGAAGGCCTTCTCCATATCCAGTAGGACTGCCACTGTGTATTCCTTCCTGTTCATGGCTGTGGCCATTTCGTTCACCATTCTGGTGACTTGAAGTGTCGTGGAGTGTTCCGCCCTAAACCCGAATTGTTCCTCTGTGGGTCTTATGTGCGGAACCAAATTTTGTAAAAGAAGTCTTTCGAACACTTTCGATAGGGTGCTGAGAAGTGTGATTGGACGATAGCTTGCCGGTTGCTTGGGGTCTTTTCCGGGCTTAGGGAGGACGATCACTTTTCCTGCCTTCCATGGCGTTGGAAAATGGCCACAGCGCATGATACCATTGTATATGCGCGTTAGCGCTGCGATCCCTCTTGCTGGGAGTCTCTTCAGGGCTTCGTTTGTAATCCCATCCGTGCCTGGGGCCTTCTTGTTGGGCAGGCGTCTGATACATCTCACTACTCTACCGGGTGAGTAATGTATCATTTCCTTCTCTTCCTCTTCAGGCGTCATGTTCTGTGACCAGTAGGTAGTGAGTTGGGCTAACACTGCTTCTTCGTGCTGTTGGTCACTGACAGGGTTCGGCTTGAATTGAGTTTCAAGATGAGCGGCGAAGATCTCCGCTCTATCTGTGGCGGCGAATTTGAGCAGCCCGTCAGGACCAATCAGCGGTCGTGCGGGTACTTGCTCGCGTGCCAATTGTTTACACAATTTGTGCACGGATGGGATTTCTTCTGCTATGTCATCTATATGGCGTTCCCAGGAAGCGGATGCGTTGTCTTGTAACGCGCTTTGGACTTTGAGGATGAGTCCGTTCAGCTTCCTCTTTTGGTTCGGACATCTGGTTGTCTGCCACAGCTTTCTCGTCTCCCTTTTCTCTCTAATCATGTCCCTTATCCACGAGGGAAGAGAGTCGTGACGCTCGTCCATCGTGGAGGTGTGAGATGCGGCGGTTAGGGAGTCACGGATCGCTGTGGTCAGGTCGGCAGTGGCGGCTTCCACATCTTCGGGTGTCACTATCGGTCCTGTTTTTGTCCGTTCGTGGACTTCTGCGCTAAAGGTCTCCCAACAGATTTTCCGCCTCCTCGCAGGGGCGGCAACTCTACTTGGGAGATCCTTGTAGTGTAGTAGAACAGGCCGATGGTCCGATGGTAAGTCTGGCAAAACTTCTTGTGTAGGCGGCGTTCTTACATTTTTCAAGATGCACAGGTCGATCACACTCCCGTTGCCCCTCGGGTCATAGTGCGTCGGCTCGTCAGGGCCGATGATGTCGTATCCGTTGTTACACGCATCTTCAAACAGCGTTCTGCCGAAGGTGTCTATGTGTGTGGCGTTCCAGTGGGTGTGCTTGGCGTTTAGATCGCCAGCTATCAGTGTGGGGTCGCTGGAGTTCAGTATCCTTCTTATCTCTGCTGTACTGATCTTATTTAGTGGCGGTCTGTAGGCTGCGTAAATACGGTGGTTACGTCCTTGTATGTTGACAAGCACACCCAGTACTTGCATTGAATTCAGTTTCTCTTCGGGCAGAAGCTGGTGAACGATTCTCCGATGCACTATGACCGCGAGTCCACGGTATGCAGTGCCTCTCTCCGTAACCTCATCCTGTCTGTAGGTATGGTAGTTGGGGATCTTGAATACTGTGCCTTCCTTCAGGTGCGTCTCGCTGACGAATAGTATGTCGATGTTATGCTCACGGAGGAAGAGGGTCAGCAGTCTTCTCTTCCCCGTGAGCGTTTGGGCATTCCAATGGACCACCTTAAGTCCGTGATCCATTGTGTGGGGTCAGTATTCTCATAAGGCCCTGCAACGTGGCCGTTTCAGGGTCAGTGCCGCCCTGGACAGCTTCCAGGATACCCTTCAGCACCTCAATTGTTTGCCCCAATGAGTCCCGGCGTGGGGTGTCCTGCGCTTTCTGCGGCTTCTGTGCGGTTGGTTTTTCCGCTGGGGGAGGCCTTTGTGCCTTCTTCTTCTTCTTCTTCTCGGTGCCTTTCGTGCCAGCTGGTCTGGGCATGTTGGCTGGCGCCATTAGAGAAGTACCGGCTGTTTCCTCAACCGTGTTCCTTTCAACCGGAGCGGCTCCTCGTCTGATGGTAAGTGTCTGTGCCACTGTGCCCGCCTTCTTGTTACGTATCTCCGTTTTGAAGACGGGACACGACTTAAAATTGGCGGGGTGGGTTCCTTGGCAATTTGCACATGTTGCCGGCTCTTCCCGGGGACGCGGGCATTCCCGCGCGAGGTGCTCTTCACCACAGCGCACACATGCCTGGACTCGATGGCAGTTGTGCGAGCTGTGGCGGAACTTCTGGCATCTGTGGCACTGTGCGGGCCCCTTCTTGCCGCGCCATGCCACAATGGTGACGCCAGGCATGTACAACAGCTCGGTGATGTCATAAATAGCCGGGATAAGGTCAGGCGTCTTTTTGAATTGCGCGTAGAAAATACTTCCGGGGCGCCCCTGTCTTCCCTTTATGTTCTTTATGTACTCAGGTTCGAATCCGAGTGCATTGAAGGCTTCCGTAATTTCGTCTATCGGCGTGTCGCATGGTAGACCGCGGATAGCAACTTTCAGTGATCTTTCAGCTGGCAGTGAGTAACTAAACCAGCTGATATTTTCATCTTTCTCAAGTTGGGTTAAATAAGCTTGTATCACCCTATATTCATTGTCTTCGGTAGGCATAAAGCGGATGCCCTGTCCAAATGGCCTACCGTTTGGCGGTCTACCTAGCTTGCTTGCTATTTCCTTGAAGTGGTAGGTCCAATTTTGGATCTTCTCCACTATCAGAGGAGGATATCTTGCCGCTTTCTCTTTCCCTTCTACAGGGGTGCGGGGTGTATCGCTCTCTCTTTCATCTCCTTTCCTTGTCTGGCTTGCAGGGGGCTGGGGAATCTTGCGGGGAGGGGCAGACGACGTGCTGTCTCTCTCTGTTTGCGTCCTGCTCTGGCTCGGCAGGGGGGGCTGGGGGGTCTTGCGGGGAGGGGCCTTCGCGCTGCCCTGTTTTTCGTTTTGCGCAATTTGCGCGAACGAGGGCATCTCTGCGATGCGCTTAGGCTGCATCGTTTTTACTTCACTTGTAGAAGTCGTAGGTTCTGACGCCTTTGCCTGTCTTGGCTTTGGCGTTGGTTGGGGGCTAACCGGACTCGGCCGGGATAGTTGTCCTCTCTTAGCGGCCGGAGGGGTCGCGGAGAGGGAGCGGGTTCTCTGGCGTTTGCGCCCTTCATGTACGATAGGTACGATTTGCCTTTCTGGCACTCTTCTGTCTACTACTTGCGGGGGGGGTGGTAGGCATAGTACTGAGTTCGACGCAAGCTCGAGGACACTGCGGTCCGTCTCAGATAATTCTTTTCCGTAGAGGTCACTCTCTTCTAAGCGGAGGTATAATCCCATCCAGGAAAACATGCCGGACGAGAAGGCGCCGGCTCGTATGAGCCGGGCAAGCATGACCAAGTCACGTTCATGCTGCCCTCTCGGCGACAATGCAATCCCGAACGGCGACACCGGCGCGCTTTCAGGCGATGCACTGATGGCTTCTGGACTTGCTGGTTGAGGTTCCACGCGTTCATCTGGTTGGCCCTGAGAAGGGCCTTTTTGCGCCTCTTGGCGGCGCGGTTGCATGGGCATAGCTTGGGGTTGGCCCTGAAAAGGGCCTTTTTTCGGACCTGGATTAGGGTCCATGACGGCGGCTATTGGGGGTAACCCGGCGCGACTAGGGGTGTGAACAGCTCTGTTACCTGCTGTTCACACCGGTCATCGTTGGCTTAGTTATCCCTGCAGTAGCCGTAGCCACTGACGCAATCGACGTATTTTTCGCAATGAAAAGACGTACGATTAGCTATGAGAACGGTTGGTTAGTCCGAACGCATAACGGGTTACAGCAATCCGGGTACTGGTCAAAGCAAAGTACTAACTACTACGGCCCCCAGGGGCCCGTTCCGAACCTTGGTTAGAGCGCGCTCGGAGTGCAACTTTTCACTCTAACGTCGTCGTTCACAACCTTCGAGTAAAGTGTTCGGTTGTTGCAACTTTTTAACTATCGAAGGGCGTGTTCCATTTGTCGCTTAGAACGTTATTTTCGATAATTTTGATCACATCTGCGTCTATGGTTGTGATCACGTGATCGTTTGTAACTGTCATCCCCGTTCCATTTTTGGATAAGAACGCTAAGAATGCCATTAAAATTTGCCACTTCTGTCACTTTTGACATTAGATGTAGCGTTTAAAGCGAAAATAACGCCAAGACCCATGTGGAAAACTTTTTGGGAGTGTGATCGTTTTTAGCGAATCTCACGCAAATGGTACGCACCCGAAATCGGTCGTCAAGATGTTGTATTTTTAACATGACCTTGACCTTTCTTGATGCTCTCATCTTAGTGTTGATGAATGATGCTCTCTCTCAATTATAGGCACTCTTTTGTATTTTGCAGGTAGCGGTAGTTATTGGTTTTTAAATATCATTGAACGTCTATATATTTTGCTAGTTACCCACCAAAAATCGATATTTGAGGTTATAAAACAACCGGGTTGTTCTGAACCTTTGAGTTAGTAAAAACAACCACACTCTGAGGATTGGAACGTGACCTAATTTTGATTGTGGATCCACAATGGTCAAATCCACAATCACTATTTGTGATTGTGGATTTGAGCAAAGATTACAGAGGATTTGACGAATCATATAGCTGGCTGACACTGAAGTCGATTCCATATCACGAACTTTATTATTTATTATAATTATTATTATTTCTTTGTTAATGGCTTCTGCGGTTTAATGTTACCACAATTCTGCCAATCACGAACTTGAATAAAACTTAACAATAATTGGTCTTAGTCCTGTCAGCTCCATTATTTGGTATTCGGAATAAGTTGAACTAATTTAATTTTAACCGCCAAGATTGAAATCAGACTGAAAATAAGCTTTCTTGTTTATTTTACCAGAGGTATTCTAGAGAATAATCGATGAGCGTTGAATCGAATCGAATATAATGTTTGCAGTGATAGTTTTTTTTTTATTAAGTATAACAAGATAGCTTCAGCAACACATCATCATATTATGCTCGGTGAATAATTATTATATGAGAGTGGCGGCCAGCATTCTCAAAAGTTAAAAAAAATATGTTTATATATGTATATGTTTTTAGATAGTTATATGATTTAAGTTGTAGTGGAAGTAACGCAGTGTTTCATATCCAAATAACTGAGTTAATAAGTTGGCATCGGACTGGACCACTATGGCCAATTTATGAATGAAATTCTATTGTTATAATTATCGCCGATGCCAGTGGGTGCGTTGTTTGGATAGATAGTTGCTACCTAGTAGCATTTACTAGTGAGCGTTTCCGTGCTTCGGAGGGCAGGTTCAGTCGTCGGTCTTGGTTGTCATTTTAGATGACAACCAAGACCGACGACTGAATGGACTGAATGTGGCAGCGCATTTTGCTTTGTGGCAGAATGCCTGCATAGCTAACTACTATCTTCAAGTGGAAAATCTGTCACCGAGAGCCTGAGCGTTTCTGCAGCTGTCTTCGAGAGCCAGTTTCCATTCTACGATAAGATACTTAGTTTTTTTTATTGTGATTGTGACGGAACATGCATGAGGGCCAACCACAGACCTAGGATTTTTTCGCTACGCTCAATAGACCTACGAAGTGTGTGAGTGAAAGGTCCTAAGCTGCTACAAACCGTCGCGAGAAAAAAAGAGATAGTGAAACAAGAAGACGGTATGTCATTTTTTACTCGAGTAAGAGGCCATAGCGTCCCGGCCTCTTCCAAGTCGGCGCGAATTTTGTGTATTTGCTCAAATATCTTACGATTATAATATAAAATATGTATTCTGCAAGCATGGTGTCTTGTTCAGTGAGTGAATGTGAGTGAGGTTACAAGACACAGTAACCCGAATATATACACGTTTCACAGGTAATTTATGTTTATTTGTACTGCTTTTTGGATAATCATTATTTTGTCATTTTGTTTTAAAATTAGTTATATGAACTATGGAAATATTAGATAATAGGTTTCTCATCATACTTATCATCGAATTACATTGCTAAATGAAGAATTGGTTGGTATTTTACGAAAAATACAAAAACATTTGTTTACGATAGGGCTTGAGAAAGTCCTGACGTCACAAGTATCGATAAAGTCGATAGTTTATGTCTGACCTGTAGCTTCGACGTGAGTGCTCGGGGGGAATATGTATTCGAACCTCAAAAATAACCGGTAGTTAGTTTCATCATAAATTTGTTTAAAAATAATATAATTACATAATAATTAGCGAGAAGTTGACAGATCAGTTTATAGCTTATTGAGTATTTACGAATAAGGGAGTAAATATTATCACAAGATATATTATTCAAAATTTATTATGATGTTTTCTGTGAAAAGTTCCCCTAACTCTCAATAAATAAATGGAAATATCTCTTACTTCTATCATAAAATATTAGTATCTTTATACAAATGGCTATTTAACAGAATTTGAAATAACTATATGCACGCGTATAATAATGTTTGTGTTCTTACAGATTACCAACAAATTTTCAGTATGTGATAAAAGGGTTCGGATTATTGACGCAATCTAAATAAAAACTCTACAGTTTGTAGTAAACTTTGAATCAAAATGCTTCATACAAAGAAAACATCGATGTATACTAATGAAAGACACAAGTAACGTAAAGTTTAATTTGTAGTAAAATACATAGTCAAATATTTTTTTTTCATGTAAAGACTGTAGGATATTTTGAGTCAATCTAGTAACCCTTCCCTTAGCCTCCCTGGTGCAATAAAATCTACAATACTCGCTTCATTGCAGCGCTGGATATTTATGGCTATCCTGACACAACATAATTTTTAGTTTTCCTTTCAGATCAAATTGAAAATAAGACGGCCCTGACCTTACTTAAATAGAGATGTATTACCACCGTTAGCCATTACCTGCCCTTCAAATCAAGTACTGTCTCCAAGGAAAAAAACTTATTAACTATGTTCTAAATTGTGACAAATATTACAGAAAAAAATTAGCTCTTAAGAAGTTTAAAAGCTGAAACAAAAATAATGATAAAACGGCTTTAGACTTAAAAGCAGACTTTAAAGAATTATATGTTTTGTAGGCAGGTTAGTTAAGATCATCGAAATTATGTACACGTCGTCATTTCTACAGCCCAATGAGCTATGTTTACACAAGGGACAAATTCGACCTTTGCTTACCACATGTGAATGCTTTACGCAAATGGTATTCAGATAAATGTAATTTAATAATTTACAGTACCTGTATATTTGCAGCTTAATGATTTTGTTAATGGTAATCATAATACTTAGTAATGGTAATTTACTTTTAAAAGTGCTGTACCATTTTAGACCTACAATAAATGCATTTGACTTCAACTTTGAATGAGTTTTATTTTTAACAGATCAAAAAGGGTGCAGGTTCTCAATAAGGTTGTATTCATGTTATGATATTTGGTTTGATTTTCATTTGAAAACATCGTATTTTGTTTGAAAGGATATACTTTAAGATTCATCCCTTTGAAATTTCATCATAATCAGTTAAGTAGTTTGGTTTTTAAATCATAATAACTTGAAAAATAAGTTGTTCAAGATAATGAAATTGCATATATTGCATTTCTGTGATTTCAGTGTTGTATACGATCATTACGATAGTCTCAATGAACTATATAGGGCATAATTTCAAACGAATGTGTCCTAAGATTCAACAAGTAAAACTGTCGATAGTATTACGCTCGCATCATTACAACACTATGTCACTCACACATTTACATTTCATTTTTTGTTACACAATTCATCCGTCACTGTTGGTCTTGTACATCCTAAGCCTATGGGGCCAACTGATTTTAAGCGGTAACGTCTGCCTATAACAGATGTATTTCGTCACAAGTGACGAACTGCGCCGCGCCCGTCACCCTGAGACACAGTTGTTGAGTCTCATGTGCCTGTCATTTTACTGGCTCGCAAAGATTGCTGCCGAAACACACTATTACGTGGTTGGTGACACATTTTCTACTTGAGGGTGGTAGATAACACAAGCTGCAACACATCAGGTTTTTTTCAGCGGTCATCTATCAAGCCATCAAATAACTAACGTTTAAAAACATCAATTGGGTAATTATTTGTGATCAGTACGATCCTATTATGAAACGGTGATTATTTACGATTGGAAGATATTGGCACAGGCCTATAAGATTGGAAGTTGGTCTTATTTCATAGATTCTACAATAGTTGTTCACCATGCCACGTGTAATCAAACGTGATCATGATGATGCCAGATGATAACAGCATCTCTGGACATACCACAACAATGACGAAGTAACCAAATCAGCGATATCGGGAATCACGAGTGAAGTTTTTGCAAGGCGAGGACTGGAATGGCTATGAGGGGTGGCACCCCTCATAAACAGAAAATGAAAAACGAACCAGGTGTTTTCCAGCGATTTGTGTCTTCTAATTTGTAGGATACGCACATGTACACCCACGTTATGAGAGCTCTGCTAATTAAACCGTATGATGTCGAGTAGATACAATACGCAATCTCTGACATTAAACATAAATTCGATTATGCAGCAATTAAAACAATTTTTTGTTTTTACAAATGTATTTTCTAAACAGATTATAATAACATATTATGTTCAGTTAATATGATATCGATTTGTAATTTTATATACAATATGTTATTGAGATTTTCTTTAATCTAATGTTTTTCATTATGATACGTTAGTTTATAAATAATCTAGTGAGATTATAAACTGTCGATAGATTGTGAACAAACATTAAAATGTACAATCTAACGCTTACATTTTCGTAAGATTATAAACTGACCATGTCTAGCTGTCAGTTTATAATCTAATATCTATAACACGTCAGATTACAAATAAATAAACCAATCTGCTCTGTCTGACAATATATCGCCCGCGAAATTGTGAACTGTCCTCTGATTGGTCGCCGTTATAGGTGTTCATTTCATAAAGTTACGAACAAAAATAATAGTCAGATAAAAAAAACATAGGTATTCATTTTGAGTTTATACATTTAAAAAACTTAGGGATTTAAAATAATGACTACCATGAAATGCTTTGATACCCGTAGATCTTTTACCAAAAATTGTAATCGAACACCAAATGTAGTAAATGATCGCTATATTTTAGCGAGGGGTTATATATCATTTAGTCTAGGGCAAAGTCATATTTAGGTGCGACGACGAGCGAAGCGAGGAGGAACGTTAGGTTACATGTGACCACAACAACGCGCGAGCCGAGCGACCGAAGCGAGCGTGCCGCGGCAGCGACCGGCGATGCGCCACAAGAATTAAATTTTGGTGATCATAAACATTCACTATTTAAAAATAAAACTAAAAAAATATATCTATGATAACAGCTCGTAAGATCTCTGGACTAACATAAAATATTATATATATATATATATATACTAATTAATCTATATAATAATATATAGATTAATTAGTTTTTAAGGTAAATAAATAACTGTATCTCATTATAAGTAAACTCTGTTCTTTATGAGGAAAATAAAAAAATCATTAAACCTATATACAACTTTTGGTGAATATTTACTACTTTTGGGTTAACAATGATTTATTGGAGTCATTTTGCTTAAATAGGATAGCGAGATGTTAAAATATTGGTTATAAGTTTACAATAAAATGCGGGTTTAATTTTTGTGATCATTTACTGTTCTTGTCTGTTATATGTTACTATATCTGGTGGTAAGTTAAACATTAGCCTAAAAATAATATATTAAAAACCTGTACCTACGTATTTTGCTTATGCCCACTGTAATACTTTCGTAGATCTATGCTAAATCGATGTTAATCACCATAATTACAATTTGACAGCTGGACATGGTCAGTTTATAATCTTACGAAAATGTAAACGTTAGATTGTACATTTTAGTTTCCATTCACAATCTATCGACAGTAATCTAACTAGATTTATTATAAACTAACAGTTAGTACAATAAACCGGTGACATATACACATTATCGATAGTGTTATTTGATACGACATACACAAAAGATGGTGTTATTTGATACGACACAGTATCAAATAACACTATCTTTTTTTAATTCAGTGGTAATGTCTTAATTAGAAAGAGATAGGGAAACATTTGTCACTACATAATTCGACAACATTTTGCAATGACACAATCTTGATAGCACGTGCCACATTTCGCCACGTAACTTGCAAGGTTTCGTGTATTAGGGATGTGGATTAAAAAAATACATCAAGGATTTAAATCAATATTATATTAAACTATACATCGTTTTTTCCAATGCATTTTCTATACATCGAACACTTTTAGGGTGTCTTCGCCGTTCCTACAGCCGACGTGATGATTTCTTTTACACAATTTTGAGTTCGCTAGCTACTAACTCTTAAGTAATCTATGAGTGCCAGTTCTCGTTCTAGGCTTAGCCACAGAATAAAAAGGCTTACCTTGAACAACATTACCAAAAGTACCAAGAGGTGAGATATCGGTATCATGCTAGCCAATCTGTAATTGAAAAAGTATTCAAAGTAAATTATACTAAAACAATACTATTTTTGTATCGACATTTTATTGATACTTTGTTTTTATTTATTTGTCAGTGAAGTATAAGAAATTTTCGGCCTGATTAATAATAATATACATTATAAAACTTATTGTACCTATTTCACTCAGAGAAATGAATTTCAAAAGTTTGTTATCATTCACTTCAGTAACGACTGTAGGGATTTTGAAAAAGATATGAATCACATTATTACGCAGCATACTGTTTCTGTCACATACCTCTGAAATATTACACTTTTTAGCTATTTTATGCATTTTGTGTTATAAATGATTACTTAACCAAATTGTTGACTTGTGTAATTTTGTGCTAGAACTCCATTTTTTTCTCGGATATGGTGTGGCATAATTGAAACGCGCGAATCATCATACATTTCTTTAAATTTAAGACTTAATTTTTTCGAATTTTTTTCTTCGTGGTACTCTACTTCGTGGTGGTATTCATCGACTTAAACGCTATAAGGAGTATAAGGCAATTTGGCACAAAACCTGAAGATGACCCAACATGAGCAATTATAAGTCTCTGCCCTTTTCCTTCGGGCACTTTGGGGGTAGATTCCGCTTTATCATTTGTCTACTATTTTGTAACTGTGGTTTGCGTTGAGCCAGGTTTCATAAAAAAAACACTTTCTCCCAGTTTGCTATACGTTTAGCTTTACGCAAAAAGTTAACTTAGGCCAAGCGCAATATCTAATATCATAATAATTATAATCTTTCTTTTATCGATCTTTTTATAGGCGATTCCATTTTTTTTTTTAATTTTGTCAAGCGGTGATTTGCTTCCTTTGAAAAAAATTAGCAGTTTTGACGGAGACAATTATTTTTTTAGTGTTGGAAAGTTGGTTTTAAGTATAAACATGGTTTCGAATAGCAGCAGCTTCAAAATCATCAGTTTCTATAACAGTCTTTCTTTCTCTTTTTGTTTGGTGTAGAAAACTTTGTTGCAGTGTCGTCTCCTATAACCTGGCTTGACGTCTCTCCATATTTCTCCTTACTTATTCGGGACAATGTAGCTCGTCCAAGACGTCCAATACCAAGAGCATGCGTTACTCTATCACACACTTGCGCTAATGGCAGCAAGGGACCGCCGTTTCGGTTCTCGCGCTCAAAATAGTCACGTAAACGAGCCACACACTCGCGACATTCACCGTTCAGATAAGTTTTTTTAATTCTTTTTGGCATTTCGACAACAACAAAACAATTCAACAAATAACACCAACAACAACAAATTGACGATAATTACAACAAAGGTATGAAGCGTAGCGTTTAGAAGGCGTCAACACTCGTACCGTAGGGACCAATTGTTCTGACCGCGGTATCTGGTCGCGGTATAAAAGAGCGTATAAAAAGTCGGTATAAAAGAGCAAGCAAGAGAGCATTGAAAATGTTAGTAAGTCCGAAAGAGATTCTTCCCGACGACTCACCGTGCTATATGATTTATTGACATATTGATTGACAGTACGGTCAGAAGTCAAATCTTTGCGTAATGTGGATGGCGTAACTCTGCTAACTGCGTCTATAATCTGTTACTTATTAACAAACGAGTACCAAAAATGTTGACTGTGTTGCTATTGACCCATGTTATCAACATAAAGTCCGTTCCACACAACGCTGTAGTTCGGTTGAGTCTTCGACTATCCGTGCGTCGGAAAATATTGCTTGTAACGGATCAATGCTAAAATTGCACTTTTGGATTAGGTTAAGAAAAACAAAGATCGTTTCGAAAAAAATGTTGTAGATAAGATGGCTAAGTCAACAAATCGTCGCGTCATACATTTGCCGCCGTATCATTGTGAGCTCAAGCCAATTGAACTTGTTTGATCTCAAGTGAAGGGCTACTATACGTGCCAGGAAATAACAAAAGTTACAAAATTTATGAAATTCGAACTCTTTTGTTACAAGGAGTAGGTAGCTAAAGTGGAGAGACAATAATGGTCGTCATATGTCAATCATGTGATAACCAAGATTAAATCAAAAATGTACGGAGTCAACAATCCTGTACAATATAATTATGTTAGAGCAGTTTATTATCAACGTATCTGCAGAAAGTTCATCAGAAGGAAGTGATGACGATGATTACAAAAATCGGCCCTGTAGTTTTAAGTTTTTTCGTTACATAAGAAATAGAAATATTTCCTCTTTATAAACTTAATGTAGATAACGCTAAAAAAAATGTTAAGAATATACTAAGTATGCAAATTTCAATCATATTATAATTTTCTCTACAATTATAGAAAGATTCAATATGAACGGGCCTTAACAATTTCAAAACAAGAACAAAGGCATGACCCATCTCTGTAACAGCCAACTCGTCCCCTTCTGAACACAGTTTCCCCTATTAAGGGGGTATTTGCCATAATCCCCACGCTTGGCAGGCGGCTTGGGGATTGCAATGTAAGATGGTAGTTCATTAGAAGGTGCTGCTGCCTACCTTCTCGTATTTTTCCCTTAGTCGCCTCTTACGACACCTACTACGGGATGATATGGGGAGGTGCAATTCTAACCTGACACTCCAAGGGAGATGACCCGATCTCACTCTGTCAATATTGGAAATTTCCAATTTCCTGTTTGTTAAAAAAATCAGACTATTTTTGTACTAATTTGAGACTATTTGACAGTACCCTTATGGATAATAAGAAAACGAAAATTTAAAAACTAGAATTGGTATTATTCCTACCACTAGTTACTTAACATACTGCTCTAAAATCAGCCTAAGGAATAGGGGGTTAAACCACCACAAAAAAAATGCAACTGTTGACTGTTTGACAGACGGTTTTTATGTTGTTTGAATATGAAAATTATTTTGAATTAATATTATTTTAAATATAATTGTTGATTAATGCTAATATTTATGCTGATTTCAGGGCATTATTCTTGGTTAGGAATGGACTATGGTTAGGAAGCAAATAAATTTAGCAGTTTAGTAACTTTGCAATTTATTTATTAGCATCACAAGAAACAGTGTTGTATAGAAGCACCACTTTGAAAATAACAGAGTAGTTAGGCCGTACGCTAAATAATAAGTATAAACTATTATCTTACTCTATCCTAGAACATATGATCAGTGTTACTGATATAAAAAATTACACAAATACATTTTTTTTTTCGAAAATTACTTTATTTTTTCTTAACATTTGCAACAGGGAATTTGTATCAATGCTGTTCAACCAATATGTTTAATTTAGTATGATCTTAGATAATTAATAACAAAGAAGGATTTTTTTTAACTATTCCTATTTTGAGATCTACTTTCTAAAACTAAAGATTTTAAGCGTAAGGGAAAATACATTTTGAAACTAACAACAGTATTTGTAACGAGTGATAAAATCAACATAAACATAACATTTTTAGTTATATAATCACTATAGCATTAAAAACTATATACAGACTTTTGCCGCAATGGCATGTGCTGTTTGTAGTTATAGCCCGTGTCGGGTATAATTTGGGATCGCGCGCTTAGAGCGACGAAAACATGACAAAACTTTATTGCTCATGATGACTGTACGACTGTACGTACGGATGTGTTAGAAAGAGATACAACCTACACATACAGTCTAATATAGTCTTCTGAATCTGGAACGGTTTTGCAGTAAGAAGCGTGCGATCTAGCTTATTTATTGAGAATAAAACCTCCTTGGTGCCGCGTGAGTCAAAATTGATTTGAGAGAAGAGGCACGTGCCGCGCGGCAGTTGCTACAATATATCTTTACTTATCTGGTAAATCTGGTACTTACATATATAAACAATTGACAATATTAACTTATGCTAAATACTTCAGTCTTAATCAGTTAACAATTGAGGCACTTGTTGGTTTATAGTTAGGTACGGTAACTACATTTTGAAAAACGTAAAAGTATGTTACATTAACTCTGCATAGGACGTCGATTACTCAAATCAGCGCTCGAGAGAAAGCCGAGCGAGAGGAGCAAACTCAATCCAGAGAGGAATAAATCCACGAATAGGCAGCGATCCTATTGATAGATTTGTTCTTCGCACATCTCCGGTGGATACACAGCCTTAATAAAATATCTAATAACTAAAGATAATAATACTAATAAAACAACAATACAGTTTTAAGTTGCACTTAAAATATAAACATAATTTTGACACGATTATTGCAGAACGAACTTTGTAAAAGTTACTTGCATATAGATTATTTGGTGTATCTGCGTGTGCAGATGCGCTTAGCTGGGTGTAATTTGTAAATATTTGTGATCTGTTCCAGCTCCATAATATCCTGTTCCGGATCGGCCATCGCTTGAACATACTGAAAACAAAAAGCATTAATTACCATTGTAAAGTAGGTAAGTATACAAAAAAAATATATATCTTATACCTCACTGTTTAATAGGGGCCCCTACTGTCCTATTAGGTGCACACAGATGGTGATACAAAAATCCCATTATTTTCTGATTACGCAAAATTTAATAAGGTATGAGTCGGATTTAATCGTTTCGATGTCAAAATACTCGCATAGGAGAACTACCAAATTCGCGAATAATTCAGCTTTCAGACTCGATTCCCCCCGAAGTCTCAGCACTTCTGTGAAGTGATACTACGAAGTGGAGAAGAAAGCTCGCGGTGAACTTACCGTTCATACACGATTAAGTGGTTTTTAATAAGGGTAGGACATTTTATGTGTGCCTAGCTATGTCCCATTCTAGGCTAAAACTGCTTACCATTCTCGACCAATAGGTGAGATATTTGTGTTTTAGATTGTTACACTGTATTCAACTGTGTAAACTGTAGACCAACGGACACAGATTCGTAAAATGTAATTCTACGGAATTCGTTGAACAATTTAGCAGAATCATATTTGTCAGTTATCACTACATAGTATAAAACAAAGTCGCTTTGTCTGTCCCTCCCTTTGTATGCTTAAATCTTTTAAACTACGCAACGGATTTTGATGCGGTTTTTTTAATAGATAGAGTGATTCAAGAGAAAGGTTTATATGTATAATAACATCCATGAAATAGTGGAGAAATACTGTTATTTTGAGGTTTCTAATATGATGTCGTAAATAATTATATTTTTTCCGCTTACATTGCAAACGCAGGCTGAACCCTACGAGATTTATCAAAATAATGTACTAAGTATTGTACACATTGAAAAGGTCTACAGAAAACTTCGCTATGGTAATGTCTATATCTTATGGATATCACATAATAAAAAAAAATTGTCATTTACATTTTACGACAAATAATGGCTAATTTTCGAAGCGATTTTAACCAATACAGCATTAATCCTTATATAATTAAATACTTTAAATACATTGTTAATTTAATGAAGATCTATATGGCCCTTTACAGCATATGATTTAAATGAATATTTTCGACGATATTACAGATTTAAAAATTGCGGGACGTAGCGTTTGCGGCGGTTCCGGCCGGCCCGGGCGGCGGGAGCGTGTAGTAGTGTAAAAATGTAAAAAATAAATAAGTAAAAATGTAGTGTATGAATTTAGATATTCCAAAGATAGCAGGAAATCTTCATGGTTTAGGGTAATAAGAAGAATTGTTTTACTCTAAATTTAACGCGTGCCACGGGCAGTAATGAATAAATCAAAACTACTGGATCGATTTTATCCATTTTTTCAGTGAATGATAAGGCTATATATATATATGTATTTTAAACCCGTGCGAAGCCGGAGCGGGTCGCTAGTATGGTCATAAAAAAAATACAAATCAATTTTGTGTTCAATGAATAGAATGTTATTGTACTACTAAGGCCATCAGTTACAAAACCAAAGAGTTAACATCGCTGCAACAGAACTAAAATCAGTACTCAAATATATCGTAGTTAATCTACTTAACACTAGATGACACCCCCAGAATCAGGTTATAAAATAAACGCGAGCACTCACAAAACCTATGTTAGATATTTTTAATTTTTGATTTTTACAATAATTATACATGTTATACAAATTATGGACTGGATTCTAATTCAACATATTTGTATACAGTAGTTTTAGCCACTGCTCGTGCGAGACCCAACATTGCGGTTGCAGTTGCTTCTTCTGGAATAGCAGCCATATTGTTAGAGACACATTGCAAAACACTGCCAGTAATTCCAAGATCAACTGCTCAGACGAAATAAACGCTTGCCTCAAATAATCGAATCTATGGCACTATGTGAAGAAACTTCAGCTGACAACAAACATGAGAGTTGCATTGCTGAAGATTTCTCTGAGCAATTACTGACTATCGGTAATGGTCGAGTACCTGTCGACGAATGGATTGATTTAATTTCCTCAGAATTTCTGTAACTCTGTATCATCAAAAGACGAACTCATCAACAAAGTATTCCCAAATATCATTACTAACCACAAAAATAATGAATGGTTGAGAGAATGAATGTCGAGCAATTTTGGCGGCTAAGAATAAAGATGTAGATGACTTAAACTTCATAATTCAGAATGAGACCATTGCTGCATTGGTACACTGCATTCTTTCAAATCAATTGACTGTGTAACAAATGATGATGAATGCTCCAACTACCCAATTGATTTTTTAAACTCCTTGGATGTGCCGCGCTAACCACCACACAATTTACGATTAAAGGTTGGCTCCGTAGTAATCATGCTTCGAAACATAAACCAACCAAAACTGTGCAACGGAACGCATTTGGTGATAAGAAAATTGATGAACAATGTAATTTACGTGACGATACTCAAAAGAAAATTCGAATGTGACGAAGTTCTCATTCAAAGGATCCCGATGATCCCAACCGACATGCCGTTTGAGTTTAAATGACTTCAATTTCCGATCCGTCTTGCATTCGCCATGACCATCAACAAATCATAAGGTCAATCCTTAAAAGTTTGTGGTCTAAGTCTAGAAAATCCATGTTTTTCCCATGGTCAATTATATGTGGCATGTTCACGGGTCGGAAGACCATCTGCGTTATTTGTTCTTGCACCTGAAAATACAACGAAAAATGTCGTGTATCACAAGGTGCTTCACTAAAGAATGGAACCCATGCACTAAAATACATGGCCAATAAAAAATCATTAAAATACTTCCTTCTTTAATTTACATTAATTATCCAAATACGACCTTGATAAAATGAAAAGTCTGCTCATTTATTGCCTCTAAGGCTGAACAAAGTTCGCCGGGTTAGCTAGTATATATATATAACTAACAATAACACAGATCATCCGTACACAACATGGCTGTTGTGTCCGAATTACTTGGTTTCGGTTGAAGATATCTTTTATAGTTATAACATATCTGCTAAGACTAGGATTAAATACGTCTAAATCAGGATTATTTTTTTAACAGATCATTATATTGACGAGCCATTCTTACAATAGGATTAAAGTAGGATGTACTATTTTTATGGATTTGAAGAGATAAGAGATTAGTGACTTTGACTGTACGTGCTCTATATTTAATATTAAAGGGTATTTGATATAACAGATCGGGGGAATCAACAATGAATAATTTTATACAGGTATAAAAAGTAGAAATATATCCTACGCGTTTTAAGGGACTGCAAATTAAATTTTAACAACCTTCGTTCGTAAAGGGGGTTAGGGGAGAACGGAGCCTAACATTACAGCCGACCCTACTGTCATCCACGTCTGCCCGCGTTGGTGGTTCTTTTCAGAATACCCAACGGCGGCGGTCTCTCGGCCGTCGCGGTGCCCCTGCTAGATAACTGAAGAGGCTCTGGCGACCGAGCAATGGCGGTATAACCATAAATCCAGATATATAACTATCTAGGAGAGGCTTCAGTAGCCTAGGGGAGTAAATAACCCCTTAAAGTCTGGTGCAGAAGGCAACGGGAAAGCACTGCAGCTAACTTCCCTAGTAATCAGCAATGGAAAATACACCGAAAAGAACGGCCCCGAGTTCTCGGCGTCCCTTTAATGGGACAGAGGTGCGATAAAACCTCAGGAAGGAAACCAAAACAATATAGAATCGAGACTTGGAATGTTAGAAGCCTTATGAGCCCAGAAAAAATATACAACGTTTGACAAGAAATGACTCGCCTTCAACTCGACAAATTATACGGAGAGAAGTGTGCTACGCCCGTAACTCCTGGTACGAACGTAAATGTGCATATGTAGAGGACCTTCATTCAAAACATGATGCTTTTAACTTGCATAAAGAAATAAAAGGAACTAAAAACCGAATCCTACAAAATCGTGTCGATGAAAATGGATTCCCAATTCTAGATTTAAAGGAACAGAAATCTATGTGGGAAAATTATATTCAAACAATGTTTTCGGATGATAATAGGACATCAGTATCGCATTTGGTACATGCCGAAGGGCATGCATTCTTACGTGACGACGTTTTGAAAGTATTGCGAAAAGCTAAAACCGGCAAAGCAACTGGACCGGATGGTATGCATATAGAAATTCTTAAACTCATTAAAGACCACCACATTGACGCTTTAGTACTTTTGTTCGACCTTATTTACGAAACCGGTAAGATTCCCGAGGACTGGCTAAAATCAACTTTTGTTACCATACCGAAATAGAAAAATGCCAAAAAGTGCGAAGAATTTCGTACGATCAGTCTTATGAGCCAAGTATTGAAAGTATTTTTGTCACTTGTGCATGAAACAATCCGCGTAAGATGTGATCAGCAACTTGGCGATAGTCAATTGGGATTCCGAGCAGGAGTGGGAACGCGAGAAGCGTTGTTTGGATTGCAGGTTCTGGTTCAGAAGTGCACAGATATGCAGCAGGAGGTCTTCCTTTGCTTCATTGACTATGAGAAAGCGTTTGATCGAGTGGAAAATGATCGCCTCATAACTCTACTGGAAGATGTCGGCTTAGATGGGAAAAACATTCGCATAATTCGGAATCTGTACTGGAACCAACAAGCCACCGTCAGAGTTGCGACAGAATAATCTACAAATATCGAAATTAACAAAGGAATTAGACAAGGTTGCATTTTATCACCTACACTGTTTAATTTATATTCAAATTCAAATAACTTATTTGCCAGAATACAAACATTTCATGTTACATTTTGAGTTGTTGTACAAATGTGCTGCATTAGTATTCAGTCTGCAAGCAGACGTGCAAATGTTTTATCAAATCGCAATCATTATTACTAAAATTAAATATTGTCAGTTAACAGTTGTAAATCCCTTGACATTCTAAATACTCTTTTACACTATAAAAGCAATTATCTAATAGCCACTTACTAAGCCTCTTTCTAAAGATTTGTCCATCTAGTTGTTTCAACGCATCAGGTAACTTATTAAATATTAAAATACACATATTATACACATTTCTTCTATAAATGTCCTTATAGCACCGAGGTTGATATAATAAGTTTTTATATTGATTACGTTTTTGTCTTGGGTAAAATTCACTTCGTGCCTTGAAATATGATGGATAACGTTTTACAAAAATACACACTTCTCTAATATATAAGCATGGAAGCGGTAAGATGTTATTTCGTTGAAATAAAGGTTTACATGTATCTAAGCACCACGATTTGTTAATTACACGAATGCACCGTTTCTGCACTTTAAACGCCTTTTCGGAGTCTACTGAGCTTCCCCATTATCAACCCATAACTGAGGACAGAAGAAACGTATCCGTGATAAGCTGTCAACGCAGCCTCAGTAGACACGGTCTGCCTCAGTCTCTTGAGAGCAAAAACGAAGCGATGGAGTTTTTTTACAAACCGCTGCTATGTGTTCTTTCCAGTTTAAATGTTTGTCCAAAATTAAACATAAGAATTTGATGGAATCTCAGAAGCAATCATGGCAGAAGCATTAGAAGAATTAGAAAGGTCAAAGGCGGTGTCAAAGTTAACGGACGCCTTATTAACAACCTCATCGAAGTTGCCCACAGTGCCTTTTGTAAAATGGAGAAAGTACTGTGTAATCGCAAGCTCAAGATCTCATTGCGTACCCGTCTACTTCAGTGCTATATCTGGCCGATTCTCCTAAATGGATGCGAAGCTTGGACCATCAAAAAGCACCTCAGAAAACGTTTAGAAGCATTTGAAATGTGGGCCTACAGACACATGATGGCAATATATTGGACTCAAAAGGATACCAATTGAATGACGAAGTTCTAGGATGAGTAGGAGGGAAACGCATGCTTTTGAACACCGTCAAGCAGAGGAAAGTTTCTTACCTAGGCCATCTATTACGTCATGATCGATACAAACTTTTACAACTTATCATGAAGGTCGCAGGAAAAAGAAAAGCTGGTCGTAGGAAAAAGTCTTGGCTGAGAAGCATCAGGGAGTGGACTGGTATCGCGAGAGCAGCAGACCTTTTTCGCCTCGCAAGAGCCAGAGACAAATGTACAGAGCTGATCGCCAACCTTCAGTAATTGGAGAGGCACTATAAGAAGAAGAAGTTCGGAATTTAAGTCACACCGTCCTACATGCTGACGATAACAGAGTAGTCTAAGACATTTTCTCTGTACACGTTCTATGTTATTGGAGTGAATTTTATAGTGCGGTAACCAAATCGTGCTACCATACTCTAAATTGCTTCTTACAAGGGCAAAGTATTGGTACAGAACACTATAAGGCCTTTTAAAATCTTTAGTAGATCTTAAGACAAAACCAAGGAGCTGATTAGCTTTCACAGTTATCTGTTGATAGTGAGGTATGAATGAGATCTTATCGTCAAACAATATGCCGAGATCTTTAGCAATGTGTGAGCGTGCTAAGACCTGCCTTTTGATCGTATATTTATTGGTAACTAGCTAACCCGGCGAACTTTGTTCCGCCTTAGAGGCAATAAATGAGCAGACTTTTGATTTTATCAAGGTCGTATTTGGATAATTAATGTAAATTAAAGAAGGAAGTATTTTAATGATTTTTTATTGGTCATGTATTTTAGTGCATGGGTTCCATTCTTTAGTGAAGCACCTTGTGATACACGACATTTTTCGTTGTATTTTCAGGTGCAAGAACAAATAACGCAGATGGTCTTCCGACCCGTGAACATGCCACATATAATTGACCATGGGAAAAACATGGATTTTCTAGACTTAGACCACAAACTTTTAAGGATTGACCTTATGATTTGTTGATGGTCATGGCGAATGCAAGACGGATCGGAAATTGAAGTCATTTAAACTCAAACGGCATGTCGGTTGGGATCATCGGGATCCTTTGAATGAGAACTTCGTCACCTTCGAATTTTCTTTTGAGTATCGTCACGTAAATTACATTGTTCATCAATTTTCTTATCACCAAATGCGTTCCGTTGCACAGTTTTGGTTGGTTTATGTTTCGAAGCATGATTACTACGGAGCCAACCTTTAATCGTAAATTGTGTGGTGGTTAGCGCGGCACATCCAAGGAGTTTAAAAAATCAATTGGGTAGTTGGAGCATTCATCATCATTTGTTACACAGTCAATTGATTTGAAAGAATGCAGTGTACCAATGCAGCAATGGTCTCATTCTGAATTATGAAGTTTAAGTCATCTACATCTTTATTCTTAGCCGCCAAAATTGCTCGACATTCATTCTCTCAACCATTCATTATTTTTGTGGTTAGTAATGATATTTGGGAATACTTTGTTGATAAGTTCGTCTTTTGATGATACAGAGTTACAGAAATTCTGAGGAAATTAAATCAATCCATTCGTCGACAGGTACTCGACCATTACCGATAGTCAGTAATTGCTCAGAGAAATCTTCAGCAATGCAACTCTCATGTTTGTTGTCAGCTGAAGTTTCTTCACATAGTGCCATAGATTCGATTATTTGAGGCAAGCGTTTATTTCGTCTGAGCAGTTGATCTTGGAATTACTGGCAGTGTTTTGCAATGTGTCTCTAACAATATGGCTGCTATTCCAGAAGAAGCAACTGCAACCGCAATGTTGGGTCTCGCACGAACAGTGGCTAAAACTACTGACATGAGGAATGTCTTACCAGGGGCATCCAGGACATATAAACCACCATTTCTATCATCAATTGCCTTCATCAATGTACCATAAACTTCATTTTGTTGGTGATTCAACATTCATCATATTCAGGATCATATTCACTTTCTCGTTCAAATTCTCGATTAAATGCGTCATTCATTTCACGATCTGGCGGTTTTAATCCTAACCTGACTAATAAATTACTGCACATGAGGTAACACATGTCGTCGATCATGATCAAAGCCTGATTATGTATCTCCTCATTCATCTGAAGGTCGGCTAACACTGACACGAATTTGATGTAAAATGTCTTCCGACATATTATCCTTGTATTTGTGCCAAATGTTAGATGGGTTCGATGGAAAGCATGTCGAAATGATGATACGAATAGCAAATAATGTGCGCATCTGACTTGGAGATGCAGAGATAATTGCTTCAACGATAGTCGTTTCCCAACGGGATCGTTTTCTAGTATGTAGTAGTAGATATGTTGGGATTACTGTAGCATTAACAGTCCGTAGTGACTCAAATGACGTTGGCCCACGTACATTTACCAGCAACAACCGCAAATAGAAACATTCATCACTCTTTGGATAAAATGTATACATACGACCAAGAGCATCAGTAGAACACACATTTGGATAACCAGGAACCGCATTGCCTTGCTTGCGTCTTTGAAAATTCTTCGATGAAGCATTCCAAGTAATAACGTGTCATCTCCGACTAAAGCAAAGTTCGGGCAAGCAGATCGCAAAGATACTGGTCAATGTGGTCACTGAGGGTGTTTCAGCACGTTGAACAATATTCGAAGCCGTGAAATATATTCGTTGACCATTCTCCAGATGCACCACCAAATGCACAACAGTAGGATGACGTTCGTAAATACGCCAAATCGCTTCATTGCAGTTCCGTTTTGTTATTCCATTTCAGTTGCGTTTTGTTATACCACGTTTTATGTCACGTCCCACGGGAACGTGATAAAAAGTATCCTATGTCCTTCTCCTGACTATAAGCTACCTCCCCACCAATTTTCAGCCAAATCAGTTCCGCCGTTCTTGAGTTATAAATGGTGTAACTAACACGACTTTCTTTTATATATATAGATTATGTGCCGCTTTCTTGAAAATGATATAATGAAGCATTTACTGACAATCAAGCACATACGATTTGACTGGCACCAATGCAATACGTGATCTAAATCATTTTGTAATAGCTGGCAATCATTTGGGGTCGAAATAACTTTAAATATCTTCAGGTCATCAGCATATAGTAGGCACTGACATGACAGCCGTTCAACAAGGTCGTTAATAAACATAATAAAAAGAAGTGATATAAACATAATACAAACAGCCGTGAAAACCATAAGATGCTAGTTTACGACAAAGCAACCTGTGATTGACTTTGTCGAAAGCCTTAGAGAAGTCGGTGTAAATTGTGTCAACTGGACCCCCACAGCAAAGCATTAACAAAGGTAATTTTTATATTCAGGAAGATTAGAAACTGTTGACTTATTTTTTACAAGTCCATGCTGCTTGTCCGACAGCATAGGTTTTATATAATTGTATAAATAACCGTATACCAAAGATTCGAACAATTTAGCAAAACAAGATAAAATGCTGATAGATCTATAATTTTCACATTTAGATTTATCTCCACTTTTGAAGATCGGAATGATATGTGCTACTTTCCAGCATTTACGGAAAACACCAATGGCCAGAGATTTGTTCAAAATAATGCACAAAGGTACACATAACTGCTTTCCGCAAGCCCTAATAAAAGATGGAGGAAGTAAATCAGGTCCAGCGCCCTTGTTCACGTGTAACTGGTTAATTTCGAGTAGTACATCATGTTCAGTAAATAAGTTTAACCCATTTTTATCGTAAAATAGTCATAATCAAGTTTAAGGGTAAACTGGCCGGTCAGTTCTCCATACAAACGTCGTAGGTACGGCCAGTTCAACCTTAAATCCGCTAATAGAAAGTAACTTTTTTAAGATAGATAAATATGACGCATATGTCGTTGGAACAGTAATAATAATAGCCTCTATTCTGACGCAAAATAAGATATTTACAAAATAACTTTATAACCTTAACTTTATAAACTTAAGTAAACGACTCTGCTGTCAAACTGACGAAGTTGTCGATGTCATGCAACGTCTGTTTGGCAAAGGTTTCCTCCATTTATTTTGTTTGTCCAAATGTACATTATATTTCCACTCTAAACGTTTTAGAGCTTTCTTTGTCCATAATTTTCTTGCTCTCGCATCTTTATCTCGTCTTCCCACCTCCGAATCTGTCTGCCTCGTTTCCTTTTTCTATTTCTTGGGCTATATAGTTTATGCTAAAAAATTATGCTTTTGTTCTATTTTTCGATGCTTCTTACTGTAATGTGCTGTCCATTGCCATTATAGTTTCCGTATTCTAGTTGTAACATTTTGTATCGTAGTGCGACTTCTGATGACTTTGTTTCGTACTCTGTCTGATTTTATTCAATTCAGCATGCTTCTCTCCATAGCTGTCTGGCAAGTTTCTAATTTTTTGCATTGCGCTTTAGCAAGAGCCCAGGTTTGGCATCTATAGGTTAGAACTGGTACCACGCAGGTGTTGTACAGTTTTGATTTGACATGCATCTGGACTTCTGTGTTTTTCATAATTTCTTTTAGCCGCCAGTAGCACTTCGAGTGTCTATTTCTTTTGACATTATATCATTCATTGAAATTTGTTGGCCTAAGTACTACTACTACTCTTTGCCGTACTTTTATTTTTATTAGAATTAAGCTCCATGTTCTTCTAGATAATTAGTCTCACAGTATGTATATGGTCTAATGTGGAATAGCCAAACCTAAATCCGGCCTGTTCCCTACGTTGTTTTTCATCATGAGTTCTTGTTATTCGGGCTAAAATTATTTTGCCAAATATTTTATACATATTGGACATTAGACTAATGGGTCTATAGTTATTCATTTAAGTTATGTCACACTTTTTGTGGTGCAGGATGATAGTTCACTGTGGTGAAATAATTTCGATATTTAATATATCGGTCTCGATCTCGTCGGGGCCAGCCCGGCTAGCATGCGCGCCACGAGTAAATTTGATCTACACTTTATCTCGTGTAAAATAGACATATCGCACTATGTCTACAAGTGCTAACATGGCAGGACAAAGAACTCGTCCTTGTTTACCTGTATTTTGGCTACCCGTGACTACTTGTCGACCAACACTAACATGCGCGCCTCAGTTTAAATCGATTTATGACACTTATCTGCGAGTATTTGCGTGAATTTTCTCGTCCTACTTTTTGAGGACGAGATAAATCTGTAGTCTATCTGGCGCGTCCCAGTATAATGGGTGCGATCGACGATTTAGTACAAATTTACTTTCCGTCCAGTGTTAGCAGACCCGTCATATTTGTGTGAGTAATCAATACAATAACGAAATTTGAATTTGAACACAACTCACGAACTCTTGTGCGTAGCTTAAATTCAATATCTTTGAATAAAGCGGTAGGTAGTGTTTTCAACTATTTTTAATTATTATATACTATATGTTGCTGATTACTAAAAAAAAACAGTTACATATATGTAAGTAAATCAGTGGGTATTAAAAAAATATTAAAATTTTTATGAAACTCGCAGCAGTCAATATTTAAAGTAATCTAATTGAATAACGACTTTTAGGGTTCCGTACCCAATATGTTGCTATAAAATATTAATAGGTACTTATAATGTTTAATAAAAATAAAAACAGATCAGCTGTTTTTCTTGGTGACAAATGCTAATTGGGAAAAAAAAAGTTTTTATCACAGCTACTGAGTTCAGTAAACTAGTTAGAGTTTAGGGTCCCATTTATTTGTTCTTTATTAAACAATATATGTAATAATATTTTATAGCAACATAACTATCGTCAAAAAAGATAAAAATATAATACTTGATGCATAAAAGCCGGCAATTCAATGTATCATTCGTTTAAAATTACATCAACGGGAACAGTTTTTAATCATAACCTTCATAGCCATCATAACTAACATAACTCCTAATGAAGTGTCGAGAACGGGAAAAATCAATTAATCGTTCATAAAAGTATGGTATTTGTTGGTTCACAATCCATCACTGCTTATTTCCTAAAACTGTTCCCAATTCAACCAGCAAACAGCGCAATGGAGAATCGTCTACAGATAATCTCTAAGATCTTAGCGTGGTGCGGCCGCTGCTATCGTCCGCCATTTGTCTCTCGCGTCGTGCGTCACATATTTCTTATTTGCACATGCTAGCCAGGCAGGGGCTTTATTGTTCTTCTGTGTTTTGATTGCCCTATGAACTTCATCTAATAGTGTGGGTGGCACATTATCATCGTTGCTTAGTTCGGTGGTTTCAATTTGGATTTTGCTGGAGGTACAGGTTTTCGTAGAAATTCGTAGCTATTGATTGATTATCTAATCTTTTGTATTACTTTATATTTTTTATTACTTTACTCGATGTAAATATTCAAAATTCTATTGAAAGGAAGCGCGGCGCGGTCAAGTGTTGCCGCGGCGGGCGCTCTTGGCTCGGAGTAGGCATTGTCTTTTAATGGGAATTACTCGTGAAATTATTACATCTTTACGGTGGAACCTATACATGAACCATCCGGGAAACTCAGTGTTTATAATATACAGTTGTAGATAAGAGAGTTACCGGAATACCGGATGTACCAGCAGCTAGTCTTGTACAGTTAGTGTAATTCCAAAGTATTATAACGTATGACGTATTTTTGCTAGGAGCTGCTGTTGAGATAGAGACCATCTATATTTTACAATAGTGTGCAATTCATGCTTTATAGGATATTGAGAATAATCAATCTTGAGAATCGAGATATTAGAGAATTGAGTTTTTATTAAATTAATATTTGAAATTTCCGTGTCTGTATATATTTGAAAATAATACTCTTTTAAAGTTAGTTTCTAAATAAAATAGCGACAACAACAACTATAATACTAGGAATAAAGATAAATAGCGATGCAAGGTTGTAAATAAACATAGACAAAAAATCCTTCTTAGGGAATTGTGTATGAATTATGAATATAAAATAAAGTTTGTAAAGCTAGAATAATGCTCAAAGAAAGAAACTCAAACTGATTATGATATTTTTTAAATCACGAGTCTTTTATCCAGTTTATAACAATATTTGAAAAAAAGATGCCAGCAGTAAACGTGACAGTAAAATATAAAATATTAATGTTACATTTAGTAACTGACCTCCATAAGAGTGTCGTACGTACGCCTAAATTGGTAACATTATTTTAAGTTATATGGTCAAAGTATAGCGTATGAGCTGTAAAAAGGCGTGATTCATAGCTTGCTTATGTTTACTATTAGGCTCGGTAACTCACTGGTACTTTTCTGGCGCGCTGTGCTTGCTGCGGCTGTGTGTCGGCCTGCTGCGACGATTTCGGACTAAGCACGGGTCGCGTCTCGTCCAAGACCGGGATCCGTTGAGACGCCTCGTCTATAGTAAATAACAATAACTATAGTTTGACCAATACCGCTGTATCGCGCATTAGGTATGCGCGCGGCGGGATGGGGGGTAGTCTGATTTGTACGGTCTATGTCAGAAGCACATGAGATAAATATACAAAGGGTCGTGCGTTATCTCGTGATGTTAAGACTGTAATTTTTAAGGTGGCCGTATATTTTAAGAAAATAAGTTTTGAATTTAAAAGTGTTTCGAATATTGCCAAAATCGTTGCGGAGGCTACGAAGTACTTAGAAACAAATACTCCGATGCTAGTAGAGCTGGCAAGGGAAGTGTCTTCAAAACGGAGGGATACGACAAAGGGGGATAATTTAGCGGTAAACGCACAAACTCGTGTCTTCTTGGGGTTAAATTGGACTAAGTTCAGTCAGCCCCATTTCGGAACATTTGACAACATGGTCTCGACTTCAGACACAAGTTTGTTCCGACTCTCGACAACGTTTTCCCGAGAAATTTTAGGGCGGCCAGTGTAAGGTCTGTCATCCGCATAACAATGAATATCGCTGAGCTGCAGCATGTCATTGATGTACAAGAGAAATAGAGTCGGAGATAGCACACAGCCTTGAGGGACGCCAGCATCAATTGGCTTCAAGTCAGAGCATGCACCGTCGACAACGACCTTGATACCCCGATCTGCCAAAAAACTGGAGAACCACGCGCACAATTTCTCGGAAAGCCCATAGGATGCAAGCTTCGAAAAAAGCGCTTTATGCCACACCCGATCAAAGGCCTTCGCTATGTCCAAACTAGCCACCAACGCCTCACCGTTGGAATCCACCACCTCCGCCCATCGATGCGTAAGGTATACTAAAAGATCACCAGCTGAGCGACCGCGACGAAAACCGTACTGTCGATCGCTAATCGGCTGGTACTCCTCTAGATACTGCAAGAGTTGATAATGGATTCCATTATCTTGGATAACAGAGACGTTATGGCTATAGGGCAGTAATGGGATGGATCTGGGCGGTCACCTTTATTAGGGATCGGGTGCACCAAAGCCGTCATCCATGTTTTTGGGACAAAGCCTGATGTATAGCAGAAAAAAGACGCATTAGAACCGATTCGCGGATGGTCATCGCAGTCTACGCGCAATCAAATGTCAGATAGGCGTCGTCCTTCAAGGCTACTGAGACGACGAGCACAGATATCCTCCCTAACGTAAACACACACCCCCGCCCGCGGCAAAAAGGAATGCTCTAGTTTGTACCCTGGGTATGTGAGGAATGAGGTGTCAGTCGGAGAGCATATCTGTGTTTTGGTCAAAAAGAGCAAGGCTGGCTGGTAGCGGTTTCCAGGTGGTAGTGGACATCGTTCAGGTTAGAACGGAGACCCCGTATGTTGCAAAAGTCCACGGCTAGCGTGGTGTGCGGTGCCACACGCGACGACAACCTACAAAGCGGGGTCGAGTTGGGCGATTAACCGGCACTGAACTCCGGATCAGGCAGTGGTCCGACGAACCGAGAGGAGCGTTAACGGATACTGAGTAGTTGTCCGGGTGAGAGGTCAGCAGAAGGTCCAACAGGGAAGGTGTATGGTCATCCACATCTGGGATACGCGTAGGCGAGGTGACCAGTTGTGTTAGATCATACGCTAAAGTAAAGTCGTGAACAGATCTCCCCGCATGATCGGTCGTGCGTGAACCAAGCCATTCGGTATAGTGGGCGTTCGATCTCTGCGGTGGAGATCTGCTCAAGCACGGAGTCTGTAGCCATCCGTAGGTGCTCCATGAATTGATCTATTTCGGTATTACCGTTACTATGGGACCTATAAAGGCACGCGTAGATTCGCGGATGGTCATCGCAGTCTACGCACAACCAAATGTCAGATAGGCCCCGTCCTTGAAGGCTACTGAGACGACGAGCACAGATACGGAGAGATTGGGCCTCCGTTCCTCCACAAATCGATCAAAAGATAAGATAATCGTTTATTTGCATTAAACATGAGTATTATACACACACAAGGAAGGTAGGTATGCACATAGATGAGAATTCAACAATTCAGTTCATCAATATTTGCCTATTTAGGCGTACAAATTTGAGAGAGAATGCAATTAGAAAATCCAATTTTTCCAATTCAATCTAATAGTGAAAAACTCATACATTACTTTACATGCAATCTAATGTCATTGGTTTTATTCATACCTAGATGTCAAAGAATATCGTAATTATTATGTCAAGCTAGTAAGGATTAGAAAGATTAGATTATGTCAGATTATTATCAGTCAAAAATTCGCTTACACTGTAATAGCACTTGGTCATTAAAATCTTCTTTAGCTTGATATTGAATAGGTTAGTGTTTAGCACCCGTATTGAGCTTGGTAACTTATTGTAAATTCTTGGTCCCATACAGAAAATGCTATTACTCATGAAAGTCTTTCTTGCTGAGTGAGCTCTTAGTACTATATACTATTATACTCTCTTACTATTATACTTATCACGTCTGCTACGTTCAATTGTGTTAGATAATAGAGGAAAATGATGTCTGTTAGATACTACAAATGTGGCAACTTCATATATATAGAGTGACGGAAGTGTAAGGATTCTGTATTCTATAAATTTCGGTTTGCAACTATCGATTGTCTGCATTCCAAACATTGACCTAATGCAAAGTTTTTCTGCTTTAAGATGTCATCATTGTGTGTAGAAATGCCCCAAAAAATTAAGCCATATCTTAGAATTGGTGCTACTAGGCCATGGTATGATGTTAGCAGTGCGTCTGTCTTTACAATAGGTGCAAGTCTGTGGAGAGCATAAGCTGAGCTACGTAACCTTTTTTTCAAATCTTTAACATGTGCTTTCCAGTCTAATTTTTTATCTATGATAATACCAAGAAATTTGGCGGTATCGGCTTCACCTACTTGTTCATTTAGATATTTTACCTCTATGTCAGATATATAATTAAGTCTCTGAGAAAATGGCATTAAGTTAGTTTTGCTGATATTATTTTTTAAATTATTGTTATTTAACCATTTAATTATTGCACTCAGTGTATTATTAATGTCAGCTTCATAATCGTCTCTATTTTGGCAAGCGATTGTCACAGTGCTATCATCAGCGAATAGTGTCATTGGATGTTTGGTCACTTTTGGCAAGTCATTAATATAGATTATAAAAAGGAGTGGACTCAGGACGCTACCCTGAGGTACTCCAAACTTAACAATACGTTCACCGGAAGTGTAAGTTTCTTCCCTTTTTGTGTTATTGTTAAGTCTTGTAATATTGGTTACTTGTATCCTATTTGTCAAATAAGATTTAATAAGGTTAAACATTACCCCTAATGCCATAAGCTTGAAGTTTGCGCATTAAAATGTCATGGTTCACGTAATCTAACGCTTGGGTCATATCGCAGTAAAGAGTACTGACTGCATTGTTCGTATCTACATTTTGCATCACATTATTAAAAAATTTGTAGACTGCTAAATTTACGGTCTTTTTTTCTGTCTAAAGCCTTTTTTTCATTGCAAAGTAAGTTAAATTTTTCGAAGTAGTAATACAACTGTTGATTGTAGTATTTTTCAAATATCTTAGAAATAATAGGTATTAAAGCAATGGGTCATAGTACTCCATCAGCGTTCTATTTTCTTTTTTGAACAGAGGTATTATGACAGTTTACTTAAGTTCGTCTGGAAATGTTCCATTAGAGATACATAAATTAATTATATGACATAATGGGCTACAAATATATTCTTTAAAGTTTTTAATTATTTTTGTGGAAACTCCATCATATCCAACACTGGTAGTATTTTTTAAGAAATTTATTATTTTAAATATACCGTACGGTGAGCAAGGTGCCATGAACATTGAGCTTCTGGTATGTGTTATGTATTGTGTAACATCACACCCTGTACTTGGCAGAGATGAAATTTTATTCACAAAGAAATCATTGACAGCATTAGCTATAGCACTCGGTTCATTTACAAAATTATTGTATTTCATTCTAATTTTTTCTATCTGAATTATGGGTAAATTATGTCTTGTTTTATTAATTATTCGCCAAGTCGTTTTTTATTTAATGTCAGATGTTTTGATTTTATAGTCGTTTTGTGCTTTCTGGGTCAGATTTATAATTTTTTTATAACAGTTTGCTATATGTCAAATGCTTGTCCTTATTTTTGATAGTGGGTTTTTTTCTAGAGATGAAACGCAATGGTAAAGCCACTACTTCACGTCGTTATCATGTGGGAGAGTGGTACTTTCCCGGTCTTGCCGGCCCATGCAGCTGTAACCTATAGAGCTACAGCATGGCACTACCACTACTAATACCTACCTACAATGATTCATATAATAACAGGTTCTACACTCTGAGGCCTACAAAATTTGTATTTTAAGTAACCTGCAAGTTTTGCATGCCCGTAATTTGGCGAAAAGTATCAGACCTTATACTTTTCTCTATAAAACCCACATATTTATATATAATTTAGATAACTATAATGAACACCTTTACTAAGTTTTGATTATTGTGCCTAAGTTGCAAACATGTTTTCGTACTCTTGTTGTATGTTATCAAATATTAAATATAGATTTTTTAACTATAGACTTCTAGTTTTATTTAAGTTTTTGATGAAAAAACAGATACTAAGTCTGGCAAGTACATCCGGCAGGGTGCGCAATGGCAGACCTACTTTTTTTTATATAATTAATCAATGGTTAACAGTTATCATCACTTTTATTCCGGTAACATATGACGTAATTTTCACAAAAAAATTACGTCAAATAATATTAATTATTTCTATGACCCGGCAGGATGGGCTCTGGCAGACTTGATATTTTTAAGTGTTTAAGTGTCGGTTAACGATCTAAGGATAGCCTTTTGGGGCACTCGATAAGGTAGGCATTTTTGCAGTGGGCTCTCCCACTACTAGTGAATGTAAAAATTCACCCAGGTGAGACTCTCAAAGACAGCTGTCGGAACATAAATCTATACTTATAATAAAACTGTAACAGGTCCAATTCTGTACATAGAAGATATTTTGCAAAAAAAAATTTGAGAGCACTCTGTAGCTGATACTGATGCCAAAACTGTATTTTTTTTTATTTTTGTCTGTCTGTCTGTCTGTCTTTCTGTCTGTCTGTCTGTCTGTATCCCGGCCGCGCATCACTCCAAAACTACTGAATGGAATTCAATGAAACTTAACACGATTTGAGTTCATACTACGAAGAAGGTTATTGTATACTTTTTATCCCGAAATTCACCACGGTTCCCTCGGGAAAGGGGATGAAAGTCAAAATGTTACTTAGTTGTAATTTATGAACACGTAGTCCGATTTCAATTATTCTTTTTTGTTAGAATAGTGATGAGCGAGCCCGGAACCCCATGGGCAGCCCGGCACCCCACGGGCAGGCCAGCACCCCATGGGCTACTGAATGGAATTCAATGAAACTTAACACGATTTGAGTTCATACTACGAAGAAGGTTGTTGTATACTTTTTATCCCGAAATTCAGCACGGTTCCCTCGGGAAAGGGGATGAAAGTCAAAATGTTACTTAGTTGTAATTTATGAACGCGTAGTCCGATTTCAATTATTCTTTTTTGTTAGGATAGTGATGTGTGAGCCCGGAACCCCATGGGCAGCCCGGCACCCCATGGGCAGCCCAGCACCCCATGGGCTACTGAATGAAATTCAATGAAACTTAACAAGATTTGAGTTCATACTACGAAGAAGGTTATTGTATACTTTTTATCCCAAAATTCAGCACGGTTCCCTCGGGAAAGGGGATGAAAGTCAAAATGTACACTTAGTTGTAATTTATGAACGCGTAGTCCGATTTCAATTATTCTTTTTTGTTAGAATAGTGATGAGTGAGCCCGGAACCCCATGGGCAGCCCGGCACCCCACGGGCAGCCCAGCACCCCATGGGCAGCCCAGCACCCCATGGGCTACTGAATGAAATTCAATGAAACTTAACACGATTTGAGTTCATACCACAAAGAACGTTATTGTATACTTTTATCCCAAAATATAGCACTGTTCCCTCGGGAAAGGGGATGAAAGTCAAAATGTTACTTAGTTGTACTTTATGAACGCGTTGTCCGATTTCAATTATTCTTTTTTGTTAGAATAGTGACGAGCGAGCTCGGCATCCCACGGGCAGCCCGGCACCCCACGGGCCACCCGGCACCCCAAGGGCAGCCCGGCACCCACGGGCATCCCGGCATTTCACGGGCATCCCGGCACCCCACGGGCAGCCTGGCACCCCACGGGCAGGCTGGCACCCCACGGGCAGCCCAGCACCCCATGGGCAGCTCGGCACCCCACGGGCATCTCGGCATCCTTATTTAGATTTGCCAGCTCGCTAAGATAAAATTCTAAAATCTGGAACATTCGACACATTCAATTTTTTTAACTATCTATCTTTTGCCGGATACATTTTGGAGACTGTGCAATGGAAGTGTACAATCTAATATATTTTTGTTCTACCGCCAAACAAGGAGAACCTCGGCAAAAAGATACCGTTTTTTAATCGAAATTCCAAAGAAACGCACAAAGTACCTACTTTGCTTCAACATTTATTGTGCGAACCGCGAAGGAACTCTCTGAGTTACTTAACTACTGTCTTCTGGAAAAACAAACTGGGAGTTATCAAACCCAAAGTAAAAAGCTCCTTTCTGAGCTATGCTTTACTAAGAGTGCTTCACCACAGACCACAGCGTTACTTAATATGAGATAAACAGTGCTCAAATGTGAATAATTAGTTTGCAGGTACGGCAATCGCGAACGAAGTCGCGGGTACAGCTAGTGCTTAATAAAATATTTTTTCTTGCTTAAGAATAAATAAATATATATAAATAAATTCCTATACCCTCATGCTAAATTGACAAGGGTGTCGTGAATCTTCCCATTCGCGTTCGCCCGATCCTAGACATATTTAGGGGTATTATACCTTCTCGTGTTGTATCGTCTGCAGCAGTGCGATATGTCCAACCCGACGAAATGGTTTCCAATCCACTCCAAGGTCCAGGGAAAACTTCCGGGGCACGCCCTACAGCTGCTTCAGGGTTGCTCACAGATCCAGGATTTTCCTTAGGACCTGCATGAACCGTAGCGCCTTATACTTTTCTCTATTAAACCCACATATTTATATATAACTCAGATTGCTATAATGCGCACCTTAACTAAGTTTTCGTTATTATGCCTAAGGTTGCAAACATGTTTTCGTACTCTTGTTGTATGTTATCAAATATAGATTTTTTAACGCTAGACTTCTAGTTTTATTAAAGTTTTTGATGAAAAAACAGATACTACTATTAAATTTAGAAACAAGTGTTATTTTGAGTTTAAGTGAAATTATGATGCTTACTAACTTCAGATGCTTTGAACACTAAGTTCCGGCAAGTTTAGACCTGGCAGACCTTTTGATCCATTATCAGGGGTATCTTGGCTATTATTTGGCGCAAGTACCATCGGGGTACACGATGAGGTAGGTTAAGCGTGTCGGAAGGGCATATTATTGGAGGTCTGCCAAGTACTTCCGGCAGGGTGCGCAATGGCAGACCTACTTTTTTTAATATAATTAATCAATGGTTAACTGTTGTCATCACTTTAATTCGGGTACCATGTGACGTAATTTTCACAAAAAAATTACGTCAAAAAACAGTCACCCCGTGACCACGATCACTGCAAAGTGTTTGAAACGTCGGGACAAAAATAATGATAAATATACGCGATTTAAACCGTTTAAAGTTGTTTAATTACTATGTGTAATAATCGCGAAAACCTAAGACAACATTACGTCAAAAAATATTAATTATTTCTATGACCCGGCAGGATCAGCTCTGGCAGACTTAATTTTTATTACGTGTTTAAGTGTCGGTTAACCATCTAAGGATAGCCTACTGGGGTACTCGATGAGGTAGGCATTTTTGCAGTGGGCTCTCCCACTACTAGTGAATGTAAAAATTCACCCAGGTGAGTGACTCTCAAAGACAGCTGTCGGAACATAAATGCGTAATAAAATAATTTTACTATTCGTACTGAGGTGTCTCCAGTGACTAGCAGTCCCGCATGCAAAGCTTCTTTTAGTCCTGCAATAACAGCACCCCATGGGCTACTGAATGAAATTCAATGAAACTTAACACGATTTGAGTTCATACCACAAAGAACGTTATTGTATACTTTTATCCCAAAATATAGCACTGTTCCCTCGGGAAAGGGGATGAAAGTCAAAATGTTACTTAGTTGTACTTTATGAACGCGTTGTCCGATTTCAATTATTCTTTTTTGTTAGAATAGTGACGAGCGAGCTCGGCATCCCACGGGCAGCCCGGCACCCCACGGGCCACCCGGCACCCCAAGGGCAGCCCGGCACCCACGGGCATCCCGGCACTTCACGGGCATCCCGGCACCCCACGGGCAGCCTGGCACCCCACGGGCAGGCTGGCACCCCACGGGCAGCCCAGCACCCCATGGGCAGCTCGGCACCCCACGGGCATCTCGGCATCCTTATTTAGATTTGCCAGCTCGCTAAGATAAAATTCTAAAATCTGGAACATTCGACACATTCAATTTTTTTAACTATCTATCTTTTGCCGGATACATTTTGGAGACTGTGCAATGGAAGTGTACAATCTAATATATTTTTGTTCTACCGCCAAACAAGGAGAACCTCGGCAAAAAGATACCGTTTTTTAATCGAAATTCCAAAGAAACGCACAAAGTACCTACTTTGCTTCAACATTTATTGTGCGAACCGCGAAGGAACTCTCTGAGTTACTTAACTACTGTCTTCTGGAAAAACAAACTGGGAGTTATCAAACCCAAAGTAAAAAGCTCTTTTCTGAGCTATGCT
This sequence comes from Plagodis pulveraria, assembly GCA_963890685.1. Classification (NCBI taxonomy): domain Eukaryota; kingdom Metazoa; phylum Arthropoda; class Insecta; order Lepidoptera; family Geometridae; genus Plagodis; species Plagodis pulveraria. The sequence goes on along the minus strand of OY982949.1, from coordinate 6,653,731 downwards.
TTACTAAGAGTGCTTCACCACAGACCACAGCGTTACTTAATATGAGATAAACAGTGCTCAAATGTGAATAATTAGTTTGCAGGTACGGCAATCGCGAACGAAGTCGCGGGTACAGCTAGAGCTTGATAAAATTTTTTTTCTTGCTTACGAATAAATAAATATATATAAATAAATTCCTATACCCTCATGCTAAATTGACAAGGGTGTCGTGAATCTTCCCATTCGCGTTCGCCCGATCCTAGACATATTTAGGGGTATTATACCTTCTCGTAATGTATCGTCTGCAGCAGTGCGATATGTCCAACCCGACGAAATGGTTTCCAATCCACTCCAAGATCCAGGGAAAACTTCCGAGGCACGCCCTACAGCTGCTTCAGGGTTGCTCACAGATCCAGGATTTTCCTTAGGACCTGCATGAACCGTAGCGCCTTATACTTTTCTCTATTAAACCCACATATTTATATATAACTCAGATTGCTATAATGCGCACCTTAACTAAGTTTTCGTTATTATGCCTAAGGTTGCAAACATGTTTTCGTACTCTTGTTGTATGTTATCAAATATAGATTTTTTAACGCTAGACTTCTAGTTTTATTAAAGTTTTTGATGAAAAAACAGATACTACTATTAAATTTAGAAACAAGTGTTATTTTGAGTTTAAGTGAAATTATGATGCTTACTAACTTCAGATGCTTTGAACACTAAGTTCCGGCAAGTTTAGACCTGGCAGACCTTTTGATCCATTATCAGGGGTATCTTGGCTATTATTTGGCGCAAGTACCATCGGGGTACACGATGAGGTAGGTTAAGCGTGTCGGAAGGGCATATTATTGGAGGTCTGCCAAGTACTTCCGGCAGGGTGCGCAATGGCAGACCTACTTTTTTTTATATAATTAATCAATGGTTAACTGTTGTCATCACTTTAATTCGGGTACCATGTGACGTAATTTTCACAAAAAAATTACGTCAAAAAACAGTCACCCCGTGACCACGATCACTGCAAAGTTTTTGAAACGTCGGGACAAAAATAATGATAAATATACGCGATTTAAACCGTTTAAAGTTGTTTAATTACTATGTGTAATAATCGCGAAAACCTAAGACAACATTACGTCAAAAAATATTAATTATTTCTATGACCCGGCAGGATCAGCTCTGGCAGACTTAATTTTTATTACGTGTTTAAGTGTCGGTTAACCATCTAAGGATAGCCTACTGGGGTACTCGATGGGGTAGGCATTTTTGCAGTGGGCTCTCCCACTACTAGTGAATGTAAAAATTCACCCAGGTGAGTGACTCTCAAAGACAGCTGTCGGAACATAAATGTGTAATAAAATAATTTTACAATTCGTACTGAGGTGTCTCCAGTGACTAGCAGTCCCGCATGCAAAGCTTCTTTTAGTCCTGCAATAACAAAGAATTATGATACTTCTCCCGGGAGAGCACGATATGCCACGCTCGTGAAACCGCGGGTAGAATTACTAAATTCGACAGAATGTAATTCATTACCTCAGTAGTTTGTCTATGTAGTATTGGACTTCATGTCTGTGAATTACACGTGAGAACGAATAAATAAATATAAATAAATAAATGCCTATACCCTCATGCTAAATTGACGAGGGTGTCGTGAATCTTCCCATTCGCGTTCGCCCGATCCTAGACATATTTAGGGGTATTATACCTTCTCGTGTTATATCGTCGGAAGAAGGGCGATATGTCCAACCCGACGAAATGGTTTCCCATCCACTCCAAGATCTAGGGAAAACTTCCGGGGTATTTACAGCTGCTTCAGGGTTGCTCACAGATCCAGGATTTTCCATAGGACCTGCGTGAACCGTAGCGTCTGGGTATCCTGTTATTTCTGATATATCAATTGGTGTTTGATAGCTTGGCTGATTGCTTACAGGGCAAGGATTACTCATACTCCCCAACTGCCCCACGGAACCAAGGTTGCCCATAAGTTTCTCAAGGTCACCCATTACATTTTGATTAATTGGCTCATCTATTGGATTTATAGGGTAAGGCGTGGTCGGGATATTCTTTAGTCGGTCTGGGTCATCGCCAAGAAATGGATTCACTGGAATAAAACATTGATATTTCAATAGGTATGTTATTATAATACCTACTTAATTTTTTTCGGCTAATAACAAAAATTATTAACAAAATACATAGTTAAAGATTTCGAACAGGTATTTTGGCCCGCAGATTTCTCGTTGGCAGCTCTTTATGCCAATGCTTCTTGAAGCAGTGATGGCTCAGTGGCATTGGCTATGGACTGCCGCGCAGCAGGTCCATGGTTCGAATCCCACCCAGAGCTTGAGCTTCACCGCATGATGGAAGGGCATTTTGCGAATGCCCGCCTGGCTAGCTACCACCCTCAAGTAGAAAATCTGTCGCCAAGCACCTAACAGTGTGTTCCGGCAGCTGTCCTTGAGAGCCAGTACTTCTAGGTTAGCCTGAACAACATCTTCGACCACATCATCACTTACCATCAGGTGAGATAGCGGTCAACGTCTATCAGGCGACCTATCAGGCATAAAAAAAATACAAGACAAGTGTAATTTTACAAGTCTCACCCGCGATTTCCATACTGCCCGTTTCCTGCGGGGTGATAACTTTGTAGTCGGGACTTGTATCCTGCGGGCGAGTCCAAGTAGCGTTATTTCTAAAGTGGCAGTAGTACAGCTTCCCGTCTCTTGACTTCGTCTCTACTATTATCTCTGGAGCAGGCTGCGAACACATACAATATATCTTTTAAAATAATCAGGACACACCTTCAGTGATGATGATTATACACATTCAGTCATGGTGGGTACCACTAAAGTGCTAGATACTCTGCCTTGTAGCAAAAATTACTGTGCTGATTGGTGTGAAATGCACTGTAGCAACTAATATCACTTGGCAAATGAGACATATGAACTTATGTCTCGGTGTGACAAGCGCAGTGCTGTGTCAAGTAGAATGAGGACAGTGACACTGCAACTGTAACGGACAGGCATGACGCTTAGGGTATATTCCATTTGACGCTAATTTCGTTATTTTCGATAATTTTGATCACATTCTGCGTCTATGGTTGTGATCACTGTGATCGTTTGTAACTGTTCTCCCCTGTTCCATTTAGGATAAGAACGCTAAGAATGCCACTAAAAATTGCCACTTCTGTCTCTTTTGTCATTAGATGTAGCGTTTATGGCGAAAATAACGCCAAGATCCATGTGGAACAACTTTTTGGGAGTGAGATCGTTTTTAGCGTTTTTAGCGAATCTAACTTCAAATGGTAAGCACCAATGATATTATATATAAGATATGTTACATGGCGCACTGAAATGGCCCCATCTAAACGACCCCCGGGACAGTCTCCTATCTGACCGCACTCATTCAGCGAGAGACAGTCCAACGTGCGCGCGTCTCGTTGAGACGCATATAATTAAAAAAAAAATGCCATTTTGCGTGTACAGAGCTGTGGTAATAATTATAGGACAGTATACAAAACAAAAGGAATTATGTATCACCTATAGTCTTTATAAATTGACATGTTCTCTTAGTATTTTAAATATTTTTATGTATTTCTGAAAACGAGTGCTTGAAATCATCGAAAAGGATAGTAAAACGTATGCAGTAGTGCGCAGGACACGAATGGAGAGCGCGGTTATCGGTCGCGATGTTCCGTGTCATAGATGAATAGAGTAGATGTGACATTGCATCTGTGATCATGAGTACCTACTTTACTAAATGAATATTCAGTAAAATAGAGCATAATCTTTTGAAAAAAATAATTAATTAGCAAATAAATAATGATTATAAACGAAAGTTGTGTTTTTTTATTACTGATATTAATTCCGTATGATTTATCTATATTATTTTATCAAAACATTAACACAAAATGAATAATCAATTTCAAAGCGCTGTATTTATCACAAAAAAAAAAGTACACATCAACTTTTCACAAGTAACCGATTAAAAATCTATTAACATTCGATAACTAAGTAGCTTGTGATGCTAAAAATAGATAATTTTAAATAAATTTTACACATTATAAAATTATAAGTATGCATTAATCCTCCGAATCACTAAATTTGTCCTATCGCATCTGTTGAAATAATAATCTTAGTTCCGACTTTGTTGCGCGCTATCCCTGTTGCTCACATAGAATGTCCGATTTTATATCGCACTCCGGCGCAACTTCGAAACATAATCTATCTATACAAGTACATACATCAATTGACGGCACGGGTGTCGTTTACAAACGTTGTTTTAATACGTATAAACGTATCTTTCGTAATATTTGGTAAGCACCCTATCCATCAAGCGGGAGACGTCACCCTAGAGATTCTAAGATAAGCTTTGATTTATTTTGTAAACAATGCTTTGTACCCAAACAATGAATGCAGTAGTTGGGACCTTTGTATCGCAAGACAGCCAGATGTTGTGTCCGCAGTGCCCCCAGGCTCGATATTTTAAAGGTCAAAAAGGCCTCAAAATTCACCAAAAAAGGTGCCATAAAAATTCGGAAATTCCCCTTTCGGCGCCAATAAATAATCAAACCGTAAGTAGTAGCAGTGTTGCGAGCCCTGCTACCCCTGCCAAACCGTTTTGGGAGATTTTAAGCTCGTACAAAAATAATATTCCTGTTATAAAACGCATACCTCGGGGTGCGAGAATTTCTGTTGCCCAATCGTTATCTTGTTCGATTAAAAACATTTTGGCTACTAATACTTGGCAAGCCTGGGAGCATCTTCTAGCATTCCCGTACCACGTATTTCACGTAAATTTTGATCCTTCTAACAAAAAATCCCTTACAACTAGAGTAAAGGAAAACTGCGTGAAATACAGGGCACGGGAAGAGCAATCTTTTGGCTCAACTTTAATAATTCCGCCACTGCGGCGGAATACAAAAACTAATAATGTCGATTTAGCTACTATTAAAATAGTAGAAAACAAAATTAATGATGGTGACATCAAAAACGCGGCACGCATCTTGTTTTCGAGTGATACAATCGCCCCTTTCACATCTGACACGTTGAATTCCCTAATAGAAAAGCATCCGCCTGCAACTGCAGGTCTCCACCTTCCCGACTCTCCTGAACAAAATAATGACATTGTTGAGGTGACCCCACAGGATGTTTTTGCAGCCGTGGCATCATTTCTAAGTGGCTCAGCCGGTGGTCTGGATGGCCTGACGCCTCAGCACTTAAAATATATTTTATCTTTTAGTTCTGGTGAAGTAGGCGAGACACTTCTAAGAGATGTGACGGCTTTGGTTAATTTGATGTTGTCGGGTCAGGTCAACAATGAAATTACCGAAATTCTGTACGGTGCGAATTTATGTGCCCTTAATAAAAAAGATGGTGGTATTAGGCCTATAGCAGTAGGCACCACTTATCGTCGCCTCACAGCCAAATGTGGTTGTAGGAAAAAGGTTGCTTTTTTAAGTAATCTTTTTCAACCACTACAACTCGGTTTTGGTTCTCAGGGTGGTTGTGAGGCTGCTGTACATTCACTTCGCACATTTCTTGATCAAAATTGTGGAGATGTGCTTTTGAAGGTGGATGTTAAAAATGCATTCAACTCATTAGATAGAGGCACCCTTTTGACTGAAGTGAAAGATAAAATTCCGGAATTATACCCTTTTCTTTGGCAATGTTACGGCAAACCATCAAAATTAACATACCAAAACAACGTTATATTATCTTCCGTAGGATGTCAACAGGGTGATCCTCTGGGACCAGCCATCTTTAGCCTTGCCATCCACTCAATAATTCAACGTCTCCAATCAAAACTTAACGTTTGGTATTTGGATGACGGAACCTTAGGAGGCGATGCGAACACAGTATTGAATGACTTGCGAGTACTTATAGACGATTTTCGTCTTATTGGCCTTGAACTAAATTTTTCCAAATGTGAACTTTTTGTTTGTGATACTTGTCCGGATAAAGTTTCGATTATTGAAAAATTCAACTTACTAGCGCCTAATATAAAATTAGTAGAAAAAAGTTCGCTCCGTCTTTTGGGTTCACCGATTCTTGACGAATCTTTGTCACCATTTGTCGAAGAACAAATTCAAAAGTTTAGAAATGCTTCTAGCAGATTATTCAAAATTAACGCCCATATGGCTTTTACTATTATTAGATTTTGCCTTTTCGTTCCTAAATTTACATACTTTTTGAGATGTTGTCAGCTGTGGAAACACAGTGAGCTTCTTTTAAGCTTAGACATTATTAAAAGATACGTTAATTTCGGTTTTGAATGTTGAGATGGATGATAGGGTTTGGGTGCAAGCTTCCCTCCCTGTGAGGTTGGGGGCATAGGGATACGCAAAATTTCTAGTGTGGCATTACCAGCTTTTTTGTCTTCTGTACACAGTACACACAAATTAGTAGAAAAAAATCTTGCACCATCTTTAGGCTCTTTTGATGTAGCATATCTGGCTGAGGCCAAAACCACATGGGGACTGGCTTGTCCAAATACTGAGTTCCCAAAAATTTTGTCATCTCAGAAACAGTGGGATCGGCCCCTATGCGAGCTAGCCCGGAAAGATCTTTTAAATACGTGCCCTAGTATCGCAGATCGTGCTCGTATTCTCGCTGTTTCTGTGTGGGAATCAGGTCTTTGGTTACAAGCCATTCCTTCTTACAAAACTGGTAGCCTTATAGATCCTTCCGGTTTTCGTCTCGCTATTAGCTTACGCTTGGGTGCAAGGTGTTGTGTTGCACATCACTGCCAGTGTGGTACTGCAGTTGACCAACTCGGTCACCATGGTCTCTCCTGCTCTCGAAGTGCTGGTCGAATTTCACGCCACTTAACGATATCATTCGCCGGGCTTTTACCAGCGCCAATGTTCCAGCTGTTCTCGAACCGAACGGTCTGATGCGTGACGATGGTAAAAGACCTGACGGCATGACTCTGGTTCCATGGAAGTTAGGACGGCCCTTAGTGTGGGACGCTACATGCGTAGACACTTTAGCGCCGTCACATCTTTCTGAAACCCACGTGAGGGCTGGCGCCGCGGCTACTTCGGCAGAGCAACTCAAGCGGCTCAAGTATGCTAACCTCGGTATGGGTTACATATTATTTGAGCCGTTTGGTGTAGAGACGTTGGGGCCGTGGGGACCGGGAGCTCATCGTATTTTCCAAAATTTATCAGAGCGCTTGGTCGATGCGACGCGTGATCAAAATGCTGGCACCTATTTGGCTCAAAGAATAAGCATTGCAATTCAACGGGGCAATGCTGCCAGCATGCTGGGCACGCTGCCAACTGATAGTGGGCTAGTCCAAATGCTTTTATTGTAGTAGCTGTAGTGTTGTATATAGTTTGTAGTATTTGTTTAATAAAGGTATACCGCCGGTAAAAAAAAATTATTAAAATTGTGGTTTTAAGATTTTTTTTCTCAGTGATAATGTTCTTTATCAAAAATCATAACTAATTAAGTACATAAAACAAAACTGTAGCGCGCGGGAATACGAGTACATGATGTTTTAAGGCGAATATTGACGTCATTGGCGGGAAATTCAAAATTAATTTGTCGTTTTGTTGTTATATGGCAGGGGTGCCCAAGACGTCGACCGCGGTCGACTGGTCGACCGCGGAGGCATTTTCGGTAGCCCGTGAGAAGCGGCATATCGAAACGTTGCAATAAACAGGAACAAATTAATCGCAAATGTCAACTCAATTACAACCATGTACAATTTACTCTTATTTTTTCTTTATTTATGGTGTTTTCCTGTATGCGAAGGCATGAATTAAAATTGTTGAATTCATCGCTGCTGAATCAGTTTCGGTGAAGGAAGAAATTCAGCAAAATTAGGTGTGAATTTTTATTGAAAGCAAGAGCATTTGAAAATACAGACATGGAACTGATACATCATAAAATAAAATGCCGCGCTTCCCAAAACTTACACTATTATCTTTGACTGTATTTTTTTTAGATCCTCGGATTTTAGATCTATGAGAATTAATATTTTCAACTATGAATGCGATTTAAACGTTACATCAGTCAGACGAGACTTCATGCTTGCGTATTGCAGTTAGTTCATACACTGTGCAGCATTATAAACTTGTGGAAACTGTGCAGCGCCAAAAATCTAGGCTAGGATATTGTTATTCAATATGTTCAAAAGTGAATTATAAAAATTTATAAGTGAAGTAGGTACATATTTTATTACTATGAAAACTTTATAATCAACCTCGTTACCTAATATTGTTTAGAATATAAACAAACAGTTTTATCCATTGCTAGTTGCTCGTGGAATTATTTTAATATATAATGTAGCCCGCATGGCTTAAAAGTTTAGCCACCCCTGTTATAAGGGGACTTTTACGATTTTAGCACGAAAAGCCCAAAATTGGTCAATTAAATGCTAATAACTTCTAACCTAAACAGAAATATCGGCTTTTTTTATTATTCTAGTAGTCCAATGTGTCCCCGATCGTACCAAAGTAGTACGTAGCACCGTAGTTGTAAGCTCTATTGTGTCCAAAAAAGTTATGTAGATACTAATAAAAAATGTGCATTTTGATGTCATTTAAAAAAATACATAAAATACCTACAGGTGTTCCGACATCTTTAAAAACATGCTTGGTTATTGTTCTTTCATTTGAGGTATCATTTACGTAGCTGAGTCTTAAACTTTTTTAATTAGGGCGCCTGAACCAATTAAGGGTCAAGTAATGATGTTTGTCGGAAAAAAAAAAAAAAAAATTACACTGACCACCTGTAACTGATCAAACACCGTAAAACGCGATTCAAGTTTTATAAAAACCAAAACATTTTTTCAATACTTATTGATTGTATCATACTTTTCATGGGTAAATGTATTTTTTTATGTTTCTACGACGTAATGACGGTTTGTTGTTAAAGCAACACTATTTTAAGCTCACCAAAATCACGATCTTGTGTAATGGTTACCGAACTAACTGCAAGAACGAAAAATCTGTAAAAGAAATAATTTTCCCGCCAATGACGCCTACCATAAAGTAACGGATTTATTAAAAGAGTGGTTCCTTCACTTCAACCCAATGTTGCCAGACATGCGATAATTATCCTAGATCCACGATATTTTTGAGTACCATGCGATATAAAATAATAAGTACATATCGCACGATATTTCATCCAACTTCTACGATATTTTTGTCAAAAACACGATATTTTTGAGACGAATTCAGGTATCTGTTACGGAACGTAAATTTTTGTGATATTTTTCTATAATCTAAGGCAGTTGAGAATCATACGTGGAATGTGAATTGATTTTTCCAAAATACTTAAATTAAGTTATCAAAAAGCCGACACCGTCTCATAACAGCTACTGTTAATGGCATAGTTTTGGGCGTAGAAAGCTGTGACAGTGGTAGCGCAAAAACCTGCTTAATTGATTTTATACCAAACCGAGCATGATTGAGTGTATGAATAGGTAAGGAGAATACGGCCCTGATAAAAAAAACAGAACCCGTTAAGGCCTACATGGCTCATCCGCAGAAATTCAATCATTGTGTTCTGATTCTGAGGAAGAAATTACTTTTTAATTAAAATTAAAATAAGATGCATATTCAATAAAAAAATATTACGTTTTATATACCTATCTAAGAGATTTAATTTGTAGAACAACAGACACAACGTGCGTGTAGTTTCCTGAAAATTAGGTAAGCGCCCAACATTAAAATTGCCTAATATGACAAGTAAGTCGAATCAAGATCTAGAATCTACTTAAAAAAAATTAACGATGTCTATTAAGGTTACACACCCTAAATTTTTGCCGTATTATTTTTTAAGTCTCGGTTGAGTAACTTATAGAGTAAATTTGGACATGCGATAAAAGCACGATAATTTTGCATTAAATCTCCGATAATTTTTAACTCCCGGATCTGGCAACCCTGCTTCAACCATCCGCTATTCGTCTTAGCAGCCGCTCGTAATTAATAGTTGTGTTTGTATATAGTTATTTTATTTATTCGACATACTCAGGAGCAGTATATTTTATATTTTCAAAATACCCAAAGTAACTTCGTGCTCAGGAGTACATAATACTCGAAGAAATAACCGATCGTTAGGAAAATTATCCATTTTGACGTTATAGGAACCGGGCATTATTATGCATAATACAAAGTGTCAGGGTGTCTCAATAAAAAGTTTATATGTAGTGAATCGATTAAAAATTAAGTAAGCCGTGTATAGAACAATTGCTTATAATTATTAAATTACACAACTTGGGAATTTATTTCTTATATTTATAAGAAATAAATTCTTCCAAATGTAGACCCTCGCGTTCGCGGCACTCATTTGATCGAACGGTAAAATTACTTATGACAGCTCGGCAGGTGGAATCAGTGATGGCTGCCATTTAGTAACGGATATTTTCTTTCAAATACGCCAGGGAAGTCGTTATATTGGCGTAAACTATAGATTTAAGATAGCCCTATATGAAAAAGTCCATAGGGGTTAAACCAGGACTGCGTGGAGCCCACTTAATGTCACCTCTCCTGGAGATCAATTTGCCTGAGAAAATTTCACGAACTCGTGGCAGAGACGTATTGGACGTGTCTGACGTTGCTCCGTCCTGCTGGAATCAGTTCTTTAGTTACAGACAGGAATGTTTTGCAGTTCAGGCACCAAGAATTCGTGTAACATCTCCACATAACGCTCTGAGTTCACTGCAACTGCACGCCCACTTTCATATTCAAAAAAAGAGGACCGATCAAAGTCAAATTCAAAATCATTTATTCAATTTAGGCGTCTATGACGCTCTCATGAAGGACAATAATTACAAATTTTAATATTGTAATATTCTACATTGTACTGCGCAGTGAATTGCACGTTCTACAAAAAAAAATTATAGAGGCACTGCGAAAGAACGGGCAATAAACTCGGGGCCATTATTTTAAACTTATTTTAACAATGTGTGTACCATATAATAAAATTATTACAATATTTGTTTAAATTACGTAGGTGCCAGGCGATAGCTTGGCAGAAGCGGAATTGTTTAAGTAATCCCAGACTGTATAGTATGATTTCTTAATCAAAATGATAATTCCTTGCGCCAACATCGCAAGCCCATACGGTCACTTTAGGCAAATGAAGGGGTTTCTGATCCTTGTGTTTCGGATTCGTTGCACTCCAGTAGCAGCAATTCTGTTTATTTACATGTTCATTAAGATGAAAATGAGCTTCCTCCGAAAACAAGATGTTAGTAAACATTGAAAACCGCTCAATTGCCTGATTAACGAAGTCAAGCCTGTGACTGGCGTCTTGGGGCTGTAATTCTAGCACCAATTGATTTTTGTAGGGTGCAGCTTTGGGTTTTTGTGCAAATTGGGGTGTAATTATGATCTATGCATATTTAAAACACCTACGCGCTTCCGAATCGAAAGATTCGGGTAGGGTTGTCACGAACAGACTGATTACCACTGTCACTCCACGTTTTCTACCGTGTTTGATGACCTTGGTCTCCCGGTTTTTTTTCCTGCGTAGTACCGAGTAAACTTTTTGACCCATTTTATAATAAGAGGAATGCTTGGCGCATCGTTTAAGTGGCAAAAACCTCGAATACTGCAGAATCTTGTACGCGTTACAGTCGCCGAATCACCATTTTCGTAAAACTCTCGCACGCACAACGCGCGGTCTGCTCCCAAGAACCGGTCCATAGGGACTGAATTCCCAAGAGCCAGGCTACCGATTGACATAACCCGGAACTCGCGGCGCGGAACCCCGCGCCCCTCGGATTCCTTACGTTCACGCAGTAAGCTAAATAAATATAAACTTTCTTTTGAGACACATTGTATAATATTGATGGAGTAGTCTGCAATCCCCCCGTGGGGTGCCGGGTTAGAATTGCACCTCCCCATATCATCCCGTTGGTGTCGTAAGAGGCGACTAAGGGAAAAATACTGGAAGGTGGGCAGCAGCACCTTCTAAAGAACTGCCATCTTACACTGCGATCCCCAAGCCGCCTGCCAAGCGTGGGGATTATGGCAAATACCCCCTTAATAGGAGAGGCTGTGTTCAGCAGTGGCCGAGTCGGCTGTTACAGTACAGTCTGCAATCGGTAATTATTGGGCTTATAATATCCATATAATAATAGAAAGCGACCGTTTAGCGGAGTACAGTCTGCAATCGGTAATTATTGGGCTTATAATATCCATATACTAATAGAAAGCGGCCGTTTAGCGGTTTACCTGTTCCTTCTTCCTGAGCTGGTATTCACGAATCAGCATGTTTATTTGGTTTGAGAGGCAGGCGATGCCTTTCTCCAACTGATTAGTAGATAATTGGGCAAGTTCCTCTTCAGACATGGTGCGGTTTGCGTCTAAGGAAAAAAGAATGATTATAATTCCCATACCAAGTCTAGGCTCCTGCCTTCTGCTGATTTTTAACTTACTAACAGGCAGGTATGACGGGTGGCGGCCTAGTAAAAGGAAAACTCCCTTTTTGTAATAAAAATGGTTTATTTTATTTGAGTTAATGGTTAAATTCTGAACAAATGTAGGCACCAACTCAAAAAAACTGTTTAATTTTGATTGAATCTTAAACCTCTTACGTTTAACCTGCTAACCTATCTACAATTTCGTTGGTATCTAAGCCCACCGCCATAATACGGTGAATACTCCTAAGCGCGAGACTAGTGAGTCTTTCGTCTCCTCTTTTCTGTTCCTGAGACTTGGGATGCGGTAGGAGAGTTGCACCAGACACGGCGAGCGATATGGAGGGGGAGGAAGGAGTTATTTATTTATTATGAATAGTGGATATGGACAAAGTAACAACTGAAACTATTATTTAGGTGCGTGATCTTGCTATATCCCGTCCACACAGACAAACTGTATGCGTATACATATCAGTGGCGCATGGCCAAGGACAGACTGTACAGCGCTGCTGGACTGCAAAAAAAAAAGGAATCAACTACTACGCGTCGTGTAACATTTGGCACGCGGGGTGAGCTTAATAAAATGTGTAGAGCTAGAATTGCACCTCCCCATATCATCCCGTGGGTGTCGTAAGAGGCGACTAAGGGCAAAATACTGAAAGGTGGGCAGCGGCGCCTTCTAAAGAACTGCTATCTTACACTGCGATCCCCAAGCCGCCTGCCAAGCGTGGAGATTAGGGCAAATACCCCCTAAATAGGGGGGGGGGGGCTGTGTTCAGCAGTGGACGATGCGGCTGATAGTTCTTCGGTATTATGAATATGAAATCAGCTTTGATTTGATATATTCAATACCTTGGGAGGACACTAGGAAGTGTGGAAGATCAAACGCTGTACCGATGTGAAAATTCTAAAATAGCGGTTTCTGGATGTACAACCTCAGACAAGCAAGACGGTATTATGTGCTACAGCTGGCATGCATACTAAAGCAACGTGTATGTATAGTAATCACCATTAGCAAGATACTAGCCCAATCCTCTATTGCAAAAAAAACCGCACTACTAAGTACTTAGTACGTAATACTAACCATCTTTATATTGGAGTGACATGGCGGATGAGTGGTGAGCCCCGTGGACGTGTCGCATAAAGGACACAAATGAAGAAGAAGAAGATGTAGAGCTGTTTGCTTCTTCTGCCTGAAAGGACCTCAATATAGTTTAATCTCATTGTAAGCATTCTGACATAAATTATGCACTCCATTCAGGTCAGTTAACAAGCATATAAGGACCATGCAATGAAAGTTATTGAATCAAGAAAGGTACGACAAGATCACAGCCAGGATAAATCGGTGTATTCTGATCTGATATAACAATCGGAACCCATATCATTTATTTGTATATTAAAATTCCGGTCTGATCTCGACATTATTTCCCGTTCCGGTCTGATCCCACTCATTGTTTTACGGCCCTGACTTAATGATAGTAACTGCTTACGTACAGTACGTTAGCAAAATAGAAGATATTTATGATACTACGATTAACGCCACAACACAGATGAGCGTAAATAAATAACAATATAAGAGTTATCAATCTACCAGGAGAGCAGAAGTTGATGGGAGTTTCATACTCTAGATCTCTTTCTATGGAAACCATATTAACAATATATTATATGAGCTAAAATGTTGATTCTTGTATAATATATTTATTAAATTAACTCAAACGAAGAGGAAAACAGAAGTTCATAGGAGTTCCATACTGTGGCTCTTGGTATAGAAAAACTACATTCACAAAATGTAATATGTATATGGGCTTTTGTGATTATTATTTAGTAAACTCCAAAGCATTATCAAAGTCAAAGTCAAAATCATTTATTCAATTTAGGCGTCTACGACGTTCTTATGAAGGTCAATTACAAATTTTAGTATTGCAATATTCTACATTGTACTGCCACGTTCAGCAAATAAATTGTATAGAGCTACTGCGAGAAGAACGGGCAAGAAACTCGGGGCCATTCTTTCAAACATCTTTTAACAATGTGTTACATACTTACTATATAATAGAGTTATTACAATATTTGTTTAAATTGTGCAGGTGACAGGCAATAGCTTGGCAGTTGCGGAATTGTCCAGGCATTTCCGTCTCTGAAGTAATCAGAAACTGTGTAGTAGGTTTTTTGCCCAAATGTATCATCTCTTTTTTCTTTTAAAATAATTACTTTGGCTAATTTCTTATTTGATTTTAATATGTACCTAAGAATAAAACAAGCTTTTTCGAAACCATTTTACTTATTATTGTAAAAATCTACTCAGGTATTGTAATTAATAATCAACATTAATAAATTCACCATTAAAAAATATGAGAATATTTTTATAAGCGTTTACGCATGCTTAACGAGAATATAAAAATTCTGTTAGATGAAAAAAGAAATGATTAGGAGTGAGATTCGAGATCATGACTACAGGTACCTGTTATTGCTGGTTTGTATCTTGCTAAGAGCCAATAATATTTATATCTAACAGAATAAAAATAATATTATTAAATATTAAAATCGGTTACCCAACAGTGTGACCGCAAGTTATACATACATACGTATACAGTTCGGTAAAATATAATATCATTAGAATTTAGTAATACTTCAGTGTTACATTTTCTATAATATAATTTTCAAAGTCTTATTACTAATCTACGTCGGAAGTAAGCATATAATTAATAAATCATTACTTTTAAGTAACATTTGCAGTAAATATATGAACAGTATAGGTGATATTGAAGGTGAATAGGCTCGTCCTGCAGCAAACGAGCTCCTCAACACAATAGAACGACTGAAGGAAGAGCTCAACGACCGCGACCAGGACACGCTACATGCCGACGTAGAAATCTCTGGTCTCCCCGAGGTGTCAGGGGAGAACTTAATGCACCTGGTGGGCGTCATGGCCGAGAAGCTCGGTGTGCCCTGCGAGCAGCGCGACTTGGTGTACGTGGAGCGAGCGGGCCCGCTGCGGCGCGAGTCTGTCGGCGAGGGCGCTGCGGCCGCCGCCCGCCGCCCGCGGCCAGTGCTGGTGCGCCTGGCGCGGAGACAGCTGCGCGACGCGCTGCTGCAAGCTGCGCGCGTGCGCAGAAGCTTCACCACCGATGGTCTCGGGGTTGGGTCCAACCTTGTGGCGCGCCTCTATATCAACGAGCGGCTCACTCGTCACAACAAGGCCTTATTTTACAAGGTTCGCGAAGAGAGCAAGCGCCGCGGGTGGAGGTTTGCTTGGACCCGAAGCGGACGAATCTTTGTCCGCCGCGAGACGGGTACAGCTTCCTTCAGGGTGCGCTCGGAGTCAGATTTACAGAAGATCTTTGGTGGCGGAGTTCCTGTAGTAGGTGCTGTAACACAATAATAAAAAAATGTTTACCTTTATTACTTAATAATATCCTTATTGATAAACAAATAAGGTACAACATTTGTTGTAACACTAATGTTTTAAAAAATAACTTATACTTATGTTATTACCCTTATTTATATTCAATTAATAAGACCTTCATTTGTGGTATTAATTGGCAGAACTTGCACAGCCATATTTGTGGTGACTTTTGTGTCATTAAACATGTTCCTGGACTTTCTTATCCTTTTAGAACACATACTAATTATATTTTCCCCGTTAATTCAGTTTTTACCTTGATTTTACAAACATTATTAAATGAAATAAGACCTACAAATGTAAACAATTATACAAAAATTCAACTTACCATTATTTTCAGGTTTTGTGTCTTTCATGCTAAAATAGCCTATTATTTTTCAGCATATCATCACAACTGTGATCAAAAATGTGTTTTTTTGATAAAGTTACCTGTAAAAACGGAAAAAATAATTAAATATTTATGATGGCTACCAAACAACTAAAAGTTGGGTTATTTAATGCAGGATCACTGGGCACAAAGCATGATGAATTCATTGTAGCCATGGAAAGAGTGAATGTTCATATCATGGCTATAAATGAGACATGGATCAAGGATGGGCAAGAGGAACATGCTCCCTCTATCAGTGGCTATCGCTTCAGACATATATCTCGCCCTATGTCGGTCAAAAAAGGCCATGGTGGTGGTATAGGATTCTATATTAAATGTGGGGTGAATGTGCGAGTCTGCCCTCACCCTCCAAGACCCATGGTAGAGCAAATGTGGCTTAAATTAAAAGTAAATTCACAAAATGTTATTATTGGTACTGCATACCGTCCCCCATGGCTCAATGTTAATGTCTTTCTGGATGGGTTAACACAAACTATTGCTAGTTTTGCTGAATGTGACCATTTAATTATCTTAGGAGACTTTAACATCAACTTACTTGACCATTCAGATTCCAAGACTAAACCGTTACTGTCCTTTTTTGATTACTTTAACTTAAATCAGTTAATAACAGAGCCCACCCACTTCACAGACCATAGTCAAACTCTTATTGATCTGGTGTGCACCGATGCTAAGCCACGGTCAGTACAGGTGTTGCATATCGCTGACCTTGGACAACATGCAATGATATCTGTGGAATTTAATATTAAATCTGAAAAGCCTACACCTCAGTACATTGTTTACAGGCCACTAAAATCTATATTAACTGAATTATTTTATGACAATTTAAATCAACTTAATTGGAATTATTTAGAAAATTTAACTAATATAAATGAAGTAATCTTAATATTTAATAAGTATATTTTAAATTTATATAATATTCATGCACCCAAGAAAAAAATTTATATAAAAAAAAGGAGACTTCCTTGGTTGACAGAGACAATTTTGGAAATGATGCACACTCGTGACACTTGTCATAATCAATATAAAGTGTCTCAGTCAGACATACATAAAAAATGTTATTCTGACATGAAACACATTGTGATAAATGCCATGTACCAGGAGAAAAAGGTTTATTTTCAAAATAATATTAACAGAAACATTAAAAATCCAAAAAAACTGTGGAGCAACCTAAAATCAACAATCCTTACCAGTGGTAAAAACAGCTTTGACCTTCCAAATCATTGTAGAAATCCAGATTTAATAAATGCTCATTTTTTAGATGTACCTGGTAACAAACATGTGCATTTATCAGACCTCACATTTTATGAATACCATAGGGGTACATCTTCAGTGTTTAAATTAGAAACGGTAAGTGAGCATGTTGTTTCAAGCGTGATACTAGGTTTATCTTCAAATGCAGAAGGAGTAGATGAAATAACTTTAGATATGATAAAGTTAACACTACCTCACACATTGAGCATTATCACCAAAATTGTCAATCTCTCAATTTCTTCGAGCACTTTTCCCGATCTCTGGAAAATCTCACTAATAAAACCTATTCCAAAAAAACAAAATGTCAATTCTGTCAATGATTTGAGACCTATTAGTATACTCTCTTGTTTATCAAAAGTTTTAGAAAAAATTGTGTGCCACCAGATTATAAATTATCTTGAAAATGAAAATATTCTACCACCCACCCAATCAGGCTTCCGTAAAAAGCGCAGTACTGCAACCGCATTGCTGGATGTCGTTGATAATATGCTGCTTGCTCAGGATCAAGGCATGGGCACTATTCTCGTGCTGCTTGATTTTTCTCGCGCATTTGACGCCATTAATATTCCATTGCTTTTATCTAAATTATCTTTCTATGGTTTTGATATAGATACTGTGAAATGGTTCGATAGTTACTTAAATTTAAGATCACAAATTGTCAATGTTACTGGTCTTGATGGAAATACAATTTCATCCTCCAGAATCTATAATCTTAGAGGTGTCCCCCAGGGGTCTGTTCTTGGCCCAATATTATTTATATTATACAGTGCAGACATCATAAATTGCATTCAGCACTGTAATTATCATATATATGCTGATGACCTGCAGGTCTACATAAGCTTTCCCCCTCAAGACAGTGATGTTGCAGTTGAAAAAATAAATAATGATCTGGGCAGATTAGCTGATTGGTCAACCGCAAACTGCATGGTTTTGAATCCTTCTAAGTCAAAGTATTTGGTTATTGGGTCTAAAAAGCAGGTAGCAGATATTACTAATCAAAACCCAAAGATAGTCATAAAAAGCAAGCAAATTGAGTATGTTACTGAAGCTCGTAATTTAGGTTTAGTTATGGATAGCCACCTGAAATTTGAAAAACATATTCAGGAAGCAGTACGAAACTGTTTTTATAAACTTAGAGTGCTGTACAAGATAAGACCTTATCTTAGTACTGATATCAGGATAGCGTTATGTGAATCACTTATACTGTCTAAACTTAATTATGCTGACACTGTTTATGGTCCATGTCTCCTAGCTAGGACTGAACAACTCCTTCAAAGAGTTCAAAATGCCTGCGCCAGATTCTGTTTTAATATCCCTGCACGTAACCAAGTCACTCCTTTTATCAATGATGCTAATCTTATGAAGATGAATGCTAGGAGGCAGCTTCATCTTGCAACTCTGCTCTTTGGCATTATCAAAGAAAAAAAGCCAGCATATCTCTGGCAGAAACTTACTTGGGAAAATGCTTACTGTGCTCGCAGACCCTCTAGGCGACTGTTAATACAACACCATAAGTCGCAAGCATTCAGGGGCAGTTTTCGGTTTGCTGCTAGTCGTTGTTGGAACGACATCCCTCCCCCTTTACAAGCACTGAAAACAGTGAAAACTTTTAATAGACATCTTAAAGTTCACCTGTTAAGGACTCAGCAAACTGCAAATGTGTACCACTAAGGCTCTATTTGTACACCTTTATGGTGTACCTACTTCCTTAATAAAATAAGATGAATTTAATGTTTAAAATTAACCCAGTGTTTTCTGTATGTTAATGTTTAAAAGTAGAAAAAAGCTTTCTTTGGTTTTGCATGTAATTTCGGCTGTATGGATTAATTATGATAAATATATTAATATTGATTACCTATTGTTGAACACTTTTGAAAGTTGTGCTTGGTATCAAAATTCTAAGCACTAGTTTAGGCATTTATAGAAACTAAACAGGCTTGTTCAAAATTAGTGTCTAAGCATATGATCTTGATGGTTCACTTACCACATTTTATTGCTCGATGTACTAAGGGACGGATATCAATGCCGTAACACTACACTTTTACTAAGCACATTGCTTCTCCATTTTAAAACTGTTCTGAGTAAATGTTAGGGAAACACGAGTAAATCTATTTTCACTTAAGTGACATAACCTATTTTCTTGTACGAATAAATGAATACGTGGCTGATGGCATGGCATGTCAAACAATAACCACGTGACGACACGTAGGCATACGTATATTTTTTTTTTTATTTGTTTTTTTGTCTGTGGCAGCTAGTGATGCCACGTCCGCATAGATTATGTAGCGAGGTATTCTGTACATTCTATATCTTGTATATTCTAGTATTTGTGTAGTGGTATATTACTGTATAGTATAAATTTATATTTTTGGATTTGTCATCTTTGGACACAGTTTTGACTATGATCATTTATAATTTTATATATACTAGATAGAGTAATACAGTTCGACCAACTTATCTGTTCAGGCGGCAGAAAAAAGAACTACAAAATTCCCTCAAATTGTGACAGTTTGTAGTTGATTTCCTTGACCAATAGCGCCCTCGAGAACTGCACAGCCACAGATAAATCACAAATATATGTTAATTATACGTTCTAAATGATAGTAAAGGTCACAATGTCTTATTTATTATTTAAATATTTTATAATTTTTATTTATAGTTCTGTTTCTGTTATTTAATTGTTTTGTTAGTTAATGTCATGCACGTTCGTGATGTTGGTCGGGAGTGCCGTCTGAAAACCAGCGCTTAGGTTCAGTTTTGAACCTGGCACATGCTGAGACGGGACTCGTTCCTAGCATCGCGCAACATTGCAATTACTGTATTATTAGTTTGTACTACATATGTATATAATTGTGCTTCAGTAGAAGCTATTGTAATGTTGTGTAGTGCTGGAATAAACTTCATTTCATTTCATTTCATATAGCAAGCAATATAGATATTATGATGATTTATAAAAATTTACAATAAGAAAGAAAAATAATACTTTTGAGGCAGTAATCGTTAATAACAGCAGACAAAATTAATAATAAAATAAGAACTATCTTAATGTTGACAAGAAAAATACCACCTGTAATTGGCTCTATGGGATTTTGAACAAGTATAAAATTCAAAATCCTTATGCTAAGTTAGGTTTAAAGTAAAGTCAACAAATTTAGTACTTATATAAATGTGCGAAAAATTTCACCATTAGTATTAACAGAACAGTATGCCCGTTGGGTGCCGGGATAGAATGTCACCCTCCCATCTCTTCGTGGGTGTCGTAAGAGGGGACTAAGGGAAAAATGGGCAAGGTGGGCAGTAGCGCTTTCTAAAAATTTACTTAACTGCGATTCGCAAGACGTCTACCAAGCGTGGGGATTATGCCAAGACCCCCTTTATGAACAGCACAAAAATAACTAGGCCCCCAATCCCCGGCAGCTCTATTATTCCTGGCCCCGGTAGCAGGCCAGGTAACGGTGGAGCAGGGGGTGCGAAGAATCTCCGGAAGATGCCCGGCTACCAACCTAAAAAAACGACGAACCTTGACTCTGGCAACACACAACATACCAGCCCATTACTTGGATTACGGATGATATTAAAATGCTTATGCACAAAAAATCTAACGCTAAGTATAAATATAAATGTCGTCCTTATGATTCAAAGGCCCTTTTCAGGGCCAACCAGAACGCTTTGCTGAAGATCCAGCAGTGATCCAGCTAAGCCCAGAAGCCGCAGGAACATCATCAACTGCAAGCGCACCGCTATCGCCCTTTGGAATGGCATTGTCACCGCGAGGTTGGCATGAAGGTGACCTCTTGATGCTTGCCCGTCTGGTTCAGACGGGCCCCTTATCGGATGGTATGCTGTCCTGGATGGCAATATACTTGCGCCTAGAAGAGGCCGAACAGTTAGGAGTAGAGCTCTCTGAAGCAGACAGGCGTATATTAGAAAATGCGTCGAAAACAGTGCTTAACTTACCGCCGTCCCCGCACGTAAATGTGGGGCGAGTATGTGGCCTAAGAGGCAATTAACTATGGACACCACCGAACCCCAAGAAAGGAGAAAACGGCCACATAGCCGTTCCCTTTCTGCGACCCGTCAGGCCGCAAAAAAGGGTCAGACGTCCCGGGTCATCCCGGTTAGCCCCAACCCGGCATTAAAGCCTAGACAGGCGGAAAAGCCGGTTTACACAATAGAAGAGCTCAAGCCGCAAAGAACCAAGCCCGCCGCCCCTTCATTTTGCGTAGGGTGCTAATAAAGAAAACAGTGATAGTAAGAAGGCCGCTCCCCGCAATACCACGCAGCCTCCCCCATCCAGTCAGAGCAGGACGGAACATCTAGAGCGAGATGGCAAGACGCCCGCTCCCTCCCGCAAGACCCCTCTGCCCCAGAGTCAGAGTAAGACAAGGATAGAAGATGTGAGAAGAGAGGCGCAGACCGCCCCCGCCCCCAGTGGAGAAAGAGAGAGCACCAAGGTATCCTCCTCTTATTGTGGAAAAGATAGGAAATTGGACACACAATTTCAAAACAATAGCCGTCAAACTGGGCAGGATACCAAATGGTAGGCCTTTTGGGCAAGGCATACGATTCCTGCCGAGTGATGAAAAGGAGTACAGGGTGATACAGGCGTACTTAACGCAGCTCGAGAAAGGCGAACAAATAAGTTGGTTCAGTTACTCGCTGCCGGCCGAGCGCTCACTTAAAGTAGCCATCCGTGGGTTGCCTTGCGATACCTCAATAGACGAGATAACGGAGGCCTTTGTCGAGCTCGGGTTCGAACCCGAGTATATTATGCAAAATTCAAGAAAACGCCGAACCTTATTCCTGCCATCTATGACGTCACAGAGCTGCTTTATATGCCCTGCATTACCATTGTGGCATGGCGCGGTAAGAAGGGGCCCGCGCAGTGCCACCGCTGCCAGAAGATACGCCACAGCTCACACAATTGCCACAGAGTTCAGGCTTGTGTGCGCTGTGGTGAAGAGCACATTGCACGAGAATGTCCGCGACCAAAGGAAGAGCCCGCTACGTGTGCAAATTGCCAGGGCACGCACCCTGCAAACTTTAAATCCAGCCCAGATTTTAAAAAGAAATTAGGAACAAGAAGGCGGGCACAGTAGCGCTCACTGACAGTACCAGTAACAGAAGGGGCACTGCACCGGTTACTAAGACCACGGTCGAAGAGACTGCTTCAGCATCCCTCATGGCACCGGCTAACTTGCCTAGGCAACCCGGACAGAAAGCCAAAAGTAAGCCCAAAATGAAAGCTCATAAAACACAACCTGAAGTGAAGCCAGCACAACAACAGGATGCAAACCGACGTGACTCACTGGGCCAAACCATTGACGTCCTTAAGGGCATCCTCGAAGCAGTCCAGGGAGGCACAGACCCTGAAACGGCCACACTACAGGGCCTTATGAGAATTCTCACCCCCCACAATGGGTCACGGTCTTAAGGTAGTTCACTGGAAGGCCCAAACGCTCACGGGGAAGAGATGACTGCTCACCCTCTTCCTCCGTGAGCATAACATAGACATTTTACTGGTCAGTGAGACGCATTTAAAGGAAGGTACAAAGTTCAAGATACCAAACTATCATACCTATAGACAGGATGAAGTTACGGAGAGAGGCACTGCATATCGAGGACTCGCGGTCATAGTGCATCGGAGAATCGTTCACTAGCTTCTGCCCGAAGAAAAACTGAAGTCAATGCAAGTTCTGGGTGTGCTTGTCAACATACAAGGACGCAACCACCGAATCGGCTGCTGACCGATGCTTATCGACCACCATTAAACAAGATCAGTACTACTGAAATTAGAAAGCTACTGAACTCCAGCGATCCCACATTGATAGCTGGCGGCTAAATGCCAAGCACACCCAGTGGAATGCCACACACATCGACATCTACGGCAGAACGCTGTTTCAAGATGCGTGCAATAACGGTTATGACATCATCGGCCCTGACGAGTCGACGCACTATGACCCGAGGGGCAACGGGAATGTGATTGACCTATGCATTCTGAAAAATTTAAGAACTCCGCCAACCCAAGAAGTATTGACAGACTTACCATCGGACCATCGGCTTGTTCTGCTACACTACAAGGATCACCCAAGTAGAGTTGCCACCCCCGCGAGGAGGCGGAAAATCTGTTGGGAGACCTTTAGCGCAGAAGTTCACGAACGGACAAAAACAGGACCGATAGTGACACCCGAAGATGTGGAAGCCGCCACTGCCGACCTGACTACAGCGATTCGTGACTCCCTATCCGCCGCATCTCACACCTCCACGATGGACGAGCGTCATGACTCTTCCCTCGTGGATAAGGGACATGATTAGAGAGAAAAGGGAGACGAGAAAGCTGTGGCAGACCAGCAGGTGTCCAAACTTAGAGATAAAGCTAAACGGACTCATCCTCAAAGTCCAAAGCGCGCTACAAGACAACGGATCTGTTTCCTGGGAACGCCACAAAGATGACATCACAGAAGAAATCTCATCCGTGCACAAATTGTGTAAACAATTGGCACATGAGCCAGTACCCGCGAGACCACTGATTGGTCCTGACGGGCTACTCAAATTCGCCGCTACAGATAGAGCGGAGATCTTCGCCGCTCATCTTGAGCCTCAATTTAAGCCGAACCCCAGCAGTGACCAACAGCACGAAGAAGCAGTATTAGCCCAACTTACTACCTACTGGTCACAGAACTTGACGCCTGAAGAGGAAGTAAAGGAGATGATACATTACTACCCGGTAGAGTAGTAAGATGTATCAGACGCCTGCCTAACAAGAAGGCCCCAGGCACGGATGGGATTACAAACGAAGCCTTGAAGAGACTCTCAGCAAGAGGGATCGCAGCGCTAACGCGCATTTACAATGGCATCATGCGCTGTGGCCATTTTCCAACGCCTTGGAAGGCAGGAAAAGTGATCGTCCTACCTAAGCCCGGAAAATACCCCAAGCAACCGGCAAGCTACCGTCCAATCACACTTCTCAGTATCCTATCGAAAGTGATCGAAAAACTTCTTCTACAAAACTTGGTACCGCACATAATACCCAGAGAGGAACAATTCGGGTTTAGGGCGGAACACTCTACGACACTCCAAGTCAACAGACTGGTGAACGAAATGGCCACAGCCATGAACAGAAAGGAGTACACCGTTGCAGTCCTACTGGATATAGAAAAGGCCTTCGACAGAGTGGGGCACGAGGGGCTAGTGCACAAGCTGTCGAGTTCTACCGCCCCCAGGAAGATTGTACAAATCGTAGCCTCATACCTAAAAGACAGGCGCTTTCAAGTCACCATTGAAGATGCCATTTCAACTAAAAGGAAGATTGAAGCCGGCGTCCCACAAGGAAGCTGCATCGCACCGTTCTGCTACGCGTGGTACACTGACGACATCCCTGTCGTTGGGCACGCAAAGCTCGCCTTGTATGCGGACGATGCAGCCTACTTTACGACGTCCATCAAACGGACAAACACTGCAAAGAGGCTACAGCCGACTCTTGGCGCCCTACCGGAATGGTTAGGGAAGTGGAGGCTGTCTGTCAATTTGAAGAAGACACAAGCAATAGCCATCGGTTGCAAAAACCCGCCGCCTCGCCTAACACTACAAGGAGAACCGATCGATTGGCAAGACAGAGTCCGATACCTTGGCGTCACCATTGACAGACGCCTCAACTTCCACCATCACGTCGATGGACAATAAACAAGGCAAGAGCAGCCAGTATAAGACTTCGTCCTATACTTCAGTCAAACCTAAATACCAAGATAATGATATACAAAGCCTACGTACGATCGCACATAACATACGCGGGGCCGGCATGGTACGCCTATGTCGCAGAATCAAACAAGCACAGACTCCAACGCATAGGAAACAGATGCCTAAGATACATTGTCAATGCTCCCAGATATGTACGGAATGCCACAGTGTTCAGAGACCTGAAACATGAAAACATAGATCTTTTCATCGGAAGACTTGCCACCTCCATGTTTGCGAAAGCAGACAATTCAAGCCTGCCACACATCAGAGGCATCGCACCGCTGCATGATAGACCGCCAGAAATCAGCGCTAGAAAGCATTCGAAGCCCTACTGCAGAGAGCTCATACTTCCTATAGAAACCGAAGAAAGAGGAGATACTACGACCAATCCGGCGATACCCCCCGTGGGAAACGCCGCCCGTGGTCGCTGATCGGTCCGCTGGGCTTCCCACCAGCGGGATTAACCTGGCGCGGCCTGATCGCCTAGGCACTGGGCGGTAAGGCCGGTGAGGTCTAAGGTATTCACCACCCCAAAGACTATTCCGTAGCCACGGAATAAGACGTGCCGAAGCAAGAGGGCGACGCCCTGAAGCTTCACCCACAAGCGCAACTCGCGCCTGCGAAGAAAAACAACGACGACGTCATCCTAATGACTCAACCAAAGCTAAATATGTGAAGTCACGTAATCATTGCAATATGGTGTGTAGGGATGAAGAACATACAGTGTCTTCCCCTTAATAGAGAAAATAAGATAGGTGTTAATGGACACATTCTTAAATTTACTCTATTTAGCAGTTTAAATCAAGCTAAACTTACTCATTAGTCCGTATTGTTGACTAGATTGTAATATAATGACGTACTAAGTACATCATTAGAAAGAAAAAGAAAATTGAAACTACGCTCCAGTTATTATGTGCTAGTTGTGCGACATATTTAGCATTTTTTTCTCTATTTAAGAAACTGGTTATCCAATGTATTAACAACCAGTTTCTTAACTAGAGAAGAATGTGTTCTTAGGCAATGTTGCTATTTAGTCTAAAATGCCCAGCTTCCACAAAATTGTTCGGTGATGTTCCTTATGTGTGTTTACGAAACTTTGGTCTTCTAGACATTGTTTCACCACATAGTCGTTAAGGACAGGTACTTCTGCAGTGTCTGGAGAGTATTCCATAATATAACACCAGCCTTCTCCGACGCGACCTTTTTCCAGGTACCAGATATTTGAGCTTCATTAGTTTGGTTAACAAATACTTGGTATACGCTAGTAGCTTGTTAAGCGTAATAATTACAGCAAGAGTGTTAAAAACCAACGAGTCTACATATCCATGTTGTTATGATAACTTAATTAAACGTTTTTTATAGCATGTATACAGAGTAGTACATATGACTTCTTAAAACTTCTGCCCTACTGGTGCTTTGATAATTAATTACATATATAATACATAAACTTTAGTGAAATGGTAAATTTATCTTGAATGTGGTGGGATCAAAACGGAATAGTAAAATAATTTAAAATAAACGGATCCCCCTTTTAATAATAAGTGGGATCAAAACGTAATAAAACATTAATTGAAAAATATAACTGCTAAAATGTGGTATCTCTTCATGGGATCGGACCGGAATACAGCGAAGCATCCAGATTTCTATTACCTTCGGTAATCATGTAGATTATAGTTTACATGAAAAAGTGGATTATGCTTACGACTGCGAAGGTGTTCTTCCGCAACTCCAGCTGGTTGGGCTGCGGCGAACACCCACTGTTTAGAGCGAGGTCCATTTGCTTAAATTTACAATCTTCGGAATCACCGCTAGAGTCCACAACCACTATATCTTCCACTGAGCAGCTCAGCGGTGGATACAGTAACGGTTCCTTATGGGAAAATATATTTCCATTAGCTGCAAAAAAAATCCTATGTAAAATATCTGCTTAAGACGAAGTATAGTCTTTGAAAAATGACTGACTATATATTCGTAGCTAGGTCTATCCGTCCTACCGCAGGTCTTGCGACGCGAATGCGAGTGAGCAAAACAGAAGTTCGCAATATTTAAATAGAGTAAGCGATTTTTTTTAATAATTTCATATAATACAGCTTTTTATAAACGAAAAAAAACTTTCAGGTACTTTATTATATGGCTGCTACATAATAATTAGATGAAATTTATTCATCTACTCCTATCCACTCTAAGATCAGTACGCGCAAACTGTCTCAGCTACTTAAATTTTATGAAAGTTTTATTTTCAATTCAATAAAACAGCCCTAATAACACATAGCGACATAGCTGTAAGAAATAAAAGTACTCTACTTTTACTTCGTACAGCCAGCGACGTGCATCTGTGTCACAGAATAAAAATGACGCTATATACGTGTTATTAGGGCTGTTTTATTGAATTGAAAATAAAAGTGTCATTTATTAACTGTATTGTTTTAACTTAAGTAGGTCCAATGGGCGATCTTATCGCTTACAGCGATCTCTTCCAGACGACTTTAGGATGAAAAGAAGTAAATGTAAAAAATATGGTGGTGTTTTCACAATAAAATCACAAAATTGTATATTACCATAACAAATAAACAAATAACTTCATAGATGTACATGCCTAACGTAATATAAAGTTAATAATAACAAATATTTTTAAAATATTTTACGAAAACATCAAATTAATATTTTAATAAAACACTTAAAAATATACGATCGAGAATTCTCATTCTCGACCGTGCGCTCGAAGAGTCAAGACCTCCTGAGGATGCTTCGTGTAGAAGCGAAACGCGTCGAAGGTTCTTCCGGTTTGGCTGCGTGGCGTTTGTGACGTCACGTCGGCTTAGCAGGAAAATTGGGCGGAATTGTCACTAGATATATTCTTATATTTTTAAGTGTTTTATTAAAATTTTAATTTGATGTTTTCGTAAAATATTTTAAAAATATTTGTTATTATTAAATATGGATTTCCGCAAAGTAACGCCTGAATCTATTCATTAATATAAAGTTAATAGATATACTATGATATTCAGTATATATATAGAATATACATGATATATTTATATATTATACTTTATATATACAAGGTTACTGCTAATTAACTGGCGATACGCGACAGGCGTGATAGGTATCGATAACAAAAGCTAAAAAAAATTAAAAAAAGTTTTTTTTTTTGAAGAATTTTTCAACCTTCATTGATTTATCAATGAGATACTAAGTGATACACAATACTGTATGGTGCTTAGAATCACTAACAAAACAATAAAAAAGAATAATCACTAAGTAAAAGCATCAGCTGTTTTGAATTAAAGACGCTCGCGACCCGCTACGTTGCGATCGCTTAGTGATTGAAACGGCGCGGCGCGCGGCGGCCGCCACTTGATATCGCTGGTTCGAAGTGCAGCGCGCCACGGAGCAGCGGCGGCGGTGTCGCATGTCGGTGTGCTCCGACGTCCCATCTATCTTTTGTTTTACCTACCTAATCCATCCATGAAATTTCATGTCCATCACTCTCTTAGTCTCTCTTACATCCTATCTGCTCATAACAAGCTAAACGAAATCCCACTTTTACACTAAAAATAAAACAATTTCAAAAGCGTGATATTCAAAATGTGGAGTAAAAATGTTCATTATTCATTACCTACATTGAGTTACGATACACAGGTCAATGATACCTACCATATTATTAAACCATAGGTAATTAAAATCAGCTGCTTTGTGTGGATAGGTAGAACACTTTTTAGGTACTCACATCAATGTGTTAAGATTAATTTTCAAGATAACTCAGTAGTAGGTAGGTAAGTACCTAATTAATGTCAATTAGTACCTAGTAGGAATATCATCACATCTTCACAAGAAAAGCACGTAGTCTAAGGTTCATTTACCTATCGGCACGATAGTCATGGATTTGAACTCAATCGAATGAAAAAATTGGTAGGTAAACATGTGAAAACAGTATACCTACTAGACACTGTTTTTACATTTTGTATTTACAGTTTAACTTGTCTAAGCATGGATTGCATTACCATACAAAACCATGAATGTTTTTATCAAGATCATATTGATGTTAGTACTTACTTATCTACTTAAATGCTATCTGCGCACGAGTACGTACCTACCTACGTACCTAACCCTCTAACAGTTGTTCGACGTCCTCCTGAAGCATGCTCAAGTAAGAAGCACCGTTGAGTCCAACGAGTTGTTGCTCGATGGTTGAGTCGCTGCAGGAAAACTGGTCCAAGAATCACATTGTTCAGAAGGCCAGCACAGACATTGACAGAAAACCGATGCTGGAAATGGTCTGCCATTGTGACGTGTGGATTTTCACTAGCCCATCAATTTTAATTATGCTGGTTGAAGATGTCAACCCTGGAAAATGTGGACTTATCGGTCTACAGTATGTTTCGTGGCTCTTCCACCAGCCAATTGCAGAACTCTAACCTTGGCGTAAATCAGTAGTAAGCAGTTGGATCCTCCTGAAGTGGAAAGGATGTTTACCGCTTCGCGCACTAATTGCTACGCGATGTACTGGCTGACCCCGAACTGCTGCGCTGCATCATTGGTGCTGGCCATAGGATTATCCTCGAAGTACTCTACGATTTCTTCTTCCAGCCTAGCATCACCACGTGGTCGACCAGCATCGACATTTGGACGTCACAAAACCCCGAAGTCCCGCAACCTCTGAACGGCCCCCAGTCATCGAGATATTATTACTAGTACGTAGTACCAAATCTCAATGCCCCCAGTATGGTTCCTCTAGCTGGTAGCTGGTACCGGTTCGAATCGGTGCATTTGACGGTACATATCACGTGCAGCGTCCAAAACATATCCACTTGCTGCGTAACACATCACCATGACGGTGTACAGTCTGTCCGTATATCGGTACGGCATGGCACGATGATTCGCGTGTTTACGCATTCCCGATGCAATAACAACTAATTTCAAAATAATTAGTCAGTCGGGTTCCATGTCAGCGGCACTGCGCACCCGCACGCCCGCACTCTCTCCGTCTAAATCGCTTAATACCTACGTTACCTATTATTTTCTATCATCTTTGATGCGCTACGCGCGCCGCCCCGCCGGGCTTCCCGCGATCGGAGAAGCTCGAAAAAGATCGCCACTGGCGACCGTTGTGCGTCGCATCGAGGTGCATCAAGGCTACATACATAGGTATACTACATATTAGTAAATATGTATGTAGCTAGAGAGTACGAGTTTGTCTGTAGAGATTTTATTTAGAACAATAATCGTTGGGTTTCATTGTTATTGCAATATCTACTTTCTACCTAGGTAGGTACCTACCAACGGGTAATGTCTTGTTCGCGTTATTTACCTCACGGCTTCTGAAATAGGTACCTAATTAAAGCAGCGTGCCAGTCCATAGCCTGGGTGAAGTGTGGTGGAAAATTTAAGTTGATACGATAATGATTTAATTAAAAAGTAGGTATCATTTAACTTTATGTACTTGCTTTGCGCCTAGCCAATTTTTTTTTCTTTACTGCTTATAAGCCAACCTGGAATTACTGGCTCTAAAGAATAGCTACCTGAACACACCGTTAGGTGCTTGGCGATAGATTTTCCAATTAGGGGTGGTAGCTAGCCTGGGGGCATTAATATCATATTGAACCATATGTTAAACGTTTGTGCATTTTTAACGTTATTCATTTATTAGGTGAGTAGGTAGGTACCTACGTTACTCGTGCGCAGATAGCGTTTAAGTAGGTACTTACCTACTAAGATCAATACGTTCATAGTAGGTAAAAAAATAAATAAGTATAACATGCGTGGTTATGTATGCAAATGTAATCCATGCTTACACAAGTTAGTAACCTATTAGAAACTGTTTTTACATGTTTACCTACTGTTTTTCGTACGTTTGAGTTCGAATCGCCGATAGGTCATTTTGCACCTTATACCTACCAGGTACGTGCTAGAACAGTTTTTCTTGTGAAGATGTAATGTACAACTAATTGTCATTAATTAGGTAGGTAGGTAAGTAGTTACCTACTACTTACTCAAGTTTTCTGAAAATTTATCTTAACAAATTGATGTGATTACCTACAAAGAATCTACCTATCCACAAAAAGCAGCTGATTTAATTACCTATCTATGATATAATATGGTAGGGTAATCGTTGACGTGTGTAACGTACCTATTAGCTCAATGTAGGTAATAAATAATGAACTTTGTTAAACCACATTTTGAATATCACGCTTTTGAAATTGTTTTATTTTTAGTGTAAAAGTGGGATTTCGTTTCGCTTGTTATGAGCAGATAGGATGTAAGAGAGACTAAGAGAGTGATGGACATGAAATTTCATGGATGGATTAGGTAGGTAAAACAAAAGATAGATGGGATGTCGGAGCACACCGACATGCGACACCGCCGCCGCTGCTCCGTGGCGCGCTGCACTTCGAACCAGCGATATCAAGTGGCGGCCGCCGCGCCGTTTCAATCACTAAGCGATCGCAACGTAGCGGGTCGCAAGCGTCTTTAATTCAAAACAGCTGATGCTTTTACTTAGTGATTATTCTTTTTTATTGTTTTGTTAGTGATTCTAAGCACCATACAGTATTGTGTATCACTTAGTATCTCATTGATAAATCAATGAAGGTTTAAAAATTCTACAAAAAAAAATTTTTTTTTTAAATTTTTTTAGCTTTTGTTATCGATACCCATCACGCCTGTCGCGTATCGCCAGTTAATTAGCAGTAACCTTGTATAATTCATAGTACAGGTATGTACATCTATGCAGTTATTTATTTATTTGTTTGAAATGACATATCAATATTAATGAACAGAATCTATAAATAAAAGTTTTTAACTTTGGTTTTAAAATCGTTTAGAGTTAGAGCACATCCGATAGTGATTGGGAGGGCGTTCCAGAGACGAACGGCCTGTACATTAAAATAAAGGTTGTAGAAAATAGTTTAATGCGCTGGCGTATTAAGGGAAATGTTTTCTGAAGGCCTAAGGTACAAAGAATGGGAATAGTGTAAAAATTGGATTTGTGCCATGGGGTACTGGTGCGTGAAAGGGTTAAATAATATACCATTAAGAAGTGAGAGAATATGGGAATCCCGGCGACGACGAATAGGGGCTCTTTGATCATGTTGCCTAGAAATCAAAACGTCTATGTAAAAAATTACCTAAAACGTTTATTGACTAGGCAGCATAATGACTAACTTGCAATATGACCACGCAACGTTTTACCTAAAACGTTTATTGACTAGGAAGCATAATGACTAACTTGCAATATGACCACGCAACGTTTTACCTAAAATGTTTATCGACTAGAAGGCAAAACGACTACCTTGCAATATAACCACGCAACGTTTTACCTAAAACGTTTATCGACTAGGAAGCAAAATGAATACCTTGCAATATGACCATGCAAAATTTTACCAAACAAAGTCTTGCTAGATCAAACGATCGTTTCGATACGAAACCAACCGTACATACTAATATGTATGTACAGTCGTGTTCAGAGAAACATTTTCCCTCTGATTTACACACAAGGGTCCCCTTATGATCTATGTAGTTTGCACTGGAAATTTCACTAAACTGGGTAGTGCCCTTTCACGATTACTGAAATTTCAGGTTGTAACAGGGGATCCTAGCCAAGCTTTGTATGTAAGTGCGGTGGGTCAGTTTACTCTGAACGTGATTTTACATACATGTGTGGGTAGCGCACTAGCCTTTTTAGTTTGGCCCAACAGGATATATCTATTTTCTACAATGCAAAGTAATTTTAGTTATTTAATAAGTTTATTAAACCAGAAATATAATGTAACAAAAATAACATAACATCCAACCTACATGAGTAACATTAAATTATAGACGGCATGGTTCCTACTCGGTGTATCTTTCCTTACGGACGACGGACAGTTACTTTCATACTATTTTGACAAATCAATAGTAATTAATCGCTTAAAAGGTTTTAAAAGTCTGTTTTCTTAGGTTTATTATTCTTTTTTAAAAGTCTAGGGGTGTAATTTCACTATCTTTCAGCTTTTGTTGCAGTTTCTTGCATTTTCTGTTAAACTGTATGTCACATCGTCTTCGATTATTTATTTCAAATAAAGAAATACGTATTTTTCTGTCTTGCCATTTCGCTTCCTTCAGTATTTTTTGGAGAAATAGAATGAAAGTAAATAACAGGAACAATGTTCACCATTTCTTCGTCACTAGCCATATTTATATGTATCGTGTACAGCTGATAAAATGGTTTTGGCGTCGATTTAAATGTGCAATCGGCATAAAATATACTTTCATAATGGCGTTTCTTCAAATAAGTTCTAAATAATGTTGTGACAAAAATTTTAATTTTATTATTATCATCTCCATCTTCAATAACATTTGACTCTTTAGCAAATATTTCAGGTACCTGTACGTCATTTAAGTGGTTTAATTCAGTTTTTCGTTGCCTTTAAAAAATTTCTTCTCGAGCGTAAAAGTGTATCCTTTTTTTATTTGAATATTGGAAGTTTATCTTCATCTTCAGACGATAAAATGTAGCTTTCTATATTTTATACTTATACATTATCACCTTTAAGGCATTTTTTTTGGTAGAGATTTTGATCTCTAGGTTTTTTAATACTTAGACATTAATACCTTTTAGGCATTTTTCTTGATAGAAATTTTCATCTCTAGGGGTTTTGCTACTTAGACATTATAACATTTTAGGCAATTTGCTTGGTAGACATTTTGTTCTCTAGGCTATTTTCAGTTTAAGTAATATACCTTGTAGACATTCATTTTAGGCATTTTGCTGCGTAGACGTTTTGATTTCTAGGCAGCATGATCATAAATGGAATAGGGAGCCACGTGAGTTTACATGGTCATATTTTCGAAGACCGAAAATAAATCGTACGCAAATATTTAGGAGTCGTTAAAGTTTGTTTAGCTGCTCTTGAGTGAGATCAGGGTAGCTAGCGTCGGCATGGTCTAGAATTATATGTAAAAGGGATCGTGCAAGCGTAACCTTGGTAGGTAACAAGTTTCGTAATCTGTTGAGTGAGGCTGCAGATGCGAATAACTTTTTTTTTTATGCCTGATACGTTAGCCTTTGACCACTATCTCACCTGATGGTAAGTGATGATGTGGTCGAAGATGTTGTTCAGGCTAACCTAGAAGTACTGGCTCTCAAGGACACACCGTTAGGTGCTTGGCGACAGATTTTCTACTTGAGGGTGGTAGCTAGCCAGGCGGGCATTCGCAAAATGCCCTACCACCATGCTATAACGACTGCCATCCTAAGACGACAACCGGGACCGACGGCTTAACGTGCCCTCCGAAGCACGGAAACTCTCAGTAGTAATGTCACTAGCGGTCACCCATCCAACTCATGAGCGCGGGCGACGTTGCTTAACTTTGCTGATCGGTTGAGAACAGCTAAGTAAACTTTCTACTTACGGACTGCAGCTGTAGGTCCCAAGACAGACTGCTGTCCAAAATTACCACGAGATTTTTCACCTCTTTGCTGTATGGTAAAATAACAACATCAAAAATAACCTTAGGAGGTGTGGAAAAATCTACAAAAGAAACCATCCTAAAGCTGCCTATAATAATCGCCTGGGTCTTGGCTGCATTAATAGTGAGTCCATACGATTTGCTCCAGTGTGAGATTCGAGCCAGGTCTATGTTTGTTTCATTTATAGCCTCAAATAAACGATCACTTAATATGGAGTTTATAAAACTATAAAATAGTAGAGGAGAAAGAACGCCACCTTGTGGTACGCTGACATCTGTATCACGTCAAGAAGAAAAGGAATCTTCAATGAGGCCACACTGTCGACGCTTATGCAGATAACTGCGAAACCAGTCAGTCGCTGTTGGAGATATGTTAAGAGAGCAGAGTAATGATAAGAGAATTTCAAAATCGACGCAAGTGAACGCATTACTTAAATAAAATGTTTTTTTTTCACTTTTCTCATCACACTTAGTAAGCAAATCTAAATTTTAATTATAGTTACCTACATACTACCTTGTTTACATTTTCCGACATACCTACATCTCATAAGTAATGTACCGCTCAAAAATTACGCTCGCGCGAGCGAGAGCATGCGCAGCCCAAAGGTGTAGGTGTAGTAAGTACATATCGCTGTAGGTACGGTCGAGTGATGAAGCCTTGGTCATAGGGAGTCATTGAAAGGTATGACTAGACTACGATTGGCCTTGCAAGATGCAGCCCCATCTCGTGCTACTATTTACTGGGTTAGTTAGTTTATTTTATTAGGTTAATGAGTTTAAACATGGTCGCACTAATCTGGGCTATGATCTGCGCGTGGACGCCCTTCTACGGCGACGACTGAAGAGAACATCACTGTTGTGAGGCGTATGATAGAGACTGATAGAAAAGTGACCTCTCACCAGATTCAGACAAGCTTAGGCATTGATATGAGTCTAGTGCACAAAATCCTCCATGAACATTTAGCGGTTAGGAAGCTTTATGCCCGGTGGATACCTCATAATATGACCGAGGCCCTAAAACTCCTTCGTGTTGATTGGTGCCATGAAATGGTAAAAGATTTAACGGAGGTGACTCAAATAGCGTGTTCGACTTAGTTACGGGTGACGAAAGATGGATTTACTGTTATGATCCCGAAACGAAAAGACAGTCTGCTCAGTGGGTGTTTCCTTCCGAGGAGTTGCCAACTAAAGAAAGAAGGTCAAAACGTAGAAAAAAAAATGGTGCCCTCGTTCTTCGGAAGGACAGGTCATCACGGGACAATTGTTTTAGAAGATCGAAAATCAGTTACTGAAGAGTGGTAAAACCAACAATTCTTTGCCACTGGTCTTCTCAGGAAACGACCTCGCAGTAGGAACCTCCTGCACCACGATAACGCCACGTCCCACACCACCAGTCGACTATTTGGCGCCGTCTTACGTGGAATGACTGGGTCACCCGCCGTATAGCCTCGACCTCAAACCTTGCTATTTTTATTTATTTCCGAATATTAAAAATACCTCGAGGAAAAAGTTTTATGGACACCGAGGAAGCTGTGGCTGAGTTTCAAAAGGACATCGAAGAGATCCCTAACACGAGTGCGCGAAGTGCTTTTCTCAGTTGTTCCATCGGATGCAGCGATGTACTGATGTGAATTGACACTATTGTGAAAAGATATAATAAAACTTATAACTTTCATAGTTTATCAGTTTTTGATTTTCTAAGAACATTCAGTTTGACACTCGTCACGTTAATATATTTCAAACATAATTTTGATTATACCGATACCACATGAATCAGGTCCCATCACTAATTATATATAAACCATGTAGAGCCGGCTTAGTCAATTAGAACAAGTTTTTATAAGAGAAAAATTGGCTGAATAGCTTCCTTTTGTGTTACTTTCTCGAAGATTATAACACACATAATCACTTGACTTTTAAAATTTGATGAAATCATCAACAATAACGACTATTTTTATACATATGGACCTTTTTAGAAAACAAACATTTAGCGCCTATTTTGAATGTGTGCTTCTTCATTGAAATTACTAAATCCAAAAATGCTAATTTTTTAGCTTATTAATAGCAATTATAAATAACTCGTGGGGTGCCGGACTAGAACGTAAGCCCCTCATTGCTACCTGTGTGTCGTAAGAGGCGACTAAAGGTAATACACCGGAAGGTGGGCAGCAGCGCCTTATGAGGAACTGACATCTTAAACTGCGATCCTCAAGACGCCTGCCAAGCGTGGCGATTGTGGCAAAACCCCCACTTAATGGGGGAGGCTGTGTTCAGCAGTGGACAATCCGGCTCATACAGTAAGTACAGTATAAATATCAACTATTAATTTAGGTTCCCAATAAACTTCGATGTTATTTGTGATTATTAGTCTGTTCGCTGATCTTATGGTAAATAGCTGAAACATGCTGTATATGTGAAACTACTGAAGATGTGGTTGTCTTCTATAGGCAGAAATTTTGGGTATAATTTGTGACTATGAGCTATGGCACATAAAAAATATCTTTCTTGAAACTGTGGTAATAATGACCCAATTACAACGTGTATTGCTAACGTTCACGAGTAAATACCTAAATACATACATAAAATCACGCCTCTCTCACGTAGGGGTAGGCAGAGACCACAGATTTCCACTTTCTACGATCCTTACAAATCTCTTTCACTTCATCTACAGTCATCAATCCTTCCATACGTAAGCGTCAGTGTAGGGTACTTTTGAACTGGGGGCCAACTCTCACCTCTTATAGTAATAATAATTTAATCTTACAGCTAAATTTTATACCTCCACGTCAATAACGCAATCTTACAAACAGTAATAGAATTGCTCGTCGTTTTGATGACGTCACAAGAAATTGATCACTCTTTTTGCGAACTCTGACGTACGAACTATTACTGTTCCAGCGACAAATCTGTCTATCTGTGTTTATGCATCATAAAAAAGTTACTTTATAGCAGCGGATTTAAACTTGATTTTGGGTATTTTACCTGATGTAAAAATAGGTTTAATTAATGTGTAAATTACGAACAAAGCTTTTATTTCTATTATTCTTTAAAATAAATGCAGCAAAATTATTTAATGAGTGAAACTAAAAAAAATACAGGCAGCTTTTGAGCAGCATACAATAAAATGTCGTAAAACTATGGTAAATCCGTTCCATAACATCGTAGTTCGGAACAGTGCGAGCGGGATAACGGTATATTATAAACACCTTGAATCTCGCTTGCACATCCGTGATACATATTTCATTAGTTCTTTAGTAAGTAGAATCAAACCAATATTGCTTTATGCGGTTGCGGGTCGGTGATAGTTTGTCTACGAATGATTATTTTAAGCACTAAACATAACGCTCATTTTTTATGATGGTTTCATAAAAAATTAGCGTTTTGTTGTGGGTGTTGGTGGGAGTTGGCCTTTTTTCAGAACGTCTTCAATCTGATTTCGGAACGTTCGCATAGGTATTCCCTTCCAACACTTCCGTTCACTTGTCTCACGTATAACTGTTTATTCACTCCATTTCATTCATTCTCTCTACATGTCCAAACAATTTTAACATAACGTTCTCGTTTTTAGTCACTATATCTTCATTCACACCACATCGTTCCTTAATCACAATATTCCTTACCCTGTCACTGACTCCAATCATGCTTCTCATTGCTCTCATCTCCACTGCATTTATTCTACTTTCATGCTTTTTTGCCACACCCAACTTTTACTACATTAGTGTCGGAACCAACACTCCGCTATGAACAGCCAGACGAGCCTTCTTAGACACCCTCTGACTGTTAATAAACGCATGCAATGCACCGTTCACGATGTTTCCAGCATTCACTCTCCTTTCTATATAACGTTCACACTGTCCATCTTTTCTAAACATGAATCCCAAGTATACTAACTCTTTCACTTGTTCTACTTTTTCACCTCAAATCGCAATATTGCAATCGGTCACTTTATCATCCCGCTCAAATGCCATATAACTTTCGTCTTATTTACGTTTATTTTCATTCCCTTTCTTTCTAAAGCCTCATGCATAACATTTACTATCTCCTGCAACTCATTGACCGATGACGCAAGTACCACTTGGTCATCAGCGTAGACAAGTCATTTGATGAGTAACTCATTCATTCTCAATCCACATTCACTGTCTTTCAGATTTGTCAAACAATTTAATATGAATAAGTTGAATAGCCAAGGTGACGCTACACATCCTTGCCTAACACCTTTTTCGATGTTTAACCATTCAGTGTATGTTCCGTTTATACTAACGCAAGCACTGGAATCTTCATGGAGGGATTTCAGCGCTTAGATCAGGTTACCATTCAGCCCATGCATAGACAAAGCTGACTACAGTTCATACCTACTCACCCTATCATAAGCCTTTTCTAAATCAACGAAAGCGCAATAGACCTTTTGGCTTTTCGCCAAGCATTTTTCGGCTATGCATCGTAAAGAAAAGACCTGATCCGTACATCGCAATCCCTTTCTAAAGCATGTTTGTGCATCCCATACTTTCTCATCTGTCTCTTTTATCACAATATAATTATAGTGACTAATTGCGGGACAGCGTAGTAGTTGGTGTTTCGTCTTCCAGACCAGATATATTTCTATACTCAAAAAATCTAAAACGCATAGTACTTAAAGAACTTACTGTGCCGTGGGAAACAAACATACCTAAAGACCACACAATAAAAACAAACAAATATTATGTATGACCTAACAAATGAATTAACCAAAAACGGTTATGTGGTTAGTTTATATGCTGTAGAAGTTGGAGCAAGGGGTATACCAGCGAATTCCCTATATAACCTACTTAAAGACCTTGGCCTACCAAGAACAACCGTAACTTCCATCCTAGAACGTGTATCCAAGGCGGCATTAGTAGGATCTTACCAAATTTAGTTAGGTAGGGGAGGAGGCTCGAGCGGTGAAGGGGAGCATTTATATATCATAAAGGGGCCCCTTAACCCTACTGCTGGGTTGCAAGTCCCTGGCCCCTCTAGCATCTTCCTCTGCAACGCTATGGACCCGGCACCCGCACGGTGAACCCAATGCTAAGTAATTCGTCTCTCTACCTTCGATATGGCCCGAAGCACTTGACCCACCAGCTTCAGCCTCTGCGACTTCCAGCAAATGTTTGGGAATCTCATCGTCTTGGGACTGATGGACAATGTTATCCGAAGTAGAGTCCTGCAAAATGAAAAAATATTTATTTACAGCATTATATAGAAAAGTTACATAAACAATTGTTTTAAAA
This sequence comes from Plagodis pulveraria, assembly GCA_963890685.1. NCBI lineage: Eukaryota > Metazoa > Arthropoda > Insecta > Lepidoptera > Geometridae > Plagodis > Plagodis pulveraria. The sequence goes on along the minus strand of OY982949.1, from coordinate 6,613,905 downwards.
AACATTTGCCGTATAAAATGATTAAACATATCTCCTAAATAATTCTGAGGTAGTAAAATTTTTGTCAGATGCTTATTCATGAACTACGTATGAAACTTTAAGCACTCACGCTATAGTACAGATAACATACACATATATAGTAATATATATATTTACTTATTCACAGGAGCCAGACAAACGATTCGGTTTACAGGTTTACGCGAGAATCTGTAGTAATTTTTCAGTAATATCATAGTAGATAACCAATTATGAATTGTGTGTTTGGCTTCCACTACCTTTATACCTTTTATATTACAATGTTTCAGTACAGAATATAACATATAAACATATGCTTTGACGAACTTTCCGAAACACCTAACAAGTACGATTTTTACGGGAGGGGTAGCCAAACGGTAAATTCTTCGTTTCAACGTAGCTGAATATTCAGAGGCTAAAACTGAAAGTGATGTCCACAAAATAAACAGCTGCCTAACCGTAAATACTCTAAAAATTTTGTACAGTTCCGATGTTGGGTATCTGAGTGGCTTATGTAACAACACTTTCAAGATAGAACGTTGTGCTCTCTCAACTCGAATGTGAAAAGTCTTAGCTACACATTTTATGCAATATATTATGAGAGATTGACATAAGGCGAAATACACAGATTTTAGTGTCGAAAAACATGCCATATTACAAAGTTCTCTCACAATGCCAGTAGTCGCATACGAGTCGAAAGAGCGTCATAACATAACATGCTTATCAAACGTTATTTTCTCGTCTATATGAACACCAATATTTAGAATAGCAACGCCATAAATATGTGTAATATGGGAAACGTTATGAAAATTTTGCATATTTGGATGAAAGGTCAGGAATGTACAAATTGGAAATTTGTGTTCCCAGTTTCGCTCAGGGAAAGTATGTAGCTTTCTTAATTATATGAGTCTACAAATTTGTTCAGAGAATATCCTTTTAAACGGATAAAAACTTCTCACCTTACCTTTATAAATTAAAGTGAGTTGGTCTCTATCTCTACATATTTAAAGCTTGGAAACGGTTTTTGTATCTGCTCGCCTGGATAGCTATAACATTCAATAAGAAAATCTGACGTTAAGCACTTAATTGTTTGTACCGGCAGCTGTCCTTGAGAGGAGTAGGTACTCTTTGTTGGTCTGTCCTGGTGATGTTCAACCACATGATCACTAATCAGAAGACTTGTCATAGGACAATATTAGATTTGCTTTATAACACACAATTTCAGACACACAATACTTACATCATTTAAAATATTTTCATTTAGAGAACTCTGCACGACTCCTGCCTCCTTGGTGAGCTTCACAAGCATATGAAGTCTATATGATGCTGTTTCTTTTTGTGTCGTGCCTTGGCTAGGACATTCGAGCTCAAAGTTAAGTCGGGAAGATTCAGGAAGTACGATAGGTAGGATAGGTTCTTGATGTTTTTCAACCACAGTATTTACCGCATTTGAATCTGTACCAACAGGCTGGTCACTTGCATGATCTAAATTTAAAACGGAAGGAATTTAGAATAAATATACAAACATATGTACTATAGGAAGGGGAGAAGAGGGGAGAGAGGGTTGGAGCATCCCCCGGAGGGGTGGTCGGTCCGTAGTCCCCCACCAACGTACACTGAGAAAAATCTAAAGTCAAAAGCGCCCTAATCACGGCCAATTTATATGGTATAAGGCGAAAAACCGACCAAACGTGAATACGTACAAAAACGCCTTCCAACTAGAAGGCGTTAAACGAGGTCAGTGAAGCCGAATGTTTCTTATCGTCTTCCTTTAAGGTGTATTTTGTGGTCTTTCTTAAATATTGACTTTTCGATGAGGCTGATTAAGTCGTACGTTATAGTGATAATCACCGTATATAAACCGCCGTAAAAGTAAGGTATATTTTATGGTCAATACTGCAATTATTATTGTATAACAAGTTCAATTCTGAAAATACTTTACGGAAGACGTTTTTGACGGTTGTGTTTATTATAAAACATGGTACATTTTTATTGATTGGTGAAAATCATCTTAAGAGTTGTGAATTCATCTTACGTATTTACAATTCAACGGTAAAAGGTCAAATTTGATTTAAGCCTTTAAGTCGTTTTTCTCAGTGTATAGTTTATTAAAAATAATTATTAACAAAATATGTAGCTATACATACATTGGAAGGTTTTTAGATTAGGTACCATATACAGCATATATATATATATATTTATCCATAGAAGCTACATAAATGTTTTTGTTTTATATATATAAATATATATATATATATATAATATATACACCGTGTCCCAAAATTCAACGATAAGCCGGCATCGGTGCATGGACCTACTCATGACTACTCGGACTAAATATAACTCTTTTTTTTTTTATTACAGAGACTTTTATAAAGTTGCGCCAACTTTTAATAAAACTTGCCATGGTAGTGTCCATACTTTTTTTTTTTAACCCAGACTATAGAAAGTGCATAGAATGTTAAAATCTATGAAAATTATAAGAAAAAAATTTTTTTTTACTGATTTTTGTAAAATAACTACAGACTTTCTGTAATTTTAAAGGATTGTGGTAGATAGCCGTTTTCTTAGGTTGCTAATGCACAAAAAATATCAAAAATATGTCAAAAATTGTGGTCATGGTAGTTGAAAATAGCATAATGGGTATCGAATATCGATGAAATTTATAAAAGTCTCTGTAATTAATAAAAAAAACAGTAATAATTTTTTTTTTTTTTTTTCCGAGGAGTCATGAGTAGGTCCATGCTCCGATGCCGGCTTATCGTTGAATTTTGGGACACGCTGTATATATATATATATATATATATATATATATATATATATATATATATATATATATATTTATATATATAAAACAAAAACATTTATCCATAGTAGCTACATAAATGTTATATATATATATATATTTATATGTATAAAACAAAAACATTTATGTAGCTACTATGGATAAATATATATATACCGAAATATACACCGTATTATTCAGGTAGCTTAGATGTAAGCCCCCTACCTCTCAGTGGGGGATATTTCGTTCTCTCTCCCCACTCGGAATTTTAGAATTGATATATACATATATATAATTTTAAATATATATCAATATATATCAATTCTAAAATTATAATTTTAATAATTTTAGAATTGATATATATATATATATATATCATGAACTGCTGGGCGAGTATTTTGAATCTATTATGGCTATGTCATGGACATAATTGACAGTACAATATAAATTGTACATCGTTACGTGAACAATGTTAGCTGTATATTATGTTTTAGAATCTGTATACACCACGATGTACCTTCATTGAGGAATTAAGGTACAATGTGGTGTATACAGATTCTAAAGACGAGCCTTTAAAACTGATAGTGGACTATCTTTGGTACACTAATAGTTTGTCCATGGTAAGTAGTGAAGTATTTCCATAACGGCACCCTGGCCTTTATGATTATCAACTGCAAACTAAGTATCTACAACAGCAATAGGTGGTCTGAGTAAGTGTACTGTGTAAAATACTGAGATAAGCTAACTGATATATATATATATATTATTGAAGTTTGTGGTTTTGATATTATAACTGTTACTAAACAATCTCTACAGCTATTATATTATATCTATAATTATGCTTAGTGCTTAATGTTTTAACACATTCAATTACATATAAATAATAATTAATTAAATGGTAGGCTTTCACTTACCATCACTACTTTGGGGATTTTCTTCCAAATTTGATCCTGAATTTGATTTAAAACTGGAAATAATATAAGAATTTTCTTAAAACATATTATTGGAGATATTAATGGAAATGCATGCAAATAAACTTCATTTCATTTAAAATTTGATTTAAAAAATCTAAACACTCATCAAAACAACATACATATTTCGTTTTAATGTTTTAGTTTTGCAATATCGCATGCCTTGCGGATTACATTACAAAATTACTTATTTACGAGGGGAAAATTTATAATCATGTGCGGGATTCGAACCCGTGTCATCCACCCCTATAGCTGGGGTATGCTCTGACCGACTGACTTAACATGACATTTGACTCATAACTTAAATATTTCATCTCGTTCTTTAACCATCGTATGTGGATGAAGCAACACCTATAGTTAAACTAACGTTAAGTATACTACAAACAATACTAATTTTTCAATTAGCTTTAAACTTGTCAAAGTCAAAGTCAAAGTCAAAGTCAAAATCATTTATTCAATTTAGGCGTCTACGACGCTCTTATGAAGGTCAATTACAAATTTTAGTATTGAAATATTCTACATTGTACTGCCTACTTGTTAATGATGACGCAACCCTATAATTATAATATTTTTATTTTAGCAAAAACGCTTGCTCTGTGTATTACGTTACAAAATTACAAATTATATATACATTACTTTTATCTCTCGGAAATTTGTAATTTTGTAACATATTTTTTTTATTGTTGCTAGGTTTATGAACTAATTATACAAAACACTGCTAAGAATCCATCTTATAATCCTTTTGCTTTATTCTAGCATAGAACTATTAACATGTTAAGTGCTGTCCACACATATGCCGGTCATCTGGGAATACAATTGAAGCGCTCGTAGGGAAGTTTGCTTAGCCGGTCTGAATCGATCAGCTAAGTTAAGCAACGTCCGCCGCGGTCAGGAGTTGGATGGGTGACCGCTAGTGACATTACTACTGAGCGCTTCCGTGCTTTGGTGGGCACGTTAAGCCGTCGGTCCCGGTTGTTGTCTTACGATGGCAGTCGTTACAACATGGTGGTAGGGCATTTAGTGAATGCCCGGCTGGCTAGCTACCACCCTCAAATAGAAAATCTGTCGCCAAGTACCTAACGGTGTGTTCCAGCAGCTGTCCTTGAGAGCCAGTAATTCTAGGCTAGCCTGAACAACATCTTCAACCACATCATCACTTACCATCAGGTGAGATAGTGGTCAAAGGGTAGCCTATAAACTAAAAAAAACAAAGCATGCTTTCTGTGGGACACTCACAGACCAGATGCACATATTTTCCCATCCCTGATGGATGACCTTGACCTGGCAAGTTATATAGTCAAATATATATGCCTTTTTATTAACCCATATTGTTTGGATATGTATCCTCAAATTAGGGTTGTTATCTACCTTCTAAAATTTAAATTTTTACTGAGTTTTATCTACAACACATTTTCAACAAATACATACAGTATCAAGAAAATCTCTCTTAAAAGCATTGGTTTCAAACATCAAAGTTGCCAATATATATATACTAAATGTGAAGTGTTTTCAGAAGAATGGCCTTTAATTAGATAAGAGAAAACATCTGTTCAAAACTGAAATAAAAGAAACCCAACAAGTGGAGTTAGGCCTTATTCTTTTAGGGATCCGCATTGCAAGAGCACATTTTTTTTTGTAATTTTTAACAAAGCTTTAAATATTACTTTATAAATCAGTGTTATATTTATATGTTGGTCAAATAGAGGTTCATATTATATTCACAGCAATTTCAGATAGAGACCCAGTAACGAAGATGGTCTAAAATTTAAAAGTTTGTTGGTGCCCCATAAATATATTTATACTCTACACAATGAGTTTTAGAAGATCATGCAATCAGCATGTGCAAAAAAGCTTTTATTGGTATCTTATTTTTCAGTAATGCCACATTTTTTTTTACTTCGACGTTTATTTAATCTCACATCAATCAATGTTTTACACCAAAAATCAATATTTTAGATTGTATCTCATTTTGCTTATCAGCAAGAATCTCATGACATACAGATGGACAGATACTAGAGTCTCATTAATTCTTTGGGAATAGAACCCTAAGAAAACAGGAAGCATCTTATTGAAATCTATGTGTGTGGAGAATAGTGTTGTTCTGCTGTGAAACATAGACAATAACTCCACGAGATTATTCAAAAATTGTTCTCCAGAGGAATGCAAGAAATTAGTTTGGCAGATATAAACTACTGAGGAAACTGTATTGACAGCGATGATGGAAAATAACTAATTATTTACAAACCAACATTTTAATACAATGTTTTTGTACGTCTCAATTTTTGATGATATATAACAAATTTTAATTGACAGTACTATAACACGAACATGTCTCTGACCGCTGGCAGGACAATTAAACCATTTCGTTGCAAAAATTAAAAATTGTGCTGCACAGAAGCTAATATATTCTCTAGGCCTACCCAGCATACTATTATTTGCCATTCATATGTTCTGGCCTCTTTCAAACTATCCGGTAGTAGAGTTCTGTGTTCTTGTCATTCAGAAATTCCAGACAAAAACCATTTCTGGTGATGTCTGAAATACCTATGGTTGACCATCAATAGTGTCATTTGTGTATGTAAAATTGAAAAAAATTATTTTGGGTATTGTGTCAATGCAATCGTCCTAGTATCTTTTGGATGATTGGAGATCAAAAATTTATTTCCCGGAAGCCACTGGATTTGCTTGGTTGACCAGATCTTGTGAGATGAGATGCTTATTGGATGGCCATTTTTTTCCACTATATACACAATACCATCAGGACATGGAGCTGATTTAAATGTTTTGATTTTCAATTGAATGGTTATTTCATCTAAAGGTTGTCGTAGGATTGCCCTTGGGTTGTCGGATTTTCATATGAATGGACGTAATTTGTTTATTGGTCAAATGAAGCGTCCCACATTGTATATTGAAAATGTTTTTGAGTATTTAAAAGAGATTCTATCACAATTAACTTCATTTTTTGCTCTATTCAAATTATCAGAATTTTCATTAATTTGTTACGATATTACTTTAATTAATTGAGAGGATCTGAATGCCCTGGACAGTTGGTCACTTAGATGGTTATCTGCCTTGGAATTTCTAAGTTACTTTATTGACTCTCTATTCTTTCTCTTTTTTTTGACTTAAAAGTACTTTGTATAAACATAATAGTGTTCTGGAAAGTGTAGCTATTTAAATCTTTTAATCCTGGATGTACTAGGATGAATGTTGTCATGTACTTTCCAAGTTGACTGTGAAGGGAAAGGATGCTAAGATGTGTCTGGATGTTAACCCAGCGTAAGGTGACAAAAAATAATTACACCAACCGTGAGATGGGTATTTTGCATCAGCTGGACTGTCCACTGCTGAAGATAGTCTCCCCATTACCATAATTCCCATGCTTGCCAGGCGTAATTGCAGGGTATGATTGCAGTTCATCAGATGGCGCTGCTGCCCACTTTCCAGTATTTTTCCCTTAATCCCATCTAATGACACCCATGGGAAGAGATGGGGTATGACATTCTAGCCTGGCACCCCAGGGATAACAGTCAGTCAGTTGTCTTACCAACAGTCAAATGTCTTTCAAGTGTCATCCCGTATCTCCAGGCTGTTAATGAATGACAAGGCTAATTACTTAGCATTCCATGGAATCACCATGCCCGGTCAATAGCCTTACAGAGCCATAAGTCAAAGGCGCCTGGGACTTGCAACCCAGGGAGAAGGGTTAACCTATATACTATAAATGTTATTGTGCTGTTTCAGGTGATCTATTATATGATTATAGGATACCTGACAGCGCAGGATAATTTTCTATGGAACATCATGGAAGGAAAGATTGTGCGAAAAGGCCCACATGGTCATTTCAACCAATTTATACTATAAAATTATGTTCTTACCAGAAAGTCAAACCAAGATCGGAAATCAGAAAAAAACCTACTTATTCTTCTGAATATAATCTAAATGACTAGTTATCTCCATTGTGAGTTGTAAAGACAAAAAGACAAGGTAGATACTTACCCTTCCTTTTCATTTTCAGGCTGGTATTGTCTTGAAGTTTTCCAACTATTCTTCTTTTTATAGAATGACATCTTAAAGAGATGGTTTAGTTTTTTATCATCTTCAGATGAAGGCATCGTTACAAGCTAGGTAAAGTTTAATTTATTTTTGATTTCTCTCTGAGTACCTATGGCTGCAATTTTTTAAAACGTGACGGTGGATAGAGAAAACGACACGGCCAAATACCACAAGGTCAAACGAAGATCGCAAAATAGAAAGGACACCTATTTATAATAGATAACTCTATTCTAAGTAATTGTATAAAACTTGACGGTAGATAGAGAAAAGATAAAAGGTAGTAGCTGTGCCACACAGCTGGCAACCAAGGGTTCCGCCCATGACCTATCATTGGTTTGGTCTTGGCGGGAGGCTTGTTGCTCACCTCACCACCAGGATTGGATTCAGACCCTCAAAAAAATATTGTAGATGGAAAATAAAATTATACTAATTGTCCAAAATTATACTACGTTTGTCCAGTTTGACGTTTCAAGTTTTTCTTTCTTATCTTATATAACGTTTAGTTTTTTGGCATATATGTTGACGTACTTGGCATGAAATAAAAATTTCTTTTTCCTATTATTTTTTGATAAATCTTTTATATATTGTACCAGATCTATATAAGATTAAGATTAGAAGATCCGAATATAAGATTCGGAGAAGAGTTTTTACAATATCTTTGAATATACCATTACCATAATATATACCATTTGTCACGAGTAAACGTACTTAATTTTTAATATTTTTGACGGTATTGATGTCCAGTAACTGTTCTAGATAATACGAGCAATACTATTTAACTTGCGAATGCCATAATCATGTAGTATGGTTTCTAAACCTAGATAAAAGCATGAAAAACATGTAATTTTATTTGACTTGCCGCCACAGATGTGAGTTTCCACCAAATAAAAATGCATTCGTAATTAATAATCTTTTATGCAGTCGTACAAAAATATTTTAATAATCCTATAGCCATATCAATCAAATTAAGGCCAATGGACGTCGATCTCGGCTAACTTGCCAATCGGAACTTCATCCTTAGCAATGACACGACGTAACATGTTGCCAGACGGTATAAATTATATGCAGTTATTGGATTTACTTTCTTTTTTTGCATCGCAAAAGAGTAACAGAAGCAGTGATGGCTCAGTGGGATTGGCTATGGTCTGACGCGCAGCAGGTCCATGGTTTGAATCCCGCCACGGGCTTGAGCTTCACTGCATGGTGGAAGGGCATTTTGCGAATAGGCAAGCGCGAACGAGTTGCAGAGTCATTCTTCAATTTGTTTTTTGCTAAATAAACTTTGCTGAATTTTTTATCACAATCAGCATATGCGTGACGTAAAATCAGGAAATCATGAGCAAATTTGGTTGTATTTTGGAAGGGATAGTTTTCAGAAATATCAAAGTAAGATCTAAATAGATGTTGCCGTACATACAGAAAATCCCGATATTGTAGGCTAAATATTTAAAAGAAATAGGGTTTACCTATAATAAAAGTCGGTCGACCCGAAGACAAATTATGGTATTTTCGCGTAGTATAGTGACATTACGATACTACATACTACACACGATGACATTATGGTACAAATGGTATAATTATACTACAAAATCAAACACTGCTCACCACCGTCGGATTTTGCTAGTATAGTCCCACCAACTTATCTGTTCAGGTGGCAGAAAAAAGAACTAAAACTTTCCCTCAAATTGTGACAGTTTGTAGTTGATTTCCTTGACCAGTAGCGCCCTCGAGAACTGCACAGTTAAGTTGGTGGTACTATACACACTACACAGTCAACCACAGTATGTTTCGAACAGTGTTGGATTTCGTAGTATAATTATATTATTTGTACCATTATTTCATAGTATGTAGTATGTACTAATATCTTAATGTCATTATAGTAGGTACGCGAAAATATCATTTTATCTTTAGGTCTATTTATTTATTTAATTCATAAAATTAACATATTATGATAGTGATATTTCTTACATCTAATGACGGATTTATTTTATAATAATTGGACGTAGTTACTGAAAAACATTCCAATCCACAAACATAACATTTTGAGAAAATCGTGCATAATGTGTGGTAGTGCATATGGATTGGGCTACTAAGTCATGATTTCATATAAATAACAATAGTAGGGTTATCATATCTTGTCAGTAATAAAATATGAATCACGTGATTATTCAGAACTCAATGTTTACATGATTGTGGTTTGGAACGTTTTTCAGGAACTACGTCCAATTCATAGAGGTCAAAAAATAAATTCAATCAATATAATATGTTAGAAACAATTGAAATGTTTTGTTTCTGATTAGGTACTAATACATATTTTAAGAATAATAAAACAAGTTTTGCCGACGGTTTAGCACAGATTTAGGAAGTGCAGGCGTTGGCATCAAGCGATTACCGAACGTTCCCGATGTTTTTATACACCATCTTCAAAACTGATGACGAAACTTCAGACAATGAATAAATTTCACAAATTGCAGTGCTCATTGTGGCTATGCTCAGACCCTACGAATCATTTATTCGTAGCTCAGACCTGATTAATTATTCATTATAGAAAACTTATCGATCTGTGGTAGGCATGTCCTCTAGAAAGATTTTGCCAAAGAGAAAAGTAATGCACCGGTAAGGTTTAGCTATGTTTTAATCGATGTTAGGCATCGAAACTAAGCAGCGATTTTTCGTTGCACTGCTATCAATCATCGAATACTTATGGGATATACTTGTGTTACCGATCTATATTAGTATTGCGTTGTGAGTCTGTGGTCGTGAGAAATTTTATGAGTTATCTGTGACGCGCCTACGGCGCCTCTAGCGGCAACGAATGGCAATTGTGTGACGTGGAGAAAAACGCGGGAAAGTTCTGGGATTTTTCTATATGATCAGCTTACGAAGTGCATTGTATTGTATTGTTGACAATAATTGTAAATAAAGTTATGTACAAATGAATACAGTAATTTATTTTATCATTTCAGAAGTGACAACGCAACCAACACCCACTGTATCAATGAGAACGTGCTAGTAGGGCAGGAATTTGAAAATGAAACTGACATAGCACATACGCCGTCTGCATCGAAAAGCTGGTGAGTTCAATCCATGTATCCATGAAGCTGATGGTTCAATCTGATGTGTTAGTGACATAACACAGCAGATTAGTTATCTGTTATAGTTAGTATTATAGTTAATTAAGGAAAATACATGAGTACATTGAACGGTTAGTGACAAGGTCAGTAATTATTAAGGCCAGCAAATAAACCAAAGATTACAGAAGAAATAAACGTCGACAGTTTATATATTTTTTGCGAAATATTTATATGCCAGTTACTCTTATAAATGAACATACAGTTTGACCCGCGTTTAGTTAAAAGTTCGTGATAATAACTCTCTTTGAGCGAGTGAAGATTTCGGTAAATGAATTTGTATACCCTATATATAGATATATACCGAGTCGAATGATTAAAAAACAAAGTTACTGCAGGTTAAAAAAATATTAGATAGATTTCACGTAATATTGTGTGTCTTTTGTTGTGAAATATTTTATTTATTATGTAATAAGGCTTAGTTCGTAACTGCAATTATCTTTCAAAGTAATTTTGGCAGTATTTCCCTTATCTTAGTACAGAACAGTAACTGTGGAACCAATAAACCAAGTACGCCACAGCTGACCCAGTGTCGGATGACGTTGTTCTAGAACGTGATTTAGACGCTATAGGAAGCGTCGCGTCGTCGCTATAAAAATAATTAATGTTCAAGTGCAACATCATTGTCAAATTGAAAATCGTGAGGATGAGACTACATAAATAAAAGAAAAGAAACCTAATTTAATTTAGCGTTAGGTATTTAATTCTGCCTAAGTGTTCTTGTTCTAAGATTCGTCTGGAAGATCACTGTAAATCCTTTATTTTTAGTCAAAAGCAAACAATGATTACAGTTTACTATAATTAGTCGTAGCGATTGAAGCTAACACATTTCCTTCCCAAGGCTTGCGGATGTTAGTATAGAATGTTACTACTGCATTCATCTCCAAAACAAATTATTTAATGTTCAATAACTCATTTGACGTTGGTATGATGGCCTAACTAGTGTTTCTTTATATCTTTGAGTGAGAGGCAGACGTGTGGAAAGAGTGTAGAGAGAGTAGCTTTCCAGTGTGAAGAGAATAATGAAAATCTTCATACAATAATGCTTAGACATAAAAGGAATAACATTGATGAATACTATTAATCCATTGGCATCGGTGATGATGATAGCAATAGAATTTCATTCATAACTGGAACATAGCGGTCCAGTACGATGCCTTATTAAGTCTCATTAACCATTATGAAATAACCAAAAAAAAAAAGCAGTAGACTGTTTAACACAAGGTACCTTTGACCGTGACGGAGATGAATGCTCTAGGGCTGTGATTTAGGGAACCTGAAGATTTTATTACTTACCTTCGGAAAATATTTGCCAAACGCGAAGAAGTACCGAAGTGTAACTTAAATGTTCACACCGTCCTATACCAGTCCATAATAAACAAAAGCAAGTCATGAGTGCGACAGACTTTAAGCAAAGGCGTCCCGGTGCGACTTGTTTTAATTGTACTGTAAATGAACCTTTCTGGTAAACCACGAGATCTTGTTAGGCGTGGATAGTGTTTATGAGTGCATTCTGATTCAGTTAAGTTTGACAAAAAAATCTAGTAATGTTGACAGGACAGAGACTGGATCCAATTAAAAGCATTTTTATATTGAAGTTCCGGTGTCATCAAATTAAAAATCCTAAAAATATACCTGAATTGTCAGGTTGTTAAGTTTTATAAGGATCTCAGTAGTAAATGTACACTAATTAGTGACGAAGTAAAACTAACTAAACCTTGTATTGTATATTACATTTGAAGTTTGTTTAAAAACAGGATGAGAACACCTTGTCCTGCCTGGAGTTTGTTTCATTGACGGGTATGCAAATATCTCTTCTTGAGCTTAATTTCATCAACTAAAATCGCAGCTTGCAGCTATTGTTACCCGAATTCGTGTTTACTAAATAACCCAAACAGAATCAGAAGACAATGCCTATCTTAAATATCCGCAAATAAACAAAAGAAACTTACGTCGAGGCAGGAGCCAATCAACCCGAAAAGTGTGAATACAGACAATGATCAAGATGATAATGTGAAAAGTAATTGAGCTTGCTGTTAAACGAAAATAAGGTTGTTCTGCATTCACTACTGCAGAATTAGGAAACACTACCTTGACATTCATGTACATAAAATAAAAACACAAAATCCATGTAATACAGAGCATATCTTTAATCCCATCCGGAAAGGAAAAAAAAACAAAAGTATGATTGAGGACTTCATTGGGAATGAAATTATACGAGGATCAAAAAGTAAACATTCGAGCCCCACTGTACCACTTGGGCAAAACGATGAGCCACGATTATGCGTTAATGTCATGATTTTAAATAAAAGGACGTACAAGGATAAATATCCCATTCCGGTAATGGAAATGTAATAGTAGAACAACAGATTGAATGGGCAAATATATTTCACTACCCTCAATTTGACTTCTGGGTATCATCTCTATTGTTAAAAACTCTAAAGATCTAACGGCATTTCGATATCCCTACGAAATTCAAGTTTAGGCGTTCAACAATGCTAAAAGATAATCGAAGCAATGCAATGGCGTCTTACAAGAGACCACTCTACGCTGTGAAAAACAAGCAATCTGAACCGGAGATAAATTTAGCTTTACAAAATATAGTTGAATAGATGACATATATTATTTTTTTAATAAATCTTGAACAAAAATACACCTATGATTAGTTATCTAGATAGAATTATCCTAGAAAGGAATAATATTCAGGATATTTCTGTAACGATGTTCTTGGCTCTTTATGCAGATTATATTTTGAAAGAAAAGTTCATGACGATTCAGTACGTGCAAATCTTAATAATTACTCATATGATTTTTACTTGTTGTCAAAAGTAATTAGCAAACAACTGTAGTTACCTCTTATCATGCTTATGTCAAATCTACCCTATGTTAAGGTATAATCTGTTGGGGATATTGCATAAAACGAGAAATTCTGGTCAAGGCCCAAAAGAAATGTTTAGGATCTGTCGGTCGGTGACCTAAAATTACAGATTCTTGTACGCCACATTTTTTTAAAGTTAAAATTATATAATGATAAGTGACATTCCCATGACTGCATGTTTTTAATGTGGCACTATTTGGCCCTATTCCACTTGACGATTTTCTGTTATTTTAATTTAATACAAGACAAAAACCACAAAACTTAAATAAAGGTGCCCACATATAGGTCCGCAGGTTTTAAGAAGAGTACCTATATGTGCAATGGTACAGGTTCCAAAATATAATATCAGTTGCCAAAAACAATACGGCAATCGGAAAGTATAATGTATTATGGAGCAAATTATTCAAGTTTCTTATATTAAAGAGTAATTAATAATTATACATTGAATTAATATTTAAAATAATAACTGATGCTGTTCTATGTAAATTTGAATTAATATGTATATAATATTTTATTTGTAAAATTGTCACCATAAACCTGAATATTAAAAGATTACTTTTAATAAATGACATTAATTTTAAATGTATATAAATGTTATTTTTAACCTTCATTACCTGTTTAATTTTGTTTGTTCGGTATGGACGACGCTGTAATTTATAATTGAAAACCAGAATGTAACACAGTTTAATACTACATTAATCTAAATCTAAACTGCTTATCTCTGATTACGGCACTTGTTTCACATCCAATGAGTTTGCTGAATATGTGCAAGAGTTAGAAATGAAACACGTAGAGAAAAGCTGAAAAAAAGAGTGGCAATACCGACGGGTAACGGCTTAGTTGAGCGGTATGACCGCACACTAGTGGCATCGTTGGCAGTTCGGGCACACGGCAACGTTGAGAAAGATTGGGAATTACAACTCAACACTGTTTGAACAATACGGTTGACAAGAGAACCTAAGAGTCCCCATTGAATTTAGGTTTCAGTAAGTGTGAATATTCTTAAACCATAATAATTATCAACATTACCTAAATTACGAAGATGAAATATCTGAAGGATAAAATGTTGACCAAACATTGACAAACAGGACAAGACGTAACATGGACTATTGCGAAAACTCAAGAAGAGTCGCTAAAGTATTAAATAAAAGAAGAGAAGTTCTGCTAGAGTGTACGGTTTGGTACTTATACTGTACACAACCAATTATTAACCAGGACGAAAACAACAAGCTTACCTAGATCTTAAGTATTACGGCATGTCACATACCTACAAGGTCTCCAGTATTTAGACATAAATGTACTAATTTATTCCTATTCCGAGCACATTACCTAAAATGCAAGATTACACTGCTGCAAAAATGCCTTACACGTCAATGGTCTCTATGTCTATATTTCGTTTACTATGAAATGCCTAAGCTGCACTATATATCTTCAATGCTTAATGCGCAAGTTTGTTTGGAAACTCTTTTGTTTTAAAGGGTTGTATAATTCGATACTGGCACTTGAAAATGTAGTCTATTTTGTCCTTATTCGCTATAGTTAAAAGCCATGGATCACTTTCTCCGAGACACACGCTAGTGATAAAGATACAAATGATTTAATTTATTCAGACCTAAGCTGGGATTACGCACGAAGATAGAGAAACAAATAATAATAGTAGAGAATAAAATCTTTATATGATTAATTACATTTACATGTCTTGCATTACATATTATTCTGATCTCATTACTTTCATACCAGTATAATAACTAAACCGTGTGTTCAATATTTAATACAATAGTTGTATATGCGATTTCTTCGGTAACCTTTTTAACCACCTTGTTTAAAAGGTCTTGCATACACTAAAAACATATAAATTAGTATAATAGAAACAACACAAGTTTAAGTAAAAGTTTTGTGATTTGTATGTAAATACAAAGTACAAACTAGAACGGATTATGTTAATGAAAACTACAGCATAGATACTGCTTTGGAATTTTCTGAACATTTCAGGTCGGAGTGAGCGTGCTGCCGACGGTTTTCTGCCCAGCATGGCAGTGTCGAGTGGGTATTGGAGCGAGCGTGCTGCCAATCACCAGCTAAGAGTGAGCATGCTGCCTTTGGTCTTCAGCATGGCGGTGTTGATGAAATTATGGAGCAAGCGTGCTGCCTCATCAGTGAAGAAAACTCGGAGGAAGCGTGTTGCCGATGAATTTCTGACCTAGATATTGGAGTGAGCGTGCTGCCAATACTGGTCACTCTACAAGTAGATGTTGGAGCGAGCGTGCTGCCAATCACTACTTACGAGACTTCGGAGGTAGCGTGTTGCCGATGAATTTGTGACCTAGATATTGGAGTGAGCGTACTGCCAATACTGGTCACTCTACAAGTAGATGTTGGGGCGAGCGTGCTGCCAATCACTACTTACGAGACTTCGGAGGTAGCGTGTTGCCGATGAATTTCTGACCTAGATATTGGAGTGAGCGTACTGCCAATACTGGTCACTCTACAAGTAGATGTTGGGGCGAGCGTGCTGCCAATCACTACTTACGAGACTTCGGAGGTAGCGTGTTGCCGATGAATTTCTGACCTAGATATTGGAGTGAGCGTACTGCCAATACTGGTCACTCTACAAGTAGATGTTGGGGCGAGCGTGCTGCCAATCACTACTTACGAGACTTCGGAGCGAGCGTGCTGTCGATTGCTTTCATTTTCTTGGATAGAAGAATAATAAACAAGCGTGCTGCACCACTACTAAGCTCGGATTGAGCGTGGTACCGATCATTAAGTACTCATGGTAATGAAACTTCGGGGAGTCAGCAGACTGCCGTTTTGCTACAATCACAAGTTATAGACCCAATCTGACGCGAGCATGATATATTTTGGTTGATAGTGAATAATGCCATAAGAATGAGGACATTCTGACAGACGAAGGATGGCCGAATCACATTTTAATACAGATATACATATTTAAATATAGTACGATCAGTAAGTTTAAAGTACATAGCAGAAATTTATATGATGATTAAGTAAAATATTTTGTTTGAGACACCTCTGAGTTCTATTATATACTTTGAGACCTTTGGGTGTGTATAGTACGAGAATTATCCACCGTAAGGATTGTGATTATGAATGGAATTGTAAAAATTTTTGAAGATTATAAGCCTTATGATGCTTGTGTATTTTCTACAGTACGAAGTAATGGCAGTGATTAATATCCTTAAAACTGCCAGTGATTAATATCCTTAAAACTGCCAGTGTCCTATATAGATCCCTGATTTATATGCACCATATTACGAGGTAATGTCAGTTACTATCTTTAGAACTGCTAGTGTCCGAGGTCAGACACATGTCAGAATGGCCGATTGTTAGCGATCTATATTAGTATTGCGTTGTGAGTCTGTGGTCGTGAGAAATTTTATGAGTTATCTGTGACGAGCGTACGGCGCCTCTAGCGGCAACGAATGGCAATTGTGTGACGTGGAGAAAAACGCGGGAAAGTTCTGGGATTTTTCTATATGATCAGCTTACGAAGTGCATTGTATTGTTAACAATAATTGTAAATAAAGTTATGTACAAATGAGTAATTTATTTTATCACTTGAGGTTTATTTTACTCCTACTACAGGAGAGTTTATAAAGGTACTTAATGCCAGGAAAAAATCAGTTTTTATCCCCACTTCTTCCATCGCCCGCTCTAGTGCGAAATACAACCACAGCCAGGCGGCAGCGTCACGATCGCAAACAGCCCTGCGCCGCGCTCGTTCAAGGCCCTGACGTTGAGCGCAGTAGGTATATGCGTAACAGTCAGATAAATTAAATATACACCACTAGGACTAGGACTGGGTAACGATTATTAATAAATTACTTAAAAAAACGGCTTCTATTACGGAAAAGTACTTTATTTGCATGACATAGGTATTGTTCCAGTTGTTTGGATTTAAAAAAACCATACTAGCGGAACTATTTTGATAAAACTCATATGGAAGAATCATCAAAATCAATTCATAATTGGTGGAATAAACACGTAAAATACATAAAAAGATACTGTTTAATAAAAACTTCTTCCATTTTTGAAATTGGTTAAAAATATTTGTTTTTTACTATTAAAATTGCTTAACAGATATTAATGATTTTTAGAATGGCGATGAATGATGATTAAATAGAAATGAAAATGTGGGGAGGCATTTAATTTCGGCTTTCATATTATTTTCGATCAATCCATCTGGTGTGGCAGCTAGAAATGGCATTTCGCCATCAATGAATAATCTACAAGGATTTATTTCCACTTTTTCTTGTTTTGAAAGTTGTTTTACAGCAATGGTTTCATTGTCCACGCTATGCTTGATTGAAACTACGCTTGAAATATTTCTTTCATATAATAAGGCTTTTACAATACTTGCGCTAGTAGTTGGGCGGCGATTGATGATTTTCCCGAAATTGAAAGCCGTTAGCAAATTTCTTCGAAGCTCTACTATCCCTTTTATAAAACAGTAACTCGCTCAATTTGCGCCCTTTCAATTTCGGTTCTGTTAAAACTTTTCAAGAAATTTCACTTCGACAACTCATTAGTTTCTTCATCCATGTCAGGTTTTTGAAAACAGTCTGTTCCATAGTTTTCATCTAATGTGAATGACGTGAGTCATTTAGTAAACGGCAATTTCCTGATTCTTTTGTTTTTCTGTCTCCATGCATTTTTTTCTTTCATCTTGCTTTCATATGCTTTCGTTTTTGATTTTGGGCTTCTTCCTAGCAAAGATATTTTCCACGTTATATAATGACGTTTTCGTGTTAAATGCCACAACTGCTGCCACACAACTGGACTGGTATGTCTTTCTTTGTACTAAATTGGTTCTTTTACCTCTAAACATTTGCTATTATGCTATTAAATTGTTCAACAGCAATTTGCTATCACAATCATTTATTAAGCTTCGTGAATGCGATGCAACCAAGCCAACAATATATTGTAGTCTAGCCCAAAAAGATGACCAAACGCATGATACTATGCAATCGAAATATCAACAAAAAGGTTATTTATTTGCACTCCTAGATCAGCACTACCAACAGCATTACCATTTTAATGCTGTTTTATAGCAGAACAAATAACTTTCCTGATGGCCAGAATTCTCTGCGTCGTTAGCATCTTTCGCATAGCTAATGGATCGTATCTTCGTATCTTTACTGACGGAGACCAATTTATTGCACATATTGTGCAGTATGTGATTTTTGGACTCAACTTTCTCTACAGTTTTCTTTGTAATGACTCACTTCCAAAATTCTTGCATATGTACTCGAATCGCCATCCGCTATGAAGCGTTCATATATGACATACATATCAATAGAATATCCTTTTAACTCGAAATTGTTAGGATATTTGTAGAAATTCGGTCAATTGAGATTACACAGCTGTTATAAGGTTACGTACCTTTCTTGAGCTACTAATTGAGCATGAGTTGCAACATTGTCCAAAACAGTCAGCACATGTCTGAAAGTAATTGAAGTAAAAAAAAATATGAACAAGAAAATTGCTAGAACTTAACAAGAGTTATAAACCTTCTGTGTGGTTACTGAGCCCCAACATTTGCATGGGATTCAAACCTATTTGTAGGGGTTCATCACACGAAAGTTTTTTATCTATTGTTAACATGTACAATTTGAAATTATCTTTTTAAATACGAAGTTGTATGAAAAGAGCAAACAAAAGGTTCATTAATTTATTTGTAATATTGAAAACGATCTTTTTTGTATCGGAACTTCTTTAAGAACAAAGGAACTCGACCATATTGATCGATATGGCGATATGTGAAGCCATAATTATATAAAAGAAAAAAACATTGGAACAAACTTATATATAAAAGATGGTTACCCTATCATACAAAATTTCATACAAACAATAAAATAAGTATATCTCATAAAGTAAACCAGTTTAATTAGAAGTGAAATGGCAGATATTTAGTAAAAATTTTTACTACAACATGAGCTATAACAAAGTAACAAATCTGACGATATTAATGTTTTTTGGTTTTCATAAATGTGTCGATTGAGTGAGCACATAATATAATTGATTACCTATATGTATCACAATAGAGTTTAATTTAGTATGTTACGAAACTCTATTGAACATGAACTAAACACGAGTAATATAACGAAGTTTAATTATATAGTTTATTAGAGAGCAATTGGCCCTTGCGAAAATGGAGGATTGAGTGAGCACACTTAACTATTTGTAAATTTTTAAATACGGCACTAGGCAATATCTCAGTAAATATTTATTCTCTTCACAAGTTTTACTAAAACCTAGTCAAGCTTACCTTTAGGAAGGAAGGGTTTTTAAAAACTAATTTAAAATAAAAACTATGAAATACGTCCAGCCGATATAGAGGCTCGATTTATTCTGGCTTACAATTACTGTCATGCGACGATGCAAGAGTGCATCGTCGTGGGATACATTTTATGGAACTTTAATATTCGCTTACTAATCTAATATAGATGGTTAGGGCGGATGCATAATGCACCTAGTATACAATTTATTTTTGTAAACTCAATACATTTGAATATATTGACAGTTTTCTGTGAGAATCGAGTGAGCGCATTACAAACGATTTATCTTCTGTTTTACCTTTTTATAAAATGTGATATTGGTTTTAAAATTGTTTTAGAGCTTTTACTAAATTATTCTATTTAATTGATTTTTTCTGAGGGTGCTCACTCAATGCACACTATTAAATGTAGATGTATTCTTCTCGTAGTGCAGATTATAAGCACACATCACTAGTAATTAGTGACTATATTGTGTGCCCTTCAAAAACTTTTAAGTTAAGCTAGGACTGCAGTTCGCACGGCAACCACTTGGTACCCGTATGAATCAAGAACAATCCTTACATTACAACCTACATCAAGCTTGCAAAAACCTCTTGCGTGTTTTAAGGTTTACCAGCTCCATCTAAATTATATCGAAATTCAGAATCAATTAAAAATCAGACATAACGTTTTGGGCATTCGAAAGTGATTGATGGACAAGCAAACATTAAAAATGGCGAGTTCTCCAATAGTGATATTGCTTTGCTGCTTTCGAAATTGCATTTTCAAATACGACTTCGAGGACATCAATAATTAACATTTCCTCTTCTCTCAGTGCAGATTTTAAGCACACGTCACTAGTATTAGTGACTATGTGCACTTCAAAAACTTATTAACCACAGGTTTGCATCGACTGAAAATAATTCAAACTATTCAAGAACAATCCTGACATCCCTACATCAATCTTGATACAAGCTCTTGCGTGTTTTAAGGCTTACCAGCTCTATCTAAAGTAAATCGCATGAACTAAATATGGGGTCGTTCGGAACCTCGGTTAGAGCGCACTCGGAGTGCACTCGGAGTGCAACTTTACACTCTAACGTTGTTCACAACCTTCGAGTAGAGCGCAACTTTTTAACTATCAAAAACGGTCGTTATAAGGTTGAATCTTTAACTGACATGACCTTGACATTTCTTGATGAGAGAATTATAGGCACTCTTTTGTATTTCGCAGGTAACGGTAGTTATTGCTTTTCAAACATCATAAAACTTCTATATATTTTGCTAGTCCCCTGCCAAAAATCGATATTTTAGGTTATAAAACAACCGAGTCGTTCCAAACCTTCCAGTGAGTTAAAGTAACCGACAACTACACTCTGAGGCTTGGAACGCGGCCCTGTATGTGTCATAGTTGTAACACGGCAATGCAAAGAGGGCGCTTTTATCAAGTTTAACTATATAAAGTGCATATAACAACGAATCTGGAAAAAGAGATGTAGCTTTAAAAATATTATGGGACTTGATGCTCTTACCTATATTATTTGGTAGTTACTACAGCTACAAATTACATCGGCACCCGGTGTTCTTGTTCGAGATAATGTAAGCGAGAGGTTCACAGCCAAAATAGCCTAAGAAGCTGAAGGTGGAATTATAAAATACAGAATATAGGAAACCAGCAGAATATAAAAGTATATATACCAGAATCGGTTCACAACTAGAAGCTCCTCGGATCACTGTATATACCTAATTCTTTAAGAATGCTGGTCATCCGGCCTTGTTCTGTGCTAAACAATATAGCTGTTCTAGATAGAATATAGGTGTTCTAGAACCTGCATGTAACTAAGTAGGTATTTAAAATACTTAGGTATCATATTGGATTATACACTCAAATATTTTATATTTATTTACTAATTTAAGATGACAAACAATTGAATTTGTTTAGATATATTTGTTTTATTTTTAGGTAAGTACATGAAGCGCTCGCTTAGTCACAGTGCAGCTTGCTTAGTCTGCCTGGGTGGCTACCACCCTCTGTAGAAAATCTGTCACGAAAAACGTAACAGTGTGTTTCGGCAGTTGTCAATGAGAGCCAGTAATTTTAGGTTAGCCTTAACCACATCTTTGAACGGATCATCACTTACCGAAAGGTGGGTTAGTAGCCCATGGCTAGCCTATATAAATACGTCGATCCCAAATACATAATACAAATTATATACGCCAAAGGTTGAGAATTTCGGTAGAATACAGCCCGTATCTAGCAGGTTATGCTACCCTGCAGACTAACATCCTGATAAAGACCAATTAATATCGATCTATTATATTAGCATGGAAACCTTATATAAATACTTTTAATTGATGCAGAACGTTTTCCTTTGCTGTTGCCTGCAATAACAAGTATACACTGCTTAATTTTCAAGAAAATTATAGTCATGTGCGGCTGCCTACTATGGCCTCGTTGAATTCATCCTGAGATACGGTATTATCTTCTGTGGTAACTCAACTAACAAAGAGGTTATTTTTAAAAGACAGAAACACTGTATCCACGGTATGTTTAGGAAAAAAAAAGGAAAAGTGCGAAGCCATATTTTACAAAACATGAAATTCTTACTTATGCCTTTATTTGCCTTTATTTCTTGAGATGGCTTTATTTGTAAAATCGAACTAAGACCATTTCCCCCAATATCTGACTTTGCACAGACGCAACCAAAATATACGGTGTCTACATAAAGGCAAAACAACTCTGATACATAGCAGTGTAGTGTGCATGGGAACTACAATCTACAATAATATTCCAAAGGCAATAAGAGACCAAAATATTACCTTATTTAGAGCACTTCGGCTGCAGAAATGCTATTACAAAATTAATGACTTTCTAAATCCATATCGATCTGTAGAGAGTTTTATTATTATAATTTGCAACTTTCGACATTAATTTAAATTATAATTATTACCGTGATATTATATTTTTATTTTATTTGTATTTCATAACATTGTAACAAGCATAGTATCACTCTCCAACATTTGCACGTCTCATAGGCAGACCATGACTTTAGTACTTTTCCATCTTTTGTGCATGTGTTGTTCTCTCCTGTGTATGAGATTTCTCATGTTGTATGTAAATAAATTATCTTTAACTTTAACGTTATAATTTTAATATTTTATTATAGCAATAACGTATGTTCCGCGTATTACACTACAAAATGACAACGAGAGGAAATATTACAATCATGTGCGGGATTCGAACCCGCGCCATCCACCTCTATAGCCGGGGCATGCTCTGACCGCTAAGCCAACATGACTAATGACTCATAACTCTAATTTGTTCTCTCGTTATTAACCATCGTATGGGAACGGAGCTGGGATGGGTATATCATTTCATAATGGGAACAGAGTTCCACACGTGAAAAGAAGCCAAGTATTAGCAAGCAAAAATTAATAGCTATGGACTGCCATGCCGCAGGTCCCTAGTTCGATCCCCACCGCCGGCTTGAGCATCAGCACATGGTATAAGAGCATTTTGCCAATGCTCGCCTGGCTAGCTACCACCCCAAGTTAATCTATCGCCAAGCACATAACAGTGTGTTCCGGCAGCAATCCTTGAGAGCCATGTAAGTAATTATGAAATTACATGCACGTAAGACTTAACAACTGTGTGTCTCAGGGTGATTGGGTGCAGCCCAGTTCGTCACTTGAGTTCTTTTAGCCTTTACATAAACACAAATTTTTTCATAATTAGTTTCTATAATACAACAAACTATTTTAGAAAATTAAAAATTACGAAAAAATATAGAAGTCTATCTTGTTTACAACAATGTTGCCATGGTTACAAGTCATTCCGGCCCGAGAGAGGGAAGCATTTACTATGAGTTTTTCCCACCCTTAGGTGGGAGGCAGCGTCTTCCACCCGCTACTCAGATCAAATAAACACTACTTTCCGAGTATGAGAAATGAAAAATATTTTTTTACATGGTTGACATGAACGCAGTCAATGCTTGGTTATTGTGGCGACCGCGACGTAAGAATGATGTTTACATGTCATGCCATTATATGATTTGAAATTAGCCATTTCAGAAAATTATTGCAAGGCTGGAAAGAGTGTAATGAGGAAACGTGGCAGACCTAGTAATCCTGGTACTCCAAATCAAGGTACAACTACAACGAGCAGAATGGGCACACCTACAATGAGCAATATAGGCACGCCCACAATGAGCAATATAGGCACGTCCACAACCAGCAAAATGGCAAAAAAAGCAGGAAACCACTATCGAAAGTTCAAGATCTTCCTTTGAATTCCGTGCGCTTAGACAAAATTGATCATTTTCCGATCCATGAGAAACGTCGTCAACTGTGTCAAAACAAAATTGTATGTATCGCTCGTCTATAAAATGTGAAAAGTGTAAGGTTTTTTTATGTTTCAATGAAAAGAGATTTTGTTTCAAGTATTTTCACATGTCTTAATTAAGTACTTCCTGTGCATCGGAAGCCAAAAATGGCATTTGTATCCATAGTCGTTAATGCATACAAAGCCATTTTTGGCTTCGAAAATTATTTTTCATTTCTCATATTCGGAAAGTAGTATTTATTTGATCTGAGTAGCGGGTGGAAGACGCTGCTTCCCACCTAAGGGTCGGAAAAACTAATATTAAATGCTTCCCTCTCTTGGGCCGGAATGACTTGTAACCATGGCAACTATTGTTGTAAGTAATGGTTGCCATGGTAACAACATGTTTATGTTTTTCTCGTTCTAAGGTACTCTGATGTAACTGTAACCATGACAACCATGGTTGTAAACAAAATTGGACGTCTATATTTTTTCGTTCTAAAATACTTTGCTGTATTGTAAAAACGAATTACGACTACATTTCTGTTTATGTAAAAGCTAAAAGAACTAGTTTATAACAGAATTAATGTGACTCTCTCAGGTTAGTGTATTTTATATGAACATTTTAGTTTATAAGGGTAAATTTAAAAACAACTTTAATAAAATATCTTTTAAGGCTTCCGCGGCAGACGCTTTGTGTACCATATAAAATTTAAAAAAGACTAGATATATATAATGGTAAGTAAAATTATAAAAAATCTAACTAAATATTTACTTAATTTTACAAATTATTCTTATCCCTCAATTAATTCTATATTATGTTTCTTCTACTCATGTTATGGTTATCAGTAAATATTTTAGATTTTTTTATAGAGGTTTTGAAAAACTTTTTCTTTTTACTTTTCTTACATTTTTATTGAAAATTAGAGTGTTTAACACGGATGTAAGTTATACTATTTTGACTATAAGTGAATTCATTTTAAATAGTTTCTACTCATCTTCTTGTTATCAATAAATATTATTTATAGAAAATCATTTTTTACTTTCCTTATATTCGAAATGAAAAGTAGAGTGCTTAACACGGGTGTAAGTAATCAATTCGGAATTGATTCCTTTCGACCCTTGTATAACAATCTACTATTCCGAACTAATTATCGTATACTTTTTTTTTTCACTTTGTACATTCTAATAATTAGTCCAAATAAAACAAGAAATATCATCAAAAAAAAATTTTCTGCCTTCCTTGATAATTCATGCAATAGAGGGTTAAGTAAATAAGTTAAGAGATGTTACTCATTATGTGATTCTAGAATATTCTAAAACTTGTTGATATTTTACATTTTTAATAACCGCAACACTGAAATCCTATTTAATCTGTATTCATTCTGGATTAGCCAATGACGAACCATCCTGGTTTATTTCGGATTGTCTGATACGTTGTGGCGGGAACGCTTATTTCTCTGATTGTTTGTGGTAAATATGGCGGGAAGTTTAAGGGAATGTCTTAACTTACTGAGCTTCTCTTTATTCTTCATAAGTGACTGCCGCATCGAGACTTATTAAGTGATGTACTAATGTATTTAATGTAACATAACGGATATTCACGTGTTTTGTGTGGGTCTATGTTTGTCGGCTTCCAAAATGGTTTCCCCTGTATATTATATTGTCGTTGTGGAATGTGACTGTACAATATTACCTTTGAAGTAATCTATGTGACCCTAATGATATATTATTCTTATTAAGTGTTCTATGTGTTCCTATAAATATTGTGTCTTTTGAGATTTCCTTATGATTCCCTTTTGCGTAGAAAACCTAGTAAGTTAGATAGTTAAGTACTGACTGAACTATAGGAGTACCATCGAGATATTATTACTAACGTATATATACGTCAATGAGGAGTACTTATTTACTTTACATTGAGCTAAGACTAGATTATGGTATCACCGCCTAACAAACATCTTATAAGTTAATGAGCCTAATAAATGCTCTATCTTGACAAATCTCACATGCGCATGATATTGTTGATCGACAAGTTGCCACGGGTAGCAAAAAATACAGATAAACAAGGACGAGTTCTTTGCCCTGCCATGTTAGCACTCATGCCATGGTATGGGTGCGACTTAAACATTAGACATAATTTTCGTCTTGTCCATGTTTATTTTAAGACCCACCGGCTTGGAAACTACTGAGGACGCTGAGCATTGTACTGAAGTCTTCAAGCGACTCTGCCATTGTGACTGTCATAGGCAAAACGAAGGTGTGTGTAGGTATGTATTCACCATAGATGTTGATGCCGAATTCTTTCCAGTTCAATAACTTATAAACATCCTCCAATTAAGGCATTCGCTAACAGTTTAGGGGAAATAATGTCTCCCTGTCTTACGCCTCGTTGCTGTTGGATTGGTTTCGTGCTCTTGTCCTGTTGTCGAATCTACATGGTGGCGTTCCTATCCCAACACTTCAGCGCCTCCAAGTACCTATAGGCGATTTGTCATCGCTGAAGAACTGTAGCTCGGTTTTCGATTGAATCGAAGGCTTTTTCATAGTCCACAAACTCTAAACACAGCTATTCTCGAGAGTCATTACAAATCGTCATGCTCGTTTGAAGACTTCCGGCCTTTTGAACAAGCGGGATTCCTTAAAGGATTTAGCACCATAGACCATATTCATATGATCTGCCAGATTATACACATTGTATGCCTCAGAAGTGAAATGGGCCTGTAGTTCTTCAACAAAGTCTTGTCACCTTTTTTTAAAGAGTACCACAACACTTCTGCTCCACGCTTCTGGAATTTTACCTTCAAGGATGACGGAATAAAACAACTTCTGTAGGACTGAGAATACCGGTTTTCCGCTTCTTTCTACATAGATTATGAAAAACTGATGATCTCTGGGATGGTCACGTAATCGGAAGCGAAATGTTTCCCTAATATGGCGTAACTACGCCAACATCGTTTATTATTGTACTCATTTGACAGAGAGAAGATTGAACATTGCGAATAAGTATTATTTCTACCACTAGTTATTTAACATACTACTCTAGTCATCCTAAGGATATGGTACAAACCACATTTTACAAAAAAATACAACTGTTGACTGTCACATTACAACGAAAAGATAATGTATCTTAGGATTAAGATTTCAATCAATCTAATTGTTAGTTGTGAATTATTGATGTTGATTTCAGGATATTAGGATTTAGGAATCAGAATAAAACATTACTTTGTTTAGGAAATAATTAAATTTAGCAGTTTAGTAACTTTGCAATATATTTATTAGCATCTCAAGAAACAGTGTTTTACAGAAGCAGCACTTTACACACTAAGCTAAATAATGAGATTATTACTATCTTATTCTATCGCAGAACATAATATAATCAGTTCAAGTTCAAGCCGTAGAAGGGAGATTCAAATTAGTTTAGCACTTCTTTAATATGAATACAAAGACTAGGATTCGTATTTTATTAACTTTAGGGGGATTAACAAGATCCTAATCCTAACAAAATCATCTTTTGATGTTACTTTGCGTGGTACTTACTATTTAATGGCTCATTTCCATGTATTTTTTAGATTTAATTAAGTACCTATAGAACATGTTTTTTAAATAGATCTGTTTCAATGTAAATGTTTTCGTTTGCGATGTATTACACTGAGTCAAACTCCCTGGATTGACTGCTGATATAAAAAAATAAGTAACACAAATGTATTTTTTTACTAAATTACTTTCATTCTGTGCTCATAATAAAAAAGTGAACTTAACACACATAATTACGCCTTTAATAAGCAATAACTTCTAAAAATGGCATGTTTATTAATATATAATGATAGGTATCTTATAAAAGTTAGATGATACTTATTTATTACGGTAGGGTGAGAACCACAAATAATTTCAATAACAATAACTGATCTTGCAGGTGGAACATGATTTTATGAACAGACCAATCTGTCTGAAAAATAAATAGTAAACGAACTTTTTTGTAAGTTATTCCAATAAACTGTCGGCGTGGCCTGTCAAGCGCCATTTAAGTATACTATGTAAGTATATAATTTTACTAATGCCCTGAATCAATCATCGCGAGGTTAATGTTCACAAGAATACATGTTATCTATACACATCCGATATAAAAAGAATGAATGTTGGTTGTAAAATAAATGTGTATTTGTTTAAAATTTGGTCGGTTAACATTTAACTAGTATGATATATTTTATGTGATGATTGAAAAAAGCTTAATATGCGTGTATAACCATTTGTTATATGCTTCTCCACCTATATATAAAGTTATTTTACTATTTCCACAATACCATACCGGACATTCTTCATAGAAATCGTACTCTGGCCACACTTTGACAATGACTGGCAGAAGCTGCGTTTAAAAGGCACATAAAGGAAAGAAGAATAATAATTCTTATAGTTAAAAAAAAAAATAACTTTCACTTAAAAATGCAGTAGAAAAAGAGGAGCCATAATATGTCTACTCATATTATATCTAACCTACACGCCTCACCCGCAAGTTAGCCCGGTAGCACGGCACCTGCAACGGAGCCGAAATATTGGAATTTCATGTAATTTAAGTTAAGTTTATAAAGCTATATTTTACTAACTTTGGAAGAAAATTCTGGTATTCATAAATTATTTTCATCCTTAGTAGTAATTCTGTAGTAGTGATGGCTCAGTGGCATTGGCTATGGACTGCCGCGCAGCAGGTCCATGGTTCGAATCCCGCCCAGAGCTTGAGCTTCACCGCATGGTGGAAGGGCATTTTGCGAATGCCCGCCTGGCTAGAGACCACCCTCAAGTAGAAAGTCTGTCGCCAAGCACTGAAAGGTGTGTTCCGGCAGTAGTCCTTGAGAGCCAGTGAAATTACAGGCACAATGAGACTTATCAACTATGTCTCAATGTGACGGGCGCAGTGCAATTCGTGAGTTGTCATGAATTGCAACTGTTATAGGCAGAGGTTAGTCCACTTAAGTACCATGTTCTAGTTACCAGTAGTAACTAGAACATCAGGTGGGCCTCGAGCTTGTACCGACACAATAACATTAAAAAAAAAAACATGTTTTATCGGTAACTACAATGCCCGAGTGTTGTTTCATAAAGTTTTTTGACGTTAACCGTAGATGATGCAACTATCTTATCTAATGATTAATAAGAACAAAAACATTACATTGGATATATATTGACTTGTTCCAGGGTACGTAGTTTTAACACCATCTAGGTAGATGGCGTTAAAACTATTTTTGGCCCATTACCAACTTGGTAATGGGCTTTTTTAATGGCGCAAATACTAGTCGTCGTAGACCTCAAAGTAAAAAAAGTATAAACGTATGACGAAGGCGGCGCTCATATAAAACAAATAAATATATTGTCGTTTATTGACCTTTCGTATTAGGATATGTGACAGACTTTTTGGCAATCTCAGAGTTGGCAATATAACAATTTAATTTTGTTTTGTTTGTAACTGTCACTGTCAGTAATTTTCCAGATTCCCGAAACAAGATCCATTTTGGATCTTATTACGCACAGATTCAAAAAACACATAAAAATCATATAGATAAGAAATAGATAGTAATGCAATGCGATATTCAAAAATAATTTGTATTATTTGTGGTATGTACGCACTGTACCGCAATAAAAGCATTCTTGTACCTATTTAGCAATATATTTCAGATAGTGTTCTATTTTCATTCAATTCATAGGATCGCTTCTTTATTCATATTCATAATACTGGAGTAGTAGTACACGGTTACACATAAAACCAAAAACAGAAATGGGAGAAATCATAGACGTAGGATTTTTTCACTACGATCAATAAGCCTATGGGAGAAATCACATCTGAAAAAATCAAGTTACAGTCCCACCAACTTATCTGTTCAGGTGGCAGAAAAATGAACTAAAACTTTCCCTCAAATTGTGACAGTTTGTAGTTGATTTCCTTGACCAGTAGCGCCCTCGAAAACTGCACAGTTAAGTTGGTGGTACTATAATTTTGTAACATGAGACTAACAGCGCCATTTGCCATAAACTTTTCATTCATGTTCATGAGTCATTTGAAAAGTTTATTAAAACTATCGATAGAAAAAAATCTTAATTAAGTATTTAGAACCAGACATAGAAGTTGTAACCTAATGATTAATTCAAAAGATAAATATATATTTAAACAAGCAATTAAGTACGTAGCCGTTATACCCAATTAGTCTCTCTATCCATTTTAGTTCCTTACCTTATTGTGTGAAACGAAATATTTGTACCTATACATACTTAATATGTATACAAATATTTAGTGTCAGAGGATGATTGTATCCTCTTGTAATAATACATATTACTTAGTTTTAAAGGAGTTTATTTAAAATAATAAGTAGGATATGTAGGACTACATGTTCAACAATTACCCACTCGTACACAATTAGCTATGTTATCTATCAATGCAAACTAGTGATTTAGATCGCGAAGGGGCTACCGGCCTCTTAATATTATTATATTTTATAATTAGCGTTCCTCTTCAATGTTGGAACCTCCCCTTCTTCTCAGACATATATGATAAGGTCCTTCTAGTGCCGCTTTGGATAAAAGTATTCTTTTTTTTTCACCTTGATAGGTTAGCCTTTGACCATTATCTCACATGGTGGTAAGTGATGATGTGGTCGAAGATGTTGTTCAGGCTAACCTAGAATTATACTGGCTCTCAAGGACAGCTGCCAGAACACACCGTTAGGTGCTTGGCGGCAGATTTTTTTACTTGAGGGTGGTACCTAGGCATTCGCAAAATGCCCTACCAACATGCTATAACAACTGACATCCAAAGACGACAACCGGGACCGACGACTTTACGTGCCCTCCGAAGCACGGATGCGCTCAGTACTAATGTCACTAGCGGTCACCCATCCAACTCATGATCGCGGCGGACGTTGCTTAACTTTGCTGATCTGTTAAGAACAGATAAGCAAACTTCGCTGCAAGCCCTTCAAAAAAACTTATTTATTCTTAAAATACAAACTTTCTCAAAATATATACATAAATTAAAGGTAATTTAAATTCAAATGAACGAAAAGTACATAATTTCAGTAAAGGTAAACTTTGAACAAATAATTACTGCGCTATTGCGGTTTGAAATTTTGGTGGTAAATTGTTGAACATGTCACCTTAAACTTCTGTAAAGCTACATACTTACGATAGATTTATTACATTCTGTAACAGCTGACTCGTCCACTGCTGAACACAGCCTCCCCTGTTATTTGCCATAATCCCCACGCTTGGCAGGCGGCTTGGGGATCGCAGTGTAAGACTGCCATCATTAGAAGGCGCTGCTGCCCACCTTCTAGTATTTTTACATTAGTCGCCTCTTACGACACCCACTGAACAGAACTGTGGACATTTTATGTCCCCATAGAATATTTTCATATTGAAAAAAAAAAAAACATTTATAACGCAAACTCTTAAGTTATAAAGTATTTTGGGAAGTTGTATCAATGCTGCTCAACGAATCGTGTCAGGATTTAGAGAGAAATATGCAGGCAGGGATATAAATACAAATGAACACCAAGTTTAGTTAATTGTAAGAATATGTAAGTAGTAGAGAGTACCGAAGTACTAAGTAGACAGTATTTTTAAAGAATGGTAATAAAAAAAATCACATCAATATATATCACGACACGACAACGAAATAAAAGAATAACGCTTTTGGTTACAAGAATTTAATGAAAAGTAAACTAACTTAATATTAAGCTAATTATATAGAAAAAAATATAGAACAATAAGAGCTAGAGAATCTTGAGTCTTGTTTAGAACAACAATCTGTTTTTACAAGTGACAGTCCTCTCCTTAAATCTTACATACAACTAGTAACATAATATGTTTAATTTAGTATGATCTTAGATAATTAATAACAAAGAAAGTATTTTTTAATTACCCTTTTTGAGATCACCTTTCTTAAACTAAAGATTTTAAGCATAAGGGAAAATACATTTTGAAACTAACAACAGTATTTATAACGAGTGATAAAATCAACATAAACATAACATTTTTAGTTATATAATCACTATAGCATTAAAAACTATATACAGACTTTTGCCGCAATGGCATGTGCTGTTTGTAGTTATAGCCCGTGTCGGGTATAATTTGGGATCGCGCGCTTCCGAAAACATGACATAACTTTTTTTTTCTTTCTTCTTGGCAATGATGCGGTTTGCGCATTGTGCCAGTTTCATATTCACATAACGTTATTGCTCGTGATGTCTGTAGGACTGTACGTACGGATGAGTTAGAAAGAGACACAACCTACACAGACAGTCTAATATAGTCTTCTGAATCTGGAACGGTTTCGCAGTAAGAAGCGTGCGATCTAGCTTATTTATTGTGAATTCAACCTCCTTGGTGCCGCGGGAGTCAAAATTGATTTGATATAAAACCAAGAGGCACGTGCCACGCGGGAGTTGCTACAATATATCTTTACTTATCTGGTAAATATGGTACTTAGTTACGTATATAAACGTATTGACTCAATAACAAGACTAGGTGTTTGTACATAGATATGTATAAAAACAATTGACAATATTAACTTTCACTTTGGAAACTCACGAGTTTTATCCATATTATTAGGAACCGGCTAGGACCCGCGTTATGTTTACCGGAAAGATTCCGACTGGTTGCGGACTGTTTTGTAATTTTTTTTCTTTTTTTTTTTATGCCTGATAGGTTAGCCTTTGACCACTATCTCACCTGATGGTAAGTGATGATGTGGTCGAAGATGTTGTTCAGGCTAACCTAGAAGTACTGGCTCTCAAAATCTAATCCTTCGTCTGGGAGTCACGAGTTACGCGCTGAGGCCCGTGCTCGTCGCTTCGCGCAATCGTGACTCCCAGACATGAGTCCTAGCCGGTTCCTAATAATATGGATAAAACTCGTGAGTTTCCAAAGTGAAAGTTAATATTGTCAATTGTTTTTATACATATCTATGTACAAACACCTAGTCTTGTTATTGAGTCAATACGTTTATATACGTAACTAAGTACCATATTTACCAGATAAGTAAAGATATATTGTACCAACTCCCGCGTCCGAAGATTTTATATATTCTAAATTTTCAATTCTATTCGAGTTACAGATTTTAAAAAATGTCTTAAGTAGGTACAACCTCGCCTTAATATTAACTTTTTTCTAAATACTTCAGTCTTAATCAGTTAACAATTGAGGCACTTGTTGGTTTATAGTTACGGTAACTACATTTTAAAAACGTAAAACAATGTTACATTAACTATGCATAGGACGTCGATTACTCAAATCAGCGCTCGAGAGAAAGCCGAGCGAGAGGAGCAAACTCAATCCAGCGAGGAATAAATCCACGAATAGACCATTTCCGAGCGCAGCGATCCTATTGATGGATTTGTTCTTCGCACATCTCCGGTGGATACACAGCCTGAACATCATATTTATGACATTGTTGTACATCATATTTATTTTATATAATATCTTATAACTAAACATAATATTAACAATACAGTTTAAAGTTTGAGCGGCACTTATGATATAGAGATAATTTAGACATGATTGTTGCATAACGTATTTGAACTTGCTTGTACAACGATCATTTTTTGTTTCTGCGTTTGCGGTTACGCTTAGATGGAGGTGATCCGAAATTATATGTGAACTTATCCATCATAAAATCCTGTCCCGGATCGGTCATCGCTTGAGCATACTGAAAACAAAAAGTATTAAATAACATTGTGAAACACACAAAATTATATATGTTATAACACACAAAATTATATATACCTCGCTGTTTAACACAACTCTCGATTAGATGGACACAGATGGCGCTACGTGTTTATTACAAACAGGCCAATTTTTATAA
Organism: Plagodis pulveraria; assembly: GCA_963890685.1. Taxonomy (NCBI): domain Eukaryota; kingdom Metazoa; phylum Arthropoda; class Insecta; order Lepidoptera; family Geometridae; genus Plagodis; species Plagodis pulveraria. Next base: position 6,579,623 of record OY982949.1, on the reverse strand, counting down.
AAATCTCATTATTCTATACATTAAATTCATTATGCCAAATTTAATAAGGTATGTGTACGATTGAATCGTTTCGATGTCAAAATACTCGCATAGGAGAATTAATTCGCGAATAATTCAGCTTTCAGGCTCGATTCCCCCCGAAGTCGTAGCGGCTAAAAGTTTTACTACCTATCAGACCATTTCGACTGTCGCTCCGGTGTGAAGTGACACTACGAAGTGGAGAAGAAAGCTCGCGGTGAACTTACCGTTCATACACGATTAAGTGGTTTTGGATTTGATAAAAAAAGAGCGCCCTGGCACCATTCATCCTCACTACGCGCATATCAATAATGAATCGAATGGTGGCAGCGCGCTCTTTTGTATAAATCCATATTTTGCCTTGAAAGTTCTGGAAGATTTGCGACAGTGCCGCAACCACGCCGTGCTGCGCGCGTACGGCGTTGTCTGAACATCTATACTGGGTTATTGGTAATATGCTAACAACCTCTTACGGTTGACTTCTGATAGTCATAAGAAATATTATAAGTTTTTTTTTGTTTTGAAAAAAATATATAGGTATATTGTGGTTTTTTATATGTTTTTGACTGAATATGATTTGTCCTGTAACGTTTTTTTTTCAAAAATAATAATTATTACTCAAAATGTTTCTGAGGACTAGCAGAAGTCAACCCTCAGAGGTTGTTAGAATTTTACTAATAACCCTGCATATTACTAATTTGTACAAATATTTACGTAAAACTACAGGAGATCCCGCTGGGGTAAGTTTTTAACGACAATGTAATGTACATCTACCATGTGTACCCATGTGTTATTTAACTGTATTACTCCCTAAATATTACTTATATGTAAAATCTGTCTGCCTGCTAACTGTGGGTGACCATCCTGTTACCGTGTTGTGCTGGTCTAAGCCTGCGTACCATCACTTGATCACCACGTGCTCTCTTGGAGCCTAGCAGAACAGCAATTTACTGGACGTTCCTAAAGCTAAGTTTCTTTCCAGGGTCTTCTGACTCATTTTCTAACTTATCTCCTACCTCCTATATCAACTCTGCTCTTCTCTTTGCATCTCAGTTATTCTACTATTACAGGGAGACCCAGGCAAGTGGTGTCCACCACTTGCCTCTGGGTGATTCAAATACTGCTGCTATGCAACTCTCTCAACAACCAAGCCAGAAGCTCTCAACCACCTCCTTCGTAGACGGAGCGTGGAATTGGAACTGTGTGCACTATTAGGTACCAGGAAGCAAGAAGGCCAGTTCATACGTTTGTTAGAAAAGTGTCTAGAGAGATCTTGCAATGACCAGCTAGCCTAGGGCGCATTTTTGATTACAGTCAATAAACTACATAATTGTACACCCATTACAAAGCACAGTCCCAGTGGCGCCCAATCTATTCTACCGAACGCCCTATTCAGAACTCACCATCACCCTCTGATAAGTTAAGTTTTTAGGTATGATAAAGAACTGATTCAAGTTAATTGATTCGATTTTAATTAAACTATAAAAAAACGAAAAAGATGAATTGTTTAAAGATTTATTTACCAGTAATTTTTGGTGCCGCCCATTTAATACGTTATATGGAAATATAACTTTATATAAACTATCGATTAACAAAGCGACGTTTTCCTGGGAATTACTCGTGAAATGGATTCAACTTTACAGTGGGAACTTTACATGAACTATCAGGGAAACTCAGTTCTGTTCATAATATACAGGTCCTAAGATAAGACAATTACCGGATGTTAGTACATCCGCTAGCTAGTATTGTATATTTTGTGTATTTACAAAGTATTACATCTTAGGACTATTGTTGTGAAGAGCTGCTGTTTAGATAGAGACCATCTATATTTTACAGAAGTGTAAAATTCGTGCTTTAAATGATATGGATCCCTGCGAATCTGTTTTTTTTTTATTATTAATATTTGACATTTCCGTGTCTGTATATATTTGATATATTATACTCATGTAAACTTAGTTTCTAAATAAAACAGCGACAGCCACAACTATAATACTAGGAATACATATAAATAGGATGCAAGGCTGTAAATAAGCAAGGACAACTAAAAAGTCCCACTTAGGGAATGGTGGAAAAGTCAAGTTGATTATGTTTTTTTTTAATCGTGAGTCATTTATACATTTTATGACTATATTTGGCTAAAAAGACCCAGCCAGTACACGTGACGTGACGTGAGTAAAATATAAAATATTGTTGTCACATTTAGCAACTGACCTCCATAAGGGTGTCGTACACGCCTAAATTGATAGCATTATTTTAAGTTATATGGTCAAAGTCTAGCGTATAAAAGGCGTGATTCATAGCTTGCTTATGTTTACTATTAGGCTCGGTAACTCACCGGTACTTTTCTGGCGCGCTTGGCTTTGTGTGCTTGCCGCGGCTGTGTGACGGCCTGCTGCGACGATTTCGGACGAAGCACGGGTCGCGTCTCGTCCAAGACCGGGATCCGTAGAGACGCCTCGTCTATAGTAAATAACAATAATTAATCAAACTTTATATCGTGCTCAGAGACCACAATAAACTTTTACCTAGCATTAAATCATTGTTTTTTAAGAGCAATTCCACATGCAAAGCTTCTTTTGGTCCTGCAATGACAAACAAGATACATCTCGCGGAAGATTGCGATATGGTAGAAACTAATTAATTCCTATACCCTCATGCTAAATTGACGAGTGTGTCGTGAATCGTCCCATTCACGCCCGTCCGACCCTAGACATATTTAGGCGTATTATACCTTCTCGTGTTGGATCGCCCCAAGCAGTCGGATATGTCAAGCCCGATGAAATCGTATACAATCCACTCCGAGGTCCAGGGAAAACTTCTGGGGCACGCCTTTCAGCTGCTTCAGGGTTGCTCACAGATCCAGGATTTTCAATAGTACTTGCATGAACCGTAGCGCATGGGTTTCCTGTTTCTACTGATACATCCATTGGTCTTTGATTGATTGTGCTTGGCTGATTGCTTACAGGGCAAGGATTGCTCATGCTCCCCAACTGCCCACCGGAACCAAAGTTGCCCATAAGTTTTTCAAGGTCACCCATTACATTTTGATTCATTGCCTGATCTATTGGGTTTATAGGGTTAGGCATGGCCTGGTCCTTCATTCGGTCTGAGTCATTGCCAAGAAACAGATTAACTGGAATAAAAAAAAAGATTTTTCAATGGATTTGTGATTACAATACCTAATTATTAGGTTTAGCCTATTCGTTCCTAAATTTACATACAATTTGAGATTATGTCAGCTGTAGAAACACGGTGAGCTTCTTTTCAGCTTAGACAATATAGTAAATATACGTTGAGATGGATAGGGCTTGGATACAAGCTTCCCGCCCTGTGAGGTTTGGGCATAGGATACGCAACATTTCGAATGTTATATATGTTATCAGCTTTTCTAACTTCTGAACGCAGTACATACAAATTAGTAGATAAAATATTGATTGCACCATCTCTAGGCTTTTTTGATGTAGCATGTCTAGCTGAGGCCAAAAACACAAGTAGACTAGATTTCCCCAATACTGAATTCCTAAAATTTGTCATCGCAGAGACAATGGGATCGACCCTAAGCGTGCTAGTACGGAAACACCTTTTAAATACGTGTCCTAGCATCGCAGATCATACTCGTATTCTCGCTGTTTTCTATATGGGGATCTGGTTTGGTTACAAGCCATTCCTTCTTACAAAACTGGTAGCCTTATAGATCCATGCGCTTTTCGTCTCACTATTAGCTTACGCTTGGGAGCAAGGTGTTGTGTTGCAAATCACAGCCAGTGTGGTACTGCAGTTGATCAACTCGGTCACCATGACCTCTCCTGCTGTCTTACTGCTGGTTGATTCTCCAACCACGCCTTAACGATATCATTCATCAGCATGCTAGGCACGCTGCCATCTGGTAGTGGGTTGGAGCATTTGGACTGCCTGTGAGTCTGCAATGACTTGTCCTAGTTTGTTTAGATGCTTTCAGTGTAGGAACTGTAGTGTTGTATATAGTTCTAGCATTTTGTTAAATTGTATAAATTACATTACATTACACGCTTGCATAACAGATACTAAAAATGTAGTTCTTTGTTTTTTTTTTATGGTGGTAAGTAATTACCATCGCACACGAACATCCACAACACCAGATGACTCGAAGATGCTTTGCCGGGCTTTGAAAAGGGAATAGATTTCTTCATCAAGGCTTTTAAGTACCTAGTATCGGTTCGGAAATACTTCACATTGCAACTGGTTCTACATGATGGGCCTGAAGTACGATTTTAAAAGCACTATCGCATTGAAACGGTATGAGGGAGCGGTGTGCGGGAGGTGGCATAAGCAGCTCAATTCTCGAAAAATAGTCACCATTCTCGAGTCATGCTAGCGTTCTGTGTAAAAGACAATATTACAAAAAATGGCGATTCGTGCTCAGTTGTTCGTCGTTTATTTCGTTTTGAGTTCAGATAGCATGTTCTAAATCAGTGTCCCAGTGCAAGTGTGATTAGGTCGTGGGTTAGAAAATTTGAGTCTTCTGGTTCAACCAGACACCTGAGGGACGCCCACGTTCAAGAACAGAGAAAACAACTATCGAAATAAGAACTTCCGTACTTGCAACTTGCAAGCGGTCAGCTGAGCTCGCTGTATCATTAACATCTTTGTGTCGCATTTTGTAAAAGATCTCAAAATTTTCCCGTATAAAATTAAACTATTGTACCTGTAGCTAAACGATGTCAATTTACGTCGGTTTTTATCGAAACTATGTTAGAGCGCTTTCGGAGTTTCAACAATATTTTGTTTTCCGACGAAGTTAAATGGGCACGACAATAAACAAATTTTCCGTTACTGGGTTGTAGAAAATCCACGCTCAACACATCAAAAACCTCTGTACTCGCCGAAAATAATAGTTTGGGCGGCCAGCACATGGGATCATCATCGGTCCCTATTTCTCTGAGGATAAGCGAGGGCAATTTGTGACTGAATTCCGATCCATACACAGTCAAGTAACGAGTCTTTTTTCCGCAACTGCAAGAATTTGATGTTTATAATGGTTTCAACAAGACGGCACAGCATACCTCTATCGACTCATTGGCACTCATAAACGAGATGTTTCCAGAATAGGAAACTCATATCGCATCGAGGTGATACTCCGTGGCCACCCAGAAGTTCAGATCTGTCACCACCAGACTTGTTTCTGTGGGGATATCTACATGAAGAGTCAAGATTACAGAAATAATCCAACCAGCACGATTGCCCAGTTGAAGACTAATATAAGAAGAATATTCGAGAAGAAATGGCCTCTATTTCATGCGTCATCAGGTAGCGAGTTTTTTCCAACTTGAAGTCCAAATTTGTGGAGTATAGGCAACGCGATGGAGCTAATTAAGATGATGATGATGATGTTACCTATTTAAAAAAATGTTTCCAAATTATTTGTTTATAAAAATTTGTTTGTGTACTAATTTTGCTTTTTTTAAAATGATTTTTTCAAATCCACTTTTGTTTCGCTCCTACACATTATACTCGTACATTGTGGTAGTGCAAAGAGTCCTGAGATTACAAAGTTATGGCCTTCCAAATGTCTACATGAAATTAATGAAATATCATGCTTTGTCGGGACGTCGCGATGGGCGACAGGATGGCGAGGTGCAGGTATTAAATCGAACAGTTCCTCAAAACACTTCCCGTGATGAATACGGTAAATAAAATAGGGATCATACATCTCGACAGCCAAAGGGTCGAGCCGATCGGAAAGAACTTTATCGTCAACGATTTGAGTCGCTCTTCGTTTAATTTGGCCAAATGAATGAAGCTGGTAGTTCGGAGGCCCTGCGTAGATGTGAGAACAATAGTCCATGTGAGGCTGAACCTGAGCTTTATAAAGTTGCAGGCGATGAGCCGAAGTGAAGATAAAAAGGGACAGACGAGGCGGTACCTGTGACGGTAGTCTGATTAGCACGGCGTTATATGAGGCATCTCCGGTACTGTCATCCGAATAGCAATGAATTAATATAGCTGAGTTGCAACATATTATTCATGTGCAAGCGAAACTTAGTCGGATATAGTACACAGCAGTGCAGAACACCAGCATTGACCAGTTTTAAGTCGTAGCATGCATCGTCGACTAAGACCTTGATGCTCCGATCTGCCAAAAACTGGAGATCCACTCGTACAATTTATTGTAAAGCCCGAAAGGAAGAAAGCCTCGAAAGAAGCGCAATATGCACACCGGATCAAAGAAAGATCTTCGCCATGTCCAAACTGACCGCCGATGCCTCACCCTTGCGTTCCATCAACTCCACCCAACGATACATATGGTATACTAAAAGATCAGCATCTGAGCGACCGCGACGTAAACAGTACTGGCTAATCAGCTGATGCTCCTCTAGATACTGCAAGAGCTATGGCTGTTGATAATGGATTCGATTATCTTGGAGAACGGGAACGTTATGGTTATAGGGCGGTAGCAATTCCGTCCAGGATTTGAGTGATCATCGTTTTTTGGGATAGGGTGCATCAGAACGGGTCTGAAGCACCGCCCGCAGCACTTAAAGAGGGATGCCATCAAGTCCACTCGACTTATGAATATCCAAGGAGAACAGTGCTTTAGGTACGTACTGCACATTGTCGGCAAATAATGTCTACATAGAGGTATCACACCATGATAAGTACGGTAGTGAGTTCTCTTGGGCATTCAAAGTCGAGATTGTCGCAAAGAGAGAGCCCAGGAGATCGGTATTCGCCGTTGCGCTGTGGGCCAGTGTGTCATTGTTTCTGTCCAGGGGCGGTATAGATACCTGACGAAAAATCCCCGGGAGAGATCAGAACGCACGTGTTCATGGGAAGCGGGCCAATATCTCGCCAATTCTGCCAATGGTTCTAATAAGTCTTTTAACGAACATCGTTTTTCAATAACTCTTTTGATGGTCGTGGAGTCTTTCGTCTCGCTTAACTTATGGTGTTAGCTTATGGTATTTAGATTATTACTTAAATTTCAGTGGATCGACCCTAGCTTCGTATTGCTCTCGCTATAGGCCAGAGGCCATTTTACTAAAGCGACCAAACCAAGTCAGGGAATTGCAACCGATGGGCACTGCAGAATATGGAATTAAGAGTTCCATACCCAGAAGCACAACATCGGAGCCCGAGTTGGCAATGACATCTGCATCATCCGGCAAGAAGCAATCTTTCCCCCATTGGTAGGATGCAAAAAAGGACCGCACCCCATCCCAATCTGCAGATCTGTTTTGCCAAAATCCCGGTTTAGGTACATTACGGTAAAAGAAAAATGGAGATATAAACAGAACCGATACTTCTAACGTTAAAAAGTATGAAAAGCCAGACCATGAAAATGGGAACCAAGTCCGCAAATTGGCACCAGACGACTTTGGGTTTCATGACAAAAAGAAAGCTCGAGGATTTCATATTGGGCTTTACGGCCAAGTTAACCTGTGTGTTTAGATTGTTTACGTGCGAGTGTGATGAAAAATATCTTAAATACACGCTGGACGGTGCGTCTGAAACTTAATAGTGAAGTCAACTCATGGACATACATTTCATAGATCCATGAGTCAACTTAATTCATCTTAGTCGTGTTTTCTATTCTTTACAATTTGAACATTTTCATATAATTACGAAATCAGTACGTATACATGTATGCGAAACCTACCTACGAATAAATAAGGTATCGTAGATGCGAACCAAGAATCTGACGTAGTCATCCCAAAGAAAGGAACAAAACAGTAACGTCGTTCAAACTTTGGTTCCATTTCAAACTCTTATCTAAACTTACGTAATATATATAATATACGTTATAAAAATAATGTAATTTAAACTAGAGGCTATTTACAAATATATTTTTTGATAACGCGCTTTCCATACAAACGTAGCTTTATCATATTTTATATAGGTACCAAGTGTGCAAATTCAGTGAAATTTTGTACGCATATTGCTGAGCCTAATAACTAAGCTTCTGGTTGGCCAGCTTTTCGATTTATTCTATACTTGTCAAATGTATGTCAAAATAACAGTTTTCATTTAAAATAACTATGTCAAAATAACAATTTTCATACAAAACCATTAATCTTTTTTTTTTAAATAAGTACTTAAGTTTACTGCAATATGACAAACCAGAACCATAGATATTAGGCTTGCTGTACACGTGCAAAGTTTCACTGAGTTTGAAGTTAGTATATAAAATATAAGGAAATTACATTTACCTATATGGAAAGCGCTCCGTGAACTCTACTGTTAAAAGATGAGGACATCACTTATACACATTTATAATTAAACGTCGACTACTCAACTGGTACTCTCAATGGGGCCCAAAAGTGACGGCGACATAAAGGGCGTCAAGTGCCCCAGCAACAGATATCCAAACTGCGGCAACTGGCCAGTGCCCATACCTTCAGGACACTGGGCTTGTGTAATTATACCTGTCAACACAAAATACACGGGTTTTTAGCAATAATCAGAGTTATTATCATAGATAATAACGATTGCCCGCCTGGCTAGCTACCACCCTCAAGTAGAAAGTCTGTCGCCAAGCACCGAAAGGTGTGTTCCGGCAGTAGTCCTTGAGAGCCAAAGTGAAATCACAGGCACAATGAGACTTAAGAACTATGTCTCAATGTGACGGGCGCAGTGCAATTGTGTGATAAATTGCAACTGAAAGTGATAAATTGCAACTGCTATAGGCAGAGGTTAGTCCACTTAACATCAAGTGGGCCTCGAGCTTGTTCACTCTTTCTACTATGCTAGAGGCGCCCGGCCCACACCCCGCTGCCCGCGTACCACCTGCGCCTCAAATGCACTCACACAGCCACGAACGCTTTTACGAGCACACTTTAACACATACTTCAGTGTCGCTTCTTCTGGCGTATATGTTCTATGGTAAGGGTGTTCGAAGGCGACAGCAAACCGTCAAAATTGAGGCAGGCGAGAACCGTAGGAAAATAAAACCGTTTCTTTTTTAAATATTATTATGTTTGCAATAACGCCCGCTATGCTGATTACATTACAAAATTACAAATATACGATAGACATATTTTTTTCCCGCACATGACTTTTATATGACAATTTTTCTATCGTATATTTGTAATTTTGTAATAAAATTGCTTTTGTTACTCCCATACGGACACTGCTTGCACCATCCCCTTTGAAGTACAAAAGACAGTTAACGCTGATTTGTACACAAGCACTTGTTTACGCCTCCAGAAGAGGCCGTGATACCTTCAACCAGCATGTGAAAAAAATAATATCAGTCCAATGGACTCAATGGCGAATGAAAAATAAATCTTTAAAATTAAATGGAGAATACTTTAAAATGTTGTAAACATATCTTGATTTACACGTTAATTATATTATTTATGAGTTGCACAAAACTTTCAGTGTACAAGCAAGCTTTTGTTTGATATCCTAAAGTCGCCTTATTTTTTTCAAGATAATTTAAATGGCGACTGGTCACTGATTGTAGTTTTTGGTCGAGATCGAAGTCTGGCACCACTGCTCTAGTGGTGTACGATCATCCACGCGATTATACGATCATACCCGCACTCCACCGCCCCACCTAGCTAAATATACAGAAAATTACCCCACGGACTAATGAACGACGGAACGACGCTGCCGACTACGGCATTGCAGTTGTAGCGGCACTTGCAGTCTAGTCGGAGCGCGCGCGGAGACCCATCAATAATCTAAGCATCCGCAGTACTAGGTTTGTATGTATTTCTATGAAATGTCTTCCGAGTGCCGCGCGCCGCGGGAGCTGCAAGTGCAGTTGCGATCCCACAGCGCAGGCGCGGCCCGTGTAGTCTGCAGTTGCAGTCATGTAAACATGTGTAACGTGTAGTACCTATGCACTACAAGACATTTATAATGTGTAGTACCTACGCACTAAAGACGCAAGTAATTTTAAAAAACTCACCCGCGGCTACCATATCTTCCAATTCCTGCTGCGTGATAACCCTGCAGTCGGGACTATCCTGCGGGCGAGTCCAAGTACTATTTCTATTTTTCAAGTGGTAGTAGTACGTTAAACCGTCTACTGACTTCGCCTCTACCCATATCTCTGGAGCAGGCTGCGAACACATATATATCTTTTAAAATAATCAGGACACACATTCAGTGGTGCTGATTCTGTTCAGCAAAAGTCCGTCATGGTGGGTACCACTGAAGTGATATTCTGCCTGGTAACTAAAATGTGCAAACATTACTTTGCTGATTGGTGTGAAAGGCACTGTAGCAACTGATATCACTGGGCAAAAGAGACATGTGAACTATGTATCGGTGTGACGATCGCAGTGCTGTATCAAGTAGAACGAGAACAGTAATACTGCAACTGTGATGGACAGGCATGATGCTTACTACCAAGTGGGAGACTTTTACATCACTTTTTCTTCTTCTTCTCTCGGCGCCTCTTCAATCAATGAAGGTTGGCAATTAGCTTTCCGTACCCGTCTCTATCCTTGGCGAGAGAGCGAAAAAAAGTTGAGCTCTCGCTGTCTCGCAGCCATGACTTCTTCCTGCGACCAGGGCGTCAAGTCTGCTAATCAATATGAATATATAATAGCCTCGGACTGGTAAATTTTGGCAGTTTTGGTAGTCTACTAACATATCGTTCATATTGAGTCAATTCATATCGTTCATATTGATTCAATATTGATTCAATCTCGGTTTTATATGAAAATGAAACGAAAAATTAAAATAATAATAAATAATAATGAAATTGTTTTCTGAATTACCGTACTCGTAATACTTATTATTATTACGTAATATTTATTTTTTGTTGGCAATATCGTCAAACCAGCCTGGATTCATCATATATTCATAAGGGATCAGCAGACTACCGATTCTGTCTTGTATGAATCTTGAATGAATCTATGCTGAATATGAACATGTAATTAGTAGACTTGGCCCCTTGCTAGTCTCTTTCCCGCAGCTTTTCCCATCATTAATTGAAGAAAGCAATATCACTTTTATGACATAAAAATTCTACTAAAAATGTAGGTATACTATTTCGGGGAAGATGCTGCGCAATTAGCTCAAAAGAGAACCCAATTCCATATTTTAGCGCTTTATTAGTTCACTGTTAATTGATTTCGCTACCAATGAGAATTTCCAGGGAGTATTGACGTCATGTAGACGCCCTTAGTAATAAATACACGTGTTTTGTTGTGAGTTAAGGACACATTGAAATATATGATGAAGAGTTTTAACAAAATACCGACTCGATCACAGTGTGAACAATATGTATGTAAATGATTCACACTGTAGTGACATAGTAGAAAGAGTGGAGCTCACTCCTTCTACTATGGTAGTGAGTTTACCCTTATGGTCCAAAAGTAACCTCTTTAGTAAAATAATTATAATATACCAAATAAATGTAAAATTGTTGTCTCAAGTATGTTTTTCTCATTAATATTTTTATTTATCAATCGTCATTACAAATACACAAAATAAAATTGTAGTGCGCAGAAGTACCTACATAATATTTTAAGGCGAACGTGACGTTTTTGGCGGAAAATTAATTATTTTAGTCATCGATATAACGTCGTCAATGATTTTAGTTCGTTTTGTTGTTAGGCTGACCAGCTATTGTAACTGATCACGTAAAACGCGAGATTCGGAGAACAGTTTTATAAAACCAAAATATTTATTCAATACTTACTGACTGTATCATAGTGGCGTAGCTACCGGCGAAAAAAGAAAGAAAAGAACCAGAGGAATTCCAAACAAGTCTCGAACATCTTTGTTTGAAACTTGCGGGGAACTCTCCCTGTCTTCTTTATTAGACTAGTTACACACCGTCATCGCAGTCATCCGTCGAACAGCGCGTTTCAACAGCACGCGCTTGACGGACCTATGAGAAACGCGGCGCGCTTCAACAGCGTGACTATAAAACAACAGTACTAGTGAATTTACAAGTGCGCGAGTCTAGTGAATTTACAAGCGCGCCCGTCTGGACGGCGCGGGGCGTGCCGCTCGCTGTTGTCGCATAAGTAAAATTGTGGATATAAACATAATTATAATAAACGGACTGTAAAAGTTATCTGTTAAGTAAATTAAAACTTTATCGTTAACCACGTGACGTTATACAGCAATTACGTTTCTTGTTGATATAACATAACGGTAAATAATACGGGATAACTCACGTGAATAAGTCAGATAGCTCCGACTATAGTTTCAACCACATTCGGTGATCTTTTTCAAGCAGTAAGCGAGACTTCAACGCGGGCGTCCCGAACTCTCCTTGAATAAGACCACCGAATGTGGTTGAAACTATAGTCGGAGCTATCTGTCTTATTCACGTGAGTTATCCCGTACTATTTAATAAAATGAGTGAAAACCACTTTAGTTTTTATAACAAAATAAGATAACAGGTTTACAAAAATTAAATAACTTAAAAAAATTATAAAAAGAAAGAAACCTAAAGGTACAAGTTGGTAGCTGACTTCACGCAGCAGCAGCAGACGACATGTCGTCGATTCATGTCGACACGACACGTCGTTGCGTCATGTCGCTGCAGTCATGATTTCAAACCTCTAAAACATGTTCTTTTATTTTCATAAAATATATTTAATTTGTTCATTAAAATAAGTTAGAATTTGTATATGGTTTTTAATTTTATTATGGAGTCGACTGTATTAAGGCGAATCTAGAGTCCGTCGGATTCCTCAGATCATAGACAAGGTTTGTTGAAACAAAAACCTTGTTTCTATGATCTGAGTCGGATTCAGAAAACGACGAATAAGGAACAAACTATTTTAAATAGTTTAATTTGAGCCCCAGTTTATATTTTTAGCCTTTGGTGACCTAGCTAAGTCACTGGTATCACCCTTGGTAAGTATTTTTTTTGTTAAAGTGTTTTTTGTCAGTTTTAGAGATGGGTTTTATGGAATCAAGTCCGTTGGTATCTAATAACTGTTCTGGATAATACGAGCCATACTATTTTAGCTCGCGAAAATCACGATCTTGTGTAATGAATACCGATCTAACTACAAGGGCATAAAACCTCTAAAAGAAAAAAAAAACCCGCCACTGACGTGAGATACTACCTTAAAATAACAGATTTATTAAGAGTGTGGTTTGCCTGGTTCCTATACCCGACCATCCGCTATTGGTCATAGAAACCGCTCGGAATCAATTGTTGTTATTTTAGTTGCCATAGCAATACCACGGTAACATCTGAATATGTGTCATCTCAGTTACTAGTAATATTTTAGGTATACCATAATTTATTCGACATACTCCTTGTCGAAGAAATAACCGACCATTAACAAAATGATCCATTTTGACGTTATAGTAACCGGGCATTAGTGTATAGTATAATATAATATAATACTAATGGAGGTAGTTTGCAACCAGAAACTGGAATATATAATATCCATATAATAATAAAAAGCGGCCGTTTAACGGTTTACCTGGTCCTTCATCCTTTGCCGGTATTCTTGAACCAACTGGTGCATTGCCTTTGAGTGGTACACGATGCCTTTCTCCAACAGATTATTAGATAATTGGACGAGTTCCTCTTGAGACATAGTGCGGTATGCATCTAAGAAAAAATTAACGATTATAATTTCCATCCCAGGTTTTCATCATCAAATTCCATCCTAGGTTCCTGCCTTCTGCTGAATTTTTGACTTACTAAACACGCAAACACGTCGGGGAATCATGACATTATGGCGACTATTCAATTTGCTATCTATCCGGAAACAACATATTATACTATCAATTGCCGTAATGCTGAATGTTTGCTGTTTCTAACGACGAGTAATAACCTGATTATTCTTGAACAAAGGTGAAGAATGCAATATTTGGTACACTCACAAACGTAGTTGTTGTCTACGTATATGATATGTAAAAAAATCTTGTAATCAGTGGGGGATGCACTGTGCCCGTCACACTGAGACGTATACAGTTGTTAAGTCTCAGGTGCCTGTAATTTTACTGGCACTCAAGGACAGCTGCCGGAACACACCGTTAGGTGCTTGGCGACAGATTTTCTACTTGAGGGTGGTATCTAGCCAGGTGGGCTTCGCAAAATGACCTTCCACCATGCGGTGAAGCTACGGCCGCGGCGGGATTAGAACCATAGACCTGCTGCACGGCAGTCCATATCCATTAAGCCATCACTGCTTCAAAATCTGAACAAATGTAGCAAATACAAAAAAGCGGTCTGATATTGATTGAATAGTCTAAAACCTCTTACGTTTAACTTGCTAACCTATCAACAATTTCGTTGGTATCGAAGCCCACCGCCATAATACGGTGAATACTCCTAAATGCGAGACTATTGAGTCTTTCGTCTCCTCTTTTCTGTTCCTGAGACTTGGGATGCAGTAAGAGAGTTGCACCAGACACGGCGAGCGATATGGAGGGGGAGGAAGGAGTTATTTATTTATTATGTATAGTGGATATGGACAAAGTAACTGAATTTATTATTTAGGTACGTGATCTTGTTTTATCCCGTCCCCACATTAAAATATAAACCATCCTGCGGAGGTACTATGCAATTGATTACTGAATGTGTTCGACCTATGTTTATTTTTTTAAACACTACATTAGTACTTATTCCTTAGCCGCAGCGCGTTTGCCTTGAGAATGATAGCGACGACACCTGCAACCGTGGTATACTCCACAATCCTTTAGGCAGTATTGTTGAAAAATTAACAACCTTCTATAATGAGGAACTTCAAATGTCTACCAATAAATCCTGAAAATCTAGCGTTTCTCATCGTGCGTACATTTCAAGGCAAATGCAAATATTTGCATCTTTTTCGTTGGACTTTTCGGTATTATGAACTCAGCTTTGATCACACATATTCAATACCGTGGGAGAACATTAGGAAATGTGGAAGATCTAACGCTGGGCCAATGTGAAAAACCTAAGAGAACGGGTTCAAGATGGACCTACGTCAACATAATGAATAGATTCAGGCGCTTCTTTGCGGAAATCCGTATATAATGATAACACATATTTGAAGATTCCCGTTCACGACTGAGCATGATTTACTCGATCGTGCGCTCGATGAGTCAAAATCTCCTGAGGGTGCTCAGAGTAGAAGCGACACGCTTCAAAAATTCTTCCTGTTTGGCTGCGTGGCGTTTGCGACGTCACATGGGCTTAAGTGACAATTCTTCCTAATTTTCCAGGCGGAATCGTCATTAGATATAGTTTATAAGTGTTTCATTAAAAATAAATGCTGATAGGTAAGCCTTTGACCACAATCTCACCTGATGGTAAGTGATGATGTAGTCGAAGGTGTTAACAGACGTAACCTAGAAAGTTTTTTTAATGATTGATTGATTGATTTGATAAAAATCTAATGTTTTCTTAATAAATTTGCTATCATTATGTACGTCAACCTCAGACAAGCAAGGCGGTATTATGTGCTACAGCTGGCATGCATACTAAAGCAACGTGTATGTATAGTAATCACCATTAGCAAGATTGTAGCCCACTCCTCTATTGCAAAAAAAACCGTACTACTAAGTACTTAGTACGTAATACTCACCGTGTCCATATGGGAGTGACGTGGTGGATGAGTGGCCAGCCTCATTCCCATTACACATATTATATGACCCTACTGAATCAGAAGATGTAGAACTGTTTGCTTCCCTTGCCTGAAAGAACGTTAATATACTTACTTAAATATTTATAGTAAATAGTTTTTTTTAATGCCTGATAGGTAAGCCTTTGACCACTATCTCACCTGATGGTAAGTGATGTTGCGGTCGAAGATGTTGTTCAGGCTAACCTAGAATTACTGGCTCTCAAGAACTGCTGCAGGATCACACGGTTAGGTGCTTGGCGACAGAATTTCTACTTGAGGGTGGTAGCTAGCCAGGCGGGCATTCGCAAATGCCCTACCACCATGCTATAACGACTGCCATCCTAAGACAACAACCGGGACCGATGCGACGGCTTAACGTGCCCTCCGAAGCACGGAAACGCTCAGTAGTAATGTCAGTAGCGGTCACCCATCCAACTCATGACCGCGAAGGTCGTCGATTCAAGAACGCCTAAGCAAACTTCGCTACGAGCGCTTCAAAGGTATGTATAGGTATAGGTACTTAATAGGGGTCAGTTAGCTTACAAGCGTGTAAGGATCATGCAGAGAGAGTTAATTAATCAAGAAATGTACAGCTAGGAAAATTTCTGATTGCCAGGACTTCCGTGAAGTACCTACCTATGTAGATTACGGATTACATGAAAGTGTGCATTATACTTACGAGTTTGAAGGCGTCGCTCTGCAGGGTGAGCTGGTGGGGCGGCGATAACCAGCCACTGTCTAGAGCGAGGTCCATGTGCTTGCATTGCCAATCCTCGCCCCTAGAGTCCACACCCGCTTTATCTTGCACTGAGCAGCTCTGCTGTTCACACAGTAAACGCTCTTCATTGGAAAATATATTCGCTGCTAACATCACGTCTGCAAAAATGTTGTAAACTTCTGTTAAAGACGAAGTAGTCTTTGAAAACGGACGGCGAGATGCAGCCGTGCGGCTGGCGCATGCTCGCGCCTACTGAGCGTTTTTATCTAAGGCCCGTCGAACCGCGGGAAGTAATTACATAATAAATTAAAAATAAACGCAGCTTTGGATGGGATGGACTGCCGCCAGTACTTAAAAAGTACTGAAGAATTGATCTGGCCGTATATAAATTAATAAATCAGTCCTTCGAAAAAGGCGGTGAGGAGGCCTTTCCCGACTATCTTAAAAAATCTATAGTAAAACCAATATAATGGGCTTCACACTACTTTAAAAAAGCGACGCAACAGACATGGGCGTACCCAGCTTCTGGCTCAGGCGGGGGGGCAAATCAGGAATTTCCGACACGTAGGTAGTAAAATCATTTTTGAATAATAAAAATAGGTTAAGTGAGGGTTGGCCTCGCTATTAAGAGTCTCACATCAGTCGAAACGACCTGGAGAGAAAAACGTTTACTGAAAAAATACATTTTTCATCGATGTTTTGTTGTTTAAAAAGACGAAATTTTACATTATGTAGTAAAATTTAAACCTGAAAATAACTTTAATAAAATTTCTAAGTTAATTTAAAATGTTGGGTTCATTTTTAATACAAGTTCTTTTACGTTTACAAGTAAGAGATCCGAAACATAAGGATGGACTGACAGACAGATTAAGCGGGGGGGTCCGTTTTGCATATTTGATATAGAGCCCTAAAAAGTATTTTTTATACATCTTTGTTAAACCTCACTTTTTATGAAGATGACAACTCACAGAATGGGAAGAGCCCCAAATAGTGAACTGTGTGTACTGTGAGCAGTGAAATTACTCGCGTATGATTTACCCTTTACCAACATTGCGTCTATGATTTACACTTTACCAATATTTAACATTGCGTGAAAGATGCAGCTCTAAATTTAAGCTTCAGCTATTTCCTTGGCTGATTTTAATAATTCTTCATTAGATTCTACAGCAGATTTTAAGAATAAACAACTGCACATTTATAAATATTTAGAGTACGAAATTTCAGCTCAACCGAGCTATCCTCGATGGCCCGATGGTAGTCAAGGCCCCCGCACCCGGTGCGTAAAATCTGGGATAGTGGGTTCGATTTCCACTCGAGGTGAGAAATTATGTAGGTACTCTAAAAATATGTCAATGTGATTTTCGCTTAGCATGCGATAGTGCTTGCAATCATGTTTAGAAATATAGAAGGGTAGCGAAATCATTACAAGAGTTAAGTATTTGAAGGTACAATTCGGTAGCGGACGACATGAAGCTGCAGCAAACGACGTGTCGCAGCTACACCACTGGTTTCTACGTATTTCTATGAAATTCCCTCCGTAGTTAGCGACGCGTCGTAGTGCCGCTGACGCCGCAGCAAAAACACGTCGAGCGTGTTTCTTTTCAAAATGGATTTCATTCATATCGCTTTTCAAATGGTTTTTGACCAGTATTGAATAAGTTCTCTCACATGCTCTGCATTTAAGCATAGGACGTGTGGCTTTTCGTTTTTTTCAGTATAATAAAAACAAGTCATCGACGTCTTTCTCTTCTAATAAAAGATATAAAAAATACGATCACTATTCTCGAACACGTCAGACATCTTGTTTGACGGAGCACTCAAAACCAACTGGTCGCCATCTGCTGTTGCAGTCTGCAGTCGGGTTCGAAATCATGACTGCAGCGACACAACGACGTGTCGTGACGTCATGAAGCGACGACATGTCGTCAGCTGCAGCTGCGTGCAGTCGGCTACCAACTTGTACCTTAAATGTGATTTTCACTTACCTCGTGATAGAGTTTGTAATAATATTTAGAGGTAACAAAAAATCACTAATACCAAGGTGGACATAATGCTTGGGGGGCACGGGAGGGCACCTGCTGGTACGCCCATGGCCACAGATGCTAACCAGTATCGTTAGCATTATACGTC
Organism: Plagodis pulveraria; assembly: GCA_963890685.1. Lineage (NCBI taxonomy): Eukaryota > Metazoa > Arthropoda > Insecta > Lepidoptera > Geometridae > Plagodis > Plagodis pulveraria. Next base: position 6,561,236 of record OY982949.1, on the reverse strand, counting down.
GTAAAGGACTTGGGTATAGTAAAACAAAACATGTTTTTTTCTATGTTATTGTTACGGAACAAGCTCAAGGCCCCCGTGATGTTAAGCGGACTAACCCCTCCAACTCCACTAACTTTTTCTACTAAGTAAACATCAGAAAATAAAATATCCTGATGTTTACTTAGTAGAACATGTCTTAAAAAGACGAAAAGATAAAGTTTTAGTCATATGGCTCGGATTGGCACCGAGTGAAATTAGTTGGATGGACAAAATTAATATACTTTAATTATTTGTGTACAAAATAACGCAAACGATAATTAAATCATTCTATCAGTGGTTATGTAAAAAGGAGATCTACTTAATAGTTTAATAAATAATTTGCCGATTGAGCTTCATTTGCCAGGTTATGATTACTGTGGCCCAGGAAAAAAAAAGATTGTTCAGAGGTGATACAGAAATAAATCTACATATTTCTATACTTGACGAGTGTAGTAAAATACACGAAATCGCATACATTAAATCAAGCGAATTACAAGATCGACATAAAGCTGATATCATTTTGATGAAAATGGCGAAAAAACTACAAAATTCATCTGACGCTAGTATGGGTGAAAAAAAAGCTACTAATTTAGTTAACAAAGGAATGTATGGAAGGAATTACTTCTGGTCCCAGATTAAAACATTCATGCAAAGATAACTATAAGCTTGCGATCAAACGTTAAAACAAACTAATTGAAGGAGTGTATAGGAAAAGGATTACAACTAAAACCTTATAAGAACGGTTTTTTAATATAGTAGTAGGCTACCCAATCGAGCTCACACTAATTTTGATATAATAAAGTTCACGAAATTAATTCCAAATTTTCGAGGTGCATTTATGACAGATGAAATTCCAAATAAACCATCCAAAAACGAATGTGGTATAATAAATATAGATTCTTCTAAAAATCCTGGAAGCCATTGGGTAGCCTATGCGAAAGTTCGTATTTATACAGGGTGTTTGGTGCATGATTTTTTGGAGGGTATGGTCGGTCCATGCACTAAACATACTGTAAGAATAGTTTGACAGTTATGGGAACTTGGAACCTCGCAAAGAATTAATTAAATATTTAGGGTTTAAGATATTATATAATTATGAATGTGGGTTATTATACGTATCAGTTCCAAATATAAATAAAGATAATAATGTATTTTCATACAGAGATCCGAGTCATCCAAGTCCATCGAAATTCCAGTTGATATTTATGAAATTCAAGATTTTTGTGAATATATCAACGATAATGCCATAGTAGAAAGAGAGGAAGTAGGCCATCTCCGGCCCAATCCGCGATATAATTACCTACCACACTTGTCTGTCTCAGGGTTGTCACTTTCAGCAAAATGTTAATTCAGTGCCTAGAAATTGGCAACGGCCGGGAAGATGTGTTTTTTACTTATGTTGTGTGGGTTCAGGGTAAGTGAGGTCGGTTTTACCTAAACCATGATAAAGCCTTTCACGATGATAGAAAGAGCGACAGAAGATACCTATGTGGTTGCGGGGCCAGAGACGGGCGACGCGGGGCGGTGATGTGTACGAGTACCTGCGGTAGTTTACGTGAGTTTACTGATAGTACTGTCAACCAATTTATAGTTTCAAGCCCGGCATCTTTGGCAAACCAAAGATGCCGTGCCGTTCCGTCACGCCCATATGTAAGGTTTCGTAGTTCATGTGTAGTTATTGCGTTAGTTTTTTATTGTTTGTTTTCGCATACATTTTATATGAAAAAACCAAAATAACTTTGCTTCTGTAAGTTGATGCTAAATACCTTTATATTTCGAAAATTATAACTTACATTTTTAAAAGTTGTACTATGGGAGTTATTGGTGGAACTAAAAATATGTCAAAAATGGGGCTTTGATAGCAATATCTCGAGACAGACACATTCAATTAACTTTGTTTCAATCTTACTACTTACTACTATACTGAGAAATCGGCATGACTAAATGTAAACAAAGCAATAGCGGCATATCAATTGACAGATCAAATATACCTAGGTAATACATTGTAGTGGGAAAGTAGGCCTGCCTACTTCGTCTGCCTGATAGAAAACTACCAAATAAAATCTAAAGGTATCTATCTATTCAGTCATCATCAATTAAAAATTACAGGTATGCTAGAATAACTTCCTTACCTTTCCTGTTCAGTAGGTAATCTGAACAGAGACAACTCTGAAATAGATGAACTGTTTAAACAGCCAAACACAGCAATAAGTTCTCCTGCGATTATCACACATTTTTAATTTATTTAGAGGCGCCGAAAAGCCGTGACGCTCAAACTTTGTGAGATGTTAGCCCCGACTGGCGCACGGTCGAAACGGGTCGAGATTTTGTTAGAGTGTGCGTGCGGGACGCATAGATATTATGGCGCACACATACCTACAATCCGCGCGCGGTGCGTTTGTATGAAGATAACTTACTTCCCACTCTTTCTTCTATGATAATGCTGAAGATTGTGATTTAAAAATAAAAACCAATAGAAATACTTTGACAGATGAATTATTTTGTACAGAAGTAATTCCTTCCATATCCGTTTATTTTTCTCGTGTATCGGGTTCCATTCCCCCTTCAACCATGTAATTATTTAAATATCTTGAATGCAGTTTAAATTGTTTTTTATATTCAAATAATGTATTCTTTCAGTAAAATGTTCCATCTACAATATTCAAGGTACTTTCCCTCCATGTGGAATATCCGTGGGACGCGCCCTGTATGGGGGTTTTTAAGGAGATTTTAAGGCATTCTTGTGGTATTTTTTTTGGTTGGGGTTTGTAACACTGTTGTTCGAACCTAAGGGTGCGTACCACTTGGAGTTAAATTCGCCATAAACGATAAAAACGATCAAACTCTTAAAAGTTGTTCCACTTGGGTCTTGGCATTATTTTCGCCATAAACGTTAAGAAGCTACTGGAACAGTTTGTAGTACCTACATCTAATGGCAATGTCAAACAAACGTCATTGAGTATCGTGGATTATTTTTATATGGAATACGACTCACGTATAGAGAAAATGGATATAAAATCTAAAGCTGCAATTGCTTAGCACTCAACAATACCAACTCTACTAAAAGTTACAGCTTTGTATTTCGAGCTAATAAAAATGATGAAAAGTATGAAAAATGGTAGCATAAAAACTGCTGAAAATTTCCTTTTATTTTATATTATTATGAGAACTGTCAAAACTGACAGTTATAAACTTTTCCCCATGACATGGATGGACAAAAGTGGCAAATTTTATTTATCATTCTTAGCGTTCTTATCCTAAATGGAACAGGGGAGAATAGTTACAAAATATGATCAGAGTGATCACACCCATAGACGTAAATGTGGTCAAAATTAATAAAAATAACGAAATCGGCGTCAAGTGGAGTACGCCCTAACAGTGTTATTTTGCCTTTCCTTTCACACTTAGGCGTACTCCACTTGACATCAATTTCGTTTTACTAAATTCCAGCGTCCACATTTAATCTCAGAGAAATGTTTTGTCAGAGCATTTAATATGAACCATACACAAAATGTGATGAAAAATATCGAAATTGGCGTCAAGTGGAGTACGTCCCTACTGGAGCCCCAACAGCTGATGTAAAGTTTGTCATAGGGGTCAGTTAGTAACTTTTGGTCATAATAACAGGAAGTTGGAAAACAAAGCGCGCATATTGTAAAATCTATAAGCAGCTAAGCTCTCTTGCCCTCTCTTTGACGTAAATATATTTAATTATTAACCTACTCCAAAATCAATGTTCGATTCTAAAAACGGATTGCGAACACAGGGCAATTGCAAGCGCGAGCTTGACATCGTGGTCATCTAAAGGGAGTATACGTTATTAGCAAGCTCACGCGTAAGAAATCGCAGGTGGGTGAGTGAGCATGAGAGTAGAAAATACCTCCGATATGAACCGAAGCACTCGATCCACCAGCGACGGGCGCTGAACCTTCCAGCTGCAAATGTTTGGGAATCCCTTCATCCTGGCACTGATGGACAAGTGTCTGCCAAGTATAGTCCTAAAAAATTATAATATACAGTCTATAAAAAATAGAAAACCTTTTTTTCATCATGTTATGCCCAAATAGCAACACCATATTATGTGTAATATGCAAATGTTATGAAAATTTAGCATATTTGGACGAAAGGTGTGTCAGGAATGTATAAAGTGGTTGTGTTTTAAGTCTCCCTTCGGTAAAGAAAAGAGGTGTGCATGTATACACTCTTTCCTAATTATATTAAGTGTACAAATTGGTTCAGAGGATATCTTTATAAATAGATAGAAACTTCTCACCTTACCTTTTTAATTGAAAATGGGTTGATGTATTTATTTATAAAGCTTAGAAACAATTTTTATAAATGTTTGCCTGGCTAGCTACAACACTGAAAAAGAAAATCTGATGTTCATAACGGCATCTCTCCTTGAGAGAAGTAGGTACTCTTTGTTGGTCTAGCCTGGTTACCATATTCAACTACATGATCACATAGACATTCTTGTCAAAGGTCAATACTGACATTTTGTTGTGTTACAAGTATATAGGATAAAGATAAAATTTCAAACACAATACTTACATCAAATAAAATATTTTGATCTGGAGAACTCGGAATGACTTCTTTCTCCTTGGTGAGGTTCAAAAGCACATTGGCTTTATATGATTCTGTTTCGTTTTGTGTTTCAACTGGGTTAGAACAGTTCACCTCAGAGTTACACTGGAAAGTTTCAGGAAGTACTTCAAGGATAGATTGTAATGAAAATGATTCAGCCGAAGTATGTACTGCATCTGAATCTGAACAAGTAGGATAGTCAGCTGCATGATCTAAATTTAATTCCGATATTGGACTATCGTTGGTACACAAGTTGTCGGTCCATGGTGAGCTTGGAAGTGTTTCCGTTGTGGCACCCTGCCCTTTATGATTGTCAACTGCTTGCGAAGTACCTACAACAGCAATAGGTGGTCTAAATGAGTGTACTGTGTGTAATGAGCATTGACTAATTAGGTTTTGTGAAATAAATCAGTAAAATAACTGTTATCAAAAAAAAAAACTGTAGAGGCTGTACACATCTTTTTTTTCTATAACTGGTGCTTAGTGCTTAACCCATTGATATCTGCGATAATGATAACAATAGAATTTCATTCATAAATTGGCCATAGTGTGTCAGCCGATGCCAAGAGATTAACCCATTGATATCTGCGATAATGATAACAATAGAATTTCATTCATAAATTGGCCATAGTGGGTCAGCCGATGGCAAAGGATTAATGGTTTTACACATTACATTACACTAAATTGAATGGTAGGTTTCACTTACCATGACTACTTGGGGGATTTTCTTCCAAAGGTCCTGAACTTGATTCAGAACTGGAAAGAATATAAGAATGTACTTAAAACATACTGTACTGTCATGTCATAAAGCCGACTCGTCCACTGCTGAACACAGCCTCCCCTATTAGGGGGATATTTGCCATAACCCCCAAGCTTGGCAGGCGGCTTGGGTATTGCAGTGTAAGATGGCAGTTCTTTAAAAGGTGCTGCTGCCCACCTTCCAGTATTTTTCCTTAAGTCGCCTCTTACGACACCTACGGGATGATATGGGGAGGTGCAATTCGAACCCGGCACCACACAGGGGAACATACATATATAAAACATACTATTGGCAAATATATTTGTTAAAATGCATGCAAATTTTGAGACAAAAATTCAAAATTTAAATATATTTTGTTTAGTGTTGCCTGGTTTTATTTACTTTTTATACTAAAAACTGCAAAGACCCCCATCTAATGATCTCCATCTTTTGGCTGTATTCTAGCATAGAACTATTTACATGTTAAGGCGCTACCCACACATATGGAGTTCATCTGGACTGAAAAAGCATGCATTCTGTGGGAAACTGTTAGCCGAGATGCAGGTGTCATGGAACTTTGTGAATGCAAAATTTATCCTAAAATTTTTTTTACCTGGAAATGTTATGTAGGCACTGAGTCAAATATAGGTATATATTTTGTGTTTTTGGATATTATTTGATTAAGAAAATAAGGCGTTGTATCATCCTTCCTTTTGTGTGTTTAATATCCTGTGATAAGTGTGGTGACTATAAGCAGATGTTGTACATGGTTTTTTGTTGTCTAGGATACTACTTCCAGCAGTGCCTTTTCTTGGTTGGTTTGGTTAGTAGAAAAGTAAGTTTCCCCCCTTGCTGATTTGGGTGTTTCTATTCTATGACTTGGGAGGAGATTTCCCCCCCTTGCAATAGGCATGTTGAGTGTTTTACGGATACCTGTTATTCTAATAAGCCATGGTGTATTTAAATTAAGAAGCTAATCATTATGTTTGAGGTTCTGTATTCATATGTAGATTGTAGTCCACAGCTAGTTTTAAGTTTTAACCCATCAGTCAATAGAGGCCTTTGTAGTGACTCATATTGTTTGGACATGTATCCTCAAAGTAAGGCTCTTATCTACTTTTTTTTTTCAACATATTTTCACCCAATTCATACACAATCAAGAAAATCTCTCCAAAAAGCACAGGTTTCAAACATCAAAGTTGCCAATGATTTGAATTCAATAAATATTTTTTATTGAATTTCAAGTACCATTTAATCTCATGTCTATGTTTTACACCAAATATCCAAATTTTGGGTTGTAACTTATTCTGCTTACCAGCAAGAGTCTCATGGTATACAGATAGATAGACTCTTTAATAGCCTTTGGTCACAGAACACTAAAAAGCATCTTATTCAAATCTATGTGTGTTCTGCATTGAATCATGGACATTAACTCAACGAGATAATTGAAATGTGGTTCTCCAGAAGGATGAAAGAAATTAGTTTGAAAGAGATAAACTACTGAGGAAACTGTATGAACAGTGGTGATAGAAAATAGCTAAATGATTGTTACCAAAAATATAAAATAGGAAACGATAGAGAACAAACCCATATTGTATTGCAATGTTTTTGTATATGTCTATATTTTATGATATAACAAATTTTAACTAGTAGTACTATGACACAATCATGTCCCTGACTGCAGGCTGGAGAGTGATACCATTTCATTGTTTGTGGTACACAGAATCAAACGAATTCTCTAGGCCTATCCTGAATACTATTATTTGCCATTCGTATGTTCTGACCTTGTTCAAACTTCCTGCAACTGTGTTCTAGTCATCCAGAAATTTCAGGCAAAAACCTTTTCTGATGATTGGGCCTGAAATACCTATTGTTGATTATGAATAGTGTCATTCTAGTTTGTAATATTGAGAAAAATATTTTGGATACTGTGTTGGTCAGTGCAATCGTTTTAGTATCTTTTGGATGATCTTCATCTTTTTCTGGAATGAAGTAAAAAATTGCTTTTCCACATGCCAGTGGTATTTGCTTGCTTGACCAGATCTTAATTCCAGCAGGCAGTTTGCCAACAGTCAACTATATTTCCAGTTGCATCCCGTCTCTCCAGGCTGTCTATTAATCACGAGACAAATTGCTCAGCATTCCATGCTTTGAACATGTTATGGTACCGTGGCATGAGACCTATTATTCAGATAATAGGTCACATATCCTATGATCATATGATCAGTCATAGGATACCTATTATCTGATATGGCACGATAATCTTCTATGGAGCAAAGAGGAAGGAAAGATTGCAGGAAAAAGGCAGCCCAGGCATGCTTATTTCAACTAAATATATAATAAAATTCTGTTGCGTCTTACTAGGAAGTTAAACCACCATCAGAAATCTTACGGAACACCTATTCAGAATAGTTATCTCTGTTCTGAGTTTGAGTTGTATAAAAAAGTATACTTACTCTTTCGTTTCAGGCTGGCCTATTTTAGAAATCTTCCACTGTTGCTCATTTTTATAAAATGAGAGTTTAAAGACTAGTTTTCTATCGTCTTGAGATGAAGCCATCGTTACACTATGAGAATATATTAAGAATTGCTCTGAGTCGTTACACTAGCTATGTATATTTAAAATTATTTTCGGTTTCACCCTGAGTCTTGCTGCAACTTTTAACCAATTTAAAACTTGACGGTAGATAGAGAAAACGCACGGCCAAATACCACGCAGTTAAACGAAGAACGCCTATTTGAAATAGTTATCTCTGTTCGGAGTTTGAATGATATAAAAAAGTAGGTAGGGTAGGTGAACCGGTCGACCGGCTGGCATCTATCCATAGCTATACTTGCTATTGCAATGAAGAACGAAAATATTGTAGGTACATACTCTTTGATTGAATCACATGATACCCTAAAACATTATTCGGTTGGGTTACTATAACGAACAATTTTTACAGAATTGTTTAATTTCACATTGGCAGATTAACAAGAATTACGCACGAACAAAAAAAAATTAGTAACTAGCTTCTTGTTTAACGGTAAGTTATTTACTTTTATACTACAGTCCCACCAACTTATCTGTTCAGGCGGCAGAAAAAAGAACTACAACATTCCTTCAAATTGTGACAGTTTGTAGTTGATTTCCTTGACCAGTAGCGCCCTCGCGAACTGCACAGTTAAGTTGGTGGTACTATAAGTAGGTAAATGTTGATTTTTAGCAGTTTAATAGCTGCAGAAATAAGATATAGACTTTCTTTCATAATTGTGTTAGCAATATTTTATTTTAAATAACGACCTTTTAAGTGGCCGGATACAGAAGCAAGATATTGTTTAATAATTCTATTTTCTTTCGGTTTTTTCCAAGTTTTAGCGACTTGGAACCTAAAATAGTTTTGTCTCTTTTATTAACGTGGTTACTACCCCGTCACATACGGAACTACTCTTCTTATTCAACTAGGTACAATAACAGTTAAGATTTTAGTTTTCAGAATTCGGCCGTCAATTTGCATTATTATGATTAAATAACCATATTCACATTTTACAGATGGCCGAAAACATAAGTCGTAATTAGTTGATATTCCGTTTTCGGTCACATAATATTTGTATGAAAGAAAAAACGACCGAAAACTGAAATGGTTTTTTTTATGTTATTGTGACGGAACTAGCCCGAGGCCCACCTGATGTTAAGTGGACTAACCTCTGCCTATAACAGATGCATTTCTATAACACGTATTGCACTGTGCCCGTCACACTGAGACGTACAGTTATTAGGTCTCATGTGTCTGATTTTGGTGGTATTAGTTCTTCGCCCATTTTGCGTAATGTACTTAAAATCGTGTTAAAATATACTTAGTTTTATACGTATATTCATTGCTATTAATTTCTAAAATCATTACTTAAGAAGTTATTAAACTGTGATATTGATTTTAAGGACTATTTGTATATTTTTTAATAATATTCGATTCGTTCTAAGTTTGGTTTTATGTTTTTTTTTTAATTTATATTTTTGTGTCAAAACTATTGTTACTGGATACGTAGAGCATTATAGGCTTTCTGTGTAAATGTGATCCACAGGCTGTAAGTGTAAAACGATTGGCAAAAGGCCTTAAACAAGGTTACTTTTACCTCCGCCGTACAAGTTGCGAACCTGTCAGCCAGCATGTTACATCTAACCAATAATGCTCTACGCTCCCTCTCGATGGCCATGTCATCAGACATATCATCTGTAACCCAGTGGCCCAAGTACTAGAACCGCGTAACTCAAGTGAGGGGAACTTCGTTTAGCAATATTTCCATCCATGACAGAGTAGGACTTATTACCTTCCTTAAACTGTAACACCTCACTCTTATTCGAGTTTGAGCCCATGGGATGTAGCATTAATCTTCACTTAAGTTTATCAACTTCCTCAAACCATTGATCGAAGGACTCAGCGAGACCATATCGTCTGCGTTACTTATATTATTAATAATATTACCATTTGCATCTTTGCATCATTTTTGCATCCAACATTTGTCTTACTGAGCTCGGCGATCAAGCCATTCATATATAAATTGAAAAGCCTCGGTGAGCTTATTCCCCCCTGCCGCACTCCACAGTTAAAACATTCATGTGCATATGGTTCAATCAAACTATATAATTTCGATAGTGAATTCGGCCATTTCACAACATTGGTTTTCGTACCAATACTTAAAAGTTGTTACGTGTCTATCGGTATGGTCATTTCAGTTTGAAGCTTTTTCCTCAATATGTCATATGACACCAGGTCAAATGCCTTTGAAAGGTCCAAGAAGCAAGTATAGACAGATGTTTTTCTGCTAGGATAATATTGAACTAACGCTTTACGCAGAGATTAATTGTAACTAACGCTTTAGATTCAGTATATAGCCCGGATCTGAAACCAATCTGCGCGTCGTGTAGTTGTATATGCCTACACAGGTGTTTATCAAGTAAACTATCAAGTACTTTAACTATGACGATCGCTAGTGAGCTAGGATATGATAGTCGCTAGTGAGATAGGCCTGTAGTTGGATCCATCACCGATATTGCCTGTTCTAGTTTTCACAATTGGAACAACAACCGTCTTAATTAAATCTTCAGGTCTTGAATGTCCGATACTAAAATTATATTATTGACAATACTAGGCAAGTGCACACCCGCATGTTGCAGATGTTCTATACTAAGCCCGTCAAGCCTAGGTGATTTATCTCGCTTCATGTTTTCAATCACAGCTTCAACATCTTTATATGTGAAGATAATACGTGTTTGAGACAAGTCAGATAGGTAGGTACTTAGTACAGGACATCAGCCGCCGATAAATCTACAAAAAGTTGCCCGTTCGGGTCGGTACATGACCTCTTCACTCTGTCGGACACTCACCGTGCCCGCGCTCCCTGCGCTATTGATATTTTTTTTTGTAAAGCTGGTTAACTATATTTTTAAACTTTATATCTTCGTTATTTTAAAAAATGTCCAATACCTAACTGAATCGACAAAATAATCTATGGAATTATCAAACCTGCTCACAAAATGTCACGAGAATCGGTTGAGAAATGCGACCTGTGGTCGGAAAAGGTGAGCCACTGGACATACGAAAGCATTTATGTGTAAGCTGAAGCAGAGACGCTTCACTCGCATTTGATGCTCGCTCGATCAATAAATATAACGCATATAAAGTTTGTACGTTTTTCATTTATCCTGATCATGTCAGTCCCTCGTGAATATAGGGTACGCTGCAGCAGTCCACGCATTGTCCAAGTTTTTCAGCCCTCGACGCCCCATGACGTTTTTTTTAATAAATCCATACCTAAACTAGGCACCCTCATATCCACATACCCCAATATATTACTTATACCATAGAAAAATAACATTTTCATCCATTAAGTGGACCGAATAGCGTAATGTCAATATGGATGTTGGCACCAGCATGGAAACCAGTTCTGAGCAGTACCGCACAGTATAGTCAATTAAACACCTTGTCGCAAGACACAATTAGTACGGCGTGTACGGGAAGTTTGATTATAAGCGACAGCAGTGACGACGATGAAGATAACGAAAATAGTGCACCTTTGCCGGCGCCGCCGGCGGTACCGACGGAGCGTGCGAGGCGACCAGCAGCGCGCGCGGCCCGCTCCGCCGCCACCGCCGCCGCCGCCGCGCAAACAAACAACAGTACTTGCGCGGACGCGGTCGGGAGCGTACGTACTCCATGATGAAGCGACTCTGAAGGTCGCGAAACCGGTCGAGATCGAACTACTCGGCTGTTCTAACGTAAGTGAAATCGGTTTCATAATTGTTTAAATATGTGTATAAGTACTTACGAAATTTTTAATCAAATGTCAATATATTTTCAGATTTTGAGGTTTATTATTTTTAAATCGGGTTTATTGATGCGACGTGTAATATATATAATAAATAACTTCTTGGTACCAATGCAATCCTCATCATATAGGGTTTACGGGAAAAGAAATAAAAATAGACCTTTTCATGGAAAATTTTACAAGAAAAGGGGTTTGAACACACAACGAAAATTTCGGGAAAAAGCAAATATTATTGGACATAACTATTTTACCTAGAACTTTGATTGTTCTTTTAATTGTGTGCGTGTGCATTGAGTGAGCACCCTCAGAAAAAATTTAATAAAATAGGATAATTTAGTAAAAGTTCTAAAACAATTGTAAAACCAATATCCCTTTTTGTAAAAAGGTAAAACAGAAGATAAATCGTTTACAATCTGCTCACTCAGTCCTCACAGAAAATCGTCAATATCTTCAAATCTATTGAGTTTACAAAAATAAATTGTACACTAGTTTTTAGTAAAACTTGTGAAGAATATAAGTATCAATGGACAGATTGCCTAGTGCCGTATTTAAAAATTTACAAATAGATAATTATGCTCACTCAATCCTCCATTTTCGCAAGGGCCGAGTGCTCTCTAATAAACTATATAATTAAACTTCGTTATATTACTCGTGTTTAGTACATGTTCAATAGGATTTCGTAACATACTAAACGAAAGTCTATTGTGATACATATATAAGTATTAAATAATTTGATGTGCTCACTCAATCCACACATTTATGAAAACCAAAAAACATGAATATCTTCAGATTTGTTATCATTACAAAAAGACCAGATAGCTCATGTTTTAGTAAAAAATTTTACTAAATATCTGCCATTTCACTTCTAATTAAACTTGTTTACTTTATGAGATATACTTATTTTATTGTTTGTATGAAATTTCGTACTATAGGGTAACCATATTTTATGTATAAGTTTGTTCCAATGTTTTTTTTCTTTTATAATGGCTTCACATATCCCCATATCGATTAATATGGTCGAGTTCATTTGTTCTTAAAGAAGTTCCGAAACAAAAAGGATCGTGTTCAATAGTACAAATAAATTAATGAACCTTTTGTTTGCTCTTTTCATACAACTTCGTATTTAAATCGATACTTTCAAATTGTACGTGTTAATAAATAAAGCTTTTCCCAAATATAACTTTTATTTTCTCTGCATTAAAGAAAACTTTGAATTGCCCATTTCGTACGTGGCTAAAACGCTGTACGCAAAAAGCCAAAAAAAAAGAATCTTCATTCTTTAGTCCATGGCCAATCGCCATGCGGTGGCATAGGAAAACAGATAAATTTTCCCCGCCATTGCAAAAAAATATTCACAACTCGTTTTCACTGTTGAAATAATAGTTATTATTAATTAATAATAATTAATCAGCATATATTAATTATTAATAAATTAATATATGCTGGGCACGCTGCCAACTGACAGTGGGCTAGAGTATTTGGACTGCCTATGAGTCCAAATGCTTTTATTGTAGTAGCTGTAGTGTAGTGTATAGTTTGTAGTATTTTGTTAATAAAGGCATACCGCCGGTAAAAAAAAATATAATAAGTACTAGATATGAAGAACTTTATTTTTTAGTACCATTTCCTTCACAAGTGTGTTGAAAAATGTTGTATGATACTCGTGTGTGTGGCATTGATGATTACCGTCCTCGGCTCTCTGAGGGCTCGGGTCACAATGGCGCCACAGCAGTAATCATACATTACAAACACGTGGTACAAACCACAATGTAACCCACAACATTGACTTTTCATTTACCCGACTAAACTCGACCTACATATGTATCGTGTTACTTTGTTTCTGTAAATTACAGAATTATATTGTATTGTCTATGTTATACTGAAATAGAGAAGTATAGGCAAAAATGTTTGTAGGTACTAACTAAGAAGAAAAACAAAAAAAACCGTAGGCCAAAAAAACCTAAAATTAGCTACATAATGAAAAAGAAATAAGATTTTTTGAAAAAAAAATCTGTCTCGAACATACTTTCAAGCATATCTTAAAAAGTACTGCACAGATTTCAATGAAATTTGGTTTATGGATAAATATTAGAATAGATCCCGAAGCTTATGAACTTCCTTTTTATTTTGATAAAATTTGATTGCGATGATATTTGATACATAATAAGGACATGGAACACACAGGCTACTTTTTGACCGAGAGAATGTGACTTAATGAATTTCGACAGAAAATTAGCTTATACTAATAGAATTTGCAAGTCCGTATATGAGCTAAGTTGGTTAGGAGGTTGTTGAGATATAGAATTTTTACTGCGAGCGCAAATGTCAAAGTTGCAAGTACCTAATTGTTGGAATAATTTGAATCACGAAAAGCCGTGTTCACTTGCCTACACTCGTACACTAATGCCTACACTCGTAACACACTTAATGGTTGATTATTCACCATAATTACGTATAAAATTTTAGAATCAATATTTTCGGAAAATAATACAAAATTCACAATGTTGACACTTTCCCTCCTCAATTCCTAAAAAAACACAGGTATTTAGTTTGGTTACTGCGACAGTTCTACGAAAGTAGTGCTGAAGTGACATTGATAATAGATAATAACTATCGATTGTAAACATTGACACTACTCTTATAAAAATCAACATAATTCGTGAAAAATTTTTTTTACAAGGTATTCGAACCAACTTTTAAATTTGTAAAATTACTTGTTGACGTCGCTCGCCACGTCGTCGATACCACGATAATTCAAAGGCAACTATTACGAGTATGAAAATTTTGTGCTCACGGTACCGACTTTGAAAACGCGTTCGAAGTATATCATTTTAAGATATAATTAAAAGGTATTTACTATAGTGGATCTGCGGCAGAGCATCATACAGTTATTTGACACATTTTTAATGTTGAAATCAGTTCCATTTATTGGAATTTTCTTTTTATATTCACCCTTTTCATTGAGCCATGCTACTTACGGGATGGATTGTCAGCCACCGTTAATTAGTAAGTAATAATAGATAATAAAAGCAATAACATTGAAAAACTAATTAAGTCTCAAAATAAAAAGAAAGTTCATAAATTTCGGGACCTATTCTAATATTTATCCATAAACCAAATTTCATCGAAATCTGTGCAGTACTTTTTAAGATATGCTTGAAAGTATGTTCAAGACAGTTTTTTTTTCAAAAATCTTATTTCATTTTCATTATGTAGCTAATTTTAGGTTTTTTGGCCTACGGCTTTTTTGTTTTTGTTCTAAGTTAGTACCTAAAAACATTTTTGCCTATACTTCTCTATTTTTAGTATAATATAGAAAATACAATATAATTCTGTAATTTACAGAAACAAAGAAACACGATACATATGTAGGCCGAGTTTAGTCGGGTAAATGAAAAGTCAATGTTGTGGGTTACATTGTGGTACAAGTGTGTAATGTATGATTACTGCTGAGGCGCCATTGTGACCCGAGCCCTCAGAGAGCCGACGACGGTAATCATCAATGCCACACACACGAGTATCATACAACGTTTTTCAACACACTTGAAGGAAATAGTACTAAAAAATAATTTTCTTTATATCTAGTACTTATCTTAATTAATAATAACCATTATTTCAACAGTGAAAACGAGTTGTGAATATTTTTTTGCAATGCCGGGAAAATTTATCTGTTTTCCTATGCGCGCGCATGGCAATTGGCCATAGACTAAAGAATGAAGTTTCTTTTTTTTGGCTTTTCGCGGATAGCGTTTTAGCCACTTACGAAATGGGCAATTCAAAGTTTTCTTTAATGCAGAGAAAATAAAAGTTATATTTGGGAAAAGCTTTATTGATTAACACGTACAATTTGAAAGTATCGATTTAAATACGAAGTTGTATGAAAAGAGCAAACAAAAGGTTCATTAATTTATTTGTACTATTGAACACGATCCTTTTTGTTTCGGAACTTCTTTAAGAACAAATGAACTCGACCATATTAATCGATATGGGGATATGTGAAGCCATTATAAAAGAAAAAAAACATTAGAACAAACTTATACATAAAATATGGTTACCCTATAGTACGAAATTTCATACAAACAATAAAATAAGTATATCTCATAAAGTAAACAAGTTTAATTAGATGTAAAATGGCAGATATTTAGTAAAAATTTTTACTAAAACATGAGCTATCTGGACTTTTTGTAATGGTAACAAATCTGAAGATATTCATGTTTTTTGGTTTTCATAAATGTGTGGATTGAGTGAGCACATAAAATTATTTATTACTTATATATGTATCACATTAGACTTTCGTTTAGTATGTTACGAAATCCTATTGAACATGTACTAAACACGAGTAATATAACGAAGTTTAATTATATAGTTTATTAGAGAGCAATCGGCCCTTGCGAAAATGGAGGATTGAGTGAGCATAATTATCTATTTGTAAATTTTTAAATACGGCACTAGGCAATCTGTCCATTGATACTTATATTCTTCATAAGTTTTACTAAAAACTAGTGTACAATTTATTTTTGTAAACTCAATAGATTTGAAGATATTGACGATTTTCTGTGAGGACTGAGTGAGCAGATTGTAAACGATTTATCTTCTGTTTTACCTTTTTACAAAAAGGGATATTGGTTTTACAATTGTTTTAGAACTTTTACTAAATTATCCTATTTTATAAAAATTTTTCTGAGGGTGCTCACTCAATGCACACGCACACCTTTTAATTCGAGTGAAATATTTTTTAATTTTCTCTTCACGATTTGGATAACTTCCCGTTATCGTAGAGTGATGTGGGTTTTTGTGTTGGAGTTGGCCAAGGATACTAGCTTACTACAACGTTTGAATAATAACGATCGGATATATACAAGCAAGACACTAAATCTTTATTTCAGACGACTAGGATTCCGGTAGGGACAGACAGGGTGGGTCCAAACTAAAAAAATAAAAATGAAAACATATTTTTCCTTGTCCTTTTAATTTATTTTAACATCGTTATTGACTTTTTACCTATACATATGGAAACTACAGCTTTCTAGGTACATTACTGTAGAAGTAATAATGAGATTATTATTAAGTGACGTAATATTTTGGCGCCCAAATGTAATTTAAGCTGGTTTCAAATAACATTAAATTTCTTCCCGTTATTACAGAAAAATATGTTTTTTTTTCTCTTGTATAGATAGCCAAAAATGCATCCTTTCGAAATTTTATTATTTAAATCTAATATTTTGATTATGAAAATCGGCATTTTGCAATTCTATGGTGATTTTGTAAATAAGACTATCAACCGCCAACCGGGATCCCGGTTTCGACATACGAGGAGATTTACTTAATACTAGAATCACTTATTAATTAAGTATTAGAAAGAATAAGAACCCTATTCTCAAGAAGTATTTTATTCCCACCAAGCTGGACCACCTTTTAAGTACAGCACAGTCGAAATCCCTTCACCATAAAAAATTATGGAATGTGTAAAAACTCCTCGTGGGGTGCAAGGTTAGAATTGCACCTCCACATATCATCCTGTGGGTGTCGTAAGAGGCGACTAAGGAAAAAATACTGGAAGGTGGGCAGCAGCGCCTTCTAAAGAACTGCCATCTTACACTGCGATCCCCAAGCCGCCTGCCAAGCGTGGGGATTATGGCAAATACCTCCTTAATAGGGGAGGCTGTGTTCAGCAGTGGATGATCCGGCTGATACAGTACAGTGTAAAAACAATGAAAAACATGATATTTGTGAGCCTAAAATCAATTAAAGATATACGCTAGTGACGCAAGTGGTTTGAGACTGGAACGTCCGTCCACCCTATATAGAATATATAGAGAAACGTAAGTACTACAAAAGTATAGCTATGTATGCGGCGAGCGTACAATGCGCCCACAGGCCGCGCCGCTCTGCTAGCACAGGACGCAGGCAGCTTCCCCGCAACCGCCCATCTTTACGCGGGACTAGTTAGCAATACTCATCGCGTTTTGCAGTGATGACTTCACATTAATAGGCTCGCTTTGCCTTTTGTGTACGGGACGCTAAAATGGACTTCATCATCATCAGCCAGAAGTCTAACATTGAACAAATACCGCCTCCATAGAACAGCTCAACAACAGATGTCGTCAGTCGACCTAGCCAACCAACTCCAAGTCTTCCGGTGTTATATTAAAAATTCTGCATATATTATAAATAAAACACGTTGATTGCTGTCATTAAGAAATCTTTATTTTCGTAACACTTTCGTGTAGTCTCATACCTATACTTGTGATTACATGATTAACTATGTCTTGTTTCATGCGTGATTTTCTAACGGCCCGTTTTGCTATTACAAAACACATTTTTACTTTAGGATATTTGATGCAAAATTGTAAGTTTATATTCAATACAAAAAACTAACATGTTTCAAATTCTAATAGTAGATATCTGTCTCGTGGGATGTGACTAAAGAATACAATAAAATAGCTCGGAAATCTCGAAATTCTTTAACATGATTGGTTCGATTAATTAGGTAAGTGTACATAGGATCGTTATTTTACCGTCCATCGTTTTCTGAACGAAATACTGCACGACTCGAGAGTTGGTATATTCAAGTTCAAGATAAATATGCCAGTGTAATTACCAAGTTATTATGGTATATGCAGACTTAGTTAAAATAGATTATTATATAAGAAATAGTATTATAATTATTTTAATATTTTGCGTCTGTATCTTTGGAGTCTATTATATATTACAGCTATAACTATAGGCTTATTAGTAAAATACAAAGCTGTCTCTTTTCAACACAATTGTTCATAAACTGGCTAGCTAACCTAACTGAACCGATTTCAGGCACATTACACGCTTGCTTTTTTATCTTGATTATCACCCTTATGCTTTGACAAACATTTGGTTTTTAACAATGGGAGAGATATCAAAATTTTATTTTCACCTCACGAGCTCGGAAAATGTTGGTTTATAATTCGAAATCTGCGTGGAAAAGTGCTTTTCATCAAAAAGGGTTTGTGAACTTAGAACCTCTATAAAGGTTCCGTATAAAATAATGTAAATACTTAAATGATACCGATTTTATTAATTTTAAATATAAATTAACGCAAATTGTAATATGAAATCTGTTGTTTTCCTTGCTGTGTAGTGACGTGAAAAATTTCGTTCATTAGGCAGCAAAGTTATATGCATCTCGTACATTTTAAATGTTCCGTCAAGCTCAGGATTCTATATTTGAGCCACAAAGGTATCACAATTAAACTACTCGCTCCAAATAACAACTTTGCAGCCTTAACACATAACACTATTTATCTCTCGCAAGTGTGTTAAATATCGCGTGAACATTGGCTCATTACACTTTCGACTCCAAACTATGCCCTCGCCTTCGGCTCAAAATGATATAAAACCTCAAAATGGAATGCCCAGCTTAAAATACCGTAGCTGATTGTACAATAAGGTACTATTCCACGATGGGCAACAATTAAAGTTGTAAGCTTTACTTTTGTTGTTTATTTCGTCTTGCAACAATATGTTACTTGGAACGTGCATTACAATTTACGATATGAAGCTTTATATGTAAACAGCGACATTATGGAAACGAACAGGTAATGAAGAGTCGAGTGACGTGTACCATGTAACTACAGTGTTACGGGAATGTTACTTCTGAACATGGCTGGTCCTAAATTATCTTTTTTTATAAAGCTATAGGAGGCCTACGACTTCCATACATACATTGTAACACTGTATGCTTATGCCTTACAAATTCTATTTCCGATTTCTGTCATTTTTTAGGTTTTAGGAAAGTTTTCAAAAACTTAGAATAAGAACGTTATTATTATCAGACCGCTTTTTGCGCCTACTTACAGAAGGAACAATCTCAAATACTAAAAATATCGTACAGTAAATACTTACTAAAATAAATATTTGCAAATTTGAGTATAATTATAGTGCACGCTCCAAACCCCTGAATTATACAGTACTAGCTATTGTTGAAATTAAATTGCTCTTAGTTATTTGTGTAAACACTACATATATAGCAATGCACTTAAAAGGAAATAAGCTATAGCCTTACAACAAATATACATATTTGTTCTAGAGCTTACATTATTTTAATTTCTTTCTTATATAAACAAAGCTGTATTTGATTGTTTACGTTTATTATTATTAACGCATATTTGCACATATAATGAATACATTTGTTTCGGATTAAAGGTAAAGAGACAATATGTTAGGAATAATCATCAGAGAATCAGACAATCAAACTCACACTAACATCATTAAATTTTTTGAAGAAAAACATAAAGGAGCTACTATTTATCGTATATTAAAGCACTACGGATTATATAGATCTATATTTCTTGGAATAACATTAAAAGTGGTGGAGCGCACAATCTATGACACATCGAGTAAACAATATACAATTAGAATAATTAGACACAAAATATTACATCGTCAGCACTCAGAATGCAGCTCTGTTAAAATCCTACATGCAACAATTTCCTCGGCGAGATACGATCGCACCAAACTCACCGTTTAAATAAATATATCAAATCATTAAAAACCGGTGATAAAAAGATGACTGTTCAGTGTTGACTAGTCTTTAAAATATTAAAAACAAACATACTTCATTAATTTATATGTAATATGTAAATAAGTGAATAACAAATGATGAGCTTGTTCGATCGCATTCACCATCGCTAGCGAGCGCGAGCGGGGATAGCTCCGCGCTCGCAGGCGACATACAGAACCCTTAACTTACATCCGATACTAAAATAGATTACTAGTATAAGTATGTAAAGATAACGTATAATATTATGTTGAAAATCTTACGTATATATTTAATTCTTAACGATATACATTCAGTGTAATAATTAATAAAGACTAGCATATTCAATATTAGAGTGCGCGGCGCGGCTTGCGAGCCGAAGAGAAGCGATGCCGGTGTCAAGGCATAAAGACGCGGCTGGCACGTCGCGCTGCTCAACCACACATTATACAAATGGTTGATCCTACAATCGTCGCTACAGTACAAATATTACATACAAGCGTTTAATTAAATATCGTACAAATTCGATTATTACGATTTAAGATAAAGGAAACAATATTGAGCACAATTTATATGATGAATATCGATTTTAAAAGCCGTATCACAGTACGCTAACTTAAATAATCATGTCGCGCTGAAACGCCGTTTGTTCGAAATTATACCTATCATAAAGTACACGATACACAATAATTAAGAAAATAGAATATTAGATAAGTACGTCGCTTCGCCAGTGACGACTAAATATAATAGTAATTAAGTAATTTTAATAAAGTTCATCAAAACAATAGGCCTGGGGTATAAAGACAAATCCCCCGCTTTTACACAACGCATCGCTATTGGTCCGAGTAGAAATATTCTAAGAAATACACGATACACTAACAATATAAGGTAAGTATGTGGGTACGTTACAAAGTAAATGCTATGTCTGATACACGTGCGGTAGATAAACGTACACGGGAGGGGTGGAATGTCGAATGGACAGAGGAAGACTACTGACTACGTGGACTCTACGAGCACTGCCATATTCTACA
The DNA here is from genome assembly GCA_963890685.1 of Plagodis pulveraria. NCBI lineage: Eukaryota > Metazoa > Arthropoda > Insecta > Lepidoptera > Geometridae > Plagodis > Plagodis pulveraria. Next base: position 6,540,046 of record OY982949.1, on the reverse strand, counting down.
TTTTGTAACTATTACAATAAAGCTATTTTTTAGATCCTCAATACAAATGCAAACGCGGGGCGCTATTGAGCAACTCATCTCATGCAATCCCAATGGAAATATCTTATATCGTATTATTTGGCACTGTCAAATCATATTTATATACACACGATTTATAGATCTAGAAAGTATATATATACATGAAATTTTACGCTTGTTTATTACAATAAAGAACACATATTTATGTGTTCATCGCACAATATTTTACCTTCTAACAATGTAAATCGTGCAGTAGATACACGAAATAGCTATAGGCTTATATTTTTTCATATTTGAATGAAGCTACCAAGGCATCACTCACCATTCGAACCAGCCGATATTAGGCCTTGCGTTGTTCAGCGCCCCCTATCGTTTAGGACACTTCATGCACAATACAAGTATTCAGTCTTGACTCACACACACACAATCACGCACACTACTAAGCACATTGTACAAGTTTAGGTAAATCAAAAGGAGTATTTATTAAATTTTTGTATGCACCAGCAAGACTGGCGCGCGTCCTTTATCTTTGTACTGGAAACGCACATAATCCTTCATTTATATGTCCTATATTTAACTTAAACATCTACGTGAGAGTAATCTATTGTAACACTGGTGTTTCAATAAATATAGAGTTTAAACATACTCTCTTTGGTTGATTATTTATAACACGTTTCTAAATAATTATGTATGTATTCGCTATCGAAACGATTATAAGGATTTTTTTATTTCCCACGTTAAACTCGGTGGTGTTTTTTAATGTCGTCTGCTTATATACGAAGTAGAGAGTCGGCCGCATACGAGCGGATAAAAATTATCATTTCGAATGAGAACACTTAAGTATGAATATAATAACACTATTAAATATTACAAGTGTTTAATGTTCGCCGCACCGGGTAGAATAGTGGTGGAGCGGCAAGAGCGCGAGGCAGCGCCACCGCGTACAAACGGTACGAGCTTGGAATCACTTCGTAGAGGCTGCACCACTTTACCTGAAATTGCATTTTACACCGATTAGAAATAACTCATCTGGTTCGAAGATTTTGAAACTGCATATCTGCGCAGAAGTTAAATGAAAGGACATATGGCAAGATGTTTTCCGATCTTTTGTATTATTATGTTGAACTACTACTAATTACGCCAATAAGCGAGTACCGAACTTATTTGCATACGGAATTGCCCCTGAGACTTACATTACAGCCTAAAAACGAAGCTATTAATAAGGCGTGCATTAACATATTACTTTACAAATTGGTAGACTATAAGTTTATCTATGCGCTAGGTTACTAGGACGCGGAACTTATAGCAAAAACTTGGGAGTTAGTTTTGGACAATTAATAAGATCATCAAGACAAAATTATTTGTAAGCTTGAATAGCATTAGATTCTGACATTTTACGGTGTTTTTCAAGAGACAGAACATCATAGTGGTGAACCCAAAATTCGTAGAAATGTAATACATGGCACAAGTTATCCCTGTATGCCCGTGGGGTGCCAAGCTAGAATGGCGGGTAGAGATGGGTAGATTCATTTCCACATGTCCCCATGGTACATAATTTTTCCTACTTTTTCTATATTGTTAATGTGCATTTGGTAAACAGTCCTTCATCGTTTGACACGTATTCAACACTTTTTAATTTGATCATGCGCTTCAAGAGTCAAGACCTAGCAGATTAAACAATTATTTGACACAATATAATATTAAACAAAGTCTATATTGTGTTTAAAATAATAAAAACATAGTACACCGGTAGGTATCAAAAAACAAAGGTGTCTTATATTTCTATGACTTCCGACTCGTTCTTGCACGAAGTCCACTGATTTTTATATGAAACACAACAAAAGTGTTATTTTTTATAAAACTACTCCACACTTTTTTTGGTATGACGTTTTTTTTTTATTTAAATCTTTATATTGGAAACATGCAACATTCTAACAGTGCTAAAAGAAAAGTTTTTTAAAAGGTAAAGTCATTAGCACTAGCATTCAGAGCAGACCGGTGTTCTCTAGCAGCACCCGCTCACGAGTTGACGCATGCCAGCCATCGCCTTCCTCAACCATTTCTGAGGGAAGATGGCGACCCGACACATAACACTGCCGCTAGACAACACCTTCTGTGAGCATGACCGCTCTAGATACCCGCGCCAAATCACAATAGGGTTCAACAGATACAATTCTTAAATTGTAAAACAGACGGACAGCGAAGGTTCGGTAGTAATGTCCCGTTCTGCAGTAGGTATGTAAGTTATTTGGAAATGTCTAATGAACAAGAGTAACTTCTGAGTCTTCGTCTTGTGCGAAGTTGCTATAAGTAACGGTTATTATATCTACATTACGTTGAGTAAAGGGATTTGTTAAGGTATGGTTTTACTGCCAAAAAAAGGCTAGGCATCGTAAAGACAAGACCTGATCCGTACATTCAATTCCCTTTCTAAACCCTACTTGTGCATCCCATACTTTCTCATCTGTCTCTTTTATCAGCCGTTCAATCAATACTTTCGCATATATATAGTTTACCGAGGACGCAGAGGAGACTGATTCCGCGGTAATTCTCACAGTCTTGCTTTGACCCTTTTCATTCATATAGCGGTACAATCACAGCCTTGCACCAGTCTACTATGCCTCGCCCAGCTCTCAGCATCTCGACTGACACTCTATCATATCCTGCAGCCTTAACTAAATTCATACCTTTTAACGCTTTCAAAATCTCATCCATGCTTATTTCATTTTCATCATAACTTCTGTTTGTAGGTTCCTATAACCTGGTCCAGTGTTCCCTATCTTTCAAATAAACTTTCAAAATACTCTTTCACACATTCTTCTCGTTTTGTAATATTTCCATCATGACCTCTGATTTGACTCAGTTGTAAAAACTTTACATTTGACTGGAGATCTTCAGAAAGCCTTCAGTCAAACATATCCTTTCGTTCATCTTTCTTTCTGCATACAACTTCCTTAAATATATTTTTAATCTTTTATAATCCTTTCTTGCTTCACGTATATCATCATGCGTTGCCATTTGTACTTTTTGGTTAGCTTTTGTTGCTAACCAATCCAACCATGGTTTTTTTCTTTTCATCCATAGTCTTTTGTACATCTTGGTATATACACACATTCTTTTGCATTTTGCCTTTTAGAAGTTCCACATAAATGACAACGTCTACCACCCCTTTCTTAAATTAAATCCACACTTCTTCCATTTCACTTATTTTTTCCAAACCATCAAGCCTTTCTTGTAGCTTATTAACTTACTCATTTTTAACATCCTTCTCTTGCAAATTTTCACTCCTTCCAAACAATTCACACTTGTAGATGCAAGCACACGGTGTCGCCATCAATTAAAAATACCACTTAGACGTGTTACTACCAGGTAGTGATCTGTGTCGATGCCGATTCTCAGACTTTCATCGACAACACAAAGTCAATCATACTTCTTGAACCACACATGAATCTCTTTGTGGTCAAACTTTGTGTTTGTCACGCAGAGACTTTACTGACAGACTACATCTTGCAAACGTAGTCAATTCTCATTGACTCGTTCATTCCCAAAAGCACCAATAACCCTTTCATATCCATATCTCTTTCTTCCAACTTATCCATTAAAATCTTTTTACAATACAATCCTTTCATTAAGATTAGAATTTTTAAATAACGCGCATGCCCACTCAAAGCTCTTTCAATTTGTGTAAAACTAACGTTTAGATTTTTTGTACTAAAAATAGGAATACATAAAAGTATTAAGTATAAGCAGTACAATTTGTTTGTGAGAAACAAAGTAAATTAAAATGTAAAATTTTTGTCAGTTTTAAGAAATCAAAAGATTCATCAACAAAGTCACGTAAAAATAACGATTTCATTACGTGTTAGGCCCATAACCTAGAATGGGAAGTGGAATATGAATGGCGCGGTACCTGTTGACGATGTTGGCGAGGTCCTTGAGGGCGGTGTCGACGGCATCAGCAAGGTGATGTGTGTGAGGTGCCGGCGAGGCGAGGGCGCGCGCCTCTTGGTCGAGGCGTGCGGCGCAGGCGCGCAGCTGTACGCGCAGTGCGGGCGGCACGCGGGCACCCCCCGCGCCCCCGCCCGCCGCCGCCGCCGCGCACAGAGCGCCCAGCCGCGACACTCGCTCAGACGTCTGCAGCCGCCACAGCGACCCGCGCCCGCCACCACCGCCTCCCGGCCCACATCCGCGACGCACCTACACACGTATACCTTTACTTTACAATCGATTACATGTTTTTTGCCACTGCCACAATACACTACACAATCCACCGGGCGTTGGTCCGCCTCTATAATCTTAGTTGCAGGTACGCACGTATAACCCGGTTTAATAAACTAAATAAACTTTAAACTTCTTACTCGATCTTTATATACAACAGAGTACTAGTGAGAGGTTTAGCGGCGCGATATTCAATTCGGTTCTTTATTATCTGGCCGTTCTCCAGCACGGCCACGATGCAAGAAAAGAAAAGAAAAACCTATTATGACGCCTCTTCCACACAACATGGTTAACCATACAATTGAAAGAGTGAATGATGACTTGAAACTTAGCTCGACATAAAATTATCTCAATAAGAATGTTGTAAGGCCGACAATATTCTACATACTCTTTATGATTAAGAATATTGCCCTATAATGGAGAATTTCAATTGTAAGTATTGAATACATTTCTATACATATTGATTTTAAAATCTGAAGTAAACTTATTGAAAATTAGTTTTACAAAACATAGCGTAAAACTCACCAAATACCTAATTCGTGGGGCGGGCTCAATGTATACCTATACAATTTTACTACCTTTCTTCGTTTTGAATCTACTTATCTTACGACGAGCTCAGATATCCTCTCAGATATAAAGGCACACCCCCGCCCGCAGTAAAATCAAATGCTCCAGTTTGTACCCCGGGTAAGTGAGGAAAGAAATGTCTGTTAGAGAGCATATCTGTGTTTCGGTCACAGAGAGCGAGCCCGGCTTAGCGTCTCCAGGTAGTGATGTAGTATGTATAAAATTTCACGACAAGCGTGAACTTAAGCCAGCTGCTCGTTTACACCGAGCAGCTGGTAAACAATTGAGCACAGTTTTGACTCGTTCAGAATACTCAGAGCAGCCCGAGCATCCAACTTCAGGTACAGGCCCTAATGGTGGACGCCAATGGAGGGATTTTCAAGAAAATCAAAGGAGTATAGTCACTACTTCACGTCGATATTAAGTGGGGGAGTGGTACTGCCCCGGTCGTGCCAACCCAATCAGCTCTAATCTATGCAGTAAGTGTAAGCTCTAACATAAGCAGGGATACAGCGTGGCATTGCCACTAGGATATAATTCTATTTATGGAAATAGATCTATGGCAATATTTTGTAAAATAATATTACTTGAAGTATATTTCGAACACAATAATAATATTCCCTCAGTATGTTTGTAAAGGTAGGACTTTTAATTAGTACAACTAGTGCAACAAAGAAGTGTACTCTTGCACCATAGCTGTCTTGGTGTAATCACAGCTATCTCTTTGACTTTTCGTACATTTCTAAACACATTGTTGTTATTTGGCAAGTCAATTTGATAGTAATAACCTATCTAAGATCAAATGTCATAGTCTCAGACAATCTTTTGTAATTTTTCAATGTAAAGTTTCTACCAGACATGATTATGATATGATTTTGTTAATAAATCAATAAACCTATTCAAATTATTGAGCTGAAATATGTCGTAAAGTGTAGTGCAAAGGCAAATGGTACATACCTCATTAGTGCAACAGTCAAGGGAGGCTCGCAACGCAGCGAGCAGATCGACTTCGGAATCATCTTCAGTGGGCAGCGGCGTCGCATAGATACCACCCTTGCGGGGCCTACCTACCCCTGCTCCTGCCAACACCCCCGCCCCCACACCCTGCGGTATGCGGCGCGCGCCTCGCTCCTCGGGCGAGCCCCCACCCTCCGGCTTGGGGCTAACGCGCTCCTCGCTCTCCTTACTCTCCCACAACTTCTTCAGGCTGCTGATGCTGCCTGTACTGCGCCGCTTGTCTTCGTCCTCTCCCTCTGCCCCCGCCGGTATCTCTTCCTCTCGGCGCTTATCATCAGGCGAGGCCTGCTCGCGGCGTGTGTTCCCATTCGTCGCCGACGATCCACCCTCCACTTTCCGCAGGCGTGCCTTGAAATCTATGATAGAACGGCCACTCTCCTCCTCTTTACCGGGGACGGAGGTCTTCTTGTTCGGCTCTACTTTCTTCAGTTGCGATTTAAAATCGGTGCTGCGCATATCCGGATCGAGGCGGCGCTCAATGTTGTTTGTGAAGGAGGTTTTACGGAGACTCGCTTTCAGGTCTATGGGAGAGACCGTTTCCTTTGTATCGTCATTTGCGGCACTGGTGGCAGAGTGCGAGGGCCGACGGTGCATGTTCAAGCTCTCGGAGAGCTCAGAGACGAGCCGCGTGACTGGGTCGACGGGCTCGAACGCGGCCGTGGGTTCGTCCGCGGGCGGCGGCGATTCCTTCAAGCGGTGCTTCTTCTTGTCGGCGCGCTCTTTAATTTCAGCGACTAGCTTCAGCTCGAGCATCTCTTTCATCGCTTGCTTAGCGGCAGCGGGTCTGTCTCCATCGGCGGTGGAGAGAGGTGCTGGAGGTACGGGAGGTGGCGGTGGCGGCGGCGAGTCGCCGGTGTCAGTGCCGGCATCGCGGCAGCAATCGGGGGGCGGGGGTGGCGGTTGCGCTTCCTCGGGTGGCGGCGGCAGGTCGGGCGGAGGCGGCGGGAACTCCAGCTCTGCTAGCCTCGGGCGCGGCTTGGCAGGGGAACCAGCGAAGGAGCGCATCGCAGGGGCGACACGAGGTGCTCGGGGCGACGCGGGGGCCGCCGTCACACCACCAGACGAGTTAGACCGGATCATATGCGGCTGAGCGCGGCCCGTGCGGGGAGACAACGACCTCGCCTCTTCATGCACCGGCTCACGCACCCCGACGTTCGTACCGCTCCCCCCACTGCTCCCGCTCCCGCCCCCACCACCACTCTGGCGCAAGGACTCGAGGAAAGCACCGATGCGCGCGCCCTTCGGTAGAGTGCCGTAACGGTTGATGGCACGCTTTACATTTTGCACTTCGAGAGCAGCGACTTGAACTCCCTGCTGTAACAAATAGGGGCCATAAGCGAATGACACAGGTAAGGTATACATAAACTTTATTCAAAAATCCTTGTAATGTGGTTATTATTTTGTCAACCTTCTTTAAGCATTATCGAAATTTTGAAGTGATGAATCCTCCAATTGTTTCACAACAAAATTTAAATTAAAAGGAAGCGTAAGTAGTGTTTGGTAATTTATAACAAAAGCCACAGACATAAATAACAACTTGCCTACGAAAAACTTGCGCAATTTAAAATACGCAGAAGGACAGCCTTTACAGTAATACGTTGTTATTTATTTTAGGAACCTTTCAAGAAATTAATCTCAGATCTGTCTGGAATACTTAATTTCTAGAACTAAACTAACTTAATCAAAGTCGTGATCAGCTATCAGACTAAATATTGAACGCTCATTGGTCGATGGTATCCAATGACGCGATTAGCGACCAATGAGCGTTCAGTATCCAGTCAGTTAACGGAACAAGCCTTTGACGAACCTTTCAGGAACTGAGGGTTACTCTATGCTTAAGTGCACGGTTTTGATAAAGTAATACAAAACCTGGATAGTCGGACCAGATTTTTGTAACTGTACTTTTATCGGTTACTTAATGAATTCTTACATAGGCTGGTTTTATTTAAATTACTTGCATTGTTTGTGTAAAACCCTATAAAAGCCTTGGTCCTCAATGATTATACTTTAGCTACGTCATGATGACCTAGAAGTCAAAGTCAAAATCATCTTTTCAATTTTGGCGTTCTGGAGGTAAATTACAAATTTGAATATTGAAGTATTTCTCACATTGTACTGCCATGTTCAGAAAAAAAAATATATATAGAGCCACTGCGAGAAGAACGGGCAAATAAAGTCGGTGTCATACTTTTAAACTTCTTTTAACAATGTGTTACATACATACTATATAATAAAATTATTAAAATATTAGATTATAACGTAGGTGACATGCGATAGGTACGCAGAGGCGGTATTGTCTAAGCATTTTTGTAATCCACAAACTGTGTAGTACGATTTCCTAATTAAAAATGTTTTTCACGTGCAACATGAATTTTCCTTCTGTGAGCGTTGTAATATGTTTGGGAAATTTATTATAAAACCGCACACAATTAACTAAAAAGGACCTTTTATTTGTATTTGCTAATCTAAAACATCATTGCTGCCAGTAACGCACTAAGTACAGACCGCGACAGTGATGTACTATAACTAGTTTTTTTTTTGTTATTGTGACGGACCAAGCTCGAGACTCACCTGATTTTAAGCGGACTAACCTCTGCCTATAACATATGTATTTCGTCACTTGTCAGGAATTGCACAGCGCCCGTCACTTTGTGACATAGGTGTTAAGTCTCATGTGCCTGAAATTTCACTGGCTCTCAAGGACTGCTGCCGGATCACACCGTTAGGTGCTTGGTAACATATTTTCTACACGAGGTTGGTAGCTAGTCAGGCGGGCAATCGCAAAATGCTCTTCCACCAAGCGGTGAAGCTCAAGCCGACAATGGGGATCAAACCAGGGACCTGCGGTACGGCAGTCCATAGCTATTACCGCTCGGCCATCATTGCTTCAAATGATATACGAAAGGCTTTATTAAGTGTACCTTGGGTTGTTCGTGGTGATGCTGGTGATGATGGCGTCGTTTGGCGCGGTGGCGACTGTCTCCGCCTCCTGACTCGTCCGTGTCAGGCGTTGCCTCCGCCAGCGAGCCTTCGGAGGAAGCTTCGCGCGCGCCGCCACCACCGCCGCGGCCCCCGCCTGCCATTCACATTATACTCCACTTAAAATAAAACCTTCCATAACTTCTGCTCTCCTAGTATATAGGTATACTTATTTATGTTTTCTTCACTTCATAGGATGCTATATGAGGAAAAACCACAAATTCCGGTCTTATTCCTGTCAACCGCCTTGATTGGCTTTTTGAACTTATGACCGCCTGGTATACTGTCCCTGCTACGTCGATTTTATTTTGTTAAATCTTTGTTTAACCACCCCCCTTAGACTTTACAATATATCATTATTGTCTACTATTATGATTCTACAGTTTAAAAAAGGCCCCGCTTGTAGCGTTAGCCAGTAAAACAACAATATTTAAAATGTTGTTACATAACGATGGTACTTACGTATTATTCTACGTTTTACCTATTTAAATACTTTAAAAAAAAAGTTTAGGTTAGCCTGAACAACATCTTCGACCGCATCATCATTTACCATCAGGTGAGATAGTGGTGAAAGACTAGCCTATCAAGCATAAAAAAACGTAAAAAAAGTGTATTACTAAACATTAGAAGGCATTTAATTTTTGTATTTACTGATTTGCATGGTAATGTGACAATTTTTTTTAATTCAAAATGCGTACTGTACTGTAACTCAGATTGACTACTGCTGAACACAGCCTCCCCATTAAGGAGGAATTTGCCATAATCCCCACGCTTGGCAGGCGTCTTGGGAATCGCAGTTCAAGATATGAGTTCCTCAGAAGGCGCTGCTGCCCACCTTCCGGTATTTTACCTTTATTCCCATCTTAAGTCACCCAACATGTAGCAAAGGGTGTGATATTCTAGCCCGGCACCCCACGGGTAAAAATGCGTACTTAAAATGATTTCGGACCCATGATTAATACAAAATTTTACTAATTTATTTTTAAATAAAGGTTATAACCTTGTTTTTCTCTTTTATGTGAATGTAACGAAACAAGCAGAAGGACTACCTGATGTTACGCTGACTAACCTCTGCCCATAACAGATGCATTTCATTTCTTATTCACTGCGCCATTCACCCTGAGACACACAGTTGTTAAGTCACATGTTCCTGTAATTTCACTGGCTCTCAAGCTGTCGAAACACAGTGTCAGATGCTTGGCGACAGATTTTCTACATGAGGATGGTAGCTAGCTAGGCGATTCGCAAAATACACCCTTACACCATGCGGCGAAGCTCAAGCCGGCTGTGGGGATCGACCTATGGAGTTGAGGCACGGCATTCCATAGCTATTACCGCTCGGCCATCATTGCTTCAAAACATAAATTATGGTAGTGGTTCATTAACCTTTCGGTTTTGAAACTTAATATGCAGTTAAATTTAAGCTATAGTTAGCAAACTAGATAAGGTTAGCGCTTTAACAAACAAACAGCACACGTTTCATTAGATAAAATCAAGAATAACAACTTAAAATAATAAGCAACATGATACAGAATGCTACAAAATTTGCAATTCATACATGACAATACATTCTATAATTTAATATGTTAGTCTTTATGTATAATGTATTTATTCTTTCTTCTCTCCAGTTAAAATTATTTCATAGCATCCTGTTAAAATTTGTTCAAGTAGGTATGTATTAAAATATCATATTAACTTTACATTGTTAAAATATGTACTTAGTTACGAACACCAAAATCATATCAATAACATGCTTTAAATAAAAAACTAAGGATTACACAGATGAAGTTAATGCAACAAAATCATTGTTCTGTTCTTAAACCACATTTTGAATTTACACTTCATAAATTTTCCCAAAGGCAATCATAATTATTCTATAACTTTCCTATACTATAGCAATATAAATAGAGAAAATATTCAAAAATTACTGGTACAGGTGCAACATAGGTATAATATATTATTTTCGTGTTGTCCATATTAATATGAAGAAGTAGTTTGAAGCGCTCGTAGCGAAGTTTGCTTAGCTGTTCTTATCCGATCAGCAAAGTTAAGCAACGTCTGTCGCGGCCATGAGTTGGATGGGTGACCGCTAGTGACATTACTACTGAGCGCTTCCTTGCTTTGGAGTGCACGTTAAACCGTCGGTCCCGGTTGTTGTCTTAGGATGGCAGGCGTTATAGCATACTGGTAGGGCATTTTGCGAATGCCCACTTGGCTAGCTACCACCCTCAAGTGGAAAATCTGTCGCCAAGCACCTAACGGTGTGTTCCGGCAGCTATCCTTGAGAGCCAGTTATTCTAGGTTAGCCTGAATAACATCTTCGTACACATCATCACTCACCATTCTCAAGCTACTCTAACATAATGACTATGTCATCTACGAAACCAAGATGAGTGACGTGTTCATATATGTTGAAATAATAAATATCTATGATTCATAGATGTTGATGTCGAATTCGTTCCAGTATGATTTCGTGAAACGTGAACAGTTTCGAAGAAATAACGTTTCCTTGAATCACGCCACGTTGCAGTTAGATTGGTTCCGTGCTTCTTTTGTTTGTTTGTGTTTCTTGTTTTCTCTACATGGTGTCGTTTCTATACCCACACTTCTTCGAACTACCTATAGTATATATGGCATCGCTGAAGAGATTGCAGTATCACAGCGAAGGTTTTTTCATAGTCCGAAACGATAGCTATAACAGCCGATTATACTCTATAGTCTTTTTTATCTTCTGGGGGAGCGTACGATGTGGTCTATGGTGCTAAAGCATTTTCAGAAAAAAGCTTCTTAGAGAGGCTGGATGTAATCAAACCTACGAGTAAGACGGTTCGTAATGATTCTCGAGAACGGCTAGTAAACATGGCTAAGAAGCGAGATGGACTTGTAGTTCTTCAACAGGCTTTTTTTTTTTTCAAAAAACAGTACAACTACAGTACTGTTGAAGGATGACGGAATTAAATAACTTCTGGAGGACTGACAGTAACGGTTATATCCGCAGTCAGAAGTTCTGTCATGCTTCCGTCGTCACACGGCACCTTGTTGCTTTTAAGTTGTTTGAGAGACATTTTAGTCTCGTATAGGCTGATGCCCGGAATATCTCCAGTATAGTGTTCTGTCAGTTTGGCTCTCATGTTCTGAGCTGTACTGACATCGGGTTTTCTTGATGATGTGTATTACTGTGCCCATGTAAACTCTTAGGCTCTCTCAGAATCTCTGTTTTGATGAGATGATTAAGATTTCATTATCGATCTTCAGCTTCGTCATTTGGCTTAACCTTAGTAAAACCTACATTTAATAGGTAAGCTACCGCTCACCTATTAAAATCTGCTGTGGGTACAATAACGAGGACAAGCAGACGTCTCCCATAGATTATTCTTATGAATGTGTACATATATGAAGTTGTATATAATCTAGAATAGTCTGTAGGTAAATCAGAACTCAACCGACTTGTTTTCTCATCTTCTTTCCTTGCACTTGCCAGAGCTACTCCCTGGGCGCAATCAAATACTTCCTGTGCACTTTCCAGGGCTACACTCTGGGTGCTTCCTACCCTTCGCATTGTCAAGGCTTTGCTCTTGGTGCGGATCTACAATTCCACCATACTATTTCCTCTCACATAGGCTAAGGAATCCCAAGCCGTCACGTACTATTTACGTGACAAGTCCTGCGAGCCCACTTGACTGGCGTGAGAAAGCCGTTCCTGTGTAAATTGCACGTCGTACACAACCCTTGAACCTACCAACCGTACTTCGGTTGCCTAAGGTCGCATGATAATTATATATATTTATAGGCTAAAATATCACCTCTACATCTCTTCCCGTGGAGGTAGTAAGAGGCGACCAAGGGTAAAATACCGGAAGGTGGACAGCAGCACCATTCTAGTGGGATGTAAATAATTATAGTAAACTTTGATACAAGATAAGAAGTTGTCCATATCTGTAATACCGTCGCACTTGTCAGCGGATACTTAGTTTATTCGCAAATAATTTAATCCTGGGCTCGATTTACAACCAAAAAATGGCAGCAGCACGAGTGGTTATCGGAACGGGCACACTTGGGAGAACAGGAGTGAGGTTGAAATTACCCTGCTTAGCATTAAATAGACACGCCTGGGTCTTCGAAGCATTGAGTTTGACCAAAGTTGGCACAACCCCATTTAAAGTTGCATACATGTGCCCTACATGCAAATTCTTTCGCTCGACCATCGCCACTCTGAAACTGAATTCGTACATCGCTGACCTGTGCATCGGATATATACCACTCTACAACTGTGCTGTCGTCTGCATACCCAATCATACCTTAGTTTTGTTTTGGGTTTGCGCAGATCGTTTATGTGCAGAAAAAAGAAAGTAGCAGAGACCCATCCCTTGCGGTACCCCGGCATTAGTTGCCAATTGATCTGATGAACCTCAAGGTGTCGGAAATACAAAAGCATAAGCCATCGGGTAAGCCGTATAGCCTTATATATAGCAACTTACCCGCTTTACAGTGCTTCAACTTTTTAATTGCTCACGGCAAACTTCATATTTCAGCTGTGATCGGATTTTTATCAGTAGCAGGCTGGACGCTCAATCAACTTGTAATTGGACTTGGTATATGGAATTGCTAGCACCCTTTTTACTAATTATTATTTTATTTTAGAACGGGGAGAAAACTGCTAAAATCGCTGGCACAGACAATTTACAGCGTGTACTTCTATTTTTATAAGAAGGCAGTACATTCAAGAAAAACCACAATGGTCTGAAGCTTGTGGTGTTTTAGTCGGAACTGTAAAGAATGTTTTTTTAAGAAAATAATATTAAATATAAATAAGTTCCTTTTCCATTACCAAACTAACCAACAACCAACTGAATAAAATATATCGTTTAAAATATAACGATTTTGCCTATTGTGTCATACGTCTAGGAATCACCTTGTTTGAGGACTTTAGAGGCTGTTTTGAGACATATCTTAGAGAAATTCAGAAGAAAGCAGCCGATGGCAAAAATATTTATATGTGTACTTAACGCACACAAAGCGGAAACTTTGGACAAAAGAAAAGAAAATCAGTGTAAAGAAAACAATTTCTAAAGGAGAACGTACAATTATCGTTCATACTGGCGATGAAAAATGTGCTAATCTTACACAAATGTATTGATAGGGACGGCGATTACTATAAACAAATCACTGCAGACGAATGTCCAACTTGGCTTCGTAGTCAGTTAATCCCAAATTCACCCGATAATAGTGTTTTAGTAAAAGATAATGCCATAATAAATTATCGGTTAAACCTCAAGCTCAAACACTTCTAAGCCAAACTTTGAAGCAGTGTAGGCGGGCGATAATAGACTGCCGCGCTGAAGGTTCATGGTTCAATTCCTATCAATAAGTGGAAGGGCATTTTGCGAAAGTTTGCTTAGCTAGCTACCACCCACAAATAAAAAATCTGTCGACAAGCACCTAACAGTGTTTACCGGTATTAGTCATTGAGAGCCAGTATGTATTTATGAAATTAGAGGCACATGGGACTTCATAACTGTGTGTTTCAGGGCGCAGTGCAGTTCGTCACTTAGTGATGAAATGCATCTGTTATAGTCAGAAGTTACCGCTTGCTTGCTGTTGATCGCATTACGGAAGAACATAGCCATATCGTTTAACGATTGCTACCATACCATCCGGAATTTGAATCGAGTTGAAAACATTTACAATCAATATAATGGACACGCAGCTATTAAAATGCTATAAATGTGACAAAAATTAAAGAAATTATCTTGAAAAAATATAATAATGATTGGCCCACAACAATAGAAAACAGTACTTGGAACAAAATGAGAGGATAAATATAGAAAATTTTAACCATTATTTGATTCACACACGGACAATTTTGTAATAAATACTTGTTCGAGTAGTGAAGAAAGTGATAGTCATCATGTCTTGTGAACATAACTAAACTATACAACAAAAAAAAAAGGTTCACCGATTCTTGACGAATCTTTGTCACCATTTGTCGAAGAACAAATTCAAAGTTTGCTTCTAGCAGATTATTCAAAATGAACGCCCTTATGGCTTTTACCATTATTAGATTTGGCCTTTTCGTTCCAAAATTTACATACTATTTGAGATGTTGTCAGCTGTAAAAACACAGTGAGCTTCTTTTAAGCTTAGACAATTGAGTAAAAGATACGTTAATGTCGGTTTTGAATGTTGAGATGGATGACAGGGCTTGGGTGCAAGCTTCCCTCCCTGTGAGGTTGAGGGGCATAGGGATACGCAAAATTTCTAGTGTGGCATTACCAGGTTTTTGTCTTCTGTACACAGTACACACAAATTAGTAGAAAAAATTCTTGCGCCATCTTTAGGCTCTTTTCGTGTAGCATATCTGGCTGAGGTCAAAACCGCATGGAGTGGCTTGTCCAAATACTGAATTCCCAAAAATGTTGTCATCTCAGAAACAGTGGGATCGGTTCCTATGCGAGCTAGCAGGGAAAGATCTTTTAAATACGTGCCCTAGTATCGCAGATCGTGCTCGTATCCTCGCTGTTTCTGTGTGGGAATCTGATCTTTGGTTACAAGCCATTCCTTCTTACAAAACTGGTAGCCTTATAGATCCTTCCGGTTTTCGTCTCGCTATTAGCTTACGCTTGGGTGCAAGGTGTTGTATTGCACATCACTGCCAGTGTGGTACTGCAGTTGATCAACTCGGTCACCATGGCCTCTATTGCTATCGAAGTGCTGATCGAATTTCCCGTCACGCCAGCCTTAACGATATCATTCGCCGGGCTTTTAGCAGCATTGACGCAGCTGTTCTCGAACCGAACAGTCTGATGCGTGACGATGGTAAAAGACCTGACGACATGACTCTGGAAGTTAGGATGGCCCTTAGTATGGTACGCTACATGCGTAGACACTTTAGCGCCGTCACTTCTTTCTGAAACCAACGTGAGGGCTGGCGCCGCGGCTACTTCGGCGAAACAACTCAAGCGGCGCAAGTATGCTAACCTCGGTAGTGGTTATATATTTGACCCGTTTGGTGTAGAGGCGTTGGGTCCGTAGGGACCGCGAGCTCATCGTATTTTCCGAAACTTATCAGAGCGCTTGGTCGATGCGACGCCTGATCAAAAAGCTGGCACCTATTTGGCTTAATGAAAAAGCATTGCAATTCAACGGGGCAATGCTGCCAGCATGCTGGGCACGCTGTCAACTGGTAGTGGGCTAGAGCATTTGGACTGCCTATGAGTCTGAAATAACTTATAGGGATCTAAATGCTTTTATTGTAGTAGCTTTAGTGTTGTATATAGTTTGTAGTGTTTTGTTAATAAAGGCATACAGCCGGTTATAAAAAAAAACTAAACCATATTAAGATATTTCTTTAAATTTTCGATCCAGTTGAAAAGATTATTATCCAGATAAATATTCACTTTAGTTATTCGACGTACAAAAGAATGGGGCCAAAAATTGATTATGAGCACATATTCTGAGGTTTCCGTTGTTTGTGGATATATGTGTAGTAGGACCATGGGAGCCTAGTGCGGGGGTATGTATGTGTAAACGTTTCAATTTTTCCTCATAAACAAATGTATACTACCGGAGAAGCGCATGCATTGCACAACGACACTAAGCGCAATGAAAACTCGTCGCGCGCATTATTTTGCGAATCTATATTCCGAAGATATTATCTATAACTTGTTATCAGGTACATTCAAAAGTTATAAAATCATCTCTATACACGTTGATGCGGCAATATTTAATATATAATAGCATCGCAACGAGTTACCAGATTATTATTAAGCTTATGAATAGTGAATATTTGTACTTAGATACTTTGATATTCATAATAAGATAAATTCTACGATTAAAAGTTATATACACATTCATTTTACACTTTTTATTTATTTATTATTGTTAATTATTATTACATACATATATAACGTCTAGTTAAGAATATAAAATAGAATAATTATGGATATGGATAAATAAAATTAAATATCTACGCGTATCGTTACGTATACTTACGAAGTGCTCGAACCTATCGCTATACACCTGAGCGAGCGGACAAAAACAGAAAACGCTATTTAAACTGAGGCAAAGATGGGTGCGCTACGGTTTTGTGTCGGTTTTTTTTCTTTACAATTATTTAGAAAACCTAGTCTCAGTAACCTTTTCGCCATAGACGCCACGGCGCAGCATACACCTTAAATCTTGCGTAATAAGTAATAACAAAACGTCGCTTTAGTAGAAAGTCAAAATGTAACCATTACTGAACTGCGCTCCCTCTGACCGATCTAGGGTGCGGTCTATTGATCGTGTAAGGGCTACAGCACGAATATATATATATATACGAATACATATTTGTTAAGAAAAGCGAACAGCTTCGTAGCATCAGTATACCACTTAAAATATAAACTAAACCAAACAATAGTATGTTTGAAAGTTATATAATATAAGCGTAGGACGTGATATAATATATGAAAATATCAGAACATATATATGTACGGAGTGTAAGTTACTAGCAAAATATGTTAATAGACACTATAGATAAGAACAGCAATATAGAAGCGGACACTGAAAGCGACAGCGAACACAAAACAATTGAATTTATGAAGCAAACAAAAATAAAATTAACTTAAGATTAGGATTCTAGAAGGTAGGGTACACTAATGCGAGTTGTTTCGGTCTAAAGGTTTTTTATTTTATGTAGTGAAGAGACTGATAAGTCACCGACTTGATGGTAAGCAACGCGCGCCCAATACAGGTACAGTGCAGTGTCACAGTTGACACTGCATTGCGCTCACTCGTCACTCCGAGACATTAGTTCTTACATAATAAATATTATGTGTTGTTCGCCTAGTCATTATACATGCTACGACGTCCTTCAACATTCAACTACTATTGATTGGAATGATAATATAATTGATATAAGACTTCCTTTACACTCAAGTTTAGAAGAAATATAAATTATAATTTTATTCATACATTAAGAGTTCCATAATTGCAAATCCATTTAAAAATACAATCTGGGAAATTAACATGGATCACTGGGCTATATGATGGTAACGCATAGTCCTAGATCATACACCGAAAAATAAAATATATAATGATGTTGTGTATAAATAATTAATTTTAACTACTCGGTAGTTAGATTCTCCGGGATCTACTTTAAAGATCCGTTTAATACCAAGTAGCCGGAATTTAGCTTGGTTATGTGTTTAGTAAAACCGCTCGATTTGTACGTGTTCTATTGGATTAGATTTGTCAGTTCTTAATCATATAAAAAAAACTGCCATAATACAGTCTCGAATTTTAGAAACGATGGCACATTTTCGTTATTAAGAACGATCCACGTGGGTTTCATAAAAAAACTAGCCTTTTAATGCTAACTCACCAGTTGGTATGTAATATTGAGATGCATATATTATTGATTACATAATATAACAATAACTAGAGTTTCGCTGTAGATGGGCGAGCTAAAGCGGCGACAGCTTCTCGTCATAAAAGGTTAAAGACTAAGATAGTAGAAAGAAGAAAAACTAGTAGGGTATTAGTCTGTTAACTTGGAGAGTATGCAATGAAAAATAATATTGGAAATAGAAACTTTTAATAAGCCATAAGCACAATAAACGTGAGCGTGCTTGAATGTTGTTATTCGTAAGTCGACAGTGATTCATATACTTTGTCCGCTAACAATCGTCGATCTCTGTTCATTGACGCTGGCTAGTTTTCAAATGCCGTAGATAAATGTAAATTAATAAGTAAAATTCATTAAACCATTTTAACTTGGACTCAATTCTTGCGTTAGGGTGACCAATAAACAAAGGTAAAAATAAAATCACTTGGCTAAGTTTAGGTCGAATTATATGACAGAATGTAATCGGGGCATATCCTTTTATCAGCTTTATCTGCTCTACCATAAAGTATTTATTAAATCTCTACATTGTACCGACTCATCTGAATAAAGCGATGGTGCGTGCCTACAGCGTTAGAGTTGTCAAATATATACTCTGACTCCTACGGCGCAGTTCATAGTATGCGAAAAAATCTTATACTCTTGTTCACATCTTCTTCCATCTATTGCCCGATTAAGGGCAATAAATTTACTGTATCAACATTCATAGAATAAAATTGTTTTCACATGTTATCCTTATCAAAATATGTGCTCTTCGGAATTTTTAAGCATTAGCAACGCCATATGTGTTATGAAAATGAACTAATTATTACAATTTGAATGAGTACTGAGTTTTGTGGAACATTACAAATGAGACGAAACATTTCACATAGATGAAGATAGTTAATTAACAGCGAACGACGTTTGTATCAAGTATTTATACGAATATAACATACTTTCGCGTTGCAACTACGGAACACAAAGGCCAATGACCTGCGTTTTTTTTTGTGCTGAAGGCGTTGAATAAGTCGCGCTTACTATAGATATTGGAGTATAGAACATACGGAAGGGATAAAAAACGATCACTGTCAAATTAAATATAGCATTCAGCACTTTCAAGTGAGCCGACGACTGGCTCTCGCGTATTTGGTATGTCGGGTAACATCTTTACTATAAACGCATAATCATACAGGTCATAAATATCTTTACTATAAACGCAAAGTGCACGACGCATGTTTAGTGTGCTTAAAGCTTAGGACCAATAATATCTGGGACAATTACGTTCACAATATGTTGTGGATATTTGTATATGTGTAGTGTTATTGTATAACAACAGAGTATTAAACATGTCATTACAGAACTACGGCTATATCTTATCTTCGAACATAAGGTATATGGGGAAGCAGAGTGCTGATCTATGAAAAAATCACTTATAAGATCGAATGACGGGTTTTTATAGTACCCATTTGATTCTATTCAAATTACTGTTAATTTCGATTAAATCCTTATTAAAATAAATAGTAAATATAGTACTGATTTTCTGTGTACATGAATGTATAATGAATGTTTTTTCAATATACATCACGTGGCAGCCGAGCTCTCCGTTATCGTATGAATGTTTGATGTAAAATTAGTAGGTCTGATCTCTCCTGTTTACTTGTATGTTTGAGAGTGCGTGCGTAAGGGTGAATATGTGAGTGTGAGTTTTATATGTGGGAGTGTGTGTATGTGTACGTACCATTGAGCGAGGGCAGGTCGTCGTGGTGTGCGTGCTCGTCGCCGGCATACTGCGACTCGCGGAATGAGCTGCAAGACGACAGCAAGCTGAAACATTATTGTGTCTCTCATGAGCTCCAACTAAACACTTCACTCACACACATACACGTCCCTCACAGACTTGCAGTATACATACATACGACACAGTTATTAATTTAGAAAAATAATAATATACAATCATAAAAGACAGATTTTTGTAAATTCGTGGGGCAGCGCAGGCAGCCACGTTTGTTCGAGGTTCCTCGCGGAAGAACTAACGTGCTCAACAAAGCACCACTGACGACCACCATACGAGCTCTAAATCGGATGGCGGAAAACGTTGAATATTCTACTGTTCGCTGAGCGAGTTCGTAAGGGCTGCATTATATTATTTTTGTTACTGTAAGGCCTCTGACTAAATGTGTAATTAATTAATTGTTATTATGAATGTTTTATATATTGATGTAATCGTATATTGATGATTAAACTACTCTATTGTATTAAGAAATAACCTGTAAGGATATACGTATTGTTTTAATAATAAATAAATAAATTCGAAAATGTAGGGAGTAAAATTGGGGGCCCATAATTTTGAGCGAAAATAGACCTGAGCAAAGGCGATAATCACCGCACTGTGGACACGCTAGATATATGCCACAGTGTGCATGTAGTGGCCCTTCACACATATTAGCTACGTTTATAGTGTCTTCATTTGGGTATTTGATACTCAAGAAATTTGGAGGGCGCGCCTTCGTAGTGACGAAAGCAAAGTCTGTACATATCTACATTTCGAGACAAGTAACAACTACGTAATAGAGCCTTTATGATAGATATGTATAATAATATACGAAGCATCGTCAGGAGGTCTTGACTCTACGAGCGCACGATCGAGACATACACGATCAGTCGCGATCGTGCGCTCGTAGAGTCAAGACCTCCTGAGGATGCTTCGTTTAGAATCGAAACGCTTCGAATACTCTTCCGGTTTGGCTGCGTGGCGTTTGTGACGTCACGTCGGCTTAACAAGAAATTAGGCGGAATTGTCACTATATATATAATTTTTATAAAGATGTTTTAAGTGTTTTATTAAATAATTAAATTGATGTTTCCTTAAAATACTTTTAAAATATTTGTTATTATTAAATATGGATTTCCGCAAAGTAACGCCTGAATCTATTCATTAGGTATATATATGATAACATCCTCATATTGAAAATTATGATTTTTCGTGATAACATTTACACGAGTCTTATTAATGTAAGTTAATTTACAGGATATTCTCGGATATTGGCGTTTTACATGATTATGTTCAAAAAGTTGGTCGACCTACAGTAGATACGCTCCCACCGCTACCACCATCCTCATGCACTGCACACACTCGCTATCGTTGTCTTAGACATCACACAGCTTCGCACTCAACTCGTTTGTCAACTGTAGCTACACAATCAAAGACATGTTCAAAGACGCTATTGTTCAGTAGAACCGAGTGTGTGTGCGTTACCTGGTACGCTTGGGCGGCGTGGGCGCCTGCTTCCCGCGCCGGTTGGTCGGGCGGCGCATCTGCACCACACCGCGGTCAGCCGCTGCACTTACACCTCCACTTCCCGCGCCCGTCTTCTTCCCACCAAGCTGTGGTGTGCCCGATCCTGACCCCGACCCGCCACCTTCTTGCAGCTGCTTCTCCACTTCTGTTCACATATGTACACTTATTTATAACTGTGCATTCGATCAGCCTGTTGAACCCAAAAAAACTGTGTGTTTACAAATTTCGCTTATGGCCCAAATGCCACTACCAGTTAGATTTCGTCAGGGTAAAAGTAAAACATATAAAACAGAAACGTCAAAGAAAAAAAATGGTTGGGTACATCTTCGAATATACATTAAATATCTCCGTTTTTAGTATTGTTAATTAAATTGAGGTATTCATAGAACATTTCATACCGAAACTTGAAATACAAACCGAGTTGTCACAAAAATGGTAAAAAAATTACATATTCGGCGGTAACATTTTTTTTGTTATTTGCATATCGCTAAGTAATAGATTAACATATATATATGTTAATCTATTACTTAACAATTGACCCGCCCGGGAATTACCACTTAATTACTTTAAAAACTACAATATAATCAAATACTGCCTCCGTCTCTACGCAATAGTATAGAACTATAGACTCACTATATCTACGTTACATTTTATATAAATTAATTTAGAGGCTTTGGCAAATAATGTTTTTACCAAAGCAAGAACATTCCTCATGTCCAGATCCCACTTTGAATTTAATAATTTATTACCTGCTGTTAACCATATATGTGTATATATTCATATATGTATATATATTTATATATTATATTTATATATATATTTATTATTATATTTATATATATATATTTTATATATATATTTGCATTTTCATTATTCTCCAAATTAGATTTGATAAATTGTACGGAGTGTAAACATGCCTGTCTAGATGATATTTAAGCAAAGTATCATCTGGACAGGCATATTTCAAGTGTCGACTATGTTGTCACTTTTCATCCGGTGCCACTCTAATATAATAAAGAAGAAAGATTTTATTATTTGCATTGAATAGGCTTTGAAAGTACTGGACCTGGTCTGAATAGTTTGGGACCCGGGGAAGGACAAAGGATAGGTTTTATCCAACTGCGCAAAAAGAAGTTAATGGTTTTGTGCGATAACCGAAATACCCGCCCGGAAGCTAGTATAATATAAAACTAACATCGATGGTCAGAATAAATGAGCGTAGCCCAGGAGGTAGCTCCTGAATAGGGTCTCAGTAAAGAGTTGCAGAAAGAGGAACACCGACATTTTTAAGGTGAGGAATACGGGAAGGTACTTATGTCCTATAATTGACTGTTGTATGCCGGTGATCACGACGTTGGATAACGGAAGACAGTGCGCTTGTTCAATTAAGGGCATACAAGGTTTGGGTGGTGTTATGGGCTATTCAAAACGCTGCTGTTAATAATGAAAATAATATATCAGCTAACTATACACAATAGCGAAGTCCAGAAAACAGTAGATTTCATAAGAGCGTTGCAGACAGAGGAGCACTAATATCTATGAGGTGGGGAATATGGGAAGGAACTTACGTTTACTAATTGATAATGTAGGCTGTAAAACCCGCGGTTCAAGTCACGCAAATATGCACTATTTGAACTGTATTCACGCAAACGGTCGGTTCATAACGTGCTAAACAGACACTACGATAGCATTATGACGTCATCTCTGGCTGCAAATAACGCTCGCAGATAAGTGGTAGTGCAGTGTGTGCCCAAACGTCAAACTCAAATTTTGACATAGATAAGGAGATTTTTGTTCTTGTGTTTAGAATTTTATACATAAAACCATCTTGTTCACCAAATAATGCCTTATAATGCTAGTGTCTATGATGGAAGTGATGGTTATTTTGGTTTAATTGGGGAGAATCAAATTGAAAGTTAGCAAATAAAACGCTGCTGCTAATCAGCTCAAATGTTTGCGCGCAAACAGCACAGATTCTCCTTTTTCAGTTATGAACCTAGCGTTTGCAATGTTTTCAGCGACAGCACAGTGTTTGCGTGATTTAAACCGTAGTGATAGTAATGGTTATGTATGAATGACGGACGCTTGTTCAACTCATACAAACTTTGGTGGGGTGTTTGTGCTATTTATGACACTGTCATTGGAAAATACATCTCCGCGAACTATACAACAGTGCAGCACAGGGAACATTAGTCACGGTAGATTTCACAAAAGCGGTCTAGAAAGAGGAATACCGACCTCTGTGAGAAACATTCGAAAGAGCTACTGTCCGGTTTTTGATTAAGGTAATCTTCAAGCATTCAAACTTTGGTGTTGTATGTATCATGCTATTAAAGGCGAAGTCAAAATGGCAATTATATCGAAAGCCAATGCACATGAGTGTGGGCCCAGGTGGCATAGCAGGTAATAGAGGAGCGGTAAAGAAAGAGGAACACAGACCTATGTTAGCTGAATCTAGGAAAGAACCTCTATCCGGCAACAGACTCATGTTAACTAGTAATAACGGTAATCCATGACAGAAAATGGAAAGTTCACGTCCCCGTAAACAGATTCAATAGAAGTTGTTGTCTAATGCTCTGTTCATTTATTACCTTCGGTGATGGAGTTGTCTTGGAACATGTGTTCTAGAGCATGGTGTATCTCCCGGAAAGAGGGGCGGTCGGCCGCGTTCCATTGCCAGCAGCCCCGCATCAAGTCGTAGACGGCGCTGGGACACCCTGGCGGGCACTCCATGCGATACCCCTGAAAAAACCAAACAAATGTTATTGTGACGGAACAAGGACGAGGCATACATCTCATGTTAAGTGGACTAACCTCTGCCTATAACAGGCGCATTTCGTCAGCGTCGAATTGCACTGTGCCCGTCACACTGAGACATCCAGTTGTTAGATCTCATTAGCCTGTAATTTTTCTGGCTCTCAAGGACTGCTGCCGGAACACACTGTTAGGTGCTTGGCGACAGATTTTCTACTTGAGAGTGGTCGCTAGCCAGGCGGGCATTCACAAAATGCCCTTCCACCATGCGGTGAAGCTCAAGCCCGCGGCGGGATTCGAACCATGGACCTGCTGCACGGCAGTCCATAGCCAATGCCACTGAGCCATCACTGCTTCAAAAAATGTTGTAAAAAATGAATATTTTTAAATCTCTCCCGAAACTAGGCCTTTTTTATGCTGGATAGGTTAGCCTTTGATCACTATCCCGCCTGATGGTAAGTGATGATGTAGTCGAACATATTGTTCAGGCTAACCTAGAATACCTCAGGGTGACAACGACAACTTTCCTGGCCCTCAAGGACAGCTGCCGTTATGTGCTTGGCAACAGATTTTCTACATGAGGGTGGCTAGCCAGGATGGCATTCGCAAATATTTTATCATGCAGGAAAATAGTTGTTAAACTTGACACCAATATTTTTACGTCTGAAGCTATATTTTTTTGGGTAGAAAGTTATAAAATAAAGCAGTCTTTTTCACACAAAAAGATTACCTCGTATCATGCTGGGTATTCAACTTAGAAACATGTACATAATTAAAACGGCACAATATAATGCAACCAAGAGCTAGAGTATATCACACCGTAGTTGTGTTCCTTAATACAAATGATAATGAAGATGTTCAATGAATGATGTCAAAAGTTGATACGATAATCGAAACACCCGCATTGATATGTTTGTGTACGCATTTTTTAAGCGTTAGCGTACGAGCGCTGATCTCACGTTCGTAAACAATAACTATTTACATAAACAAATATATCTAGTCATGTGCACAACAAAACAATGATACATCGTGTTCAATTTATTAACAGAAAATTGTAATGCACTTAAATATGCAATTTTTATCTCTATACAAGTAATATGCAGCAGTGCGAAAGCTTAAGCGAAAGTCATCGCATTTAATCTAGAGATAAGATCTAAACCAGCGATAATAACTTCATACAAGCTTATTGTACGCTTTGCATAAGCCGTGCATTTTCCCGAGAGCACACGTTTATGAGAAGGAAGACATGATCGTCAGATATTGCAATTCTGTGCTATTATTTACATACAGATGCAGCCGCAAAATGTAAGGTGAACCTCATTATTTTTCGTGTCTACATTTTGTACTCTCATGTCATAGAATGAGATACGAGTAAGCCAAACAGTGGTGCGTCCATTTGAACAGTTTATTTTTCTTTGAACAGTAATAGCGTAGATTCAAAGGAATCGAGAATAGAAACGAAAGAGGGTTGTAAATCACATTCGGAAGCGAAATGCGGCTGAGATCTTACGTAACGCAGTTGCGTTGCCTATTGTTATAACCGCTATAGAAACCATATTTTTAGACGTAACAAATCAGTTACCTGCATTTTCATTATAATTACACACAAAGATGGAAAAGAATATTATCAATAATATAGAAAATTCTTTCTCATTCTTTCGTTTCCGTAGGCAGAAAAAATAATTTATTTTCCTAGTTCATGACGAGCTCCTAAACGATTGGAACTACGTCAAACTCAGTTTTTTATAATAATAATAATTCTATATATATTGAGAATAATATAGAATTATCATGAAAATATGGACTAAATTGTGATAATGGTCACGCTCAAATTCCTATAAATATATATAATTAACTACTATAATTCTCACAACGAATATAACCTAAGTTATATTATTCGTTGTGATATAATAACGGAGAAAACATTGAGCCAAGAACGTGGTGTTTGCATCGCGTTCCGCCGTGCCTTCTCATAATTATTTCTGGCATTAATGGAACAAAAATACGCCTTAGCATTCCGAGCAAATTTTTATTGTCTAATACTAGCAGAGATGGTTAGCTACAAAAGGGACACGGACTACAACGCTTTTTTGTAACACATTATAAGTATTGAATGTACGGATGCTGGCGCAATTTTATGTTTACTGTTTATAATAGTACAAAGAAAGCTTTAAGCATTTTCCGTCTTTGTCCCGGCGAAAGAATCCTACAATACATACAAGTGCTGATAAATAGACATTATTCTACCTTAATTTTTATGATAACTAAAATTAAAACAAAAACAAATTCCTAGATAATACGTGGACAATTTACACAAAACTTATATGTCAAATCCATAGGTTTTTTTAATGCCACCCTCGACGAAATTATTCTCAATAAAGTATTGAGTTGAACAAATCACCCTGTGTAGTTTTTTATCAGGCCGCGACGCACAGGCCAAACATGCGCGATTGTTCTCTGCATGGTATAAACACCGACCGGCGGGTGTCAGAAGGCAGTCGCAGCTTAGAGCTCATTCTCAACACACCACAAGTTACAAATCTTACAAGCTTGTTCTACCTGTTCTTAGCTCACCACTCCATTACAACAATGCATTTCTGCAAAGAAGCCGTCGTGTATTTCCTTCTTATTTCAGCAGCAGTACTTGGTGAGTTTCTCATGTAATCTCGATAATGAAGTCTAACGTAGTTGATTTAAATTGATAAATTATATTGGGATCTAAAAATATATTTTCATAGACATGTTTTTTATCTTAAACTGTTAATTGTGAATGCCGTATTACCCAGCCCAGACAAAAAAGTAAATTTTGTAAGATAAATAATGCTGGTATCTGCCTATATAGAGGCAGCAAATTAGCTTTAAAACGAAAAGCCCCATTCTCGATGTTTTTATTTACTTGCGGGGAGGAATTATTTTTAGATTTTAGATTTGTTGGTAATAAATTTAAGGCTTCGATAGAGTATTGTTCTTTACTGTTGTTTTTCCTTTCGTAGGCAAGCATAAGAAGGTTAAGCAGAAGAAGTTCGTTTCCCCAACCACGAAGGGTATTCAGTGCTATAACTGCTTGTCATTCGACCACCCCGGATGCTGGGATCCCGATCATCCTGACTACGCCAACATCACTGTAAGTAATTATATCTATGAATATCTCATTCGGTTTGAGATATGTATTCCATTTCGTTCAATTTCACGTCGCGTCGGAACGACTGATAGAGATGCTTCTTTTATCTATTTTTGGGATAAGAGACGTTGAGATTTGCACAGTTTTTGGTATTTACGTACCGTTCCTTATATCGAGATTTTTATTAGATCATAAGGCACAGATAACTTATTTTCTTTAACGGGCCTAAATCGTCCTACATCAAAACCCCAATGACTGATGAGGCCTCTTATAAAGTTTTTGCCTTGTTTAAGTAATATTTTCATTTCATATAGCATCAGATAGTATTTTCATTATATTTATAAATTTATATACAACTGTGAGCTAAATTTGTTGGAATATTTTTATTACTGTATGCATATAAAATTTTATGTAGAACGCCTCAGAGTTCGATCCTAGAGAAGAAGTTAAGGTCAAACTCAGAGGCGTTAGGCCTGTACGCGCTCATGTAACGGAGATGGTGACGATGTAATTTAATATTATTTTTTACAGGTCCCCAACATTGACTGTTATATTCCCGGCATGGCTTTTCTCTGCATCGTGATCACCTCCGAGTCAGCTAAGCTGGGTAAGTCATACAACAACTCTAAATGGACATGAATTCAAAATCATGTTTGTATGCAAGCAATGTGTTGAGTCCATTGATCCAGAAAGAGATAATATACGATGATCAATTGGTTTCTTTGCAGTTGAGACGGGTCAAGAAATTGGACCGGTGCGCGCACGGACTTGCGTACCCGCCAAGGATTTCTCCAAGAAGACCGTATCGTACAGTATGTGCTCTAAGCTGAGTAAAGAGCTGTCTGCGTCTGAGATCTTCTCCCGCATAGCCGTCAGCCGGCCACACTGCACGCTCTGCAAGAAGCATCTCTGCACCGACGCTTCCCATTGCTAGCTCTGCCTCAAGCACTCCAATAGGATTGTTCACGATTCCTTGTTACTGCGCACGCGGGACACCATGCGCGTCTGCTTCAACCTTCCTTATTCACACTCATGTCCAGAAGAATCTTGATTTCGGTGTGCCCATACTATAGGACGCTCATTCAATATTAATATCTTCAATGCATTCGTCAGTTCACATGTGCGTAATCAGGTTACATCATCGATCAATAGATGTTTGAACGAATGTAGAAATTTAAAGATTTATTGATTTGGTGGTTGTTACAATGCAATTCAACAACTCTAGTGTAAAACGAGTGTATGTTTGTAAACATGCGCCGCCGCTGCGAGCGGGTTAATTGATGATTTCATGTAATGGCCTGTTAAAATTGCAACACTAGTTATGTATTCGAATATTAAAGTTTTTCGGGTTCCACGATTAAATTTGATATGAAATATTGGGTCGAGGTTTAAATGGAAGTATTATGTTTACGGAAAAATCCAATAACTGCGTTATGTAAGCAGGGGTTTTACCATAAGCTCTCTAGTATTTACTATTAGATAATGGATAGTAACGTATTGCTTCTAAAATCTAGTGCGTTTTGCGAGTAGGAAAGCTACTGTATAATGAACTACTAAAGAGCTTAGATAACGCCCTTGTGTATACTGGAGCCCAAGTTTAAAATTTGATAATGAATCGTTCAGGGGATTCTAGTCAAGACGTGGTCTTGCTAACTCCTGAAACGCATAACGAGAATTAGTATTTCCGTGAATTTGAGTTGATTTGTAGTAGAATAAAAGCGAAACACATTGTACTGAGTCAGTAGGTGGGTCTCTCGCTACGTAACATGGTGTATCATGTTTAATAAAGCTTCGGCGTTCGCGCTAGGAAATGCAAGAATGTTAGTACTTGTTGTTTAGAAATTATAACACTTTGTTTGAACTAACATTAGGCATTGGTGCGCGCTGCTTGCGTCACTACCGCAAGTCTTGTTTTTATATTATTAAAATAAACTATTATTTAAATGTTGTTTTTCAATATTCAAATGTAGATTGAACCTCGTATTAATAAATTAATCTTAAGGTTGAGATCGATCTTAAGATGCGATTTTTGAGGGATATTCCATAGTTTATATGTCAAAACTACCTCTTAACATCGATCTCAAGTTTGAGATATATATATTATTATTAATACGAGCCATCAACTTTCAATACAGTAACCACATTATTATGTTCCCTCTGCGCAAAGCAGTAACGGATGTGCCAACAGTGCTTGAACATATTCTGTCCTGACTGTGGCAGTGCCCTGGGAGAAGAGTTATGACATTACAATTCAACCCACTTTTCTACAGAAACTGGACATAAAATAGAATCTCAATGAAGTTTAATGTTAAAGAAAATATATTTAAAAGGTTTGAGATTAAGATTTGCTTTAGGAGAATGTTGTGAAATTATTGTTTTCAAGTAATTATTGAGGCTACATGTTGTTAATATGATGGTATTGGTAAAGCTTGCTAGTAAGAGGTCACATTATCACGCCCCATGAATTACCAGCACATTGTCAAAAACATTATATCACTTAATGCACTCCCCAACCTAAATGCAGCAATGAGTTTACAACATCGCGTAGTGTCATATTAGTGTAGAATCCTGAATTAAGTCATTGCGATGTGGGTGGTGAGTGGGAGATTTTTGCTATATGAACTCCTAATTAAAAAATAGGTAGTAAGATAGGTAGTATATATATATATATATATATATATTTATACATTTATTTTATGTGATAACTAGACAAAATTTACAAAGTGAAATTATGTAACGGGTGACTTTATATTTATTATATTTTCTAAAATCCTAGATATAACAATATTAACTTATAATTGAATTGAAATTTAGGTGGAAACTGACGTCTATAGCGGGAAATGCAAAATTTTATCAGTATTTTCACTGTTGTAGGTAGGTTTCGTTACAATTCTTCAAGATCATGGTATTAGTATTGGCGATTTTAAAATCATATTGATCATATTATCTTTATTGGACATCAATGACTCCATAATTTACCCCTGAAAAACTGTCAAATACATGAATTATTCATTTCCATTAGCATTCTAGTTAGACAATAAATCCCTGATCTATCCGGCACATTTTATGAAACAGTTTCTTTTCCGCAAACTTGTGCGATTGGGATTTTTCCTTATCTCCTATTACAAAAAGTAAAGAGTTTTGTAGTTCGATATACAAAATGTAAAGAAACAAAATATTGAGCAGAAAACAAACAAAATTTAAACTTTTTTCAAGTCGAGGCCAACGCATATAATTTTGGCGCCCTTGCTGATTAGAGAAATATTGAATGACGGTTTGTTAACAATACAAATGAGATGCAACCACTTCACTATGAAACACAACTTATTTACATACCGCTCGGGACGTAAATATGCAAAACATGGTAATGAAGAGCCGCGTCATTCCGGTATCAAACCAAATAATACATGGATTGCAATTCCACTGTGGCGCTTAAATACTGATCTATGTTTTGCAATATGCATAGGTAATTTTATAATATATACTTCGTAATAGCTTTCAATCGACTCTGACATGTTTTTCAAAAATAATTTATGTAGGGCTAATAATGATGTTTTATTATGGTTTGATGTAAAAAACACTATTGGGTACTACAAGAACATGATTTCACAAACATAACCCGTTTATATTTTGTATCTCAAATTTAAAAACTGTACTCTTGGTATAGAAATTTAGCAACTTACGTTGATTACAACAAACTTCCCTGATCTCGAACAAGGAAATTATATTATTATTAAATTAAGAAGGATATATTATGGAGAGATCACGATATAATATACCTACTATTTTTTTCGTATATAATAACATTAATAAGAAAGATACATATGTTTTTTCTAACACTAACTAAATTACTCGATTAGGGCAGTTCCGCCAACATTTCTTAGTACAGCAAAATTTCAATGTATTACATACTTCGATGCTGTTTTAATTTCAGTTATTTGGTTACTGATTAATGTAAATTATTATAATAACTAATTTTAATAGTCTAATAGTATACGGCTAAGTAAACATAGACCAATATAATTTATTATTATTATAGATATTTTTCATTATTACAAAAATCAAACTAAGAAACTGTATTAGCATATATTATTTTGTTTTTTATTGTGCCATGCTGCGGGGCTAGCATAATTAATTAATTAGAACTAACATAATCTTATTGATTGAACACGTTCAGGAAAAGGCCAGGTCATGAGTATTCTTAACAGACGGGCGTGTATGAAGAATTTAATGAGAGTGAAGGAAGCAAGAGAGGTATTTCCAGATAGAAGCAAGTGTCAATCTGTGATCTCTGCATACCTCTCCAGGCAAC
Organism: Plagodis pulveraria; assembly: GCA_963890685.1. Classification (NCBI taxonomy): domain Eukaryota; kingdom Metazoa; phylum Arthropoda; class Insecta; order Lepidoptera; family Geometridae; genus Plagodis; species Plagodis pulveraria. The sequence continues at coordinate 6,508,401 of OY982949.1, read as the reverse complement.
AGGCGTGGGTTTATATGTGTATGTATTGAACAAGTTTAAAACAAGTACACAAGCATGTTAATTATAAAAAAAAAACAATGTAGTTACAGTACTTGAGATTTTATTTTATATGATAGCCCACTCAACATGCCAGATACTAGAATTATTGGCCTATTCATTTTACTATCGTACGACGAAGCAATAATATTATTGCTGTATTCTGGCTTTAATCAGGAAACTAAACGTCGAATATCTGGTGCATCGAGAATAGAACAGTATAGCGCTAAATCTCTCCCATGGGTGTAATAGTTGCATTTACGAAGGTATGGTGCGGAATGGCTCTAATGATGTTTTGTAATAATTATTTTAATGACAAAACGATTAGGTGATATCCTTATTACAATTTACTATAAGTATATATAGGCGCTGTCTCTAGTGCAGAAGAAAACCATCAATGCAAAATAGGTAGATATTATAAATCCTCCTCACGTCGATGCTGGGCGTGGTAATCCAACAGGAAAATACATTCTCTTAAACGATGTTCAGCCATCTATACGGTCTTCTGCATAAACCGATTCGGTGACACTGATGTTGACAGTGGTATGTATGGATCTGAGGCGTTATTGTGGAACTAGAATGGTAATTGAAGATGAACTTAATATTAGCATTTTACTTTGGAAACGAAAAAATGGAGTTACAATATTAAAATTAAGTTCTTTTTCAAAATCTGTGAGGAAAAAATGCTGTATCTGTTAGTAGTGTCCTTACTAACAGAACCAAACATTTAATATTTTTATTACTTTGCTCGATGTAAATTTAAAAAAGCAAAGTAATAAAATAATATGATATAATAAATTACAAACACAAGAGACTTTTAACATAAGGGGGACCATGTGCTTATTCCGTCACAAATACATTAAAAATAATCCTATCAAAATGTTTCTAAGGACTAACAGAAGCAAACTCTAAGAGGTTTTTACCATTTTTTTCAATAACCCTGTATATTATGACCAGTGGCTCTGTGGGCTGAATAAATCGCGAATGAAATGTTTTTTGTATTACATTTTCAACCGCCATACTCCGCCATACCGTTTAGAACAAAATCCAAAAACTGAATCGAATAAAAAAACAAATAAATATCAAACCTGCTTACAAAATTTCACGTGAATCTGTTGATAAATGCTATCTTTAGATGAGAACAAAAAAAAAATAGAACAATCGGCCATCCGGTGAAATGGAAACGCCCCTCAGTGAATAAAAAATAAAAAAATCACCTTGACCGTTCTTTTTACAGCGCTGCATTAAAGGAAAGCAATAAGGTCACGACCATCCCCATTAAGAACATTGAGAAGATGTAAGTTTCGCGGCCCAACAGCCTTTTAACAGCCTTTTTACTAAACGGCTCCGTTCAAATATTCTGAATATATATAATACGTCTGAAAAGACATCCTAGATAATATTCAGCTATTCAATCAAACAACTACGCAAATGACTTGGATCAATTAGACGTTTTACTACTTGCCGATTACGCTCCTCATAGCTCTGCTACCTCATTGTCGTATCTATATGTGAATTGGCCATAGACTAGTCATTTTATGAATGGCATAGGCCAACCCTTTTTCCTGACCATCATAAGGAAAGCTTTGCATTTTTTGATACAGCTCATGCCTTGACATTGAGGTCATCAGAAAATCTTTTGCTTAAAAAGCCGCCGCACAGTACATCGCTCTATGAGTCTTCATTCACAGTACAGGCTGTTCGCCTCTGGAACAGTCTGCCAGTCTCCATTCGAAAAAGGCAGTAATTGAATAAATTAAAATGAAAAAAAATTACCTGGCTCATTTTACGAGACGTTTCAGATGATTGCCTGGAAGTAATTGCTTTAAGTGATAAGACCGGCTTTTGTATAGATTTATTTGTTATGTTTCATTGTAATGTTATTCTTAAGGTATACAAATAAATAATTTTCTTTCCATCTATTATTCTTTTCCATGTATGAGGCAATAAAGCTGAATTACATTCAGACCGCCAGTTAAACGGTGCCGTATAGTAAAAAGCGTAGGCTGTTTATTAAACGGCTGACTTAGTAAGTTGGCTACGACACAATCTTGGCGTTTATATAATTTAAATGTAGCGGTTACTTACTACGGACTTCTAATTACATACTATACTACTCGCTTAGATACATCGGCACTGATATCGTATAGATGTCAGTGTCAAAGGCATATATTTTAAATTGATAAATGGCCATCGAAACCGATGACCTTTCAAAAATATACACTTCTATTACTAAGAAGTGCGAAGCTTAGAACACTCGACCAAAATCAAGTCGGCGCCCCATGGAATGCACGAATACAAACGTTTGCGTGTTTCAAGGATGATCAACGCCATCTAGTGTAATACTTCAACAATTCGTCGCTCGGCATTCATTCGTATTACGTTCGGTCACAGCCTGGACACTCGACTCATTCTCTATACAAACGCCACGTTCTCACGGCTGAAAATCTGACGTAAATTGACTGGGACCATAAAAAAAAAAAAGAACAGAGTGATCCCGTTTTTGTAGCTTTTATTCAAAAGGAATAAGGTTCATTATGAGATGAAAAAACGAACTGCAAGTATGAACGTTTTAGTGTTAATCACTGAGCAAGTATGTTCATTCAAGCATATTATGTTCATTCACATGCCTTGTTTGTGATTCAGTGCTGCCAGACATGCGGTAATTATCCTAGATCCACGATATGATATTGTGTTTCATGGGATAAAATTAAAAATGACGTATCGCACTCTATTGCATCAAATTAGTACGTTTTTTTTAATTTACACGATAATTTTTTTAACGAATTCTGATCGTGTAATTGAAAGTAATTTTTATATTATCTATGGCATATCTATAGCATTCTAGTTAGACAATAAGGCCTTGATTTGTCCGGCACATTGACTGCTTCTTTGCGGTATGTTGGCTTCTATTTTATTGTAACGATCTAGGTTGTTATCGGGTTTAGGGAATATATGGCCAAAGAGCTACTTCAAGCGTACTTCGGCGTGATACCGCTAGAACTCGGACAGAAATTATTGCGACGGGTCGCAACAATTCTCAAAAAAATAATGGTTAACTTGTTACTACTACATGTCGATTTGGTATTCTACAGGCAAGTTACTAAATAGTAACGAATATCATTAATTAATTATTGTGAAATAGGAGATGTCCCTACCTCTCCTATTGACCAGTGGGATTGGGCACCTTATTGTTAATCAGTCGGTATGGCCGATATTTATAAATTGCTACCATGACAGTTTAGTTTAATGGCTAGCAGCTTACATAAACCAATTTTCATGTGTAGTTTTAATTCAGTTGTCAAAATCATAGACGGTAGATGGTTTAGCGTGACCAAGCGCTCGTAGCGAGGTTTACTTAGCTGTTCTTAACCAATCAGCAAAGTTAAACAACGTCGCCCGCGGTCATGACTTGGATGGGTGACCGCTCGTGACATTACTACTGAGCGCTTCCGTGCTTCGGAGGGCACGTTAAGCTGTCGGTCCCGGTTGTTATCTTAGGATGGCAGTCGTTATAGCATGGTGGTAGGGCAATTTGCGAATGCCCGCCTGGCTAGCTACCACCCTCAAGTAGAAAATCTGTCGCCAAGCACCTAACGGTGTGTTCCGGCAGCTGTCCCTGAGACCCAGTAATTCTAGGTTAGTCTGAACAACATCTTCGACCACATCACTTACCATCAGGTGAGATAGTGGTCAAAGGCTAACCTATCAGGCATAAATAAAAATATAAAAAAAGCAAACCTTTTTTTGTGATTTGTATGTCTTGTTATAATTTTGCAACTCAAGGACACACTCCGCGAAATTTGTCCAGCAAAATACCTATACAAGCGACTCCGCCCCGCCGGTGACTTCGATTTTTCCCTACTAGTGAGACATTGTTTATGATCCTCATGGATCGTCTTTAAATTGACTCAAAGGCCTCGTACAAACATGGGTGTTCAAACAACTCCGCCTATCCATTCAGACACAAGGGTCTACGATGTTTATTTTTATCCCCGATAGTCTAGCCTTTGATCAGTCTCACCGTAAAGTATTATAAGTAATATAGGTGATATTAATAAGTCATAAGTGATGACGTCGAAGGTATTAAATATGCTTCAACTAGATTGAAAATTGATTCTTAAACACAATTATTTACTTACTTTTAATTTACTTTAGATAAGCATACTTATTGGGAGCCAGTACTTCTAGGTTAGCCTGAACAACATCTTCGACCACATGAACACTTACCATCAAGTGAGATAGTGGTCAAAGGCTAACCTATCGCACATAAAAATAAAAAAATAAAATTGCTTGAGTATGTTCGGGCAGATATCCCTACTGTGATTGGAGACCGACTTCCTACATTGGGGATAAAAGCTGTAGCCAAGCTTTCATAAAATGCCCTACCTACATGCAAAGTGTCGGAGTTTCTATGAAATCCAAAAGGTTTTCGACGTAATCGGGACGATGCATTAGCGGTCATCCAACTAAGCAATGACCTCATATTATAGTTGATTGATTAAGAATCACTAAGCGTTTGCTTAGCTTCACTAAGCGGCGCTTGCCGCTACGAGCGCATCAACATATTATCATCATGGACCCATACATTTTGGTTTCAGTCTGCCCGGGGGAACCGAACTATACCTTACACCCCTGCATTGAAAAGGCATGGCAAGAAAGCGGAAATACTAGAAGTGAGGCAGCTGCACCCTCTGAGAAACTGCTAACTTATACTGCGAGCTTAACAAAAGGAAACAGTCTTTCCCTAGTCATTCAATAGAAGCTCTACTTGTTTTGGTCCAGATAGCAAGTCAATATCCCTTCAATGTTTTTTTTACGTTAGCAAAAGTAAACATTTTCTCCCTTATACATATATTTTAACATCTTTCGTGTTTCCATTAGGGCTACTGCTAAGAATGTATGGTAAAAACATTAACGTAAATACTCGTTACAATGATAACACCTAGTAACGGTGAACCTGAATTTCGGAACACGTTGGGATGTGGATCCTTCCACAAGGCACACCGATATCGCCGTGAGAGGCGCAGGAAACCGATGGATCCAAATGGGTAATAACAGTTTATTGAGCCTCGTTCAAAGAGAGAGGTTTATCTCAGTAATTTTTGTTTTCGGGTGACGTAGATTAATTTATTGGATATGAATTTGGGAGGATATGTGGAGGAAGGCTTAAAAGAAATGGATGGACAGCGTGCGGACGGTAAGCACACAAATCTACCACTACTCATACAGAGATATTTTTTTTTATTATTGTGTCGGAATATGCACGGGGCCCACCTGATGTTAAGCAGACTTAACTCTGTCTATAACAGATGCATTTCGTCCGAACGAATTGCACTGCGCTCGTCACACTGAGACATACAGCCGTTAATTCTCATGTGCCTGTAATTTTTCCAACCAGTCAGAGTACAGGAAAAATAAATGTTGTGTCGAACTAAGGAGAATAAAGGAGGAGGATGAAGGAGATATAATAAGTATTAACTACCAACATGTATGAGAAAAATCAATGAAAGCCTAATTTTCATAATATGAACATATGAGACAATCTTATTGATGGAAGCTGTCTTCATTTATCACTTCACTTCCTCGCTTAGAGGTTTATTTTTTCTGGAGAAATCGCGAACATAAGATACTTACTAATGTTGAAATTCTATCCTTATCGGACTGTTCAGGAGTGACAGAGAGGATGCGATTAGAAAATCGCGATCAGTTTTGGTGAAAAACTAAAAGAGGCTTTGTAACACAAAAGCTAATACTAAAATTGAAGATATGAATTTTGGACATATGAAATTTTTATATATTTACATATTTATAAGTAGAGACGAATTTTCTTAGCATTCCATGGATTCACCGTGCGGGTGCCGGGTCCATAGCGTTGCAGAGGAAGAGGCTAGAGGGGCCAGGGACTTGCAACCCAGGAGCAGGGTTAAGGGGCCCCTTTACGATAGCATCAATGCTCCTCTTCACCGCTCCAGCCTCCTCCACTGCCTAAACAAATTTGGTAAGATCCTACTAATGCCGCCTTGGACACACGTTCTAGGATGGAAGTTACGGTTATCCTTGACAGGCGGTTATCTTTTAGTAGGCAAACGGATATGGTTGTTGAAGATAGATTTAATTTAGTGTAAGGAACTAACTATCCTAAATAAAGGCTTTTATTATTATTATATTATACAAGGATTTTGCTGGTAAACCCCTTGCTCCGACTACTATAGCATATAAATTAACCAAATAACCGTTTTTGGTTAATTCGTTTGTTAGGTCATAATAATATTTGTTAGTTTATATTTTGTGGTCTTTAGGTATGTTTGTTTCCCATGGCACAGTAAGTTCTATAAGTACTATGCGTTATAGATTTTTTGAGTATAGAAATATGTCTGGTCTGGATGATGAAACACCCACTTCCTCAGGAATTTTGTAGTGTTTTTCATACGTGTCCATCAAAAGAGTCCAATCGGGAGCTGCGCCTAAGATGGAGTAAGGCTTGGATTTCGATTGTGTAGATGAGCATACTTTTACTCGTATAAAAGCAACGTGTCGTTTGTTGGTGGCCAAATCTTTTTTGCTCTAGCTACCGAGAGACTTGCCGCATCTCGTATGATTTCAAGGACTCTATCGTGGCGACGGGAATAATGACCCCTATCAAGGAGCACCTTGCATCGTGCCAATAAGTGCCTTGCTGTACCTATGCCCTCCCGACAAATACCGCAAGACTTTTCGGTGGCTTTCACCCATCTGACAAGTTACTTTGGTCTGAGAGGGTCATCTGAAAGGCGTTAAGATAGAATTTTAATAAAGCAGGTGACCAATCGTATATCAAGGTGCGTCACTTTAATGCCATAGGGATACAAATTCACCTATGGTTAGTCACTCGCTTTGCATTTCCAACCTCATTGCGTGTACTTTATAGCTATCATTTTCGTCTTGTTGTAGAAAAGATTTTACGTCTTTATCCTCAAGTTTCTTTCTCAACCCTAAACCTGCTTTGCTGATCTGTGCAGCCACCAATAATTGTTTTTAATTTGTTCATTTATGGTAAACGCGGAATTTTATTTTATTATGAAAATATCATACAGATGAGTTAAAGAATTATAGAAAGTGTTACTTTAAAATAAAATTTTATGGAAGCGGTCTAAAAATAAAAATAAAAAACTTTTCAAAACAAGTTTTTTCATATCGAGTTATGAGGCAACAGACATAAAAAAAAAACAACCGAATCCTCTCCCTTTTTAAGGCTGTTAAAACCTGTTCAAATAGCATTTTAGTTACAGCATTCAGCACTTGTAAGCGCTTTAACATTACATATCGGTAACTGTATCTAACTCATAACAATAAGTATAATTTATTGTTAAGTTGTGAATATATTCACAGCTCAGCTTCGCGGTTAAGGGTATTATATTTACTCGTACCTTCTCCAGCATATGGTAGACATCGGCGAGGTCGACACCGGGGTAAGGAGACATGCCGTAGGTAGCGATCTCCCAGAGCAGTATCCCGAAGGCCCACACGTCGGACTTGGTGCTGAAGGTGTTGTAGGCGAGGCCCTCGGGCGCGGTCCATTTGATAGGGAACTTGGCCCCAGCATGGGCGGTGTAAGTATCGTCGCGCATCAGACGCGCCAGCCCAAAGTCCGCCACCTTCACTAGGTGATTCTCCCCGACGAGGCAGTTCCGAGCGGCTAGATCTCTGAAAAAGTACGGTCCAACACACTTATTACAGCATAATCACGAATCTATACGGATAGGCGAAGGAACACACTAATTTCGAAACATATTTTTGAATCAGATGCACTATTAGCTTATACAACTAGAGAACACGCTTAAAGGATGGCATCTTGAGACAAGTGCAATCAAGTAGTCCCCAGTCGCGCGCCCGCTCAGCCTCCCGCGCTGCACTTGAAACTTCCCTTGGCACTACACTAAACAACTATATCCAAATATAGTACACACATGTATAGATGACGAACATCAGAGATTCAGCGGAGAGTGTTAAGTATGCTATATTGTCTGATAACGAAATCCAAAATATTCCAGTTCTCTCTGCATCATATATTACAATATAACATAATAATACATAATTTAATAAAACTATTAAATTCGCAGACGCTCTTTACTCGCTCTGTACTGAACTTGCCACTTCGCTTACAAGCGTCTATCCAGAAGGTGCTGCTGTTCACCTGGTATTTTTCTCTTTATCGCCTTTTACGACTTCCACAGGAAAATATGACATGGTGCACTCCTATCCCAGCACTCCAAGGAACTCCGCTTAACACTTGACCAATGTTAATTTGAAATAGTTACCGTTTCTAGATCAACCGCATTTTCTTATAATTGATAGGATAGCTATTGAACACACTCGCACATTTTGGTATGGGACGATGGTCTAAAAAGGTCTTGGCCTCTTATGGAAACTGGGGCTCAAGGATAGCTTCTTTTTATGGCTGAGCAGCTTGATCATTTTCTCCCTGTTGGAAAGTGATGGAAGCTGTTGATCGGGCGAAACATTCCAAGGGCTTTGAAGGCCAGCTGGCGGAACAAAGCAGTTGGTGCTTGGCGATAGGTTTATAGGTGTTCTACTTATGTTTTTTTTATGTTATTGTGACGGAACCAGCTCGAGGCCCCACTGATGTTAAGCGGACTAACCTCTGCCTATAACAGATGCATTTCATCACAAGTCACGAATTCTATTGCGCCCGTCACCTTGAGACATAGTTGTTAAGTCTCATGTGTTAAATTTCACTGGCTCTCAAGGACTACTGCCGGAACACACACTTAGGTGCTTGGCGACAGATTTTCTACTTGAGGGTGGTAGCTAGCCAGGCAGGCAATCGCAAAATTCCCTTCCACCATGCGGTGAAGCTCAAGACGGCGGTGGTGATCAAACCAGGGTACTGCGGCGCGGCAGTCCATAGCTATTACCGTTCGGCCATCATTGCTTCAGTTATTACCGCTCGGCCATCATTGCATCATGATGGTCGACAGCCTGACGAGCAGTCACAAAACGCTCAGGCACCATGCAAACAGGAATATATCAAATACCAGAAGATTTTTTATATATTGTATTTCCAACGACAATACGAGTAAAACAAAAGACCATTGTATAAAGTTTTTATCCAGAAATAATGAAAAAATAATATCCCATCGGTAATCAAGCCTTCAATTTGATCTGTTTACCAGTGATGATGCAATCGAAGGTAATAAACACGCTAAATCTAAAATTACTGGCTCTAAACAACTACTTCCGGAATAATCCTTAAAACAGTTGGCGATCAATTCTCTGCTTGAGTGTTCGTGGAAGCCAGGGAGGCATTCTAAAAAAAGAGCAGCCCGCGCCGCGGAAGGGTTCGAGCCTTGGTCCCTCGCACCGAATCTAAAGCCATTGGAACTGGTCCCTCATGGCTTCATAACAACATTATTGCATCTCAAAATTACTAATTCAATTCGCAGATACACAGCATAAGCCAAACTGTTAACAAGAACTTCTCTCGAACTCGCATTGGTTGTTGTGATTATGAAAAAAGTAAATATAATAATAACTTATACATAGACACAAATAATTCAAAAGCTACTCCGTCTGTTTAGGCATTCTGAATAGATTAGTTGAATCCGGATAAGAATATCACCTTCGGGATTCAAGCTAAGTACTGTATCAGCCGGATAGTCCACTGCTGAACACAGCCTCCGCCAGTACAGGCGGGGGGGTATGCCATAATCCCCACGCTTAGCAGGCGGCTTGGGGATCGCAGTGTGATATCTGTTCCTCAGAATGGGCTGCTGCCCACCTTCTGGTGTGTTATCCGTAGTCGCCTTTTTATGTTATTGTGACGGAACAAGATCGAGGCCCACCTGATGTAAAGTGGACCAACCTCTGCCTATAACAAATGCATTTCATCACAAGTCACGAATTGCACTGCGCCCGTCACCTTGAGACATAGTTGTTAAGTCTCATGTGCCTGTAATTTCCCTGGCTCTCAAGGACAGCTGCCAGAACACACCGTTAGGTGCTTGGCTACAGATTTTCTACTTGAGGGTGGTCACTAGCTAGGCGGACATTCGCAAAATACCCTTCTACCATGCGGTGAATCTCAAGCCCACGGCAGGATTCGAACCCTGGACCTGCAGCGCGGCAGTCCATAGCCAATGCCACTGAGCCATCACTGCTTCAAAGTCTCTTACGACACCTACGGGTAGAGATGAGGTGATTGACATTCTAGCCAGGCACCCACGGGCAAGCTAAGATACAAGAAAATATGAAGGCTGTACATACGTATGCGTATTATATATAGCCCGGTTTTATAAAGAAAATAATCTAAAATGGCGCTAAATATCATTAACTCTCTATATAATATATGTCTATAGTATGCAAGCGGTAGGTAATGATTTTCGGCTTATTTAGGATTCTGCTTTATTTAACCGGGTTATAATATACATGTGTGTGTAGAGGGTTCTAAAAACAATGGAGAACATTATAGAAATGTTACAAGTCATTCGAGGAGATATGGAGAAACAGAAACAGGAACAAAAACAGAACTTGAAAGAAATGGAAGAAAATATTAAGATAGCCATAAATAAAAATATAGATGAAAAATTCAACCGCATTGAAATAAAAACTAACCAACTGGAGAAAAAACTTGAACAGCAGCAAAAAACCATTGATTTCATTGACAAACAATTAAGGAAAAAAAATGTAGTGTTTTTCGGAGTAAAAGAGTCAGAGAAAAACTATGATGAGTTAGTAAACTTGATCATAGAAATCATAAATACGAAAATGGGGGTACTGTGTCAGAGATTGGAAATTGAATCGGTGACAAGAATGGGGAAAAGAAATGAAAAAATCAGACCGGTAGTGGTAACAATCACAACAACAGGTAGAAAACTCGAGCTTCTCAGAAAGAAAAAGTCTTTAGACAATACAGGCATTTATATCAAAGAAGACTTTTCCCCTGCTGTGCTGCAAAAACGTAGAGAGCTTCAAGAAGAGTTGAAACGGGAGAGAGAGGCTGGAAAAAAGGTGTCTCTACGCTACGATAAAATAGTAACATTTAACTCACAGAAAACAACAAATCTATCATCATTAGAGAAGCATTCCAACAAGAGGTTTATGTCTGAATCGCCCGAGGCACTTGAGGTCATTAAGGACAGTATTAATGAGAAAACTGTTATGCAAGTTCCGAAGAAAACCAAATCACAAAATATCACTAGCTTCTTACGCCCGTCACAACTGAGCTTAAACGACCAGGCCTCGACAAGTCGCGATGGCAAAGATGATCAAAAAAACTAAATAGCGCCTCTCCTGCACCTCCTCCAATCCGGCCGGTCACCGTGGAGGAGTCAGACCAACACCCCCTACTTCCTAATAGGAATATAACTAAGTATAAGGATAATAAAACAAACAAACAAACTCGGAAATTCTATGTAACATGTATTAATGTAAGAACTCTATTATCAGATGACAGAATTACAGAACTGGAATATACTACGAAATCAATAAACTGGGATATCATGGGCTTATGCGAAACGAGAAGAGCAAAAGAGACAATTGAGGAATATTCTGATTTCATACTCTACCATACCTCTACACTTTCAGGCAGAAATGGAGTGGGATTTTTAGTTAAGAAATACCTAAAACAAGATATTATAAGTCTGAAAGCTTTTTCAGATAGAGTGGCAACCTTAGAAATACAAGTCGCAAACAACACCGTATGGTCGTTTATTCTAGTATTATTCTAGCCCCCACTGAATCATATACAAAAGAAGACATAGATCTATTTTATCTTTCAGTAGAAGCAGCCCTAGACTTTGTACATTCCAAGAACATAATTTTATTAGGTGACTTTAATGCTAAAGTTGGAAAAATGCAAAGAGGGGAAGAAAATATTTTTGGAAAACACTCTTATGGACAGCGAAGTACACATGGTCATAGGTTAGTAGAGTTTGCACTAGAAAATAATTATAAAATTATAAATAGCATGTTCCAACGCAAAAAACACAAGAAGTGGACTTGGCGATCGCCGAATGGGAAACAATGCAATGAGATTGACTATATACTCACGAATCGACCGTCAAATGTCCAAAGCTTCGATATAATAAGTAATCTAAACTTTTATACTGACCACAGAATGATACGATGTACGCTATCTATAAAGTCTAATCAAAGTAGAAAAAATATTAAACATTCCAACTACAAAAGGGATCTGCCAGTGCTCTCAGGAGCTAATGCAAAGTACTGGGAAAATATATTCATGGGATCACTAAATTCAAAAGATGATGTACAAAAACAGTATGACGAATTCGAGAAGATTATGAAATATATGTTGAACCAGCTTCCTAAAAGTAGCTCAGACAAGACGGAATATATAAACCAAGAAACAACAGCTCTTCTAGAACAGAGGAAACTATTATTCAAAGGAAAGAGAACAAAGGAAACAAAGAATATCATTACAAAAATAAGTAAACAAATAAATAGAAATATAACTAGAAGTAGGAAAATAAAAAGACAGAAAACCTTTGAAAAATTTATAGCAGGAAAAGGGGCAATACGCATAGCATACAAAGAGCTAAGAAACAAATCAGAGTGGACAGCACATCTAAAGAATAAGCGCGGGTCATCAGTATCGAGACGGCCAGACATCATAAAAGAAGCAACACAGTTCTACAAAGAGCTCTACTCTTCTGACGACAACAGGTACCAACGCAATATAGTGAAACAGGTAGACACAGGACTAGACAGCATATTAAAATCCGAAATCCAGCACTCAATTCACACACAAAAGAACGATAAAACTCCCGGGAATGACAATATCGCAAACGAGGTGTTAAAATCTCTATGTGATTCATTGCAAACACCTCTACAATTATTGTTCAACAACGTCCTGACTCAGGAAACAACACCAACGCAGTGGTCAGAATCAACAATAATACTTTTACACAAGAAAGGATCCCGCGACGATCTTGGAAATTATAGACCAATTAGCCTGATGACTAACTTGTACAAAATATTTTCGAAAATCTTACTCAACAGGATAACAAAGACTTTAGATGAAAATCAACCGCGCGAACAGGCAGGCTTTCGTAAAAAGTTTTCGACAATAGACCACATTCAGGTTGTCACTCAAATTATAGAAAAAGTCAACGAATATGGAACAACTTTGTACATATGTTTTATCGATTACACAAAGGCATTTGATTCTTTAAAACACGAAGCTATTTGGGCCGCGCTAGAGCAGCAGGGCGTCAACTTAAAGTATATAAACACGATTTGTAGCGTATACTCCAAATGCGTGGCGAGAGTACGGTTGGAGAGGGAAGGTACCGAGTTTCCTATTACAAAAGGCGTCAGACAAGGAGACCCAATATCGCCAAAAATATTTTCAGCGGTGCTTGAGTATATTTTCAGGAAACTAGAATGGGAAAATAAAGGAGTGAAGATCAATGGAGAGTTCTTAAGCCATCTTCGTTTTGCCGATGACATAGTAGTGTTTGCAGAAAATGCGTTCGATTTGAAAACAATGATTAACGAAATAGCGACTGAAAGCAAAAAGGTAGGATTATCTCTAAATGCTTCAAAAACTAAAATACTAACAAATGGGCGTATACATGAGATAACAATAGGAAACGAAGGTATAGAGTATGTAAAAGACTATATATACCTGGGCCAAATGGTGTCATTTGAAAACCCTACAGGAAAAGAGACACAGCGAAGAATTGCTTTAGCCTGGAAAAAGTACTGGAGTTTAAAAGAAATAATGAAAAACAAAGAAATTCAAATACAATTAAAGAAAAGAGTTTTTGAAACAGCAATACTACCTTGTTTAACATACGGATGTCAAACTTGGTCACTGCGGAAAGAAGACGAAGAGAGAATGGCTGTGTGCCAAAGAAAAATGGAAAGAAGTATGTTAGGTATTAAAATTTCAGACAAAGTGAGCAATAATAGTATTAGAGGAAGGACAAAGATAATAGATGTTAGAGAAAGGATAAGGTCACTAAAATGGAACTGGGCAGGTCACATATGTAGGTTAGACAATAATAGATGGACTAAGATTGTGACAGAGTGGATCCCGTGGGAGGGTAAGAGAAAGCAAGGAAGGCAGAAAAAAAAGGTGGAGAGATATATTTACTCAAAGATGTGGATCAGATTGGATGTCGAAGGCGAGGGAAAGGACACTTTGGAAGACTTTAGGGGAGGCCTACGCTGTTGAGGCGACTACTACAAATAAATATATAACTTGAATACTTACCAGTGTCAAGATAATTAAGTTTTCAGTTTTAGACATAGTATACTAAATTGTAAATAAGTAGTAGGAATAAAGGCTTTTTTATTTTTATTTTATTTTTATTTTATTTAATATACATGTGCCATTCCCTAACTAACAATCGGTGAGTAAGGAGATTATTAAGATTAATATAATTCTCTTTTTCATATAAGATACCGTAATTTTACTAGATCATCATCATCATCAGCCGGAAGACGTCAACTGCTGAACAAAGGCCTCTCCCATGAGCGCCACAAAGAACGGCTATTAGCCACTTGTGGGGTGGGGAGCCCACCAACTCTACGTCTGTGATTTTACTAGATACTAACATGTAAATAAATGCAAAACTCTCAAAGTTTAAACTGGTTAATTCAATTATTTATTACTATGTAGTTCAACTGACTGAACGGGTACAAAAGCACAAACTGCAAGTTTCGAAATTCCCGAGAACTCGTGAACTTATCGTTGAGTTAAATAACGCCAGTGACGGCTTAACTCCAGCTTTTAAAGCTGATTAAAATAATTACGGTGCAAATGTTTAGCGTTTCAATTAACAACAACTAAGTGAGGCTAACTTTCGGTGCCGTCGGATTCGCCTTTCGAAGCACAATTTAACTGGAATCTGCTTCTAACATTTCTATTATAAACTGTACAAAGCGGTAATATTTCAAATTAATAAGATGGACAAATAATTCTGACAAGGATTTTGCACAAAGCCAGTATGATTTCGCATGGAATATAAACAAACAGGTACATGATTTAATTCTATGGAATGAAAAGTAGTAGCTTCAGAAACCAGTTGTGTTTCACACAGTTGTAGTGTTTTACCAAAGATAAAGAGTTACTGATAGCCTAAACATTTGAGTTATACAAAGAAATCAATAAATCTGATGTCTCGACCTTTTTATACGCAAGTGAACAATGACTTAAATGGTTGATTTAATTTTTAGTGTCCCGTCTGTAGTAGAAAACGAGACCTCAGTACTAAGCTTCAATAGTCGTCAGCCTGCCCGCCCTCTAAAGGACTGTATCTTTAGATTAGAACCATAAGAGGCGGCCACTTAAAATATTCAAGAAATATTTGATAGTATGGCGGATTATCTAACAAATACTAACAAAAAATTATAAACAAATCTCTACTCGTTGAATTCGGCATATTTTTGGAAGATAACCAATCATCATAGATTACTATAACAATTTTCGTCTGAATATTTTCAAATATGTCATCCAACGGCAATGGTCCACGTTTTTAAGTATATAGAAATATGCTCTATATAAACTGCTCCCTACCTACATCCCCAGGGGCTAGTTTCAGATACATGGGGAAATTTTGGCCAAACATAATCTTCATGTAAACATCAACAGAACATCGCACGGGCAAAATAACAGTTATAACGTATCGACATACAGATTGAAAGAAAATCGTAAGCAACTCCATGATGATGCAGAACAGCAATAGTAGAAAATTAATGAATACAGATTCATTTGTAAATAAAGTAATATGAAAGACGCCAGCTTTACGTAAAGCACAATACCTGTGTATGAAGGAGCGGCTCTCGAGATAGCTCATGCCGGACGCGATCTGCGTGGCCATGTACATAAGGACGACCGCACCAGGCGTGGCATCGCGCGACCCAGCACGCAGGTATTCCAGTAGGTTCCCGCGGGACATGAACTCCGTGATGATGTAGAACGGAGGCTCGCGAGTGCACACGCCTAGAAGTTGCACCAGGTTTGGATGACGCATCTCTTTCATAATCGCCGCCTCTTCTAGGAAATCCTTCAGCGCCATTGTGTCGTCCTTCAGTGTCTTCACGGCCACCTGCAAAATACGTTATGTTTTTGAACCCTTTATTCATATACGGATTGGTAATATCCTAATGTTTAGTACCGACTCTTATTATTATGAAGTATGTATTACTTCAGTATAAACGTTTACTAATTAATCTGTTTCGATGAAATTAGGGGTTTAGATTTCATCATAATAAACAGGAACCTTAAAGATTGTAGATTAAAAACAGCGGTGTGGTTGCCTCATCGTTCCTCGACAACCTCGGTGATCGAATTGTGATCCCCATGACAGTTGTCTAGAATCCGGGACTTTCATTTTCCAATAGAAGACAATCAAGATGGTAGCCTCTCATATTGAACGGGACCAAAAATATGTGTCTGTCTGGAGTCTTCAGAGTTACTGGACCCGGTATATTATATCAAAAGGCTAGCCGCCTCTTACTTGGGACAAAAAGACATGTCTGGGTTAAAGTAATATATGGATTTGTATAGATTTTATTTATATTTTCTCAGATATTTCACCTCTAATTTCAACAATATATTTATTCAATTAAGATGTTATGTATTTTGTAAGGGTTTCGTGGAACACACGCCTGACGATACGTTGATTTATAATAAGCGTATCAATCTTCAAAGTCAGATCTTTAATATATTATTCTATACAAATAATTCGTCTATTTTATCATACAAAACATAAATATTATGTAATCGTGCAAAAATAACAATCACTAATTAGCTCACATCCTGCATCACCTTGACGTTAGTATGATGAAGAAATACCTTATTGTTACTTACTGGAACGTTTTCGTTCCAAGATCTGCGAAATAAATAATAACAGGTTCCTTATTCAGCTACAGATCCTACGCAAATCTGGTGAATATATGTACCTACTAATTTTCAATCAATCTCTTCTGAAACAATCTTTATGCAGAATACTTTTGTCCGATCATTCTCAAATCCCGACATTTTATCACTACTATATCAGTCGGATTGTCTTTTGCTGAAAACAGTCTATCCTATTTATGAGGGGTTAGCCTAAATCGCGGCAGGTGTCTTGGGGATCGCATTGTAAAATAACAGTTCATCAGATGGCACTGCTGGTTACCTTCCAATATTTTACCCATAGTCGCATCCTAAGACACCCACGGGAAGAGATGGAGCGGTTACATTCTAGCCCGGCACCCTCCACACAACTCCACAAAATTAAAGTGCACAATCCTAAAGTCGCCAGTTCATAATAATATATTACCAATCGAAGTGCACAGAATAATTATCATAAAACACGCGCGCCTTCCTACATAGCATCAATAATTAGATCCTTGGGTCGAAGGATACTTACTGAGGACTGAGGCAAGTATGTGATAAATGAAGTACGACATAGAGTTGGAGGCAACGATCTGGTATATATACCAGCCACATCCTGTACTAGTAGGCACCATACTAAGCAAGAAAACTGTTTCCTGGATCTTATAAATGAGGTACTTTCTCATTTTTAATCATAATAATTATTAGTATGGTTTCGTATTTCGAAGATACTAAATTTCTCTCTGGATTAAAAAAGGAGAAGAAAAAAGAATTCCATTAGAATATACTCGAAGGTTTTTAAAAAAGCTTGCTTCATCTATAAACGTTAGGAATGAAACGCCCATACCAAGCAAGAAACCCGATTAAAATGTCATGTTAATGTCACTTATGAAAATTAAATGCAGGTAACAGTAGACAGGTTAATATCCGGCCAAGTCGTGCTCTAAAGTTCTTTGCGGTATAATATCGTCGTCGCAGGTGGATGCTGCTGAAATAATTACCCCGACAAGTATTAATTACATTCGTAATTAATAAAATGTCTTACTTAGCGCTTGAAAAATTGTTCCGATATAATTCCTATGCCTAATTAAGTTACAGGCACATGAGACTTAACAACTATGTCTCAAAGTGACGGGCGCAGTGCAATTCATGACTTGTGATGAAATGCATCTGTTATAGGCAGAGGTACGCTTAACATCAGGTGGGCCTCAAGCTTGTTCCGTCACAATAAGATAAAAAAAAAAACTACTTTTCAAAACGCATACTTCAAAAATTGGCAAAACTAACTATGTTACTATTTTTGGCAGCCGTTTGGTTTAGAAACATTGGGTCCCGGAGACCGGGAGTTCATCTTATTTTCCTAAACCTATCAGAGCCTACGCGTCGCATCGACCATGCGATGCGACGCGTGGTCAATTAATACTGGCATATATACGGCTTAACGAATAGGCATTGCAATACAACAGCAAGCAATGCTGCTAGCATGCTGGGCACGCTGCCAGCTGGTAGGGAGCTGGCGCATTTGGACTACCTATGGACCTGCAATGGGCTTTAGATTGCCTGAGTGCTTTCGTTGTAATTGCTGTAGTGTTGTATATAATGGTTTATAGAGTTCTAAAGCTCTAAAATACTCATAAAATTAATTAATCCAGTGCAAAAGTTACAATGAGACGTGGGTGATGATGAACCACCTGTGGACAATAAAGTCTGGAACAACAGACTACTCCCAATAACCAATAGTGGATCCAGATTCCAGATACACTAAAAAGTTAAGATGCATTAATATTTTATTTCTTCCTGCATTCTGTTGCAGGCCCGTCGTCCTTATTGCCGGAGCTATTAGACTCTTGTACAAGATTTTTTCCTTTTATATGTTGTAGGTAAGTACTGCAATGTCAGCAATGTCAGATATATTCTGTACAAAACAGTATTACGAAAGCATGTATAAGTTTCAGCACGTAATCATTACCTTATTACCTGCGTACACTACGTCTTTACAAACACAAAAATACACACATAAGTATCTAATGTTATCTCCTTGTTTTAAAAAAAATAACAACCTTTTCCAGACATCTTTTGGATGGATATGAACACTGTAGCACATACAATTACTAGGCCTTGAGTGTTTAATTTTTTTTTTTCTATACCGAAGTATTCTCTTGCACGAGAGTGTTAGTTTTAGAGTCTCGATAATTTATAGTATCCCATTGTATGTCTACAGGCTTGCATGCCGTTTACTAGGACTTATAAAGCTAGTCCCTGTACTTGTAAATGTATTTTATATCGAATATAATTTCAATTGCAATATGTCAACTGCAGAAGACATGACGTCTCGCCTTGCCCTCGTGCGGAAGAAAACTAGACGTCAAGCTAAACGACAGCTCGTCTATTTTGTTATTTCCGTTTTGCAATTGGCAAGTTAAATAGCAATTCCAGACGGGACTGTAAAACATAATACAACAAAATAACTCCGAGCTTATCGCAGTATAAATGAATATTATACAGGGTTATTGGTAAAATGCTAACAGCCTCTGAGGGCAGATTTCTGCTAGTCCTAATAAACATATTGAGAAAAAAAATCTCAACATGTTTATTAGGACTAGCAGAAGTCAACCCTTAGAGGTTGTTAGCATTTTATCAATAACACTGCATATAAGTTTAATACTACTTTTGATCGTTCATATGTAGTTTTCTTTTTATGTTATTGTGACGGAACAAGCTCGAGGCCCACCTGATGTTAAGTGGACTAACCTCTGCCTATAACAGTTGCAATTCATGACAACTCACGAATTGCACTGCACCCGTCACATTGAGACATAGTTGTTAAGTCTCATTGTGCCTGTAATTTCACTGGCTCTCAAGGACTACTGCCGGAACACACCTTTCGGTGCTTGGCGACAGACTTTCTACTTGAGGGTGGTCGCTAGCCAGGCGGGCATTCGCAAGATGCCCTTCCACCATGCGGTGAAGCTCAAGCTCAGGGGGGGATTCGAACCATGGACCTGCTGCGCGGCAGTCCATAGATAACGCCACTGAGCCATCACTGCTTCAAAAGGTACATATTGCAAGTATCATATCATATCGAGTTAGTTATTAGTTTTAGAAATGATAGAAGAATTAGTCTCAGAATAATGGCAATCTCAAAACTTACCGTTATGTTCCCTCGCTTCCAAGCGGCCTCATAGACGTCTCCATACTGTCCACCTCCAAGCTTGTGCTTCATCACTATGTCTGTGCGGTCGATCTCCCAGTGGTCGGGCGGCGCGAGTGGGAACACCGTCGGCTTGTTGCGCTTCGGAGCGGGGTACAGCAACTGGGTGATCAATCCATCGCCTACTACAGAGTGATGATGCACTAGCTCCGCTAGTGTCCCGAACTTAGACTCGGATGTGACGAACACCTGCAGATTACATTAATAAAAAACTATTTAAAATTACTATAAAAGCCGGTCAGGCGAGGCAGAGAGGTTTTTAAGGTTAAGTAATGCAAGAGCCTGTCAAAGAGAAACAAAAATTTGTTTTGATCGTTACTTCAAAACAACATAATTTTTGTTTTTGTTATCACCTTTTATTTTTGATGTATTATAATTTGTTAGGCAATCCGTCATGTTAAAACTCATTCTGTGAAAATTTCAACCGGCTTATTTTTTTTTTTTTTATGCTTGTTAGGTTATTTTTTGACCACTATCTCACCTGATGGTAAGTGATGATGTGGTCGAAGATGTTGTTTAGGCTAACCTAGAAGTACTGGCTCTCAAGGACAGCTGCCGGAAAACACCGTTAGGTGCTTGGCGACAGATTTTCTACTTGAGGGTGGTAGCTAGCCAGGCGGGCATTCGCAAAATGCCCTACCACCATGCTATAACGACTGCCATGCTAAGACAACAACCGGGACCGACGGCTTAACGTGCCCTCCAAAGCACGGAAACGCTCATGCAGTAGTAATGTCACTAGCGGTCACCCATCCAACTCATGACCGCGCGTGACGTTGCTTAACTTTGCTGATCGGTTGAGAACAGCTAAGTAAACTTCGCTACGAGCGCTTCAAAACCTATTACCGATCCAAAGTTACAGCCCTTAAATGGTTGGACGGCAGACGCTTAGTCATAGGGTCCCGTTTTGTAGTACGGAACACTTCAAGCAGAGTTAACCTGCAGTAAATAATTATGCCGCGCTCTCTGAAAGTCTCAAATAAACGTGACATGCTTGCAACGCACGTGTCTATAATCATTATGTCCATGCAACAACTTGCCTCAATCAATTGAATTCCCGACTGCGCAGAATTGATCAATAATGTCAGTTGCGTATTTACGGGGACGCATAATATTAACCTCACTATTCCATATATAGGTAAGTCCATATAGTCATAAAGTAGTAAGTGAAAAGTTATATAGATAATTGAATATGATTACTACTTATATTAATGTTTACAATTAATTATTCTGAGACGCACGAGATGATACGAGTACGCGTAGAAAGGTGAAATGGCTAGCACTGCTGGGTAACCGGGCAACCACCAGCTGGCCATCAAAGACTCCAGGTAACCAAAAGACGTTTCAAGGCCCTCGCTCGGAAAAGTATTCAATTGTTTATCATTCGAAAACTACGTGACAGTGCTTTCTATACCCAAGTGCGGAAAAGGTTTTTAAATTTCGAATCTGTATAGAAGTACTAGTAAAGTTAACCTAATGTTACCAATTGTAGTAATTTTACTTATAAGTATAATTTAATTATTTTAGTAGTATTTTAATTTTATTTAATTAATAGTAATTTAATTTTAATTTTATATATACATTTACACTTTTTATTATATTATTTCAGCTGTTTTACTTGCACCAAAAGCTTTTCCTCGCCGTAGTGAGTTGAACAATTCACCCTGACAAAGTTATTTTGCGTTTAGTTTTTTTTTTAGGTAATACAAGTACTAAACAACATTTATACAGCCTTGCAATACAAATAAAAAAAAAACAATTACGTAATTGAATTCGTGACATGTAAACCTTACATTTCACCACTTAACAAGTTGAACTATAGAAAAATAAATATTATTAGTATTCATTCTTATAGTTGTGCACTCCATAACGGTATTTTCTTTGAAACACAAGGGTACAATCAATACTGTTTAGTGTCACTAAAATTCTTCCACAACTTTTAATAACCAAATAATGAAATCATCAATGTATGGGCACTGCTATAGTAAAAACAAGTAAAATAGGAGAACACATATTATAGTACCTTGCCCTCTGAATCTTCGTTAATGCGGTAGTGGTACACGCGGCCCTCGTACCGCAGCGAAATACTTCGCTGTCCTGGGCTAGATTCCGACTCTCGCACGAGGAAGCTGCCGTTAATGCCAGAGGAGAGCAGGTACTCAGCGGCATTGCGCGCAATAGGCCCGTGGTACCACGAATGCTTCTCCAGGGAGTTGACAGGAGTCACGTAGTTGCTCGGCACCCAGCCCACGCTGCCTGATGATGTGTGAGCCTCGCACCACTCGCCGCTCTTGTTGTAGCTCATAATGCGGACCTGTTCGCCTGTGTCAAATAAAATAAAACATTTCTAAATATGTTTACAAACATATTAGGAATAACACATTTACAAATTTGTGAAACGTTTACGTTTACGTACCGGGCATTTTAGCCTTTTGCTCACCGACCCGGCGGGACCACGAACCATCTACTGGACTTAATTTCAACGAAAGTAGTTCTTTTTCAAACTCTCGTATTGATCAAATCAGAAGGGTCATTGACCCCCTTCTTAATTTTCTTATTCTGATTTCAAGCTAGTGTTTCAAAAAAACAGTGGTGGTGTGGAAAAAAGTGGACTACCACATCCTCAGATTTTTTTTATGCGTTTTACTTTAGCCTTTGACCACTTTCTCACCTGATGCTAAGTGATGATGTGGTCGAAGATGTTGTTCAGGCTAATTACTGACTCTCAAGGACAGCTGCCGGAACACACCGTTAAGTGCTTGGTGACAGATGTACTTGAGGGTGGTAGCTAGCCAGGCGGGCATTCGCATAATGCGGCTCCACTATGCTATAACGACTGCCATCCTAAGACAACGACCGGGACCGATGCGGGCTACACGCTCCCTCCGCAGCACGGAAGCGCTTAGTAATAATGTCACTAGCGGTCACCCATCCAAGTCATGACCACGGCGGACGTTGCTTAACGTTGCTGATCGGTTAGGAACAGCTTAGTAAACTTCGCTACGAACGCTTCAAAAAGTATATACCTACACTAATACACATTCATAAAAATAAAAAGATCACTTAATTTTTCGAATATTATTAACGATTCTTGTAATTTTAATACACTTACTTATATGAGAAAATCTTGTTGAATGAACTGGCACATGACAAAAAAATGTGGAACCCGGTTCAATTTAATAAACCAACACAGTTGTAACAGAACTGTAAATCTCAACCAATGCCAAGATGTATGTATGTATCCGTCATGCGAGCGTCGTCCCCATCCCACAAAAATAAATAATAATAGAAATGAAACTTTGAAGTGTAGCACATACAGCTAAAGCTATGGACTTATCACCTATCAATCTTCATACACAGAAGCAATACATACTTTAAACGATGATACCAAAATGAGTGACGAATGTCACTCACTTACCCGGAGGTAAAAGGTCAACTACAAAACTAAAGAGAATCGACGTCAGTCAGACTGCCAGCTACGAAACCAAACAGTAGGTAATCTTCAACGAAAAACTTTGAAGAGTAACTAATCCATTATAGCCCCACATTCGCTCACGTTAAACTCTTTCAAAGAACGGTCTTTGAATGTATTATCTCTCTCATATCTCTGTTAAACAACTTTTCCGATATATTTTTCAGTTAATTTCTACCCTGTATCTGTGTACGATTCATGTGTATATAGAAAGCGTCAGAGAACGACGATTTCATCATTAATTCTTCACAATTTATTATATGAATTTTCCAAATCCACTGAATGGTTGGCTGTTCCTTGGCTTTAAAATAGGTGAAACGTACATAATGGAAAAACAATAATTGGTACGGTCCAATTCAATTTCGCGAAGTCCCGCTAGCGCGTTGCATATTTTCACGTCGGTTTGTTTTTTATTCAGAACTTTTTTAATCTACCTGTCAAGAACACTTTTCCGGTGCAACCAATTTGTTCTGAATATTTTCCTTTGCAAAGCGTTACGATTAAAGCGTTGTAACAACTATTTACGTAGCCGGTGTTCCAGATTGAAAACCTAATATAGCTGACTCGTAACAGCACCTTCACCTTGTCGAGGTTCTTGGATTTCCAACGAAAGTTGTCGTAACACCTTCGAAACTTTCACAATTTCGTCCATGCTAATATTACTTTAAACTGAATGAACAGTTTCAGTTATATTAGAGCGGAGATCTGAAAAAGACGCTTGTATCCAAATACTTCTATAGTATCTAATAAATTCAAGGTCAAGCTCGTTTTATTTGTTTTCTATCATTGGCCGTTATTAAATCTTTCCTCGACTAAATTCGTTCAAACTTTATTGCAGGTTTTAAAGAGTATTGTGCTACCTATCAAGCCCTCTTTCTTTATAATTTTAGCACTGTAACAACCAGGGTTTTAAAATACTATTAATTGACAGCCATAAAATAAATCTAATACATCGACCCGAGTTTCGAACATATTGGGCGAGTGCGCAGCTGCGTCTGCGAGCTCCGGTTAGGCAATGCGGAGTTACTACCGGCGGTAGCGGTGAACTGAACGAACCCAGCGTTAAACGGAGTGACAGGGTAAGGAATAAGAATATAATAAGGGAACGATAGTGTGAATGAGGATGTAGTTACAAAAATCGAGAAAGATATGTTAAGATTCTCACATCAGACATGTAGAGAGAATGAATGGAATGAGTATGACTAAACAGGTATACGTGGGACAAGGGGAAGACCTAGACGAACGCTCCAAAATCAGATTGAAGACGTTCTGAAAAAGGTCAGGTCAGGAGTACCCTAAACCGACGTTCATGAATGAAATTGATATAAGTGTAGATAAAGCGAAAAAGATATGTAAGGATCGTAGTAAGTGGAAATCAAGGCAACCATTTTCAGGCAGCTGTGCGAGATCTAGAAAAATTGGCCAGAAATATAAATAAAATTTGCCAGATGATTTCCATTATTGAAGATGCAGTAGAACCATATCTCGTAAAATTAACAAAAATGAAGTCCTAAAATATGGCATCAAATGTAATATTTGCTTGGAAAGAGCCATAAGTAGTGTCATACATTAATAAAAAAAATACATTCGATTTAATTATTTATATGATTAACTGACACCAACTAGAAGAGGTGAACTAAATTTTGAAGTTGATTTGGCTTTGGCTATTACCTAATCATATAAGGACCTAACAATTTGTACTATTCACATTTTTGTTTTGTCTAAACAATGAGTCTATATGCGCACTATTAAAAATCAAAATGTTAGTTTGACTAACATGGACGATATCTTTGTTAAATGGTTGTTAATTTCACTTTTCATTTCAATATTTGATATTAAAAATTGATGAATGAATTTTCAGAGAGAAATCTGTGGTCTCTGCCTACCCCAACAGGAAAGTGGCGTGATTTTATGTACGTATGTATGTATGAGATAGTTGTTATTGTTTATTTTGAAGCAGTGATAGCTCAGTGGCATTGGCTATGGACTGCTGCGCAGCAGGTCCATAGTTCGAATCCCGCCGCGAGCTTGAGCTTCACCGCATGGTGGAAGGCATTTTGCGAATGCCCGCCTGGCTAGCGACCACCCTCAAGTAGAAAATCTGTCGCCAAGCACCTAATGGTGTGTTCCGGCAGCCGTCTTTGAGAGCCAGTGAAATTACAGGCACATGAGACTTAACAGCTGTGTCTCAAGGTGACGGGCGCAGTGCAATTCGTGACTTGTGACGTAATGCATCTGTTATAGGCAGAGGTTAGTCCGCTTAACCTCAGGTGGGCCTCGAGCTTATTCCGCCACATAAACATAAAAAAAGGCTAGCCTAGCAACCGTAAAAAAAAATATACAAAATCCGTATTTTGTACTTGAATGAAAATGTGCGATGCCCCGTCCTGGACTGCTGACACTGGGCGGAAAGTAAATTTGTACTAAATCGTCGATCGCCCCCATTATACTGGGACGCGCGAGATAGACTACAGATTTATCTCGTCCTCAAAAAGTAAGACGAGAAAATTCACGCAAATACTTGCAGATAAGTGTCAAAAATCGATTAAACTGAGGCGCGCATGTTAGTGTTGGTCGACAAGTAACCACGGGTAGCCAAAATACCTACCTAAACAAGGACGAGTTCTTTGCCTTGCCATGTTAGCACTCGTAGACATAGTGCGACATGTCTATTTTACACGAGATAAAGTGTAGACAAAATTTACTCGTGGCGCGCATGCTAGTCGGGCTGGACTGTCTACCCAGACTTCCCGTCCACCCAGCAATGGAAAAGTACAGTGGGTGACGGGGCATCGCCCGCATTCGTAATACTTTTCTCTGATTGACACCAAATTTAAAGCCTTACTTGATCCATCATGAATAACACAGGCTCGATTGTAATAAATAACTTTTAAATAATATATTACGTGCTCTCATATCATAAGGTACTATTTCATGTCCTCGTCCAGTCTTTCAATAAACAATCCATCACACAGACATACCTCCATAGGTAAGAAGTAAAGAGGTATCATAACAGTAATAATAGCATTTCGCCAATAAATCTCAATAATGTCTCAGGGTTAATGAATCTAAACGTGAGAGTAAATCTTTTAATGGAAGAAAAGCTTTATCGAGTAGCAATTCACAGCTCCTTAATTCTCTTGAGTGAAGCGGAGGTGTTAGCGTTGTGCAGAGTGGGGGAGGATGAAGGCAGCTCTAGTGATGCGCTAATTGTGCAATTACCTCAACTCGAGTTGTGCTCACAGATCTTGAATAACTTTAGCTAGATAAACATTCCACTACCCTGAACTAGCTTCCGTAAGCAACAGAACTTTATGCATAGTCACAGAGTCACAGATTATGGCATTGCCCAAAATATGCGCTAGTTTTATTACAGAATCATCCAAGTATTCTTAGTTCAGAGATATTGCTTATCCAATATTGGCACAGAAAAAATAATATCACTACGTAGCGCGTAGGTACTTACCCAAGCCGCATAATATAGTTGTATAAAATAACAAATAGGTGCCTAAAACACCAAACAACGGAAATAATACAATATATTATTCATATATGTAGGTAAGGAAGTGGAGATAACAATCCGTTATTTGACGTTGAAACTTTTAATTGAGCGAAAAATCAAATAAATCAAAATAATTTACAGCGTAATATATTATCAAAGGCCCATTATATACGAAAGATTGACTTTAAACAAGTGTAAGCATTAGTCGGTGGGATGCCGGGCTAGAATGTCACCCCCCATCTCTACCCGTGGGTGTTGTAAGACGGAACCAGCACGTGGGCAGCAGCGCTTTCTGAGGAACTGATTTCTGACACTGCGATCCCCAAGACGCCTGCCAAGCGTGGGGATTATGGCATTCCCTATAATGGGGAAGGCTGTGATCAGCAGTGTACAATCCGACTGATACAGTAAGCATTACTTTTACAAAACACTGATAGGGTAATCGACACGAGTATACCACATAAACCGAAATCATGGTGGAAGGGCATTTAGCGAATGCCCGCCTGGTAAGCGACCACCCTCAAGTAGAAAATCTGTCGCCAAGCACCTAACGGTATGTTCCGGCAGCATTCCTTGAGATCCTGTGAAATAACAGGCAAAATGAGACTTAATAGGTATGTCTCAAGGTGATGGGCGCAATGCAGTTCGTCACTTGTGATGAAATGCACTTGTGATGAAATAGGCAGAGGATACCGCTTAACATCAGGTGGGCCTCGCGCTTGTTCCTTCACAATAACATAACATAAAAAAACAAAATGTACATCCCAAAACGTTACCCCAGTGATATTTTCGAAGCAACGAAGCCACTACCTAACGCTACACTCAACGACTAACAGAGCCTGAAAGGTTTTACCTAATTGGTTCCAGCGAATAACTCTCAATTGGACGCTTTATCTCGCCTAACGAATTGAATCTTCAGGAAGTTACCGCCGGGCGACCAGAACGGAGGAATTTGCAGAAGCGAATAAATTAGAAACGAAGTTATTCAAGTACAGAACACTACTTAGGTATAGACTAAGTCATTGAAGTACGGGTGAACTTAGTACGCAAGTATTGGTTAATATTTGGAATCTCTACAATTTTGACTATACTTAAGTTTTTTTTTTTAATGTTATTGTGACGGAACAAGCTCGAGGCCCACCTGATGTTAAGTGGTCTAATCTCTGCCTATAACAGTTGCAATTCATGACAACTCACGAATTGCACTGCGCCCGTCACATTGAGACATAGTTGTTAAGTCTCATTGTGCCTGTAATTTCACTGAAAAAGTTGAAAAAGTGATTAAATTAAAGCAATCTCCAAATACGAAAACATCTAACTTTTTACAAAAATTTGGAGCATTACACTGCGAGAGAGACAGAATACACTTATAACACCCTTTTGCCTCGAGTGGTTTGTATTCAAAGATATTAAGAAAGAAGTTTGGTTACATTACATAGATAATATACAAACTGATGGCACGTGCTAAGGGAAAGCTTATTTTTATCTCCTGTATCCCTCGTAAAGAATAAGTCAAGTACGAGATGGCATGTAGTGGCGCTAATGGTCAACGACATAAGCAACAAAGTAATCCGGAACTTAATTATAAATGATTCAACCAAGTTCAATAGACGAATGGCCACTTGGATCAAATAGGACGTTCCACCCACTAGGAAATTTCTTTGTAGCTTCTGCATATACATTATGGTATCCGCAAATTTACGAGTGTATGTGCCACTTTATGTATGACTGCACTATACACATAGCAAGAAATTGAAAAATGTGTGAACTTTACAACACGAACTAATTTAGACTGTGGAATGTTAATGTATGCATACCTTTCTTGAGGCTGAGTTGGTTCTCGCCTCCCGCTTGAAAGTCGTAAAGCGCCACGAAGAGCTGCGGGTCGTCGTCTTCGTGGTGCGCGAGCAAGTTCTCCTTTGATGTCCATCTGCAGAAGACACATTCATTATTACATTTAAACAAACGAGTGCAACTTCCGCTATAGCAAATAATTTGTGTAAGTACGAAGGAATTCGATGTGGTGATGCCGTATACTGCATGAGCCAGACTGTCGATTGCTAAACACCTTTTCACTGTGCTGTAGCAGCCGGGCCGTCCACTGCTGAACACAGCCTCCCCATCAGGGGGGGGGGGGGGGGGTTAGCCATAATTCCTACGCTTGGCAGGCCCATATTCTGGTGTGTTACCCTTAGTCGCCTTTTACGACACCCACGGGTAGAGATGGGGGGGAAATTTATAGAATGCCCCACAGGATTCAGTCAGGCAGGTTTACCGTCAGCTGGTAAATTACCAAAGCGAGTATTCCTTATGATTATGTAGGATAAGGGTAGGAAGATGATGATAAAGATGCAGTGCATTTCGAATTATGACTGCCTTGCAACAGTGCATGGTCCGAAACCCACCGCGGGGAATTACACATTGCGGCCCTCTACCACCCTCAAGTAGATAACCAAGCACCTAAGGGCATCTTCAGGCAGAAGTCTTTGAGAGCTAGAGTTGTTCTAGGTTACAAGCCTGTTAACAGTTTAACACCTTCGAGCATATTAATTTACATCTACCGGACATCCGGTATCAGCCGGATTGTCCACTGCTGAACACAGCCTCCTCCATTAAGGGAAAGTTTGCCATAATTCCCACGTTGGCACGTGTCTAGGGATCGCAGTTTAAGTGATATTAGTTTCTCAGAAGGCGCTGTTGCTCACCTTCCGGTAGTCGCATCTTACGACACCCACAGGTCGCAAGTCGCAACGGGAGGGGGTGACATTCTAACCCGGCACCCTACGGGGCCCATATATGTTCATAATATATCACCAATATATACAACAAAAAGAGATTTTACGTGAAGTGGTGACAAGACAATTTAAAACAGCACAGGATATTGGATTTTTTTAATAATCAAGTTCGTGCGCATTTCTCGGATATCAATATCGAGTTCCGGAGGTTCCTACAACGACCGATACACCAATTGCAGCCCGACAGACGACTACGAAATAGCTATGAACATTTTACTACCATACATTCTTTTCGATATAAATGCTTAAGGTATACACACCATTGTTAGTTATTCTTGAATCTAATACTGATATATTTTTATAATATATTTTTTTTTATCACAAGTGAAGTACATCATCTACATAATATACCACTATTGATAGGTGGATTATCAGTTATCAGGTAATAACAACACTTCAACAACCATAAATAAGCAATGATGGCTCAGTGGCATTATGGACTGCCATGCAGCTGGTCCATGGTTCGAATCCAGCCACGGGCTTGAGCTTCACCGCATGGTGGAAGGGCATTTTGGGAATTCAACCCCCCTCAAGCCGAAAACCTCAAGTAGAAAATCTGTCGCCAAGCACCTAACAGTGTGTATCGGCAGCAGTCCTTGAGAGCCAGTTAAATTTCTGAAACATGAGACTTAATAACTGTACGTCCCAGTGTGACAGACGCAGTGCAATTCTTCGTTGACGAAATGTACCTGTTATAGGTAGAAGTTAGTCCACTTAACATCAGGTGGGCCTCGGGCTTGTTCCGTCACAATAACATAAAAAAAGTCTGCTGTTGAACAATCGCCTCCGCAAATAGGAGGGATTTACCATAATATCCACGCTTGGCAGGGTACTTGGGAATCGCAGTGTAAGATGGCAGGTCTTCAGAGGGGAGCACCTCTGGTATTATTTTTTTGTCGTAGCCTCTTAAGACCCCTACAGGAAGCCAAGGGGGGTGATGCAGAACAGATTTAACCCTCATGTATGTTCGTCTATATTCATAGTTTCAAAAGTTATTGGTATTTAAAAATAACATATGTATTGTTTTGTATATCGTCGCCTTGGGGCAACACCGTTCTATGTGGAGTAATCTATAGTTTTCAAGAGAGTCATTGCAAACTTTGATGTTTTGTATCTTATTTAATCATCAAAATTAGTAGGAGCTGGATGTTAACATTGTTTTTCACTACATCAAGAGAACATATTTCATAGGGTTACTGATACAAAAAAGTAATATATTTACTATTTTAAAATTTAGATAGAACTATGTTGCTTCAGAAAACTAGTAAAATAATAAGCAACAAGGTTTTATGTTATCATAGAACTTTGTTGCACATATAAAAATAAATAATATTATTATACACCTATCTCTTTAAACTATGCTCGATAGTATTTTATGTCTAACAAAGACATCCTTTTATACATAGAATTAATGGTTTGTCCTTATGTTCAGGAAAACCCAAAAAAAAAGGCTTTGGGTCAGGCATATCTCTGGAGAACTGTAATATCCTCTAATCTTTGTTTCAGCTTCTATGGCATTGCGCACTGTCTAAACTTCTAAACTAGGCAAAATTTCCACATCTACCTAGTTTTGATTAAAAAAATCTTGTTTTGTAGCATCATCATCATCAGCCAGATGACGTCCACTGTTGAAGAAAGACCTCCCGCATAGACCGCAATAAAGAACGGTTATTAGCCTTTTGTAACCATTGGCTACCCGCGACTTTTATGATGTCGTCAGTCTACCTAGTGGGGGTATACCAACTCTACGTCTTCCGGCGTAATGTGGTAACCACTCGAGAACCTTTCTTCCCCATCGGTTATCAGTTCGTCGAGCAATGTGTGCCCATCACCACTTCAACTTGCAAATCCTGAGAATACTCTCAGAATTTGCAAGTTGAAGTTGAAGACTTTGATTCTTTGGCGAATAATCACGTCCCGGATTTTATCGCGCAAAGAAACTCTGAACATAGCTCGTCGAGTGACTTTGAGGTTATCCATAAGGGCCATAGTTAAGAACCACGTCTTAGTGCCATAAGTAATCACTGGCAACACACACTGGTTGAAGACTTTGGTCTTCAGGCTTTGCAGGATCTTCGACGAGAAGATGTTGCATAACTTTCTGAACGCTGCCCATCCGAGTTAGATTCTTCAGGCGACCTCTTTTTCAAAGTTGGACCTACCCAACTGGACAGTCTGTCCCAGGTAAATGTAATGGTCAACAACTTCGAGCGTATTGTTCCCAACAACTACTGGTAAAGGAGCAACATGGATATTAGACATGATTTTTGTCTTCTCCATATTCGTTTGAAGACCCACTTGCTGGGAAACTCTTTTGAGGTCGCTGAGCATTGTACTGAGTTACCGAATTCTTTCCAGTTCAAGAGCTTAAAAACGTCCTCCAACGCATTCGTAAACAGTTTCGGAGAAATAACGTCTCCTTGTCTCACGCATCGTTGCAGTTGGATTGGTTCCGTGCTCCTGTAGTCGAATCGACATGGTGGCTTTCCTATACAGTAAACGCTACGATGTACCTATAGCCAATTTGGCATCGCTGAAAAGACTGCAGCATGGCCCAGGTATCGATTGAATTGAAGGCTTTTTCATAGTACAGAGACGCTAAAAATAATGACCAATTATACTCCTCAGTCTTCTGTATAATCTGGCAAAGCGCCTGAATCTGGTCTATTGTGCTACAGCCTTTACGTTTTGTAGCATACATGAAAGTAATTTTGAGTAAATTTACAAAATAGTCACTTTAGAGTATTAATATATTTTATCTCTTGGATTTGTAACTTGTTTATACTGTATAGATTGGTTTTGTGTACTTTTTTAAGTTATATTATTATATTATTAATGAGACTGGAGGGTAGTACTCAGAAACTTTTAAAACTTTTTCTACCTATGCGAAAGGAGCGACATTCGTCCAAAATAGTTTCTTCATCTAAAGACAACAAAGTCCTATCTACCATAGACAAAACACATAGAACCATGTTGCCCGCAAAAAGTAACAAAAATGTAGATAGTACTATGTTTTTCCGTCGATAGATGGATTTTTACTCGAGATATCATTGTATTTTTAAGACACATAGAACCGCCTTAGAAATGCCTTCAAAACGGTGTTGCTACTTAAAAATGCTTAAAAATGATAGATAGAACCATGTTGCTCTGAGGCGACGATATGTTATCACAATTGAACAAGCTCGAGGCCTTATACCTGAAGTTTAGCCTCTGCCTATAACAGATGCAGTTTGTCACAAGTGGCAAATTGCACTGCACCTATCACCCTAAGACATAATTGTCCAGTGTCATGTGCCTGTAATTTTACAGGAATCCATAACATGCAAACCGGAACACAGTAATGTGAATATTGCTGCTTGGCGGTAGAGATAGATATGGTGGCAACACTTGCACAAAGAGGTTTATTGCTACAAAAATATTATCAAAGATTAAACTTTAAAGTACTGTTAAAATAACGTTCGACAGTGCAAAGCGACTAATGAAACGTAGAAAAAAAATATTAAGTTAAGCCTCGCTTTATCGCGTATGTCGCCCTAGCTGGTCTGAACAATACGTAGTAAGAGCTCAAAAAATGTGATTAGAGTGCGAAGGAAGCGAGGAGAGGTATGCCAGGATCGCAGCAAGTAGAAGTTCGTGCCCGTACCTCTCCAGACAAGACGCACTGTATGTATATATTCGTTTTAATGGTGTCCTCAATAACTGTACTTTCATGTTTAAATTTGAATTGTTACCGCTTAGCGCCAGGTGGTCTTCGTACTTGTTCCGTAACTTAATCATAGAAAATTATAGCAGTATGAGGACTCAACAACGATTTAAACAACAGACGAATGCTGTAGCAAAAAACTGTTAACATATAATTGCCATTCTTCAAACAGTGGTTTACACTTCAGGGGGAATAGTGACTATATTTCGTTCTAACTAGATGTGGGGTAAAATTATTTGCAACGGCCGCGACGTTCTTCACATGACATTGTACAAAGCACTCTCGTGTTCGGTACTTCGCTGCACATGGTGCGCTGCAGTAAAGTACTTGGATGACAAACTGGGACAAACATTGTTAAGCCCCTACGAGACGCCCTAGATCGCTTGTTATACGCGCATCCGTAGAGGCTTTAATGGAGCGTACATAACAATTTGTCGTCTGTAGGAAGAAACGCTTCTAGCGTAGCTTACCTCTCTATCCTGTCTTGCAAAACAGTTGAAAAGAGCCTTGCAAACAGTTGATTTCAATTCTCAAATTGTTTCGCAATATTTCATTTTAAAATTTCGTAAATCGACCACACATAGTAATTGAATAACTAGCAACTGTTTAAGGGTTTTTATTTTTATTTTTCTACAGTTTAATATTTAAACTATGTAAATACTGTATAATATTGATTATTAGGTCCATTTCTATGTTTGCAATACAAATTTATAAATTAAGAAAACTTGTAATTTCTCTGCTAAGTGACCTATATTCTTTAGAGAAATAAAAAATCTTAAACCATACGCGTATATCGGAGCGAAGACGTGTCACGCGCAAATAAACATCAGAAAAAATCTTTCTGTTCCATGGCACCGAACAGGCCATTTGCATACGTTTCGTACCAACAAAAAAATCAAGGAATGTATTACTCTACCGAGACAAAATATCATTATTATCTTCCTTCTCCCCCTTGGAGGTTTGGGTCAATTATTGACAAAATATCCAAAAAAAAAGACTCCGCTCAAGTGGCATATGTACAATATCTCTTATCTTACATATATGGGACAACACAAGGCATAATTGTAAAAAGATTACGGTGCGGTTTTATGACCCACCGAATGACAAAACATATGAATGAAAATTTCAACAGGTTGCACTCAACGGATCAAATAATAGACCTAAGTAGCTTTAAAGACATTTATTCCCAATAAGATACACACAGAGTCACTAACTTGAGAAATAAACTATTTGTATATATACATTCGCCATTTCATTCTTATCAATAAAAATGTTATAATATGAATTGTAATTTATAATATATAAGTACCTAAAACACTCACACATTTCATTTATTTATCATTGTAACAGCTCGGTGTCCGATATGATATAGTCAGCGAGGTGCTTTTTGAAGGCACTGAATGAGCGCAAGTCTTTTATGCGTGGGGGTAGCTTATTATATAGTAGTTCTTCAAAGGTTACAGTTTTATTGCCATAATTTGTACGGACTCTGGGCAAAACTAAATAACTAGCTAGACGGTGTCTACGCTTATTAATATTTATAGCTTTGGTAAATTTCATGTTAGTACCTATATGTAAATGTTTGTTGTGACATTTCCTAATAAATATACATGTGCAATATCTTTAAAATTGTTTTGATGTTCATGATCAACACATGCAACAACAAAAATTTATTTTTGTAAATTTTAGTTGTTGCAGTCAAAAATGGACACTTAAAATTCAGCTTAATTATTTTATTTTGTTTTATTTGAAGACCACCTAGATTAGTCTTAACCATAGGCTTATTGAGCGTAGCGAAAAAATCCTAGGTCTATGGTCTTAACCGCGCTACCCCAGATGTCAACTAGGTATTATAGATGGGGTTTTACTTGTACCAAGGTATTATAAATAGTGTAACGTAATCGGTGAGGAACACATCTGACAATACTACGGAATGAGCCAAGTAACGAAGAAAACTTATTTTTAATGTGTTCGATGTGACCGGTCCAAGTCAAGCCGCTGTCTGTCCTAAGGTCAATATAATGTTAAGCATTTTTCTGCTGAATAGGTACTCGTTATACTTGAGTTATTAATGTTAAGCGCCTGATGCGGCGCAATAAATTTATTTTTGGCTTCGAATATTATGTAAGAAACAAGTTTTCGATATGTTTATAGTTAAAAGATTATGTTGGAATCAGCCAAATATAACATTGAGGTCATCCTACGCTTGTGCTATTAGGTCAGTTATAGAAGTGCTAAAATAAAATAAACAGGTATCATCTGCGTAGAGTGTAAGGTATTAGGTCAGTTATAGAAGAGCTAAAATAAAATAAACAGGTATCATCTGCGTAGTGTAAGGTGACCATGTAAACAAATTTCATTAATATTATTTATGTATGTCAGGAAGAGCAATGGACCTAAAATGGATCCTTGCGGGACTCCACATGTGATTGACAGTGCGTCAATTTTGTATTTTTACTATTTGAGTACGAGTTATATGTATGATTTAAAAATATTTAATGCAGTGCCGGGGATATTTATTGCTTTTAGTTTTTTTATAAGTAATTTGTGACTGACAGTGTCAAAAGCTTTTTTTAAATCAATAAAGACGGAATAACTGGTTAGGCTTAGTAATAGGGGTTCCATTTATTCATACGGAACGAAAAACAGGCATGTGCCGTAACCCCTTGGCATTCGCGTGGACGCTATCGTCCATTTATGAATGAAACTCTATTGTTCTCAAAGTGATGCGCATGGGTTAAGCTACAGAAAAGAGATATTGAATCTTACGTAAAAAAATGTTCCTATATACTATAGATGTAAACCACAAGCGAAGAGACAGATGTTAGCGACGACGACGCTCTGCCTACTCCAGAATCTTAGATTATTGATGGGTCTCCGCGCGCGCTCATTGATGGGTCTCCGCGCGCGCTCCGACTAGATACCGCCGGTGTCTTTGTAAAATGCGGCAACTAATACTACGCCGAAGTCGGCGTACCCGAGCCAGTTTCGCCTTTCATTAACCTTTATCTTTCAAACAATGTACGCCTACTACCTACATATAATTATAATTATTTTTAATCATATTATTTAAATATTAGTTAAGAGATGTAAATAATAAAATAACTGTTAAAAATGAGGCCTTCAACTAATTAAAATCTTATTTAATTGCCTTGAGTTGCCGCATTTACGGATCTATTGTTTTCAGGTAGCGCGGTATCTAGTCGGAGCGCGAGCGGAGACCCATCAATAATCTAAGTCCAGAATATATAAATTTGAATTTGAATTCAGCGTATCAACACAACTTATTGATTACTAAGACTGTCAATTTAACACGCAATAGGTTAAAAGTGGGCTTCATCGTACCTACTCACGAAATGATCTATTGAGTCTAGACCAATTGAGGGCGTAATTAAACAGTGTGGAAGCTTTGAAGTATTACAGCATTTAATTTTACGAGCGGTCTCTATAGGATCTTATGGTATTATAAGTATTGCTTTATATAAATAACGGAAACAACATTTAACACTGAAATTAATGAAATAACTTTTTGAAGGTGATGTAGATGTTAGCAATATTGTGCCATTAATGGAAGCTAATTGCAAGACGACCGGTCCAAACTATTATATTATAATAGGTATTTACAAGTGTTAAGTTGTTATTATATATATTTTTTCAAATATTTCGAGTTTGGTATAAACTTTTTCTAACATTTTATCGTTAAAAAGTTAGAAAATAAACAAAATATAATATTAATTCTACGGGGACCAATGCAATTCATTAGTTCACAGATACTAATGTGATTGGGGACTATACATATTTGATTCTTTGCCGCATAGTTTTCTTACTTTTACGTATTCTGTAATCATACTCAAGTCTGCTAAATAAGATAGGACGTTTTAGGCAGTGGGTAATCTGTGGTTTTAGTATATACCTTTCCACTCACGAAGGCGCATCCCTCCATATTTTAGTTTAGTTGTAACTACTACTGCATACCTATAGATAATATTATTAATTTTATTGTTTTAACTGGCATATCAATATTTTCAATATGGCTCGCCTCTTGTTCCATTTTATAGATTTAGCCCGGCACGTCCTGAGTACCTACCCCCAGGACTTGTCGGGCTAAACGTGGGTGTTAAAACACGTCTGCATAGGTCTACGCGGATATATTTAACCGGGTGGTAATACGACTTCGTACATATAGATAAATACAGTCCATGAGAAAGAGAGAATCACGTCAGTATCATTTTAATCCGTCTCACGTCGCGATCTCTTCTAGCGTAAAGGCCTCAACCGTCGTCGTGGTAAATTTATATACTAATATTATTTCGTTATATGTTAGAAAACTGAATGTTAATAAACCTAAACGTAAATAAAACCGTACAAACCATATACCGTGGTTATCTTAATTAAATATACTATCATGTTTTGTTCATATAATAATTACAAATAAAACTTACATGGAGCAGCATGCAGATAAAATGTTTGTTTACATTCATCACTCAATGACACGGTTTGTCCTAATGTTTAGTTACTAATTCAACTTTGTTTTTATAATGTAACACTCACATAGGGTGGTACAAATATTTTTATATATACTAAGTTCAAAATATCACAACTCAGCATAAACAGCTTCACATAACAATAATAAAACCATCACACGAAAACAATGCCCGCGTCACCTTTTGCCGCCCGCAAACTTATGATTGCGGGAAGCGGGTACCGTTTGCACAAACATTAAAAAAATGGCTATGATAGAAAAATAATAGTATATTCTCAGATGTTAACTAAGTTGAGATTGGCCAGTAATAATAAAAACCGGCTAAGTGCGAGTCGGACTAACTCCCTGCCTACTTTTTTGAGTGATCCCTTTATTTGTAAATAGTATATACTCATATTTCTATACTTGGTAGTATCTGATCTGAGTATATCTGGTAATAGCAAGTGGTTTGGTAATAATAAACAAACCTGGCTATGTGCGAGTCAGACTTTTTACTACATTCGTACTTTTTCGAGTGATCTCTTTATTAGAAAAAGTTATATACTGAGATATCTACTTGGTTGAGTCAGTGATTTGGTAATAATGAGCAAAACTGGCTATGCGCGAGTCACTGAGATAAAGTTTACAACCTGCGTACTTCTTTGAGAGATGTTTTTGTTAGAAATTGGTATATACTTCAATATCTACTTCGTTTAGCCAGTTATTTAGTAATAATGAATAAAACCGGTTAAGTGCTAATTGGATTTTTAGCGGTCCCTTTATTAGTAAATAGGCCAAACTTATAGTTATCTACTTGGTTGAGCAAGTGATTCAGTGATAATGAATAAAACTGACTAAGTGCGATTCGGGCTTATACCACATAGTTCTTGAATGATCTCTTTGTTAGTAATATCTAAAGTACTACTTATATTGTAGATAGTATATACTCAGATATCTACTAGGTTCAGTGTAAATACTTAATTATGTTATTAAGGTATTTTATATGAAACTTACGTTGTGATTATGTAATTTTTATATCTCATCCATATATTACCTTTACTTTCCTTTGATAAAAATACCATTAACCCGGCGAGCGTAAGGTTAAAATACGTAACACAAAGCGCAAGGTGGGTGTGTTATACCCAGATAGTTATTGTGTTGTTTTAATGCACAATTATTTTTATTACTTATTTTACTTGAATACTAAACTGATATTTACTTCTATATTTAACGAATTTAAAGGTGAAATATAGTTATCTTAGTACGAAATTAAATAAATTAGCAATTTCAACTCACATTTATTAGTAACGGCACTTGTTTACCACTTTGTTACAAAAATATGAATATAAAAACAACGTAAAGTATTTTTTCGTCTAATAAATTAATCATAAATACAAAATAATACTTATTCAGTATCATAAAACTTATAAAAATAAAAACTTATTCATCTTGAGATCTTGTGCAGTTTTTAAAAACAAAAATGGCATGTTCCATACATAGTTAACGGCTGCACTGGTAACAAACGTACGAGTATTTAATCTTGCGGTATTTCTTTTTAGGACAATTTTTTTATCTCTTTATAGATAGAAATTAAATCATAACAATACATAAGGTTACAAATAAATTAAAAATATGTGTCCTAAAAATCATTACAGTGGGTTTTACGCACTCGCTGACAGTTTCAAGCACGTCTACACTTTTCGCCGGGCGGCCGGCGGTCAACTAAAACATTGGCAGTCAACGCTTCCGTACCTCCCCCCGTGCAGCTACTCAGGCGCCCCAAGTGTAATAATAGTTCTCTATAAAAATGACGATCTATATTTCTGGGTGTACCACCCAACCTTACGCTCGCCGGGTTAAATGTTGCCCTAAGCTGTTTATGGGTAGATATATCATATAAACAAAATTATACATTTACACAATATTTAATCTAAACCAAAACAACAAAAAATAAAGAAACTATATTTAAACTTACAAGTAAAACACAAATATTAAAGTTAGTAGAAGTAGTAGTTAAAGTACATATTTACAAAATATTACTAACAATTATGTAAGTATCAAAACATCCAAAAACCAAAAAACCTATAGGTGTGACGTTTGCAGTAAGATCGCAGTAACGCAGTCGCAAAAAAAAAACCTCTGTGGATTTAGTGACGGAGGAGTAATTGAGGGTTACTTTGCCCCGCCGTGGTAACAAGACCCAACAATAGGGTTCGGCGCGACCTGGATTGTATCCCGTTGTCTAGCCCACGACCCCGAATTTTAATTGGGGTGGCTGACCAATATTTTCTCTCCAGCTCTCTACAGGTGGCCGAAGGCGCATCAATCTAGGCATAATAAAACGAAATTTTTATGCTTGGTCAACATACAAAAATAAATTCTTCTACGTTAAAAAAATCGTTAAAATGTAATCCAATTTACAAATTTAATAAGGAACTCTAAATTCGATTTAATAATAACACGTGGAATCAATTTATTTGAGTAACTACTATGACGCTCTCATCTTACAATCAAATAATGGAAATGAAATAAAATGTTCTTTGCTGACGGTACTTTCATATGTACATGGCGCGATTATTATCTCTTTGATACACAATGATTGGGTATTTACTGTCAAAACTGGGTATTATTTGCAACAGATAGGTTAAAACAGATATATAACAATACACACGTATAATATTGTATTCCTAGTATTCCTGCAAAATAATATGAATAGATACCTTTTGCTGGGTTGAGACATGATTCAAAACCGAAGCTCTTTCCGTAAAATCACAACAAAAATGGCTGACTGCAGACTATTCACACATCCCATTTCAGTTTTTTTTTCGATAACATTTTGTTATACCTCTTTGAAGTAAAATAGGTCACAGTTAGCTTAGAATAGAAATAACATGTTGTCAATCACGAGTCTCCTAACTCGGACACACGTGTGTCCGCCCGAGGCTTGAAAAGCCCATAAAATTCCCGGAGACTCAATGGAACGCGCAACGGCTGCCAGGTAAAAAAAAATAAGTACAAGTAACAGAGTGCTTAGAAGACAGGAGCGATTACATGTATCGAAATCAACCAGATATTACGATTCACGTAATCGGTAGGTCACCACACTACACTGGAAGACGTCGAGTTGGTAGGCCCCCCACCAGGTGGACTGACGACATCGTGAAAGTTGCGGGTAGCCAGTGGTTAGAAGTGGCTAATACCCGTTCTTTGTGGCGTTCTATGGGGGAGGCCTTTGTTCAGCAGTGGACGTCTTCCGGCTGATGATGATGATGATCGGATTATATACTTTTATATATTTGTATATCCAAAAGCATAAACCGCAATATTTATATCGTTAGTGCATATTACAATAACTACTCATCGATCATGTTTATTTCAGTAGCAAGACTAGTGCATGCAATTCGCATATCCGGATATCTGAATTATCGGGATATGTGCCGATTTTGAAATCCGGATAGTGACGACCTAATTATCCGGATAATTCGGATACTTACATAAGTCAAAAAATACTTGTAATAATGGAATTTACTCATCAAAACGACAATTTATATGTTTTCTATGGTGGGGGGTGGGGGCACTAGTTGTCCATTGTTTTCAATAATATTCAGAAAGTTGTCGGTACGTGATACTAGCGTCGCTGTATTACCGTTGATTTAGTAACAACAATACAGGGAGAAATGGCACTTTATGACCAGGGAGGTCAAAGGAGCAAGAACTTGGAGAGGGCATACAATAGTTTGCTGGCAATACCAGCGTAGAAGCAGAAAGAGTGTTCTCTGCCTCAGGCTATCTCTGTAATCATTTGAGGACGGCTATGAAAGATGATTCACTCGATTGTTTAAGCTTTTTGAGATCATACTATCAGGGTAAAAGAAAAACTTAATAACCCATGCCTGTGTTTTGTTTTGATTGGAGAAGAAAAGAGTTAATTTTATTTTTATTACTTTATAATTGATTTTGATTTTGACATTTGATGATCTTGTTGAAGTGCAATCAAGTATTGATATAGTGGCGTAGATTTAAGAATAAAGATTTCATATTTATTTACGCAGTTAAAAGGAGTATAATAGTAGGTGTGTGAAATAATGTCATAAAAACATAGTGTTACCCCCAAATTCATGGAAAAAATAGTTTTTTTTTTTTAAATTTCGACGAGCAAGCTGCTTTGACCACAGTCTTACTTGATGGAAAGTGACGACGCGGTCGACGGTGGAGCATGCTTGCCTAGCAAACACCTGTTTACTCTGTACTTGAAGACTTCCAGATTCGATATCGGGATATAGAGACGCTGGTAGGGTGTTCCATAATTCGGCCGTACTCATTATGAAACTAGATTTAAAACGCTTTGTGCGTATTTTCGGGATATCGACCATATATGGATGCCGTGTTCCTGTGCGTCTTGTTGTTCGATGAAAAAAAAGAGAGGAGGGAATAAGGTTGTGTAAATCGATCGCACACTCTCCGAAGCCTGTAAAAAAACCGATAAACTAGCAACTTTGCGTCTATGCTCGAGGCTTCGAGGTGGAGTCTAACCTCCACCAACGCATCGTCACCAATGAGCTTCTTAGCTCGGTTATCTATCGAGTCCAAGGCTTCGAGCTGGTACTTTGCCGAACCGTCCCAGAGATGGCTGCAGTATTCCATACAAGACCTGACTTGAGCTTGATATAGGTTTAGAAGCTGATGTGAAAGTGACCCGATGTGAAATACCGCCGCACTTTCCAGAGAACACCCAGCTTTTTCGCAGCTAATTTAGCCCTGGACTCAATGTATGACCCGAAATTGAGTTTTGGTGTAACAGTTACACCTAGTAGCTCGAGTTGGTTCGTTATCGGAACAGGCACATCTCGGAAGAGAGGAGTGAGAGAGAAAATAGTTTTGTAAACGTCTTGTAAGTAGGTATAACCTGTCTCTGTTGTATACGTGTCAATAACAATAGAGGATAAAACATTGTACCTAACACTGTTTTAGTTGTAAGCAGTTTGCAAGTCTTCTGTGAATTTGGGGGTTAATGTATATTATTATTAAAAAGAAATATGTATCTTTTATTTGTTTTTGTTTATTATTACCATTTTATGATTACGTTCAAATTCAAATTCAAATTCAAAATATTTATTTCGCAAAGCATGGGTACAAAATAATGGTATGTAGACAATAGTCAATAGGAAGGATCACCATACTTTAACCAAATTGGCATGCAAAATTTTTGTTTAATTGTGTTCAAACTAAAATTACAATCATAAGAAAATTATATAAAAATTACATTCATCATTATTATATTTATCATTTAGTCATTATTAATATCAATATTACTATTTAAATGTCCTTATCATTTAAAAAATCGTCTATAGAATAATATGACTTATCAATTAGAATTTTTTTCAGTCTAAATTTAAAAATGTCTTCATTGTCTATTTCTCTTAAACAATGTGGTAGCTTATTATAAATTAATCCTCTCATCTTAAATGTGCTGTTACTGCTCAGTGCAGTTCTGCGAAAAACTCCTTGTACTTTGTCGTTATGTCGCTTGCTCCTCAACTTACCGAAGTCTTTAATATTATTTTTTACAAACACCGCGGATTCGTAGATATATATCGAAGGAAGCGTTAACAGTTTTAATTTTTTGAAATGAGGTTTACAAGTATCTCTTGGTTTTAGCTTACACATTGCTCGAATGCACTTCTTTTGGGATTTAAAAGCAGAGTTTTTATCAGTTGAGTTTCCCCATATAAGAACTCCATATTTTAGTATAGAGCCGACGTAGGCATGGTAGGCACTTAAAAGAGCTTTATCATTAGCAACTTTGCGTAGCATATACAATGCATATGCAAATTGGTTTACTTTTGCACATACGTGTGCAACATGCGATTTCCACGACAGATTTGAGTCTATGTAAATCCCTAAAAATTTCGTTGTCTGAATTTCGTCAATAGTTTTACCATGATAATTTATATTTAATGTATTACATTTTGAATTATTATTTTTGAATGTCATAATATGTGTCTTATCTAGGTTTATTTTGAGGTTATTTTTAATTAGCCATTCAATTATCAGTTCTATAGATTCGTTTATGTCATTTTCATAATTAATAGTTTTGTTGTCCGTGAATATGGCAGTGCTGTCATCGGCAAACATGACCATCGGATGATTGACAGCATGGGGAAAATCATTAATATACACTAAAAATAATAGGGGTCCCAGTATGCTGCCCTGCGGCACTCCATATTTTATTATCCTACATTCTGACAAATATTTTTTCTCTAATTTACTCTTGGTATCTAGTCTTGTGATTTCTGTGTACTGTGTTCTATTTGTAAGGTATGTTGAGATTAGGTTGAGTGCATTACCCCTTACACCATATATTTCTAACTTTCTTAATAGAATTTTGTGGTCTACATGATCAAAAGCTCTGGTCATATCCATAAAGAGTGTTGTCACTCTTGTTTTGCTATCAAGGCCGTCATACACTTTTGCGAGAAACTTTAAAATAGCCATACCTATAGACTTTCCTTTTCGGAATCCGGCTTGTTCCGGAACAAAGATG
This sequence comes from Plagodis pulveraria, assembly GCA_963890685.1. NCBI lineage: Eukaryota > Metazoa > Arthropoda > Insecta > Lepidoptera > Geometridae > Plagodis > Plagodis pulveraria. The sequence goes on along the minus strand of OY982949.1, from coordinate 6,463,827 downwards.
TCATTAGTTTCAAAGTAGGTACTGAGGCGCTTGTATAATACCTTTTCAAAGACTTTGGAAAATACTGTCATTAAAGCAATCGGCCTATAATAGTGCATATCCTCCTTATCTTGCTTTTTAAAGATTGGTTTTATGATAGAAGTCTTTAACTTGTCAGGGAATATACCATTTTCAATGCTCTTATTGACAATGTGGGCAAGTACAGGCGATATTATTTTAGCAGTTGCCTTCACTATTTTCGTGCAGATACCGTCATAGCCGGTACAATTTGAGTTTTTTAGACATAGTATTATTTTTTCAATTTCATATTCATTTGTAGGTTCCAAGAAACAAGAATTCAATTGCGAATGTTTCAGTGTTTGAGTGAATTGAATGTTTGTAGTACCTACTGTAGCATCTTCAATTTCGTCAATAAAAAAGTTGTTAAAACACTGAGCTATTTGTTTTGGGTTGGAGATTATTGTCCCGTTTACTTTTATGTTTGTGATTTGTTCTGGAATATTGTGTTGCTTATATTTATTTATAATATCCCATACAGCTTTCGTTTTGTTATTTGACTGTCCTATATAGTAATTATTTTGAGCTTTTTGTGTCTGTTTTATAATTAATTTTAACTTTGCGGAATACTGTTTAAAATTATTTCTGTTAGTATCATTTGGATCTCGTCTGTATTTCCACAATAGGCATCGTTTTCGTTTCGTACAGATCTTTATACCTTTACTTAGCCATTTAGGTTGTTTGGTCAGAGGAATTTTTATTTTAACTAGAGGGAAACAAAGGTCGTAAAATAATAGAAAGTTTTCAATGAAATATTTATATCCCAAGTCTGCGTCATCTACCTTATAGACATCACTAAAAGATAACATTTTTAGACAATCAATGAATTTACTAATATTGGCTTTATTATAGTCTCGTTTCCATTTAAAAAAATGAGTAAGAAAGTAGCTTTTCTTAACTGGACATGTTAAAATTTGAGCTGTATGGTCTGACAAGGCATATTCCATAACCGTAGTTTTGCTACCTCTTATATTATGAGCAATATTATCTAGACAAGTCTTGCTGCGAAGCCTAGTGGGTTGGCATACGCCTAGCTTTAAGTTGAATTCTGACAACATTTGTTCAAATTGTTTCGCAGCAGGATCATTTTTAAGTAGGTCTATGTTGAAATCCCCACAGATGACTACCTTTTTATTTTGACGTTATTACTATCATAGTAATTTAGGTTTTAAAAGAATAATTAATTACCTTATGACCTACATAACTAGTAAGTGATTCATATTCTAAGGATACCTAAATGATTTAATGACATTACTAGAGCAAATTTTTTTGTTTGTGTTGGTTTTTATAACCTTCAAAGATTTTCACATCGGTACGCATTTCTCTTAAAAAAAGTTTCAAATAGAGCCCATTTTTATTACTGTCTCATATTTACTTCAACTACTTTGGTACAGTGCCAGTTTTATCAAAATCTATGCAGAAGGGTTCATTTAAGATATTAATAAATACGTATAAGTGTGATAGCCAGGCGTATTGGCAAAAGCTACGGGTGTCGCCTCGAAGGGAAATCCTCTAAAAATCTAGGTCAAATTCTAGTGCATGCATGTAAGAAAACTGAAGTGACTTCTTTTATTGAAAACTGTAAAATAACTTGTCCATACTACGAACACCGTGAGAAATAGTATGGTCAGCTGCGCAGTCCCTAAGCGTTAATGTACCGCGTTAGGATTTGCGCGAAGTCCTCTAATGTTGCAAAAATCCACTTGTATGGATGAGGTTGACGCTGTTAATATAAAATTATTATCGCATTTATCAACGCCAATGGAATCCGTGGAGCTGAACGACATACAGCGGTAGTCAGATGCTATGACCTCTCAAAAAAACTACATATTCGCAACAAATTTCAAGTTATGACCAGAAATGGTAATTATTGACGAAGGATTCACTTTAACCTATGAAATAATGCAGAATGAAGCAGTGATGTCTCAGTGTCATTGTCTATGGACTGCCGCGCAGCAGGTCCATGCCGCCGCGGGCTTGAGCTTCACCGCATGGTGGAAGGGCATTTTGCGAATGCCCGCCTGGCTAGCGACCACCCTCAAGTAGAAAATCTGTCGCCAAGCACCTAATGGTGTGTTCCGGTAGCAGTCTTTGAGATCCAGTGAAATTACAGGCACATGAGACTTAACAACTATGTCTCAAAGTTACGGGTGCAGTGCAATTCGTGACTTGTGATGAAATACATCTGTTATAGGCAGAGGTTAGTCCGCTTAACATCAGGTGGGCCTCGAGCTTGTTCCGTCAGAATATCATATATGTGACAATTAATTTTTACTCTAGAAAATCTAGCTAAAATACCTGATTCTGTATGCTCACATAAATTAAAAGTAATTACTCAACTTTTATGATTTGTGATGCAAAAACGATAATTATTCTAATATAAATTACCACCCTGACTACATATTTGGGCCATTTTTATTTCATTTTACATGCATATTTTATGATTTTATTAGTGCATATAACTCAAATATCAACGAACTGCTTTTGTTCTTTTCGTAATAACGTAACAACCTTTTCAACCTTCCGAAAGCGCGGCTGCAGAACAAGCATCGGACGGCTTCAGCAGTTTAGAGATTTAAATCAACATGATGATGGAGTACGATGAATTGATTTGTCATTACTTTTTAATATTAGCAGAAAATGTAATAAGTCTTTGCAGCATCTCAAGATATATATAACAAGAGAAAACTTTCGATTCTAGATTTATTACGACTTTCGTTGTGAACTTACTGCCATTCCCAATACTTAGCTTCTATTTAAGTACCTGTGATGGTTGGTAAGACTTTATACTCGGACGAACCACTTCGTCCGAGGTTTTACCTGTCGTTTGAAGCTGTCACAAAAACGACAGTTTTCTCGTAGCTCAGGTAATAAGTAGACAGTGGAAATATCAATTCTATCTCAATTATGTGAGTTGTTTTTATTTTATACACAAGAAAACGAAAGAACTAACAAAAGTTTTGATGCACAACACATTAACGGAATGTTCTAGACGCAATTTAATGTCAAACTTCTCAAAGTAACCTGGATGGATGGAATATAAATTTGGAATCAAATTCTCTAGAGAGTACTTAGTATGTTACACTGAGAAAAACTACTTTGGAGCTTAAAGCAAGTTTGACCTTTTACCGTTGAATTGTAACTACGCAAGGTGAATTCACAAGTCTTAAGATAATTTTCACCAATCAATAAAAATGAACGAGGGTGAATCAAAAAATTCTTGGAATCAATATTAAAAAATGCAATGATTTAAATAATAATATTTTATTTTTCTACATAATCTCCCTCCAATGCAATGCATTTAGAATAACGCGTTTCTAACTTCCTTATTCCTTGTGAAAAAAAATTATTTTCTTGACTCTCGAAAAAGTCCTCTACGGCAGCTATAACCGCGTCATTATCGTGAAATTTTGTTCCACGAATTTCCTCTTTTAATTTTGGAAACAAGTGAAAATCACTTGGGGCTAAGTCCGGAGAATATGGTGGGTGGTCAAGGAGATTGAAGCCAGCACAGCGGATTGCGTTGACCGCAACTTCCGATCGATGAGCAGGAGCGTTATCTTGAAGGAACAACACGCCCAACGACAGTTTTCCACGACGTTTTTCTTTAATCGCTTCACGCACTTTCGGGATTAAATTTGCGTAATAGGGTCCAGTAATCGTCTGGCCTTTTGGCATGTAATCAATAAAAAGGATTCCTTCACTATCCCAGAACACAGAGGCCATAACTTTGCCAGCGGTAGGAGCAACTCGAAATTTTTTAATGGATGGAGAGGATGGTCGTTTCCAAGACATGCTTTGTCTTTTAGTTTCAGGATCAAAATGGTGGACCCACGTTTCATCCATGGTGACAAGACGACGGCAAAAATTATCCGGATCACGCTGGAACATTTCGAGATTACGCTTGGAAATTTCCAAACGTCGCTTTTTGTTTTCGTCGGTTAACATTCGTGGCACCCATCTTGCAGACACTTTTTTGAACCCCAGTGAATCAATTAAAATGGATTGAACGCTACCAAAAGATATCTTTAGGATCTCAGCTATATGTTTTATAGTCATTCTTCTGTCTTCCAAAACCAGATTCTCAACCTTTTTGACATTTTCTTCTGTAACGGAGGTTGAAGGCCGCCCAGAACGCGGGTCATCTTTACAGCTTGATCTACCTCTTTTAAATTCAGCCACCCAGTACGCAACCGTAGAATAGGGTACAGCATCACCCCCTAATGTCTGCTGAATGTCCAAAAAAAATTCCTTCGTAGACATTTTTTTCAAACTGAGATATTTTATCACCGCACGTAACTCACTTTTATCCATAATTTTGACTTTTTAGCAACTCGTTGCACAAAAAAATTTATTACATGCGAACGAACTGACAAAAATAAGTGACAGTCTGCATAAATATAGTGTGATAGACACTCTTTAATTTGAATATCGAACTTGATCCAAAAAGGTTTCATATATATGCACTTCTAAGAACTTTTTGATTCACCCTCGTACCATGTTTTATAATAAACAAAACCGTCAAAAACACCTTCCGTAAAGTATTTTCAGAATTGACTATTTAATACGATAATAATTGCAGTATTGACTATAAAATATACCTTACTTTTACGGCGGTTTATATACGGTGATTATCACTATAACGGACGACTTAATCAGCCTCATCGAAAGTCAATATTTAAGAAAGATCACAAAAAACACCTTAAATGAAGACGAAAAGAAACATTCGCCTTCACTGACCTCGTTTAACGCCTTCTAGTTGGAAGGCGTTTTTGTACGTATTTACGTTTGATCGGTTTTTTGCCTTATACCATATAAATTGGCCGTCATTAGGGCGCTTTTGACTTTAGATTTTTCTCAGTTTAAGATTCCAGATTGCCCAGATGGGTATGTCAAGCAGAGTCTTCCACCTGGACAACCTGTTTTACGAATCTTATACGGCCCTTGATACACGGGGGTGAAATAATGTAATAATACAGTCAAACTTAAAGTAGTTTGTTTTTCTTCGTCGTCCGTCGACGACCCCACCCTAGCGCTTCCCTACCTAACTATATTATGGTGGCTTACTGCTGGGCGAGGGATCCTGTTCGTCCAGTCTCCGAGATTGTCCAACGTTTCCAATTTGGTAATACAAACAAAATGACAACACGCGCGCATCACAAAAAAGCGGCCTTAAAAACAAATAGTTTATAGCACGAGATGGCTAACAAAAACAAAAATCAATTTTCAATTTTCGAACCTTAAAAACAAAACTTTTCCTTTTCACTGAAAATTGTCCATAGACTAAAAGTAGACGACTACCAAAGGAGACGTTCAGAAACTTGCCCGCTAAGTTGATCGGTCCGAACATAGTATAATACTTAGTTCTTTCCTTGGCCGCAACCTTTTTTGAAAGAGACATTGTGGGAAAGCGATCTTTTGCGAAAGAAGCGTTTTGCGAAAGTTACATTTGACATCTAGGAGACATTTTGCGAAGTAGACGTTCTGGGTCTAAGGCCGTAATAGATACAAATTAAATTCCTAGTCCCTGTTGCGACACGAAAGAGACAATGTGCGCAACAAGTATTCTACGAAGGAACCATTATGAGAAATAAACATTTTACGACTAGGAGATATTTAACGAAGTGGACGTTCTGCACCCAAGCCAACTCAAGCTCATCATGTTTTTGCATAATCGGTTGAGAACAGCTAAGTAAATTTCGCTACGAGCGCTTCAACGTAATATATTTTTAACTGGTATTTTCTACCAAATCATGGAAACATTACCACTACTGCTAGACACAGATCGAAGTGATATCCATAAGGGATACTATAGGGGAGCTTCGCGTACCCTTTATATCCGCTTCGAGAATACGAAACTCAACTACGCGCGTTTTTTTATCAATCAATCAATCAATCATTTATTTGTCAGAATACACAATCATTACAATTTTAGATGTTAGGAAAATATATAGCAATGCATTCAACCTGCAAGCAGGCGTATATATATGAGTATTTATTTCTAAAATATATTATTAATTGTTTTTACATAATAAAATATTATACATTAAAATATTATATCTAATATTAGGTCCTTACATATGAAATTGGCGTTTTTCGTACTGGCCACTTTAATCACGAATTTCTCCTCTTTGGTAAGGAATTCCAAATTCAAATTTGTACAGCTATAGACTCATGTATTTGTGCTTCGATGATCGTCATTCATTTGTTTTTTTTCTTCTGTTTTTTTCTGTTTGCGTCACTCATTTTACAAAATGGAAAACCTTAAATATCGCATCATTTACGAGTACGAGTTCCGCCGTGGCACTAGTGCTGCGGAAACAACTCGAAGGGTGAATGATGTGTATGGCGGTCGTGTTGCAAAAGAAAACACAGTTCGTTTTTGGTTCCAACGTTTTCGTTCTGGAAATTTCGACCTGCAGAACAAGCCCCGTGGACGGCCTGAGACTCAAGTTGATAATGAAGAGTTGAAGGCTATTGTGGAAGCGGATCCATCGCAAACCACGTCCGAGTTAGCTGCAGGCTGCGATGTTAGTGATAAAACTGTTTTAATTCACTTGAAGCAAATTGGGAAGATTAAAAAGCTTGAAAGGTGGGTACCTCACGAATTGACTGAAACAAACCGGCAAACGCGCGTCGACTGCTGCGTTACATTACTAAACCGGCACAATAATGAAGGTATTTTAAACCGAATCATTACCTGTGATGAAAAATGGGTTCTTTACGATAATCGGAAGCGCTCAGCGCAATGGTTAGATCCTGGCCAGCCAGCCAAATCCTGCCCCAAGCGAAAATTAACCCCAAAAAAGTTACTTGTAAGCGTTTGGTGGACTAGTGCCGGTATTGTTTATTACAGTTTTTTCAAATCTGGCCAGACTATTACGGCTGATGTCTATTGTCAGGAATTGCAAACCATGATGGAAAAGCTAGCGGCTAAACAACCTAGGCTGGTCAATCGCTCCACGCCACTGCTGCTTCACGACAACGCTAGACCACACACTGCGCTACAGACGGCTACTAAATTAGAAGAGCTTCAATTGGAAAGTCTAAGACATCCTCCGTACTCCCCGGACCTTGCTCCAACAGATTACAATTTTTTTCGAAATTTGGATAACTTCTTGCAAGGGAAAAAATTCAACTCCGATGGGGCAGTCCAAATCGCCTTCAAAGATTTTATTGATTCCCGTCCGACTGGTTTTTTTAGTAAAGGGATCAATGAACTACCTATGAGATGGCAAAAGTGCATAGAAAATAATGGTTCATACTTTGATTAATTAAATATATTATATTAAAAAATATTCGACTTTTTGTTCCTCCCATACAAAACGCCAATTTCATATGTAAGGACCTAATATATAAAATTCTCGTGTCACAGTTTTCGTTGCCATACTCCTCCGAAACGGTTTGACCGATTTTGATGAAATTTTTTGTGCTTATCCGGTATCTATGAAAATCGGCCAACATCTATTTTTCATAATAAATAAATGTTAGGGGTAGTCCGCCCCTAAATTATTTTTTTTATTTTTTAGACAAAATTTTTAATTTCTATTTTTTTATGATACAACATACAAAAATACATACAATCTTCAATTTTCACCCTTCTACGATCAACCCTTATTTTTTAATAGCCATTATTTATATGGCAAAACAACGTTTGCCGGGTCAGCTAGTCATGCTATAAAAACAATTGTCCAATAACCAATTGTGCAGTTTAGTTTTGAAGCTGTTTCCGGCCAAAGTTTTCAAGTTTTCCGGTAATTTGTAATAAACAGTAATAGCCATATTATAATTATTTTTTTCATAAAAAACTTTCTAGCATAGAGGATGGTATAATAAGTTTTTATACTTAGGTCTTTTTTGTTTTGGAATAACGTCACTTTTAGGGAAACTTAGGATACTATATATGCTATACTATACTATATATGGATTAAAATACAGTTGATAGTCACCTGTTAGCAGTGTCGAGAGGTTGCGGGGTGCCGGGAGCGGCCGTCGGCCCTTCGCCATCCGGTAGGTCGGGGATGTGAGGCAGCGGCCGGCTTTGGAGCAGCGCTTCTGGAACAGGACCAAAGCCTGGCGTTACTTCTATGGTCTGAATACAACATACAACTACACTGAAAGGTAACGTATGGAGCTGAAAACTTGTGCATGAGAGACAAATCAAAGGCATAACTTAGTTCAAGTATAAAATTTTGATTAAACAGCTAAAAACAAGAACTACAGGAGTTATCGTTTACACACATATTACTCAACATACACAGTGTGTGTCGTGCCTGAATTATTTAAGTGATTATAACAGCTAGTTCAAAACTCTAGCACAATGTCGCTGAATAAGGAGTATTTAAGTTAGTTATTACTTCACTATTAAACAAATTTAAACCAGAGTAAAGGTGATTTATTATATTATAGACCCCAACCACTTCATTTTTCTAGCCTGATTTTTCCAGCCTATAAAATATATTTGAGGTAAGTAAACATTTTGGACCCATACATGACGTATGACATTTCTCGTTTATGTTTATTTCATCTTAGCGTAAAAGCTACTTCATAAGGCTACGGTAAACATCGTGGGCGAATACGTAACAGGACACAAAGCTTGTAATTTTCGTAAGCTGTATTAAGAAGCCCGTTTTTATTAGTATTTTTTGACGGAAACTTATGTAGATACTTTCTAAAACTGACTAGAATATACTCGAGTTGACAATAGGAGCGCTAAGTCTCTACGATTTTATATCTACATTTTTTTATTTGATAATACCATAAAAGGCCAAATGCCACTTTTTGCTTAACGTGGCAATATAATGTAGAATATTTCAATCTATCTATATATACTTATAATAAAACTGTAACAGGTCCAATTCTGTACATTGAAGATATTTAGCAAAAAAAATTTGAGAGCACTCTGTAACTGATACTGAAGCCAAAACTGTATTTTATTTTATTTTTGTCTGTCTGTCTGTCTTTCTGTCTGTATCCCGGCCGCGCATCACTCCAAAACTACTGAATGGAATTCAATGAAACTTAACCCGATTTGAGTTCATACTACGAAGAAGGTTATTGTATACTTTTTATCCCGAAATTCAACACGGTTCCCACGGGAAAGGGGATGAAAGTCAAAATATACACTTAGTTATAATTTATTAACGCGTAGTCCGATTTCAATTATTCTTTTTATGTTAGAATAGTGACGAGTGAGCTCGGAACCCCGCGGGCAGCCCGGCACCCCACGGGCAGCCCAGCAACCCATGGGCTACTAAATGTAATTCAATGAAACTTAACACGATTTGAGTTCATACCACGAAGAACGTTATTATATACTTTTTATCCCGAAATTCAGCACGGTTCCCTCGGGAAAGGGGATGAAAGTCAAAATGTACACTTAGTTGTAATTTATTAACACGTAGTCCGATTTCAATTATTCTTTTTATGTTACAATAGTGACGAGTGAGCTCGGAACCCCACGGGCAGCCCGGCACCCCACGGGCAGCCCAGCACCCCATGGGTTACTAAATGTAATTCAATTAAACTTAACACGATTTGAGTTCATACCACGAAGAACGTTATTGTATACTTTTTATCCCGAAATTCAGCACGGTTCCCTCGGGAAACGGTATGACAGTCAAAATGTTACTTAGTTGTAATTTATGAACGTGTAGTCCGATTTCAATTATTCTTTTTGTGTTAGAATAGTGACGAGTGAGCTTGGAACCCCGTGGGCAGCCCGGCACCCCACGCGTCACCCAGCACCCCAAGGGCAGCCCGGCACCCCATGGGCATCCCGGCACCCCACGGGCAGCCTGGCACCCCACGGGCAGTGTAGCACCCCACGGGGATCTCGGCATCCTTATTTAGATTTGCCAGCTTGCTAAGATAAAACTCTAAAATCTGGAACATTCGCCACAATAAATTTTTTTAACTACCTATCTTTTGCGGATACATTTTGGAGACTGCGCAGTGGAAATGTACAATCTAATATATTTTTGTTCTACCGCCAAACAAGGAGAACCTCGGCAAAGAGATATCATTTTATAATCGAAATTCCCAAACAAACGCACAAAGTACTTACTTTGCACAACTTTATTGTGCGAACCGCGAAGGAACTCTCTGAGTTACTTAACTACTGTCTTCTGGAAAAACAAGCTGGGAGTAATCAAACCCAAAGTAAAAAGCTCCTTTCTGAGCTATGCTTCACCACTGACTACAGCGTTGCTTAATATGAGATAAACAGTGCTCAAATGTGAATACTTAGTTTGCAGGAACGGCAATCGCGAACGAAGTCGCAGGTACAGCTAGTATTAAATATATGTAAACACTTTATAATATTTAAGCTCTCATCAGTACTACAAACAGGTCAGATGCAAATCGTAAAGGGCTGGCGAGTTAACGATTATATTAATAGCTAATCACATAATGATGTCGAGTTAGTGAAATGGGGCGCAGTCTGCGCCGCGCAGACTACAGAGAAAGGTGCAGGCGATCCCTGCACAGGCTACTTTCTGATTTAAGAATATATAGTATAGTTTTTATTATAACGCACATAGCTGAACTTAATTCTAATTAGTTGTTTTTTTGTCAAGCTATCTTTTCGTGTAAATTTGCGTAGTCCACGGAAATTTACACTAAAAGATAGCTTGAATTTTTTTTATAGGAATTCTAAACTAAGATCTTTAAATATTTTCTTCTATAATAGAACATATAACAATACATAAGCATATGATGAAAATGACAGCGATATTCTTGTTTACAATTTAAGTCGAGCATTGCGTGCGTGAACGAGAGACGTTTGTATGGTGGAATAAGTTGTCAAAGACTATAACACAATAGAGATAATGTCACGACGTAATGTATCGCATAGCGAATTCATGGGGAGCACAGAATGCAATGTCTGAGTCATCGAGTCACAATGAAGGACAGCCTTGAGTTGATCGATCAGAATCATACACGACTGGGGCCGTCGCATATACGAGTACATTTTACAATAGTCAGTATATTATATGGGTTACACAAAACCATTTCTTTATAAATAGGTACTTCACAGCAAGTGCTTATCATTATCCGTGGGGTGCTGGGTTAGAATTGCACCTCCCCATATCTTCACGTGGGTGGCGTAAGGGGTAAAATACTGGAAGGTGGGCAGCAGCGCCTTCTTAGAACTGCTATGTTACACTGCGATCCCTAAGACGCCTGCCAAACGTGGGGATTATGGCAAATGCCCCCTTTATAGGGGAGGCTGTGTTCAGCAGTGGACGATCCAGCTGATACAGTAAGTGCTTTTCATATGGATTTTACTTATTTTCAGGATATTTCGATGACCATTAGGACTTTTTCAAAGTGATATGATATATAGACGTTATAAGGGAAAAAAAATGTAACCTCATGAACCTAAAATCAAGTTCGACATCTAGTAACAACATAAATGCTTATAGTTACGAGAGCATTATGTTTTCAAAGCGGCACCTTTTTAGATAAGCGTTGTATCGTATGCACCATATGTTTATCTACTACACAAGGCGATAACGTGACAATCAGTAAAAAGCAAATATGACAAGCAACAGTCGAAACTCAATACAATAACAATAATAAATCTTTCTTTTATGAAGAACAATTGGGGTAATTCACAATCAAAATAATGCGTATACTTTTTATTTTCTGGTACAAAGTGACACAATGTGACACGATGTGGTGGACCGAGTGACGTAAACCTACAGCGTCCCTTCCCGTATGATCAGCATGAGCAGGATATATTGGACCACAAAATGGGCTGAGACCTGAGTATGCGTATTTTTAAGTATATGTATATATAATTTACCTTATGATAAATAAAATGCGAATATTAATCATATAATCAGGTGTAATTGCAATCAATTTACTTTTATTTATATATAAATATAAATTATTATATTGTTATGATTGCAATAACGCCTGCTAAGCTGATTACATTACAAAATTACAAATATACGATAGGAAAAATTTAAGACTTAAATTTTTCCTATCGTATATTTGTAATTTTGTAAAATATAAATTATATATAAATTAAACTACCATATTATATAAAAATACAATTGAAATACAATTTCATATAATGTAGTAGCTGTAGTGTTGTATATAGTTTGTAGTATTTGTTTAATAAAGGCATTTCATATAATATTTATACACAATTCAACTTTTTAATACCCATAGAACAAACAATAAGCACTTTCCGACCCTTGGCTGTGAAATACGAGTAAGTCAGTAATTTAAACGTGACGACAACCACATCTAAATATGGTTATTACTCGCATATCTACATTTACATATATGGGGTTTCATTGTCATTAAATTAACTCAATCAAAGATAACAAGCCATTGTTTTATAAAACCATCCATTATTATAATTAAAACATATATTTATTCTAAAATTCGAATGAATGTGAACGTAGTCTGACAATAAAGAAAAGTTTGTTTCAATAGAAAATTCAACAAGTTATGTAATAACAAGGTTCTTGTTGACTGTTATTCAGTATAGTCTAATTATGATATTGGGGCGATAATAGCTTGTTGGGTCTCACGCCAGAAAATGGGACTATATTTTTAGAAGAAAAAAACATGAAACAATACTATTAAGAATAATTTAACCCGGTGCGAGCCTCACGTTATATCTCAAACGAATGAAAATGTTATTATAATACGCATTGCTACAAAACCCTCAGGAGAGAGTTCGACTTTCACATGACTGCGTTTTTTTGTCCTTTTGTTACACGTGCCACAGGTGATACAGCAAATCCAGTCCTTGAAGAGACTATTTTTAATGGCAGAATGCCTTTTTAATAACTACTAAAAGAGACTATTGTTAAGACAATCACTATTTGTAAATATATACTAAGGGCAGATTTTAGTATCGCCGGGAGTCAGGTCCGTCACGGTAATGTTATCCTCTTCGTCATCGGGGAGGAGAAGGAGGCAGGGTAGGAAGAGTCAACCACAAGTTGGAGACTAGCGCTTCATGAGTGGTTCCTTGGAAGTTGAAAGCAGGCTTATTGTCGAAGGTGTTGGGATATACAGCATAATTAGCGGGTGACCCATCTATCAGTTGCTTTTTCAACTATCGATTACTTCGGCTTTGACAGCTCGAATGACTTTGCCAATGTGTCACATATTAAGTAAAAGGTTTGCGGTTTACGAAATGGTTAAGTTTACCCTCGAAGAAAAAGGGAAATATTGAAAATTTACTTCCTAAATGGTGAGACTTCAACCGAAACTGCAAAAAAATGCGCACAAAATTCGGGTTTAATAAAGCACCTTGCAGGCAGTTTGTCGATAAATTTGTGAAGCGTGTGTGTGAATGTGGCTCGTTAATGGACAAAGCAACGCTTTCCCGTGCTCGTCCAGTGCGCTCAATCGAAAATACTGCTGCTGTTGCCGAATGTGTGAGTGACAATTCATCAACATCAACTCGACACCGTTCGCAGGAATTGAACATTTCTCGCACATCCGAATTTTTTCAGATCCAGAATTTTGACGAAAGACATCGCTTTGAAGCTGTACAAAATTCAATTGGTGCAAGAGCTGAAGCCGCACGACCATCCGGTGCAATTTCGGTTCTCCCAATGGGTCGAAGAACGCTTTATGGAAGATGAGCATTTTTATCGAATAATCATCTTTTCAGATGAAGCTCATTTCTACCTCGGTGGTTATGTCAATAAGCAAAACTGCCGCATATGGTGCTCAGAAAATCCAATGGACCCACAACGAGTGACTGTCTGGTGCGGCATGTGGTCCGGCGGCATCATTGGTCCGTTTTTCTTCGAAAATTAAGCAGGAGCCGCCGTGACTGCTATCGCGGCATGTTGAAGGATTTTTTCTTTCCCCGAATGGAAGAGGAAAACATCGGCGGCAATCGGTTCCAGCAGGACGGCGCCGCCACGTGCCACATAGCCAACGTTACAGTCGAACTTTTGCGCGGTACGTTCGAAAATCGTATAATTAGCCGAAACGGCGATATCAACTGGCCGCCTCACGCCCGTTGGACTATTCGCCAACCATCCAGAGACGATTGACGACCTAAAGCACGAGATTGAAGTCGCCATTGCAGCCATTATGGGCCACACCATCGAAATTGTCATGAAAAATTGGGTCGACAGATTGGGCTACTGCAAAGCCAGCCAGCCAGCAATATGAATGAAGTGGTCTTCCATTATCAAAACGGAATATTGGGGCTAATCAATAAAATAATAATATCGTCTTTTTTTATAGCAATTTTAAAATGCTACTTTTGGGTGGGCTGTAGATCTAGATTCCTCTTGAGTTAATTAAACTCACTACGTATGCGCTGAAAAAAGTATAAGTGCGCAGCTTTGTAAATACTCGTTCCTCAAAAAACTGTGAAGAAAACTAATTTTATGGTACAGAATATTCTGCGTTAGCCGTTAATTTTACATACATATAACCACGCCTGTATTCACCGAAAATTATATTATATTCGTAAATTTTGATATCAATAAAATATAATATCTACCACACCATGACGCATTCATACCTTTAAACGGGTAGACAGAGGTTTTATTTTTAGAGACCCTATTGAGACAACTATTGTTTTTTTTGTCAGGAAAACCCATACGTATAAATATTTAGTAAAACCCAAAAAGTTTTACCCTATGCAAAGCTGAATTTTTAAACATTTCCAGCAGGAAGACTTTCAAATTAAATCGTTTTCAGTAAAACATAAAGACCAACTTAATATTTTTTTGCAAAGAATGCAACAACATTCACATTTAAAATTAAAATTTAAGTTTTACAAGAGCTTAACTTCTATTACTTAAGGAGGTTGTTCGTATGTGTACCCATGGAGGAGGAGGTAATGCTCTTAAAACGCAGCGATGCATGCATAAAATGTAATAACAAGATGGCAACTAGTCTAGGCATGTTTCTGTCTTCGATAAACCTGCTGACAGTCCGCTGACTCAAGTTTCCCCAATAGCCATCGAGTCGCTATCTTTAAAATTACGAGTAGTTATATTACTAGTGTAGATATTACTATTATCTCAGTCTTATTATAAGATCCACATTTACATGATTTCCTTCACTGCATCTCATCGAAAGGAAGGAGGATCTAGAAGACATGTAAATCATGAATATACGTTTAATTTATGCGTAGTTTAAATTGTTTTTCAGGTTTCCTTTTTAACAACGCACAGAAATAAACTATGCTGGCTTTAAAAGATATTTATGCACTCGTTGTGATTATAACAATGGAGTAATGAGCGATGAACTCATTCATGAATGTCCAAAAGTTTTCCACAAGGAAGCCTCAGGCTCACTCCTAACATAAAAGGGTCATTAATTTCACAATGTTGAAAGAAAAGAGCTTGAGAAGTTGAACGGATGAGCGGTTTTTGAGGGTTCCGTAGCAAAGAGGAACTTTTATAGTTTCGCCGTGACCTACTGTACATCTACGTAACGGTTTAACAACTTTATTCAGAGCCTTGTTATATACACATCGCTGGAATTGCAGATAAATATAACAACTATGCGAAAAATATTTAGACTAAGTGAAATTATATTTTTTAATCCGACGAAAGTTCTAAGACAAAAGACTGGTTGAATATAAGAGCGGTCCTGGATGAAAATGGAATTCAAAATCATTAACCAGGTCAACATAACTAAATAAATAAAAAACAACTATTGTTTTTGATGTTAAAAAATATTATTGTTATGCCCTTTATTCCCCGCAAGGCCAAATATTGTCCCAGATATATCTACATAGCTGGAGCAGAGGTACCTAAGCACCATAATTTTGTGAGTAACGTTTTTGGTCCCATATGTACCGAGTTGTTCCAGAGTTGACTGATACTGAACATTTCTTGGTGCTATTGTCCGACCCCAGGGATCGGAACCCGGACTAAGAGATTCCAAAACGGAGCTTTTACACACAGTTTACATACAACGCGCATACCAACGTGGCAGTTTCGAGAAAACTCGGATACAACCCGAACTTGGGAATTATTCTCGGGTACTACCAGCAACCCTTCACTGAGGCTGACTCGACACGCTTTTGATCACTTTTTTAATTCAACAAGTATTTGCGCCTGCGCTTATTTACCCTTTATTCCCTCTATACCAGATATCTGACAAAGTTTTTACTTCCTGCTATACCTATAACACAATTATCTTGTCTGTAACATTTCAGCAAACAATATCCTAGCCTACATAACAGAGCTTTTAGCTCGTTGAATTAAACACGTAACTCGACAGGTATTGCAGCAGAGATAACTTTGGACGTGATGCGAGTTCGCAGGTTATATGAGATTGTTTGCGGGACAATGGTCGAGTTTGGCGCACATGGCGTGGAGTGGAGACAGCCGAGACAGGTGACTCACGCGTTGCGGGAGACTTCGCGCACCGCATCACAATACACGTATCAGCATAGCACAGTTTCCATAATAGTAACATTTGTTCACACACATCGCCAGGCCACAGCAAATATATATACCGACTCTCCATTACAGTAGGTACTTCGCTCCTATAGTAGTCAGTATTATATTGCAATATACGCCAGCGTGAATATAGGTTCCTATCTTAGTCATAAAATACATGTAGCTACATAAATAAGGGAGATTTTACATAAAATTTCACAATTTTTTTTTTTTATTCCTGATACGTTAGCCTTTGACCACTATCTCACCTGATGGTAAGTGATGATGTGGTCGAAGATGTTGTTCAGGATAACCTAGAATGACTGACTCTCAAGGACAGCTGCCGGAACACACCGTTAGGTGCTTGGCGACAGATTTTCTACTTGAGGGTGGTAGCTAGCCAGGCGGGCATTCGCAAAATGCCCTACCACCATGTTATTACGATTGCCATCCTAAGACAACAACTGGGACCGACGGCTTAACGTGCCCTCCGAAGCACGGAAACGCTCAGTAGTAATGTCACTAGCGGTCACCCATCCAACTCATGACCGCGGGCGACTTTGCTTAACTTTGCTGATCGATTGAGAACAGCTAAGTAACTTCGCTACGAGCGCTTCAAAATAGTTCTAATCTCTCAATTAATTTGAAAAAGGCGCTACGTATGTTATTGTTTGTACTGAATAAGTTCGCAAAATAACTACTTTTTACTACTTCCTTATATTCGAAATGAAAAGCAGGTAAGACGGGTAAGAGTCATCAATTCCTACTCGGAAATACCTTATCTGTGAATTGATACCTTTCTAATTTGAATAAAAATCTACTATTTTCTCAATATTTGGTTTTGATTCAACATTGAACAAAAAATAACTAATTTGTAGTGTTATTGATGGGGCTCTGCTTTGCCTTTAGCATACGGAATATATGGTTTGTAGTCCCATTTTGTGATAGGTGGTTAGCCTATCGCCATTTATCGAGAGTTAGTGTTATGACAAATAGCTAGTTAAATTACTGTTACTTTACAGTTTACAGTTTAGTCAATAAACGCAATATTCTTAAATTCACAACTCACGAATTTCACCGACCATTAGGTACATGCAAATCGGCACGTGGTTGGAAATGTAATCCGGAGCTTCGAATGCGTTGTGTATCCTGCAGCTTAAAATTGACACGTTTCAGTTCGATCGATATTCCAAGCCATACAATTCAATTTACGATGAACTTCATTTCCATAACACTCAAAAGTGGACTGAACGCGGATTGATGATGACTATTGATTGGTAAGAGGCATTTTCTTTATAAAATGGGTGTACTAAATACCTATGTAGCATCTAAAGCCTGTATACTACCTCTACCGATATATATTTCAGTATTTATATAGACTATGTAAACTTCATTCAAAGTACTTTGGATGATTTATTTCTTGGACACACTGTAGAACCACGTGTTTAAGTTGAACTAACATAATTATCTACTTTTGTTCGAAATTAATTTTCACGTTGCTTATCGTTTTGTCTTATTTTACTCAAATTACCATTGGTGTTCTCAAGCTGCCCTTTTTGGAACTATAATAACATTTTAGTTTAATTTGAATACTTTGACACAGCTGTTAAATTGTACTCTTTCGGAAACATCGTGGTGCCAGGAGACCCTTCCTATCAGATTTGGAAGTGTCAAAATAACAAGTGTTTCTTTACCATCGTTTTTGTTTTCCATCCACTGCACCGCTAGACTCCATTCCAAAATTATCATTCCAACTTCAGGCAATAAACTAGAGCTAGGCTTATAGGAAGCTACAAACACTTGGCTTACAGCCTGCTCGAGTACTGAACTTCCCAAAAAAGCGCTTTCACTTTCTTTCAGAAGCAATTGAAGTTATTGAACGAACCTCTCTGCAAAATTGTTCAATTAGAACTTTTATTTCGACCAATTTTAGAACCTGTATTACGTCTGGACATTTCAAGAACTGAACCACACTAGTGGAACTGTGGAATTGGGGTAGTCGAATTGTACTGATTGGTTTGTCTTATGCCGCAGGGCAGGTTGTATTTCTTACCATGCTGTATTAAAATACGTCATTCTTTGGCTTGACCTTCTTTTTTCCTTACCATTGTTCACGTTGCTGGCTGGCAAAAAGCCTGTTGCATGAGGGTACGACGTTTATTTCATGGCAGTCTTGGGACGCACCGGGTTGGCCGACAAACTGCCCCCCTCTCATATTAACAGCACTTCAGAGGCGTCTTGTGCATACAAAAGCTACCGAAATTCTAAAGCGGAAGAAATATGTATCACTGGGATAGAGGTTCACGTTTTTCTTTCTTGGGGTATTGATAACGTAATTCCTTTGGGTCTAAGTGCACGCCAACTTTAAAAGGAGATGTCGATATATTTATTGGAGGCGACAGGTAACCAAACTGACGCCAACCTCTGACAAGCTAAGCTTGGCCATTATTCAACGAGGTAACGTCGCCAGAGTTTTGGGCACTTTATCTGCAGACGGCGCGACGGCCATTCAAACGATGTTTTTTCTTTATATGTAATTTACAATTGTATTAATCAATATAGCGGGTAGGTGAATTTACTACTAGAAGGAGCCAGCAGTAGTTAGCAGAATGTCATCCGGACGAGCTGTTAGACAGGCCTACCTATTGCAGTCATAGATAGGCAGGTAATGGGATGTTGAGGGTAGTAAAATTTTACAAACACATCGTCATCGCAATTCTTCCAACGAAAATTCGGGCCAAATCTTTCCGAGACATAACGTAAACTACCCATTTTAATCATTATTATTAATCGCTCGTAATAATTGGCAACGATGTTTGCTGTACGTACTCACACGGTTATACTATTAATTTCCGTTAATAAAAATATAAAATTAATTTTACCTCTGATGCGTGAAGCGAAGAGTTTGTTGATGAGTCGGCTCAATAAGCTATGGATAGGTATCCACATTTCCCGCGGGCTTGCGACGAGCACGGATTCATTACCTCGCTGTCTGTCGTATCGACAGACACGACGGAAATTCCTGGATAAGTTTACAAAGGCGTTGTTGATTCTCACAGTAGTTGTTGGAAACCCTTGCTGAGCACTTAGCTGCTGAACTGAGATCAAACAATTAAACTCCTGTTGTGCAGAGCTATCTCCACATTGCTATAGTCAACACGTACAGAAAGTACCACTTTAGCAGTAAAATAGAGCCATTTTGTTTTTTAATTACCTGTCGTAACTGTGGGCAATTGTAAGCATACAATTTTGAGAGGTCAACTTATTTGCCTGTAATCATATTATATATAATATTATTAGTATAGTCATTCGTTTATTTTGTATTCAAAATAAACGAATATTCTTATCTAACATAAGGAACGATCTTCCCACACAAGTGTTGTTATAAGGGCTTTTACATTAACTTGGTACTAAGCCGCTTCAGGGTTTCTTACGTGCCGTGCGCCTTCACATTAAAAGGTTTTTAAAATATGTATGTAAGATTAACAAACCCGAGGCCATTCTGCCATAAAATATGTATCTAGGCTATCAAATTCACACTGAATTTTTCATGTATTTCAATTTCTTGAAGGAAAATTATATTTTCATTTTTTTATATTTAGCAGTCGGTATTTATGAGTGGTGACAGAGACTCTCCCTGCATGGCATGCATTAAGTATATTACGTGATATCGACCAGACAAAATGACGCCCGCAAATAATATAATTGCAAGCGTAGTCAGCTGCGTTGCACGGTTGCTAATGGAAGCATCTATATACACACCTGACAACGGCTATATCAACGGTTTGTATTTATTAAATGTAATCCAAATTGGTAGAAACATAAGCACATATTTTAATTGACCGAGCTTAGCGAGGTCTCAGAGTCCACTGGGAACAATCGGCATTTGTATATTTGTATGTTTGTATGTAATATATTTATGTCCGACGATAACTTGAGTAACGTTGGTCCTCTCGCCACGAAATTTTTTATACGTATAAATTAGACCAATAAAATATTTATGTTCGAATATGAGTAATTCGGCCAAGTGGATGTCGAACTTAGATTACGTAAAAATTTTACTTAAAAAATGCGTATGTACAGCATGAACCTGGCAACTCACGATGGCACACCTCTCTCACAGTACGTTATTGAAGTGCGTTTGTGCGGGTAGGCTTCGTTTGTAAAAACAACTTAAATATGATCGCTTCAGCAGGCAATAGTAGTTGCAACTACACTTAAAAATAATTAAGGGGCGTGCCTTCTGCAGTGGTGATCTGTACCAGTAAATCCTATTTATTATAAATACGAAACTTTTTTTTTATATTGTATCAGCCGGATCGTCCACTGCTGAACACAGCCTCTCCTATTAAGGGGGTATTTGCCGTAATCCCCACTCTTGGAAGGCGTCTTGGAGATCGCAGTATAAGATAACAGTTCCTCGGAAGGCTGTGCTGCCCACGTTCCAGTATTTTTCCCTTAGCCTCGCCTCTTACGACACCCACGGGAAGAGATGGGAGGGGGGAGGGAGATGAAATTCTAGCCTGACACCCCACGGCAGAAAAATATTTATATTAATTAAGTAGTATTAATAACTATTAAGTTTATAAATGTACGCTAATAATGAGAAGCGTGAGAAAAACCACCCGACATGTTATAAACTTTTCTAAACCAGAAACTCACCTAGTTGCTGTGTGAATCATTGTGTTGCATTGTTGCGGAAATGTAGTTTGTTACCAAGAGCTTAGTCTGTCTCAAAGCGAGTATTTCAGGGGGGGCGATACAAGTTGGCAGGGCGGAAGGGTGCAGCCGCCCACATTGCAACCCCTCTAGAGGTACACCACTCGGTTTAATTAATACCCGGCGCACACTGCAAGTATTAACAGAGATATTCTCAGCCAACAAACAACAACATTTCACCAGGCAGTAGAGTCAATATAATTGAATATCATGTTGTTGTATTCGTTTCAACAAGCTTTCGCTACCTTCCGATAACTATCAAAAACTGTGACCTTACTTCATTTCCTTTGATCTTCTGTTTGGATCATGTTTTTGAAGTTTAAAATTTACGTAGAATGCAATGCAACCGCTGGTAATCTCGAGTTTATAGTAATATTGCTGGCATTAACTTGAAAAGGTTGTTGAACACCAATGCACATAATTTCATTTTAACCGTAAAACCTACAAAAAAAACCGTTCAAAATAGATATATCAAATATCGAAAATACCTCTCCGATCTCTAGTATTACGTGATGAAATACCAACAATAGATAGAAAAAAAGCGACAAAAATCTTCATCAGCCTTTGACCTCCTGATGGTAAGTGATGATGTGGTCAAAGATGTTGTTCAGGCTATCCTAGAATTACTGACTCTCAAGGACAGCTGCCGGAACACACCGTTAGGTAAATGTATTTCTATTTTAATAGAGCTCCAACGGAATCCTAAAAAACCTTTTCATAACCCAATCTGTAAAAATATATTTGTCTACCAAAAAATTAGAAGGCTTATAAAGAGGTTTCTGACAATGGTACCCTTTGAAACGTGTATGAAAGTTTCTAAGTTTTTCAGCGCTGCAGATTTTACCTTCGCTGAGGCCGGATAAAAATAACCTACCTACATGAAGTTTTTTAACCTACTTCAGAATGAGTGCTGCGCGCGACTTAACGTTTATTTTTTGTCTTCGTGATAATTATGCAGGAACGCTGCCAGGTGTGCCCTAGAACTGGCGCTATATTAATGCTGACTATGCATCGCTTCATAACAACAACATACGAGCTCTTCTGGGACAGGCTTTACAACTAACGAACCTAATCCAATTTCTAAACGTCCGGCCTGACGAAGAGACCTACAATATATACTATGTACATTACACGTACGCTCTATGTTTCAGGTGTTGGGATAGCTATCAGCTGGGGCATTCAGACTCGAGCGAGCGTGGTTAACCGTCTCTCTGTGGCAACGGAAGCGCACTAATCATCTCATCTGCGATCTCTACAGGAATTCTGGGACAAATGGCGAAATAATTCTGCAATTCGACGTGTGATGTACAAATTAATGTATTGGCAGTTGATCAAGTGGCGGAAAGCGACGCGTGTGGGAATTTCTTCGGTAAATACTTGAAGAACTGTTGTAGTGATTTCTGACAAAAATACTCAGAAACAATTGGAGTAGGGCACTACGCCTGTTAAATGCAAATACTTAGACGCCCTTGCGTATGTGTTACATATTATAATACCGGAAGGCTTAAAAAGGGTGTTTTAGAGAATTTTCCCAGGCAAATGTTATTTGTAAGAGAAGTGTTTGGTGGGAAAGTGGCGAACGGCGACCGCGTGGGAACTTCAAACCGGTCTGCATCGCGGTGGGCAGACGTCGTCGTCTCGCGTGCCTGACTCTATACACACCACACGGCGGACCACGCGCCACCTTACGTGTCGTTAACATTATAATTACGTGTATCAAAAAGGCTTCCTTTAACTGCGACTAACTTTGATATAAATAAATTATAAATTCAATCAAAATATTTACGTATTATTATGTTTATAAGTACGTATCGGTGTTATTTAGGACGGATTTCGGGTAGCTAGAATTCCACAAGTTTACCACACCTTAGATGACTAGACGTACGGCATTACATACTTTTTTAAAGCTAATCTTCGATCACTATCTCGATCACCGGTTTGTAAGTGATGATGAGAAGTGGTACATTTATAATATTAAACAGGCTAAACCTATAATCAGATCTGGTTTTCAAAAGCAGGCGGCGGAAAACAATGTTTGATGACATATTTTGTA
The DNA here is from genome assembly GCA_963890685.1 of Plagodis pulveraria. Classification (NCBI taxonomy): domain Eukaryota; kingdom Metazoa; phylum Arthropoda; class Insecta; order Lepidoptera; family Geometridae; genus Plagodis; species Plagodis pulveraria. Next base: position 6,440,607 of record OY982949.1, on the reverse strand, counting down.
CGAGCTCAGTTTTAGACCTATGTTTACGGAACCCTAAAAAACGTAGAGAGCGTCGTCATTTCGTCAATATACATACAAACACAGTCTCTAAAGATGACTATCTAGTATAACATGTGCAGTAACGATGCAAAATAACAGTTGTAGAGAAACAAAGGATGGCACTCGCAGGTGTAAAGCGATATGGAGGAATTAAGTACCTATAAGTTCAAATTACATCATTGTGACATTCCTCATTTAAAAATATACCTCGAAATGAGTGTTTAAGATTCCGTGAAACGTGGCAGGACATAAAAGATAATTGTAACCATACACCGGTTGATAATAGACCCACCACCGACGAGTATACTTGTTACAATTATTGTTAATAAGTAGCTAGGTGTATACGTATGCTCATCTGTAAACGTAAAAACCATTACATTCTTTAATAGTAGATTGTAACACAAGGGAGGAAAATAATATTATTACCGCGAGTGCGCTATTGTGAATCAAGAGCGAAGCGAAGGATTTCAATAGTAGAACCGTAAGCGCAGCGAGGGATTAAATATACTGTGAGAACAATACATAAAGAGATTTTAATATTGTCATGTTTGCAATGTCGCCTGCTCGGCGAATTACATTACAAAATTACAAATTTACGAGAGAAAAAAATATAGTCATGTGCGGGATTCATAGATTCATAGTCCACCACCCCTATAGCCGGGCTATGCTCTGACCTAGGTCGACAATCTCGACCAATACGCGTGAGTACAGCCGGTTATTGAAAACATTAATATGTCTCATACTCACGGGAACTTAGAAACAAAAATGCTCTGACCGCTTGATATCCTAATACATCAACCAAGACCAACAGCTTAACATGCCTTCCGAAGCACGAAAGTGTTCAGCAGCATTAATGCCACTAACAGTGACCCATCCAATGACTCGTAGCAAATACTACTGAATCTAGTTGATCGGTTCAAAAGTACTAGGTAAGCTCCACTAAAATTCAGAGCATGATAGATATAAATCCCAAATAAAAGTATGTATGCAATAGTGTAGGTACACATACCGCGGAAAACGACGTTCAAACTACCTTCGTTCATTATAGCATAACGGAAAATCGAACGTTTCTTTAAAAGTACTACTAAGTTTAACTCGTTCTTTATAAACTAAGAGGCACATAGGTAAACATTGTGTGCAATATCGACTGAGGAAGAAGCAAGTGTACCTAATAATCGATTGAGTCGTCTCGAACCCCCCTGTACCCACACCGCCCCTGAACAAGCAATCAGCTTGCCCACACACTCGACTGCTTCCTTATTAAAAGGTATATCCTTCTGCAACTGTAATATGTCTAACTTATAATATAATTATCATCATCTTAACGATTCATAGTCAGGTCAGTAATATAAATATGTTTTCACTAAGAGCAAAAATGATATTGAAGAAGCATAAGATATTCAGGCGTTGCTTTGAGTAATTCCATATTTATATATTTAGAACCACTCTTCTCTAATAAAGCAATCAAATAATAATTTGTTGAACTCGGTGCCATACATATTCGAATATGTTTAGCCCTATTGTATATTAATGACCCAGACTTCAACTGATTATTTTTGGGAGAGTAAGTCGGCGTATGTTTTATGAGAAAATAAATAGGCATTCTAAGACGACATAATCGGGGCTTACGAAAGTGCTCAATAGTAAATGCCACAACCGGTCACCCATCCAAGTATTAGCCGCACCGAACGTTGCTTTACCGAGTAGATCCGTCGAGAACGACTAGGAAGCTCCACTTCGAGTGCTTCAGAACATCTATCGGCGAGCATCCTTCTCAATCCTTATACTACATAATGGATCATCCGATGGGAAAAATATAGAACAATTCTAATTGGTTTACCAACCGGGACTGTACGGCTACATGTGTAACTAACATAACATCTCGAAATGAGCCTCTGAATGGGTACAAAAACTAAATCGATGTTTTTTTTCAATCAAGGGCCACCCACGTCGTCGCACAAAAAATCTTTACCTTGTTAATGATTATTACACCGGCATTATAGGCGCGCCGAAGCCAGACTCATAATTTCAATAGAGAATGGCTAATGCAATAAGCAAACGAATCAATACGTAGTCTCCTCGCGATCACACTTAGGTATATGATGAATGGACGAGCATGAACATTAGCAACTTATACGAGTATGATATAATTCTTCATTTATTTTCATGGATCAACTAACAGTACACACAATAAAAAATGTACAAAAAAGTTTAAATACAAAACATATAACTAATTGCGATACCAACGACGTTGACCACAAGTTTACATTTTCATATATTCATGTGCTGAGAATTAAGACTACAAAGTATTTTATATTTTACAAATTGTTTGTTAAGTTGCTTATGCTTCACTAAAATAATAAAAATAGGAAGGAAAATTTAGAACAGCTAATTATAAAACAGTCTCAGCTGCTTAAGGAGAAACTATGATGACAAGATCAACGTATCCTGTTGTACTTCCTTCAGCAGCCCAAACACTGACTGTTTAAAACATCCCACTCTCTCATGAAATATATCTATAGAATTAAAATGTTCATTATAAGATTTTGCCATACGGTACAAGGGAGATCGTTTGCCAGCATTGGTACGACAAAACGTTGTAGCAAATATTTTTTTATGATTACGTGAAAAGGCCCTAATGGGTACATTATAACTAAGCTTATTAACTAATTCAGAACAGTCGTATCGATTATTACAAATATCACGCAATAACATTACATCTAGTTGTTTCCTTCTAGACTTTAAACTTAATAACTTATATTTTTTTAGTAATTCTTCATAGGGCATAATTCTGTGATTACATTTATAAGAAACGCAGCGCAGAAATTTCTTTTGAACTCTTTCAATGTTGTTACTGTAACAGTTGTAATATGGATTCCAAACAGATACACCATACTCTAGTTGTGATCGAACTAAGGATTTATATAACAGCTGATATGTTGATTCGTTTTTAAAATTACTAGAAGATCTAATGACAAAATTAAATAATTTAAATCCACGAGATATAATATCCAAAACATGAATGTCTAAGGTTAATTTACTATCAAGTGTGATACCAAGGTCTTTAATTACCTGTACTTGGTCCACATAAGTGTTACAAAGTGCGTAATTGAAGTGACTAATATTTATTTTACGAGTAAATATAATGGATTTGCATTTTTTAAGGCTGAGTGACAGTTTATTTTTCAAACAGTATGCAGAGAATCGATTTAGATCCTGTTGAAAGTTAATATGATCTTGATAAGTATTAATAACATGAAATGCCTTTAGATCATCGGCGTATAATAAAAATTTACTGAATATAAAGCATTTACCAATATCATTAATGTATAATATGAAAAGTAATGGACCCAAAATTGATCCTTGCGGTACGCCAGAACTTATTGGCATAGTATCAGATACATGACCATTGATCACAACTGTCTGACAACGATTGGTTATGTATGATTTGAACCAGCGCCACAGATTACCTCTAATCCCATTGTATGCTATCTTCTCTAAAAGAATTTTATGGTCCACTCTGTCAAAAGCTTTTTGAAAATCAGTGTAGACACTGTCAGTTTGCTTATTTTTATCAAGATTATCAAAAAGTTCGATTGTATATGTTAACAAATTAGTGATTGTAGAACGTCTTTTGACAAAACCATGCTGATTAGGAATGATATTATGATGCAGATTAGGATATATAACATTGTGTATAAGTCTCTCAAGTAGCTTCGACAGAGTGGGTAAAATTGATATAGGACGATAGTTTTCAACATCTCTTTTAGTTCCATTTTTATGGACAGGTACAATGCGAGCAAATTTCCAGATACGTGGGCAAACACCTTCACGTAGACAAAGATTAAATATATAATGTAGCGGTATACATATAGAATTTGCGGTATGTTTTAAAAAATACGGGGGAATATTATCCACACCAGCACCTTTGGACGTGTCTAATTTATTGAGTTCCGACTTTATATCATCAACTGAAAACGATATGTCACTTATAATTAGGTCAGATTCATTATTTTCTAAGGTTGGTTTATTTATGTGGCATAAATCATAATCGTCAGGAACTACGGAGGGTTCAAAGACGGAATGAAAATATTCAGAGTATAAATTGCAAATATCTAACACATCACTAGTTGATTTATTTTTATAATTAACACAACCAGGTATGTTACTATTTTTCTTTTTATTAGAAATATAAGTCCAAAAAAATTTTATATTACATTTTATGTTTTCCTCGACCTTTTTTATGTAGCTCTTGTAACTGGAGTCAGATAGTGTTTTCAGTCGCTCTCTGTATAATGAAAACATTTCGTAGTCACATCTATTTTTATATTTTTTCCATTTGATCCATGCATTCTTTTTATTATTAAAAATGTGTCTTATTGATGAATTGTACCAAACTGGAAAACTAGAACTAAAAACTTTTTTTTGAGGAATATGTTTAGATATGATACCATTAATGGTATCGTAGAATATACTGACGGCACACTCAGGTGACTTCCTACTAAAAATAAGATCCCAATTTACTTCAATTATATCGTTATTTATTATGTCATAGTTAGCTTTGGAAAAACAGTATGTCTGACGTAACTTACGATTTATATAGTCATGACTATGTTCAATAGGCAAGGTCACATAGTAAGCGGGATGATAAGCATCCAATTTCACCAAAGGAATTTGAGCATTAAATAATTCACAATTAATATTATTTGTAATAAATAAGTCTAGTATTCTGCCTAATTTATTTCTTACGTAATTAAATTGAAAACTTTTGGTTGCATACATGAAATTCACTAATAAGTTAACTATGTGGCACGTACTATGTATGGGTTGCATATAAGTACATGTATCACTGCGTCGCCAGTCTAATGTTGGTATATTTAAATCTCCTACAATAAATAAGTAATTATCCGTAGAATATTCTAAAATGTTTTGTAAATAATTCAAATATGATGTATAAACGTCGTACGTTTGTTTTGGTGGAATATAAACTGCGCAAAATGTATAAGTCCTATTACCAAACATAAACTCAATGGTAAGGTAGTCAATGATTTCGTCCGGAAGTGGTGGACACGCTGGCGGGGGCAGAGGTGGTGGGGTGACGACACGCACTCGTGCATCTGCTACAAGTGAATTCATCACAGCCACCACTAAGCCACCGCCGTCCTTCCGCCCGCAAGCAAACCGGTTTCTGTCGCATCTGAATAATGCATACCTATTGTCAAATAATTCACTGTCAAATATGTTGCTAGTTAGCCACGTCTCTGTTAAAATTATTATATCATAAGAATGTAATAAAATATTCATATATAGTTGGTGTACCTTAGTCCTTAAACCTCGACAATTTTGATAATATATAGATAAAACATCGTTATCCATTTTTAATGTTAACAGTAAAAAATGTTATTAACTTTATGTTATTGCTGCCAAAGAACATACACATGGATAAATGGAAGTATAATAATGTAACACTAAAATATGCCCTACGAAGCCAATACGGAAACAGTGTCTTGTATAAAATACACTTAATAGATTTTATATATAAATTATTTACAAAAATATTCGTACGTGTATTATATATATACTTGGCTATAAAATAGTTACCGCAAACAATAATACACCTTTCGCATGTACTATTCTTGCCAGCTAACCAACTGGTTTTTATAATTAACAAATTTTTATGAATAACACTTGTGGTTAGTATAGACAGTAACAAGATTGTATAAAATTGCTTTACGATATCCATAGTAACGCTTATAGGTGATGGTATAAAATTGAGTGACATAAAATTACAAACAGAATGAAGTACATTAATATTACGATTGAATAACTGCAAAAAACCCTGTACTAAGTTGTATTTATATATTAAATAATAATAACAATAATACGAGTACACAATGTAATAATCTAAAGTGAAGTTATTAGTGAAACCTGATATTATTCTGCTAAGCTTAGCTATATATCATTTTATTTTCGAAATGTCCTGAGGGTTCCGAATAGCCAGTACTGGAGAAGCGTCAGATTTACGCAGTAAAATGGTGCCGTGTTTTACCCACACATATTTATAATCATGGGCCTTTGCACGTTCTCTGCATGTGCGGAATAAGACCTTATTTTGTAAAGTAAGGTGTTCATTCGCATATATCTTAGTGGAGGCGCCCGCGATAGACAACTGTGATGAATTGACACCTTTTTTTAACCTGAATGCAGCCAGAAAATTGTCCCTTAATATTCTGGATACAAATTTAATAATAACATTTTTAGGGCGGACATCCTTACTGTCAGCATGGGGAACACGATGGACAGATATTATGTCTTGTTGGTTGAAATTGCACCCAATAATGTTACCCAGTTGCGTGGTAAGTGTGAGTAAATTTTCCGTACGGCGGTCAGGGAGACCAACGATTTCAACATTGCAAGACCTGGCTTGTTGTTCAATGGCAGCAATCTTAATCTCAAGTACACTAACCCGATTGGTCGTGTCAGAATTTTGTGCGACTCGCTCTTCAACTGATTTTAATCTGCCCTCCAAAATATTTTGACGCTCGTCAATATGTGTAAGTGACTTGTCGATATCAACCAGCCTATTATTCACCTCATTTAGCAATTGCTTAATTGATAAATTGTCGTTGGTGTTAGCTGTGACTGCTGTACTTATAGTTTTTAAACTTTCCGCAATGACAGAGAGCTCTGACGATAAAGCCGATTTGACTGACTTACTAACCAATTCCTGAAGGTTTTTGTCTGTTAGCCAAGCGTCCAAGTCAGTTTGGCGATCAGGCTGTTTGCGCTTTCTATTTTGCGCGTTTATCGTAGAAAGATCTGGATTTGACGGGCATTTATTTGCGCTAACGCCACTTGGTGGTGTGCGTGATAACGACATCTCAAACGGGGTGAGGAAGGGGCTCTCTTCAGTTAGGTGCAGCAGATGCGATGCGGAAGCGAGACAGGAATAACTAAGCAACACGTAATAACCGAAACACTACACAGGTTTATAGCACTTATTTCTCTTTAACTAGGGTGTAATTGGCTTGAAACAAATTCACAATTTTCACAATGCTCACCTGCCAGCTGCCACCACACTTTCGTAAAAAATCAGTCTCAAAGCATTTCACAGTTTACAGGCTGTCCTCGAGGGTAATTTAGGTATTGTTTAGACGAACAACATCATGTATGAAAAACAAGGAGGTAGAATATATTTTATTTATATTATTGATTTTTTATGTATAAACGAATAAATATCAAAAACTAGGTAGGTGACGGGGCCGTATACCTAGTTTTGATATTCTCTGAATTTTGAGAAATATTTGCCTTTAAGTTCTTTTTACATAAAATCAACATGACATATTCCTCTGTTTTCAGTTGTGCTAATCTTGAAAATCTTTACTGAATATAAAACACATGGTTTACGAAAATATAGTTTATATACTGTTCTCATACTAATTTAAAATTATTTGACCTCAAAACAAAAAATGGAATAAAAAATGGTCTAAGATTTAAAATGTTTCTCAAATGTGTAACAAAGTCAAAATCATTTACTCAATTCAGGCGTCTTCGACGCTCTTATGCAGGTCAATTACAAGTTTTAGTATTGAAATATACTACATTGTACTGCCACGTTCAGCAAATAAATTGTATAGAGCCACTGCGAGAAGAACGGGCAAGACACTCGGGGCCATTCTTTTAAACGTCTTTTAACAATATGTTACATACTTACTATTTAAAGTTATTACAATATTTGTTTATATTATGTGGTGACAGGAGATAGCTTGGCAGAGGCGGAATAGTCCAGGGATTTTATCGTTTAAGTAATCAGAAACTGTGTAGTAGGATTTTTTAATCAATATGTTTTTTCAACTTGAATTTCCCTTCTGTGAGCGTTGTAATATGTTTGGGTACTTTATTATAAAACCGTACACAATTACCTAAGAAGGACCTTTTATATCTTTGCTTATCTAAAACCTGGCACCGCTATTTTATCTTTATTCCTAGTATTGTAATCGTGATTGTCACTGTTTAATTTAAATTTACTAAATTTTTTTACGAACATACATAATATTTTCTAATTTTCTCTAGTATACATTCGATACGACGGCACTTTTTACAAACAATAATGATAGTCATGAACTTGAAATTAACAAATCTCTTACTGACATAGTACATTAGATAAGTAAATATAACCTTAAAATTAATCCAGAAAAGACGTAACACACTATTTTATATACAAAAATTCAAAGGCAAAAGCGACAAAGTACATTATGACGTTAAAATAATCACAGTGACGTCTAGCACGACGTATCGAAGATATTTGTATTAAACCAAATATATACTCATATGCTCTATATTTGCTCAGAAAAATGGTATATAAAGATACTTTATTAACAGCGTACCACTCTTAAATCGGATCCACCTTAAGGTACGGTGTTTTATTATGGGCCAATTCTGCTGAGAAGGAAAGATCTTCAAGGCAAAAAAGGGTATTGGTTTATATGTGGGCCACACAAGTCTGATTCCTGTGTACCTTATTTACTTAAAATATTAACATTACCTTCTTTGTATATCTACTTGGTACTCTTACTACTACTACTCTTGATTCGGGCTGACATAAATAACTATAGGGCGTTTAGGAGCGTTAAATATAAGAATAAATTATGTTAAGAAAAAACCAGGACCACACTTTTTAGATACAGCGTTTTTGGAATAGGAATTCAAATTTATAACAGGTTACCAAAAATTATTAAAGAATCAAGCTCAATTTTTATATTCAAAAGTAAGTTGAAGAGATTTTTAATGGAGAAGTCACACTAAACTGTTCAGGAATATTTGAATGATAAAATAGTAGTGACATGAACACAGACAGGACCTTTCGTAATGGGACATGACATATAAATTATAATGTGACATACAATTCTTGCCTTGTATGAAGTGTGTTTAAAATTACATTTGCATAATATATATATATATATATATATTCAAAGAACATATCGCAGCTGTGAAAAATCGCCAGGTGGAGAAGTCTGCTATAGCAGAACATCTGCTAGAGACAGGACCTGATCACTGGATTGAGCTCCACGACCCGAAAGTCCTCTCAACGGAACGTCACTACCACTCCAGACTAGTACGAGAAGCTATTGAGATAAGGAAATATCGTAATTTCAATAGAGAGGATGGTTTTAAGTTAGCTGCATCCTGGAATCCAGTGATAAGGAAATGCACCAAACGCGTTTTACCTTCCTTAAGACCTGTTGATGTTGTCAGTGTTGTGTGTCGAGACGATACATTTTTAAGTCAAATGCGGGTAGTTGGAGAAAATACCCGCCTTTCAAGACGTTGACACCCGCCTCTTCAGTCCGCTCGTGACCACGACCAATGCAACTTGGTCGAAACGTCGAGGTAAATAAATAAATTTATAAATGTTTTTATCGCGATTAAGTGCCGTTAAATACTTATAAATATGTGTTCAAGTCGCGAAAGTCTTAAAGTTACTAAATGATTTGATTTTTTTTATAAATAACACCTAGTTTGCATGCACCTACTCGTAGCAATCATTTCCATTTTGACTTGCTGCGCTATGTCATTCACTCTTCATCTTCACCCGGAAGAGTACGTATACCTCTAATCTGGTCCGAATTAGACCCTAAGAGTAATAGTATTTTTAAGTAAGTCATTTTTTTATCATTCAATTTAATACACTAGCTTGACTAAGAACGCACCTGTTGCTAAGTGAGGAGAAAACTTGAGGTTTCGCAAATTTTAACATAATTTTTTTTATTTCTAAGGTAACCAAAGATCACTTAAATGTTCTGAAATGTATATGATTTGGTTACCGTGTTTCTACTAGCGAAGCTTCACTAAATTTGCCGATTTTTGTTATCCTGCAGTGCAAGTACGAAACGTATGGCTCGTCAAATTATCGAATCGCTATGATCGATAAATTTAACGAATCGTATATCGCCCATTGCCAGTATGGAACTGTTGTCGATAACTTTTATCGATGGCTTACGATCGTGATATTGTGGACAGTATGACGATTATTACGAAATGGCAATTTCGAAACTAGACTGCACAGATTATTACAATCGTACATTCACTGCGAAAATGAGTTATTCTGAAATAATTATAATTAATGCATATTTTTTTATAAAATATATAATTACAGTATGTTTTGATGAATTCAACAAATTACTAAGTTGTCACAAAATTATAAAATTTCTCACTATACTACGGGATGAAATTAAATCAAGGAGAACATATTTTTTCCTGCCCGCTGTAGAAGAAATAAACAAGCGCAATTAGAAGAGCGAGTGAAAAGTTACTTATTAATGTTCTTGTCCTAAATCACAAAATTAAAAGATGTAAAAATTTTAATACCGATAGTTTTAATAAAAAATAATCATAAAATAATAAATTGTAATGTGCACGGGTCGGATAATAACAATTGCTATCCCACAGCTCTTTCAATAAGAAAAGGAGCCCAAAAGTTCATTTTTAATTTTCCTCAGTTATATCGAGCTCCTTTTTAAACTCGACAAACCCATCGTTAAAATCTAGAAAATAGACGATCTCAGTCGTCATTTAAAGTACCATTCTAGGGTCATCGTTAAAATTCGTTAAACTTTAACGAATGTTTACCGAATTTAATTACCGATCGTTTGAGTAGGTTTCATACTTGCAACGTCGACAAAACATCGATATAACCCGTTTTATCGAATTTAGACGATTTTAAATGTCAAATTTAGCGATCGGTAATTACGGTACTTGCGCTGCTGGTCCAATGATACAAAATAACAGCGACATTGACAGTCGTGAAAAAATGATAAATAGCACACTTTACCCTATTCCTGACGAATTGGCGACAGGTCTCGTGAGCCTGCCGCGTTACCAGCTTATACCCAAAATCAGGGGAAAATTAATAAAACCATAAGATCTGACATAATGTTTGGAATTGAATGTTGGGTAACGGAAGTGAAGGTTGAAAGCAGAGCGCATTAAATGGCAGAGGTGCGAATGTTATGATACAAGTCTAATTAGAACGGACAAGATAAGTAGTAGAGAGGAATAGATATATATCAGAGGCGGTTGGAGAGTAGCAAGTGACAGAAAAATTTAAACAGTTAAGGTTCGATTCTTAGCGAAGCTGCCGACTGCAACTACCGCCTGCAAGTACCGCGACTGCATGCAGTCAGCCGCAGAGGCACTACGGAACTATAGCTTTCGGAAGTCATTTCATAGAAATACTAACAAACCAAATAAAAAAATATTTAATTTCTACTGGAAGTCATGTCAAGTCCAGTATTAAGTGTCCTTTGATGCGAGGCAATCTTGTTTTATTTTGGCTACAACTATTTTTCCTACAGTTAAAGACGCTTTGAGATCCTGACAATGTTCCTGAAACCGGACCCTGGGGTTGACAGTCATTAGGTTTACTGACGAGAAATTGTTCAATAGCAGTCCACATTCTAGAACTGTGACTGATAGAGGACAATAGCTTAGCCTCCTAATATATAGGACCAAAACATACGACGAACCATGGGTCTGTCGAACCTGTGCCTGCCTTTTTGGAAATATATAGGATGATGGGATCGTAAGACGAAATTGAACTAAATTTATTTTCGATAATTATTATATATGTATATATATATTAGAACACCTGATGACGCTAACAAATACTAATATTACATCACTATAGGAGTGCGTAGAAGTGAAAGAGAGGCAAAGATGCTGAAATCGCGATGACTTTTATTGTAAAACTAACACAAATCTTTTAAACTACGCAACGGATTTTGATGGTTTTTTTTAAATAGATAGAGTGATTGAAGAGGAAGGTTCATATGTATAATAACATCTATTAAATAGTGGAGAAATACTGTTATTTTTGAGGTTTCTAATGTCATGTCGTAAATAATTTCATTTTTTCCGCTTACATTGCAAACGCAGGCTGAACCCTACGAGATTAATCAAAATAATGTACTAAGTATTGTACACATTTAAAAGGTTTACAGACAACTCTGCTATGGTATATGTCTATCTCTTATGGATATCCCATAATAAAATTTTTTGTCATTTACTTTTTACGACAAATAATGGCTAATTTTCGAAGCGATTTTAACCAATACAGCATCAATCCTTATCTACTTAATTAAATACCTTAAATACATTGTTGATTTAATATAGATCTATATGGCCCTTTACACCATATGATTTAAATGAATATTTTCGAAGTTTTTACATATTTACAAATTGCGGGTCGTAGCGTTTGCGGCGGTTCTGGCCGGCCCGGGCGGCGGGAGCGTGTAGTAGTGTAAAAATGTAAAAAGTAAATAAGTAAAAATGTAGTGTATGAATTTAGATATTCCAAAGATAGCAGGAAATCTTCATGGTTTAGGGAAAGAAGAATTGTTTTACTCTAAATTTAACGTGTGCGGGCCACGGGCAGTAATGAATAAATCAAAACTACTGGATCGATTTTAATCATTTTTTCAGTGAATGACATAGACTATATATTTTATAACCGTGCGAAGCCGGAGCGGGCCGCTAGTTGTTAATATTTCTTTGAAAGCGGTTTTGACATTGCAAGAAGTTGTCCGAATTCCGGTAAAATTATCTATAACTTCTAATATATTATTGTTCAAGTAATAGTACATTACGGCAGAATCCAGTAAGTAAGCCTTCCTGGCAAAGTGTAAGTTAACCGGCCCGAACTGCAGGTGAGGTCCTAACAACATCACAGCCTCGCTTTAAACATCCTAAACCTAGAATGGGAACTTATTTTGAAGTGCAGCTGTCGCAACACCAACCCAGACTTTGTGTCCATTGTGTGTTGCAGGAGAGAGACCCTCCCTGACTGTATCTAGTGAAATAACGCAATCGGTGAGATGTAGGGTGGCAACTATTATTAAATCTGTGTTTGGGCGGTAAACGCTATATAACGCCACGTATAGTTTGGAGCGGTCTGGACTTATAATGGTGACAGTAGCTAGTGGATTGCTCGTTTCTCTTTACAAAATCTCTGATTTTATAAAATAGAGGCATCCTTATATGACAGATTTCTTGGAAGAACTTTTTAGTCATTACATTACAATAACTGCTAAGAAACGCAACATGCGAGAAGTGTTGCAATGATTTTGTTTTAAAACTGCAGCATCTACTTTCTTCATTTAGATATAACGTAAACGAATCTATGGTCGTAGATCTAAGACTGAAAGATCTTATATTATATATATATATATATGTGTATCGAAACGAAAAAGATTCTTAATTTATGTCCTCCCTGTTACTTTCTAGCTATGTCTTGCCATCAAGAAAATAAACTCTTATATGATAAGCAGATGGTCAAGGTGTAATTGTAATAAAATATACTGAAAAATATTATAATAGAATTTTTTTATGAATATTACTTGTTTGTGTTTTCTCGCATAAAGCATTTTAACTTATGTTGACGAAATTTGTATGGTCCTAGCCGTAGTGAACAAAAATTGATCGTATCTTATCGAAATTCTCATGCCAATTATGAAAATGTAATTTGTATGTGTGTGTGAGTCCCTTTGGTTTATTTGTGACCTATATTAAGACATTGATACGAAAAAACAATAAATAAATAAAAATCAAGATTCGCGGGTAGAAACTAGTATAATATATATATATATACTACTAAAATAAAAGAATAGTAGATTGTTTACCAAGGGAGAAAACAACCATTTTAAAGGCGAGAGTATTTCTTTGAATCCAGAGCGGAACGAAGGATTATAAAGCAGAATCCTGAGTACAGAGAAAACAGCCTGTAACTTGTTCGCAAAGTGTTTTTGAATGATTTCTTTGGTGATTGGAACTTTTACTAAAAATATTCACATTCTAATTTCAAATCACATTTTGTCAGGGATTAAATCGGCAATTTTAGTCTCTATTTAGGAGGAATAAACTAGCTCTTTTCAAATAGATGTAATAAAAAATAATTTCTTGAGATAAAACTAACTCCCACGCGGACGTTCTTTTGACGGAACAATCAAGATGCCCACCTGATGTTAAGCAAGATGACAAATTTTCTACTTGAGGGTGGTAGTGAGCCAGGCGAGAATTTGTAAAATGCTCTTCCACCATGCGATGAAGCTCAAGCCGGCGGTAAGGATCGAACTAAGGACTTGCGACACGGCAGTCCATCGCTATTACCGCTCGGCCATCATTGCTTCAAATACCTCCCTCGGAAATGGGAGTTGATATTTATGTATGCCTGCCCATTTCCAGTTATAAAACGTGGCAATATGAGCCCTGTAGATACGTTATATGCCTATAGTAAGTTTAATGTACAAAAAAAACCAATAACACTGAGGTGAGCAGCTAGTTTCCACCTTTGAACAAACGCCTCCCCCATTAGTGGAGGGGAGGGGGTGTTGTGTTACCATAATACCCACTCTTCGATCGCATTGTAAGGTTTTTTCTGGTATTTTTCCCTTCGTCGCCTCTTAGGACTTCCACATGATTGGGTACAATTCTAGCCGGGCACCCAACGCCATAGTACCATCCAATTGAAAGACGTGGAGCAATCCTGATAGCTCTGTGGTGGCGATATCAAATGTATTATGATCGGACATTTTATTATATGAATATACTCGTAATTACTGTAGAAGTGAGCGAAGAAGAATCCAAACATATTTACAAAACAATAACTTCTGAGATAGTAAGAACAGAGATCAGAAAGCCATGGCTAAGCCTTATAAGCGTTTGTATTTAATATGCGTGCGTCAATGCATGCTCATAAATTAGGTTATAGAATGAACAATTGAATCACTATATAATAAGGATAGAAAAACTTTTTAACAGACTTCCAAATAGGGGGATGTACTCAAAGCAACTGCATGTTATTTTTACGTACGCGTTTATTCCTCCAATTATGAACTGATTTTGGTGGTTCTTTTTTTGGTTACATATAGTACATAGGTATACTCTACGTATCCAAGTTTGTACTATTTAAATTTCATCAAAATTGGTAGAGTCGTTTATAAGCTATACTCAAATGTATTTATATACTTGGATGATTTAAAAGCATTGGATTGCATATTCAATTAAAGTAATTTTTCAGAGAGGCTCATCTTAAATACGTGTAGGTAGCCGAAACTAAAACTTTGCGCAACCTAGCGTATGAGAGAACGTCTAGAAGACAATAAGTACTACATAGTGAGCATGATATATTCGATTCGATCGATTCTTATTACCTACTAGCTTTCCGGGTATACCGGTTATCGCGCAAAAACATTAACCTCTTTTTGCGCAGTTGGATAAAAACTATCATATGTCCTTCCCCGGGGTTTCAAACTATTTCCATACCAAATTTCATCCAAATCGGTCCTATTCAGATTAAAGTAATATCTATGAGAACCAGATATCGTTTCAGGGCCAATAGGCCTAAATAATTATTTATTGAATACAATACAAACAAGCAACAAACTAATCTTTCCTCTTTATTATATTAGTTTGGATAAAGATATAAAAACAGCACCTACTATTTTATACGATCTCAAATCTAAACTGAAATTCCGGTACATAATGTAGCAGTTCATCTTAGCCCACAAATACTGAAAACATCGACAAAGGATGTAGTTTTTTCAATAGTTAAAAATAATTTTCAATTTTTCAGTGAGACCATTAATAGCGACGCCAAACCAGCACTTGGCCTGTTTTTATTAATGTTTGTTGATGTATATATCGACTGTGAACTGACAATAGGTCCTATCTTTTATTACGCAACTTAAGAAAAACAGTGTGACGAAAAAATCAGATAGGACTCCTTGTTCACATATATATCTAAAGGTTCGCCGTTCGTACATTATCATTCACCTTGGCCAAACATACCCTGCAGAAACAAAATTTAAGGATAACTTATTTTACTGTATTTTCCGTGTTTTATTGCATTCCATTTACTTTAATACTGAAGAATTATTAAATACTGAATTTATAATACTATAAGCATAATGTATGTGATTAATATGGAAGAAGTAGGTAAATGGATTTGTGGACTGTGCCTAGGCAACAAACAAAACTAGATAGTAAAAGTTATTTCGATCTTGCTACTTTATGGGCGACCCCGCGAACGATGTCGCTAATCAAAACTGTTTCTTGTTATAGTACTATAGATTTATATTAGATACTTAAATCTTATTTTCCGCGTCGGCTGCGTGGTTAACTATACATACGTACTACGTCATACGTAATAGTGTAGATATATATATATATATTTAGAGTATGTCCAACAGGAGGAGATACCAGTTGTAACTTGGATTACATGGGAATTAAAAAAAATATATAACTCGCGTCTGGTATCTATCTGTGAGATAAAAACGTAGTACGTCAGGTTTTTTTTTAAAACTGTTCAGTACACATGTCAGGCCGATCGTGTACTGCTGAACACGGCCTCCCTTATTCACGAGGGGATTTGCAATAACTGCCAGGCTTGGCAATCGGCTTGGGGATCACAGCGCAAGATGGCAGTTTTTCGTAAGGCGCTGCAGCCCACCTTCTTGTATTCTTCTTTTAGTCGCCTCTTAACACTCCCACGGGAAGGGAGTCGTAAGAGGAAGGAAGAAGATACATATGAGGGAGATAACTTCTAGACCGGCACCTTACGGGGTTAACTGGCCTGATCTATGAGAATTGGGATAAAGCAAGCACTCATATGGATATCAGTACTTATAGGCGTTTAGGACTTGGAATTGTGAAGCGCTCGTAGCGAGGTTCGCTTACCCGTTCGAAGGCCAAGTTCGCGGTCAGGATTTGGATGGGTGATCGCTAGTGACATTTCTACTGCGCGCTTCCGTGCTTTGGAGGGCACGCTAAGCCGTCGGTCCCGGTTATTATCTTAGGCTGGCAATCGTTACAGCATGGTAGTAAGGCATTTTACGAATGCCCGAGTAGAAAACACAACGTGAACACATCTTCGACCACATCATCACTTACTATAAAACTAAATCTCCCACTTGTACAAGAACCCTTAAAACATAACATTATTTTTGGGCCACCGTTTACGTCGGTAAAGAGCTGAAATCAGTTACCCCACAACTTCATAGAGGGAATTTGTAACGGTAGACGGAATGAGAGACTTATGCTCCAGTAGCTGCTGCTATTTTTAAAACTGTCACCATAGTTAAGAGCAGGTAGCATGGTGTCAAATCCATAGTACAATCTACGATTAATCACGTACTTGCGTGTGCCAATATCTTCCAATCATATTACAAACCACAATAAGGTTACACGATGGCACATATGTAGAGATAAGTTTTTAGTACTACCTCTCACATTTCAACTTCTTTAGGTTTTAGGCCTCTACCGGGGTGCCACATTTTCTCTCACCCCCTTTCGAGCCGAAGCAATGCATTCGTGTTGACAATTTAAAATTGCCAAAACATAGTAGTTTGGCCACCTCTATAGCAAAGTGAATCAAGCTTCACGAGTACGTCAATGTGGTTCCAGGACCTTTATATGTTGAAATGATTAGGACTTTAATAATCAGCATATGTGGAGATGAGTAGGAAATCTATCGCCAAGCACCTAACGGTGTGTTCCGGCAGCAGTCCTTGAGAGCCAGTGAAATTACAGACTTAACAAATACTTCTCAAGGTGACGGGCGCAGTGCAAATTCGTGACTTGGGATGAAATGCATCTGTTATAGGCAGAGGTTAGTCCGTTTAACATCAGGTGGACCTCGTGCTGTTCTGTCACAATAACATAAAAAAAATGGTGCGACGAGTAGGACTTTAATAATCATTGACGGAAGTTTAAATACATTTAGTAATAGAAAACACACCCATCGGTTTACAATAATCTTATATAACATATATTATTATTAATAGAATAATACTTATAGTCATGTGCTATGGCACACGATTTGTCAGTTACGAATGGCACGTTACGGCTGCCGCCGGTTTTAATTAATGATCAAATCCACTTCAACGATCTAATACAGGGAGACCTTGTTACGATTCGCGCGTTTTGATAAACAGATAAGATAGGTACATAATCAAAAGTAGAACATGATCTAAATTGTAAAAATATATATCTATTACAAACGCTTACATTATTTCTTAAAATAATATTACGAAATTATTTTAAATAACCAAAATTTAGTATACAATGCAAACGACAAAATATTTCATTCGGGATTAGATTTACAATTTCAGAGGTTACTAAAGAATGCTGTAAATGTATTTGAAAAAAAGAGATTAATTCAATCTCTTTACACTTTGTCGAAGAAAAGGTAATGAAAATGCTGCTTTAATTGTATATATGTTGATAACGATACTATGTTTTCTGCGAGCACTACATGGATGGGTGACCGCTATTGGAATTTACAAAATGAGCTCTTCCGTGCTCACTAATTTGTCATTGGTCCCGGTTGGTGTCTTAGGGTGACATTCGTTAGGCAAAACTTGGTATAAGTATATTGACGAAGAGACGACTGTTATAGGTCAACAATATAAACTTACAATTGTCGATAAGACCCAATCCCCTCAAGTGAATAAGTGGTGTAATTTTGCTAACGTTCATATCGTTAACTTACAATGCCATTAATTTGACAATGAGTGGAATGAATAAGAAAAGAAAAGGTGACCTTTGACTCAGACAATTTTGAAGAGACTGTAGTGCCCGAGATTTTCTGTAGCTATGAAGAAGCAATAGTGTTGTTTTTAGTTATATCATACCTAGTGTCAATTCCGACCCAACATTCATGAAACACGTTGTTACTGGTGACGAGACGTGGGTTTATGAGTTTGACATGCAACCTAGTCAACAAGCTTCGAAGTGGCGCCTTCCAATAGAACCGAAACCGAAAAAACCACCGCATATTCGATCAAAAACCATAGACTGTTTTCTTTGAATATCGCGGTGCTGTGCACTGGGAATTCTTGCCGTCAAACGGTAAATAAAGAATAGTATTTGAGCGTTCTGCGGTGTTTAAGAGAGTAAATGCGACAAAATATGCCAAATTTCAGGAAAAAAAATTTGTGGCCTTTGCGACCACGATAATACGCTTTAGCACAAGGCCATCATTGTGAACGAATTTTTGACCACTCAATAAATAACTTGGAGCAACCACCTTATGCGCCAGATATGGCTTCAGCCGAATCCTTGCTTTTTCTTAAACTCAAATTACCACTTCGTGGCACTCATTGTCATTTAGTAGAAGACTTTAAAGAGAATTCGCGTCGAGAACTGTAAATCAAACTCAGGAGGATAGGAAAGATTTAAGTTATTACGTCATGTCATGTTAGCTCAATTGGTTAGAGCATACCCCGGCTAAAGAGGTCGATGGACGCGGGTTCGAATCCCGCACATGACTTAAATTTTTCCTATCGTATATTTGTAATTATGTGATATTTTATGATTGGTTGGAGTACCCGTTGGCGTAAGTATATCGTTTTTGAAGGAGCATACTTTGAAGGTAATAAAATAAATTTAAATTAATAATTAACATTTTGTGATTTATTGATATTTTCCTAGTACTTTCTTGACAAAGTAGTAACCTGAACTATTTAGAAGTATTTTTTCAGAAGTACCATTAAACTACTTTAAGCATTTCTCGTATCGCCTCACGCTGCATACGCTGTTATATAGCAAACACATTGAAGCAGTGTAACAAAATGGAAAGATAATAAGTGAAGTTACATATTAAGCTTAACAATCTCCTTGGAGAAGCTTTACGGGAGCATTGTCGACGCTTGTCATGTTGTGTCTTCTAGGCTCGCGGCGGACGGCAGCTATTGTGTGCTAATGTCGAGCATCGCGCCCATTGTGTTACAAGACGGGCATATCGTGTCGTATGCCGGTGACGCACTGTGCGCTTGACGCACGTCGCTGTGTTCAGGTGAAAACGCAGAATGTACCAAACTATCAATCATCGATGATGATAATGTTCTATAGTAGTGATATAACGCACGATGGGCAATCCTTAAACAGCTTAATATTTATTGTATGTAGGATGAAGGTAAGTATACTTGCAATATATGTATTTAATTGTGCAGTAGAAGCTATTGTAGTGTTGTGTAATGCTGGAATAAACTTCTTTCATTCATTTCATTTTATTTCAATAGAAAAGACATGTACTGTTCTTTACAAAATTTAAGTCATGTGCGGGATTCGAACCCGCGTCCATCCACCCCTTTAGCCAGGGTATGCTCTAACCAATTGAGCTAACATGACAATGAGTCATAACTCCAATTTTTCCTATTGTTCTTCAACCGTCGTATTGGGATGGAGCGACATCTATAGTTCAACTTACGTTTTACTACAAACAAGACCAATTTTGCAATTGGTTTTATACTTGTAAATGATGACGCAACCTTATAATTTTAATATTGTTATGTTTGCAATAACGCCTGCTATGCGGATAACATTACAAAATTACAAATATACGAAAGGAAAAAAATTAGTTATGACTCATTGTCATGTTAGCAGAATTGGTTAGAGCATACCCCGGCTAAAGGGGTGGATGTACGCGGATTCGAATCCCGCACATGATTTAAAATTTTCCTCTCGTATATTTGTAATTTTGTACTGCAATCCGCATAGCAGGCGTTATTGCAAACATAACAATATTAAAATGTACTGTTCTTGTGTCAACATATCTCGTTAAGATAGATATTCTGAACATGTGCTGTTTGGAAATAGTATAACAGGTCCTAAATAATCAATAAAAAACTTGAGAGAGAGAGAGAGAGGACAAACTGAGCTCCCATTTGAATGGTGACACTTCCATTTATTTCATACTTATATGCAATAACTTGTTAGAGTATTGTTAGATAGAAGTCGGTTCAGTTGAAAAACAAAATGTGTATATTCTTTTCAGTGATGCCCACCGCTTACAAGATCGAATTTCACTCACGCAGAATACCGGGTACTATCGACATGAGAACCCACACCCATGTCGTAATGGTATATACGACATATTGAAAAATACTTTATTCAGTAAATTGAGTGAAATTGAAAACTGACGTTGATGTAATGTGAATGGCACCTACTAGGTCTACACAATAAAAAAAAATGATCATCGAGAGTCGATCCAGTAAAAATTTACACGAACGGAGAACCTTTCTTTGGATTTTATGATGACATGGTTTTGAAGCGTTCGTAGCGAAGTTTACTTAGCTGTTCTCAACCGATCAGCAATGTTAAGCAACGTCGCGCGCGGTCATGAGTTGGATGGGTGACCGCTAGTGACATTACTACTGAGCGCTTCCGTGCTTCGGATGGCACGTTAAGCCGTCGGTCCCGGTTGTCGTCTTAGGATGGCAGTCGTTATAGCATGGTGGTAGCGCATTTTGCGAATGCCCGCCTGGCTAGCTACCACCCTCAAGTAGAAAATCTGTCGCCAAGCACCTAACAGTGTGTTCCGGCAGCTGTCCTTGAGAGCCAGTACTTCTAGGTTAGCTTGAACAACATCTTCGACCACATCATCACTTACCATCAGGTGAGATAACCTATCATGCATAAATATAAAAATATTTAACACTTTGAATTTTTTCGACCTGGTATTCTAATAATAAAGACGAGCCTCAAGAGACGGATGCTTATTTCGTTTAGATACGGTGACATGACCAACTTCACTCTAATGTATCTAAATCGGTCTTATGATTACTGACAGTTTATAATTGAGCCAACCTAAAGAAAGCTCGTTGCGGGTGTTTCTGTTCCCACGGCTGTAACACAATACGATGCGCCGCAGTCATATTAGGTGCATAATGTACGAATTCTTGTCATTACCTACATAGATGCTTCTAAGAGCATAAGAGAGTAGCATTTATTTTATTGCTAGTACCTATGACTACAATCTCGCCTGATGATTTGTTTGAAGTTGTTAGCAGGCTAAACAGAACTACTGGCACTCCAGGTCGGCTGCCAGAACACTGTAGGTATTGACAAGATTTTCTACTTCTAGTTAGGTAGGGGGGTATTCCAAAAATGCACTACACACACACTATACACACTATATGGTGCAACTCAACCCCGCGGCGGGATACAAACTATTGGCCGTCCGAACGGCAGCCCGTAGCCATTGCATCTGCACCATAACTGGAACACGCTATTTAATTTCTATTTGGTGGTAGGTTTGAATGACAAGTTACAAAATCTAAAATGTCTCTCCGAGAAGCTGGAGGTCTACTCCCAAAATCGAAGTTCGAAGTTTCGTTTGACGGATCGCACGTTTTTTACCACGAAACACTTTCGAATCCGAATTTCGATTCGAAGTTCGTATATTGACATTTTGTTCGTCGTTAATCACTTACTACTTCGGCGTTTGACAAACCTTGAAGTATAACCAGAGAGTTGAAATACATAGAATAGCTATATCCGAACTAAAATTTACCTATCAACATATGTACATATGCACATATATATGCAGTGTGTAATGACAAGGAAAGAATATTCAATTATTATGCGGCATATCGGTTGGTAGAAAGAGCTAAATAAGCAATTTGTTACCACCGCACCGCCACGAGACGTTCCGAATAGTTCCGGTCACCATTACGCTTCAATCTCTTTCACTCTCACACAAAATGATCCACACATCTAGTTCATCCAATTCATTGTGACAACAGTCGCCTAAGATAAAACAAAACGATAATATTTTCTATTTCAATAATAATGGCAATACCAACGCGTGTAATGAAAAATTTTTCCGATCTCTCACAGTGCCTGTATAATTAGTGCAGTTTCTACAGACACAGGAAGGCATATTGTCCACAACTTTTTTTAAAACACTCGTTTAGCGGCTACGTATTTACCGGACACTCGAAAGCGCAAGACTGGTAGTGACTACGGGAATTACCTTGCATTCGTCTAGTAAATCTAGGGAGTTCACAAATCATCTACAGGGAAAAAAATCTTAGAGTATACCTAATACCAACAACGAAATTAGAAGTTTCGTTTGATTATGCTTTTTCATAGGATATTTTCTACACATGACCATTTTATACACATTGTAAATTTTACCCCTCATTTGCAGCATACCTACTTCTATCTTCTTTAATAATCTTCATCTAGTCATGCGCTTGGTGGTTAAAGAAACGTTATATGGAGTCGGAACATGGATGTATCTACAAGAGTCGCTGTTACAATATATTAAACCGTTCTTGTGTTATCAAAAATAGCATACTCTTATTACTTAAGTTAGTTTACGCGTTGCATGGTTGTTCATAGAAAACAGCGCGACAAAGTAAGTAATCTTCTTTAAAAAGTAGAAGCCCCCATTATTGTTATGCCTCTCCAGAAAATAAAAACATTCTGATAAACGGTGTATCGAACATATTATGAGCATATCTACTAATGTAAGTCCATGGTTGCAGTCTTGTTGTCACATTCAAAGCAGAATTTACGAAAGAGTTTATAGTGTTAGGCATCATTCAATTAGGTTTTTTGTTTGTCGACAACACAACCATCACTCTGAAATGTCTTGTTTACTAAGAAAACAAATTGTAGAATTCATTGAATTCTACATACACATACGTGAATAAATATTGTATTTATTATCGAAGTATTCTTATGCACAAATTCTTTTTGGTTATTAGTTTGTTTGTTTATTTACCGGTTTTTACATGTCTACCAAAAAGAACCTACCCAAAGCTTTCAATATCACTTCACTATAATATTTGTCTATGAACAAGAAACGAAGACCGCCGACCGTCCGTACAAGCATCCAAAGTTATTTGGTGGTAGGGTGTAAGTTCGCCGTTCGTCGTTACTTCGTTTCGAAACGAAGCTTCTAAATTCATGATATTTTTTACGTATGTCGCAGATTTATTGTTTGTAGAGAGACGTATACTATAGTTTATCACAAAGGATATATATTTATATATCCGAGTAGAACTAACAATTAAGCTTTGATATTGCGATAGCTTCGGGACTATTCCTATTATTATATCATTCCTCATTTGCAGCTTAGATCACAAGTCCATAAAATTTTTTTTCAAAACTTTTCATACATGTATTTTCTTTAAGTAGGAAGTGATATGTGACGGTTAAAGAAAGGTAGCAGTCAAACATGGATTTATGTATGGACATAATATATACATGAGACACCCTTCCAATATAGATACTAAACCACGCTTGTGTTATCCAGAATTAGCAGACTAAGGTATGCATTGTAAGGTTGTTTGTATACGAGCTGTTTGGACGTGAATACGTGAAACAAAATAAATTATTTTCTTCGAAAAATATTAATGGCTAGTATTTCATTCAACTACAAAATGTACCTATTGAAAGTAGGTGGTCTAGTAATAACGATGGAGTTATAATGGTACCTAAACATCAAACTATAAAAAAATTACAAGGTTAATAGCAAAAACGTAGATTTGTAATTTGCAGAATGAAATCGCTAAAAACACTATGATTTGTATTTTCATCGATATCATATAATATCGATGAAAATCATGTAATATCGATGATATAATCAGTCAGGCGGTTGACGGCGAATCGCACGCACGCACCCATATAACCGGTTTCGCTCCGTTCATATAGTGCCAGCTATTCTCAATCGTTATTTGTACTGGGGCTGCATTTCAAGTTTCAACAATGTTTACATGCACGAGCTGTGGCAATGAATTTCGTGACGGAGCACTCTGTTCGATATGTCAAGGACGGTTTGACTTTATCTGCGCCGGAGTCACCGAGGCAGGATATCGTAAGTTGGGTGAGAGGAAGTCGACATGGAAATGTTCCTCCTGTAAGAGCACTCGTTCTGCAGGCCCCCTCCCAACTTCGTCGAAGTCCCCTGTTCCAGCCGACATGGACACCGTGCTAGCAGAACTAAGGCGCCTTTCTCTCCAGGTGGCTTTGCTCCCTGGTCTTAATGCGAGTATTCAGACCATCAAGACCGAGTTGTCCGAATTAAAAACAATAAAGCCTGAATTGACAGATATCAAGGCATCGCTTGAATTTTTGGATCAGAAAATAGGAGCCCTCTCTGGTAAAATCTCCGATATGGAAAAAGACATTCAAAGTCTACAGAAGACGAAAACTGATGTCGAACACTTACAGCTACGTATGCAAGGCCTGGAGTCACATTTGAAAGAGAGTGAACAACGTTCACGCCTTAACAATATAGAAATTAAGGGTGTTCCCGTGTCTCAGTCTGAAAATCTATTCAGTGTCATTGCAAACATAGGCACGCATATTAAGTGTGTGGTACCGAAAGAACAAATTAACTATATTGCCCGTGTACCGATGCGCAATGACAAAAATAATAAGACTATTATTGTTGCTGTACATAGCAGGTATATAAAAGACAACTTCGTTGCAGCAGCTAAGAAGTGCAACACTACGGCTGCTGACCTTGGGCTCCAAGGCACTAGCCGAGTTTATATCAATGACCATCTAACACTAGACAACAAAATCTTACTGAATAAAACTAAATCTGCAGCGAAGGAACGTGGCTTCACGTTCACTTGGGTAAAAGGTTGTCGTATCTTCGTGAGGAAAAATCCAACTTCGCCTGTGATTACTATACGAACGGATTCGGATTTAAAAAAGTTATAATTAGCTTTATTCTGTACACATTCTGTCTCGCCACTCTACGCTTACAATTTGCGGGCCTCACGCTACGATACTTGACCAGCGCTGAATCGCTAACCAGTTTAGGTTTGCTCAGTGCAACTGCTTTTGTTCGCTCTTGCCTATTGCTACCCACATACGTAAGTCATTTGACTTTTATCTATTATCATATTAGTCTTGTTGATCTTTTTATTGCATATCTGTCACCATTTTGTTCTTTTGTTGAATATTGTCACAACAACAATGCGCTCACTTCATTTATAACTATGGTTTTGTGGTTTTCTCAAACTAATCGTATGCTAAAACTTGTTTCTTTTATAAATGGCTCCGCTTAGAATTTACTACCAAAATGTACGCGGTCTTCGAACCAAAACTACTACATTCTTCAGGAATATGTCGCTATGTTCGTATGACATAGTTTGTCTCACAGAAACCTGGCTCAACGACAGCTTCCATAACAGTGAACTTTTTGACGATCGTTTCGTGGTATTGAGAATGGACCGTTTTTATGAAAAAACCAAGCAAGATAGGGGCGGCGGAATAATTATAGCTTTCAATCGGCAGTTGGCAGCTGAAGCCCGGTATGACTGGTCTTCAAGTGCCGAGGACTTATGGGTTACCTTAACATTGAAAAACCGTCGTCCTAGATCTACTTACAAAATGCACATTGGCGTTGTTTACATCTGTGATGAAAACTTAGGAAACTCAATGTCAACTCAATTATCTAACTTCTCAACAAGTATGACTAAAATTGCGTTGGAGAACCCTCTTGACAAAATAATTGTACTTGGTGATTTCAATATGCCCTATGTATCTTGGACCTTGGACAACGATGATGGAGTCTCCTATCTTCCTACTAATATTCAGGGTCCTCACCAATTACAATTATTCGATAACTTAAATACATGTAATCTTTCACAATACAACTCCTTGGTGAATGACAGTCACGGACGGCTTTTGGATCTAATTTTTTCAAATAGTGATGTCCTTATTAATGCATGTGATTTTCCTCTTGTCCCCGAAGATCCTCACCACCGGTCTGTGATAACTACTGTGGAATATGTTCAGTTACATACAATCAAACCGCGCCCTTACATCAGGTATTTATATAACACTGGTGATTTTAATTCTATTTGTGCCAACCTTGATTCCGTTGACTGGCATTTGGAGCTTGGTAGGAGAAGTATTGAAAACGCGACCTCCTTTTTCTATCAAACTTTAAATAATCTACGTGACACTTATGTGAATACCAAACTAGTTACACCTTCCCGTAAGTACCCATCATGGTATAAACGACCATTGATAAAATTGTTGCGGGAAAAGGCTAAGTTCCACAAAAAATATAAGACTTACGGCAATACCTATGACCGTGACTCATTTATTTTACTCCGAGAGAGAGCACACCTGATGGAGAAAACCATGTATGAAAATTTTATTTCAAATATGGAAAACTCTATAAAAGAAAACCCACGCGCATTTTGGTCTTTTGTAAAAAGCAAAAATCATTCGAATGTGTATCCTTCTGTAATCGAATATGGAAATCGTGCGTCTAATACGGGTGATGAAATATGCGGCTTGTTCGGGGAATATTTTCATTCTACTTTTCTCGATAATTCCTCTACTACCGAAGAGTCTGGTCAACTTTATATTTCTGATCACGAGTCTTCCACTGATATTTGTTCAGTGGATATTCTGGAAGGAAACGTCTTTAAACTTTTAAAATCTCTCGACTTATATAAATCTGGGGGCCCTGATAACATACCAGCCATATTAATAGTGAAATGTGCAAAGAGCCTTGTTCTTCCTCTCTCCGTGCTTTACCGCCGGTCTCTAGCTGAAGGCATTGTCCCTACAGTATGGAAATCCGCTTTCGTTACTCCTATTCACAAAAAAGGTCCAAAAAATAAGGTCGAAAATTATAGACCAATATCCAAGCTGTGCCTGTTTGCGAAGGTATTAGAAAAAATTGTTTATGCACAGCTGTACCCCGCACTCAAACACAGCATTTCGCTAGACCAGCATGGTTTCTTAAGGGGTAGATCCACTACATCAAATCTTTTACTTTGTGTTGACTTTTTGTCAAGACATATGTCTGAACCCTCCCAAGTCGATGTAATTTATACAGATTACTCAAAGTGCTTTGATAGAATAGATCACTCAATTCTATTGAATAAGCTTCTAAGAATAGGTATTAGGGGAAATCTGTTTCGATGGTTTTCGTCATATGTCAGAAACCGCTGTCAAACTGTAGTATTGGGTGGCTACAGTTCATGTACTATGAACATCTCTTCCGGCGTACCCCAAGGATCCTTATTAGGACCACTGCTTTTTACAATCTTTGTAAACGACATAGCTTCTTGCTTTATGAGCTCTAAAATACTTCTATACGCCGATGACATGAAAATTCTACGTCCAATCAATAATATCCACGACGTTGAGTGTCTGCAAGAGGATCTCCTTCGATTTGAAAATTACTGTACCCTAAACAAATTAGATTTAAATGTCTCGAAATGCTACGTGTGTACCTATAGTCGTAAAACCACAACACTAAGATCTTATTATACATTTTATAATGCGCCCTTAATTAGAGTAGATTCAATTAGAGACTTGGGGGTTACTTTTGACAGCAAATTGTTATTTGATCAACATGTTAACAATATTGTAAAAAAGGCATCACGTTCATTAGGTTTTATCTTAAGAATGTCGTCGGAGTTCAAAAGTATTAAAACTTTTAAAATACTTTACTGCGCATATGTCCGTAGTCATCTTGAATATGCATCACAGGTGTGGAATCCCTGTTACGATGTGTATTCTTCACGACTAGAAGCTATACAAAAGAGATTTCTACGATATCTACAATTTAGAGCCCATATATTCTTGCCTGATTACGACACAAGGTGTCGTAAATTTCATTTCCTTCCGTTGTACAAACGAAGAGAAGTAGCTGATTTATGTTACCTGTTAGGCATTGCGAATGGCACTGTGGACTGCCCTGAACTACTAGAGCACATAAGGCTGCGAACAATTGCAGTCTCACTGAGAAAACCTGACATTCTTCATGTTCCTTTGGTTACATCAAATTATAGACAAAACACATTTGTCATAAGAGTGGCCAGATCCTTTAACTCCTTAGCTAGGGTAAACTGTGAATTAGACCTATTTAATACAAGCTCAAGTAGGCTTAAACGCTTACTTAACGATATGTACTTTTGTTAAATAAGGCATACAATTTGGTCCACGTGTGATTGTGTTACTTTTCTATAACTATACACTTTTCTATGTTTATTTTATTATTATCGTCGTTAACTGTTACTGATAATCTACATCCTATTCCTACTTACTAGGTAGGTACTAAGATATCTGTGAAAACTTGTAATTGGCCTTCCTGTATATGTAACTTTAAGCTGCATATATATGTATATCGACCTAAATTACATACCTAGCTGTAAGTTTTCCCACGATTTTGTAAATAAATAAATAAATATTGCCAGTGTACTTCGACCATTTGCTATGGCGTGCCCCATAACGTCCAATTTGTATTTCAGATGATTTGACACACCATAAAATCTGGTTGCTATAAGTATTATACTAATATCAAGCAGCCCCCATTTTAGTTTTGCCTATTTAGAAAATAAAGACATTTTGATGGACAGTGTATCAGACATAAGGGCCTATCTAGTAATGTAAGTCCATGGTTGCATTTTCGTTGTCAAATTCAAAGTAGAATTTACCAAAGAGTTTATAGTATTTGGCATAGTTCATTAGGTTCTTAGTTTGTCGTCGACGCAATCATCACTCTAAAGTATATTTGTTGTGAAGAAAATAATTGTAGAATACGTGGCATGGTAACACGTTTATTATTAATAGTTTATTAAATATCGAAACATTTAACATGCAAATATTATTTGTTTATTGGGATATTGGTGTTTTTACCGGTTTTTACATGTCTACCATAAAGAACCTACACAAAGCTTTAAATGTCGCTTCACTATATTGTTTGTCTATGAAGCCGAAACGAACACCGTCCGTACAAGTCGCATTCGAAGTTATTTGGTGATAGGGTACAAGTTCGATGTTCGTCGTTACTTCGTTCCGAAACGAAGCTTCGTTTTTGGGAGTAGACCTCCTGGAGCGACTTAACGTTTTTTTTTATGTTTGTTAGGCTAGCCTTTGACCACCATCTCAACTGATGGTGGACCTGAAGGCACTAAAAATTGCAGCCAACAGATCGAGATGGCGCTCACTTATCAAGGAGCGAAATACTTGATGGAGGAGGTCACGACCCTCAGTAATAAGGATAACGAATAACGGAAGAGGCCCCTGATGATAAGTGATGTGGTCGAAGATGTTGTCACCCATCCAACTCATGAGAGCGGCCGGCGTTGTTTAACTTTGCTGATCGGTTAAGAACAGCTAAGAAAACTTCAGTACGAGCGCTTGTAATTTTGTGTATGTAACGCCTGCCAAGCGCGGAGATTATGGCAAAACCCTCCATGATAGGGGAGGCTGTGTCCAGCAGTGGATAATCCGGCTGATACAGTATGTAATCTAATCCAGAAATCAGACAACAGGTTCACTGTGAGTGAGAATTTAAAATTCTTCATTAGAATTATAGGATGCTGCTGAATATTTAAATATTTTAATGCTAAGTATTAATAGCTTTTTAACGTAAAGATTTAAAAGGTACGAAGGTAGGAATATTGCGGCAAAAAATTACATTTCAGAACATTTGTGTTTACTGTAGAGGAATAATTTACATTTGTTTTGGGCTGATTGTTCTTAGAAAATATATATTTTCAAAAAGTTAGGGCGATACGTTACAAACTCAAACCGCATCAGGGACACTGTGTTTGTTGCACTACTTTGGCTATAATACATTACACTCCTAGCTCCATCAAGCACTAAATGATTATCGGCAGAGCGGAAGGTATTATGATTAATTACCACGGCTAGCCCTATTGTTGTATCATTGTATCAATCCCTACGTCATTATAATATTGTTACGTTACATACATAAAACACGTACGTGGTTAAAGTAATGCCATTGTCTAAGTACAATAACAAAATTGGCCTAACTTAGCAATAGTGTATGAAATTCGACATCTTGAAGTTATTTTTGATAGTTATGCAAAATCCTCCTCTTTCTGGCTCCATAAGTATCAAGCCATTGTAGTTACAATGTGTCTTCGTATATTATGCGTCATTTCAACCCATGTTATTATATCAGTTCGTATACCTAAATAGAATTGGGAATTCTTAACATATTCTGGCAGCATAAGTTGTTATGAGTTATGCCACTGTATCCAGCATTAATATCCACATGTAGGGTTGTGTGTAGTAGCAGAAACTTTTAATGATCTGAACATACGTGTGTGAATAAATCTGAACAATATGGTATAAGTTTTGTTATATCAGATCCAGGTCCTAACGTCAGCTCCTGCGATATTACAATTTATAAAATAAAGGTTTGGTATGGCTAATTTTAGCTAGCAAACAATTTGTTTATATATCAAAATTTCTTCTGTATTTAATAAAAATTTAAATATACGATGGTAAATATATGGGTTGATTAAATCATACACCTTATCATTTCACCAAAAGGTGATTATTGCAGCCACCCTAACCAGTAACAAAAATCTGAAATCTCAAAAAAAGCAATTACAATCTGTTTTGTTCACGCTCCAATTTCGATCTATTGGACAATGCAAACTATGATTACGAATTAAGAGCGCACCGAGCTTTTTGCGTATTCAAGTATCTGTGCGTGAGTAAGGCACGCCGCCAGCATCCGTTCCCGTCCGAATTCCGAAGCTGCACTAAAAGGGGACAGGGAGAACGCATCGCGGCTCAGGCTAAAATGGGTGGAACGTGCGTGAATTTAGCTATTTCCTTCGTATAATAAAAACAAATACCTATTTGAAAAATGTAATGTGTATACGGTATAGAAAAAACGCTGTTTTTTTATTATTCAAAAACGTATTACGCATTAAGTATTTACGCCATACCAATTTATTTAATTGTTTACACAAAACTTTGAATTTTTTTCTATCGTAATTATATATTATAACTTTAAGTAATCGTGTTTAAAGTAAGTAATCGTATTTGTATGATTTATGGAATGAATCCTTAAATAACATATATATTAAATGCATAACTCAAAAATAAGAAATAAAGATACAGCAAGGTATCAAACGAACGTAAGTATTTCACAATTGCCTCGGTGCAGGCTTAAGGTTCTTAGTATGTGCGAGACGGTGCCGAATACCAGTGCCGCACACCTGCGTTTTGCGCCCGCTACTGCTAGTGCATCTGCAGCGGCGCTCGGATGTCATTTCATATAAATACCAACAAACCACAAGTGCCACTGTGCGGTCGCTGTAGCGTCGCTTGGAAGAGCACCTTTACACAGGTATAAAAATGCATTATCTTGACACAATCACTAACAATGTTCACTTTCACCTTACACCCCGTAAGTGCAAGTTATTATTAGACAATATCGTAGCAACCTCTATTATTAATCACTAATTTTGTATCAAATATTATAAAGGAATTTTTTTCTTGGCATACACTTCATTCAACCCTGGATATAATATGTGATAAAATCACAGGTGACACTTACAAAAAGTATCTTTTACAAGTATCATGTATCCTAAGTCTTTTCTTAACATTAATAAAGAAGGACAGATATATTTTAACCACCTTTTAGAACAAAGAAGTTTACAATTTGTCTATATATTTATTAAACACTAGCTTTCCGGCCGCGGAACCGCCCGCGCGTATGTCGGTTATCGCGCAAAACCATTTTACCTCTGTTTGCGCACTTTGATAAAACTATCCCATGGTCTTCCCCGGGTTTCAAACTATTTCCATACCAAACTTCATACAAATCGGTCCAGTAGTATTTAATTTTGTTCGTTGCATACAAAAATATAAAATCCAAATCTTTCTTCTTATAATACTATTTGTGATAGGGTAGGGAAATTCTAGATGATTATAATACTCACCTAGAATTTACCTACCTAAAAAATCTAGTTGCGCGTGATCCTAAAATATTGTCCATTTTTTTTTTATTAATCACATATTCACTCCACAGTCTCCAGGGTCCGTGACTTTTTTAAATTATTAATTTTCGGTAAATTCATAAGCGCTTGCATCCAGAGCAGACCGGTGTCCTCTAGCAGCACCCGTTCACGAGTTGACGCATGTGCCAGCCATCGCCTTCCTCAACCATTTCTGAGGGAAGATGGCGACCCGACACACAACACCGCCGCTAGACAACACCTTTATGCAGCATGACCGCTCTGCATACCAGTACCAACGATTACAATTTGGGACTACACTACAGAAATTTAAATCTTTTTTTGTGGGGGGAACCCACGTCACATTGTGACAGGGTATCCATTACTACGCTGTTTCGATCTTTGATCGCCATTTTGAGGTTGT
The DNA here is from genome assembly GCA_963890685.1 of Plagodis pulveraria. Taxonomy (NCBI): domain Eukaryota; kingdom Metazoa; phylum Arthropoda; class Insecta; order Lepidoptera; family Geometridae; genus Plagodis; species Plagodis pulveraria. Next base: position 6,407,595 of record OY982949.1, on the reverse strand, counting down.
AATTATGGATGGCTTTTGGTGTCGCAACCATCGCTTTCCTGACAAACCGTCCTATGGCGTCTTATTCGTCATCTATATCACAATATTGCCTTTAAAACATTCAGATTATATATATACCAAGAAATTTAAAGAACAGTCACTCAATGAATTCTGCACCATGAATGTGGCAAACAAGAATCCAAGATCGCTGAAAATTTGAAGTATTGGTAACTTTTCTCCACGGCTAGACATGTAGGAAACATTCACAGGAGCACTTTTGAGTTCGAACATTATTCCGATGGCACAGCTGAAAGTCTCAGTGGCGTTCAGCAGCTGCCGCCTTAAAACTATTTGCAGCAAAATATTGTTTTATTTTCGCCTAAAGAGCATAATGTATTACCGGTCTACGCGGGATATAATCATGTACATAATGTTAATACGAAATAGTAAATGAGAAAATAATAGACCAACTTTATTTTATAACTAATTATTAATTTTACTATAGAGAATTCCATATAAGATTTTCTAAAGCTATAAAGTGAGTGAAAAACCGAGGAGTGCAAAGGAACGTTCTGGATCTAACCTCTAATCCATCATTGTTGTTCTAATAATATTAAGTAGCAACCATTTTTATTTTAAACAACTTACCTAATTTTATATTTTTGTGACGGAACAATATTGAGGCCCACTTGATGTTAAGCGAACTAAGCTCTGCCTATGACAGATGCATTTCATCACGAGTCACAAATTTCCCTGCGCCCGTCACCTTGAGACATATTTGTTAAGTCTAATGTGCCTGTAATTTCACTGGCTCACAAGGACTGCTGCCGGAATACATCGATACGTGCTTGGCGCCAGATTTTCTACTTGAGGGTGGTCGCTAGCCAGGCGGGCATTTGCAAAATGCGCTTTCACCATGCGGTGAAGCTCAAGCCCACGGCGGGATTCGAACCATGGACCTGCTGCGCGGCAGTCCATAGCCAATGCCACTGAGCCATCACTGCTTCAAAATGAATGAATGAATCGAATGTTCTTAATCTACACTAATATTATAAAGAGGCTTTCCTCTTTATAATATTAATGTAGATTAAGAACATTCGATTCATTCATTTGTAATTTTTATGTATCGAATAAAAACTACTGAACCGATTTGAAACATTCTTTCACCATTAGCATCCTATATTATCCCTGATGAATATAGGCTGTAGAATATTTTTAATAATTTTTTTTTTAATACCGGAGCGTGTCCCGGGCGGGCCACTAGTTTTAAATATTTTGCAGAGCTTTGTTTATCACATCCCGTTGGGTGTGTAGTTATTAGTTAATCAGAAATATAAATTACAAGATGTGGGTATATTCTTACTCACTCAAATGTAGGAGTATCAGTTAGTATTTTATATGCTGCTCATTTGTTTTTATCCCTGCTTGGCTTTTACAACATGCAGTATCAGGGTAAGGAAATTCCGTCTAGAAGTAATGGGTTCAATCCATTCATCAAGTTTAAATTACTAATAGTATTATAATTATTACACTACTACAGTAGCAAAATGTAGTTTAGAGCTTGTTAAGTAATACAGTATTATTGTCACAAAGCGCAAATTTGGAGTAGTTACTGCACAAATCAAAAGTGCCTGGGGATCAAGTACGTTTTCCAGTATTGTCGCAATAGAGCATTTTATTCATGTGCTTTTCTAACGAGTCTCGTTTCGGTATGCGGCCTGATACAAGATGTACTCGAGTTTGGAGGAGCTCTGATGTCAAGAACGTTTAAAATTCTGTCAACAAGTGAGGGGGAACAATAATGATTTGGGCCGGTATTTGGATCCGTGGAAGAATAGATCTCATTTTGATCAGGAGCTGTTTCAGAAGTGATCATCCCTTTGCGAAGCCGTTTGTGTAATTCGTTTCGTCTAATGCACGATAATCCACGTCCACACACGGCCAGAGTCGTAACTCGCACTCTTGTCGATGCTCGCATCAACGTTCTGCGGTGGCCTGCTCATTCCCCAGACCTCAACCCCATTGAACATGCATGGGATATGCTATAAAGAAGAACTCTGTCAAGTATTGATGCCGTGCACACAACAGCTTTTTGACTTGTTACAAAGAATGAGTGCGGCAATTCCTCAAAGTGATATTGTAGAACTGATTTTAGCATGCCAAATCGCTGTACTTGTGTGATTAGTGTAAATGCTAGAAACACATATTATTAATTAATATAATTTTACAATAAACAGAATAAATCCTAAGTTTTTCGTTTTTCTGCCATTTGATTGACGACATTAACTTAGGCTACATTTTTACAAATTGCAAAAATTAAAAATTTCTTTATTCATACTTGATATAGGGATTCGTTAACTTAAACATAGGAATTGAATAACCAAAAACCAGTGTGGATAATTAGATTTGGTAAATATTAATTGAATATTTTAAGTTTAAAATATGTATACATTATCCCTAGACACTTTTGATGTGTGTATCAATATTGTTATGCATTAATACAAAAACCCGGTCAAGTGTAACACAGGGTCCTCTCTATAAGGGCTCCGCATCGCAACAAACCAAAAATATAAAAAAATAATTTTGTTTGTATAGAACACACGTTAAAAGCTACATTATAAATTGGCCTTTTCTGTATTTACTTGTAGTGGGCAGTGGTCCTCTATACGTATTTTTTTATAGCTGATAGCTAAACTTTTGACTACAATCTCACGTGATGGTAAGGGATGATATGGTCGAAGGTGTTATACAGGCTTAACCTAGAATTACTGGCTCTCAAGGACAGCTGCCGGAGCACACCGTAAGGTGCTTGGCGACAGATTTTCTACTTGAAAGTGGTCGCTGGCCTAGTGTACTAACGTGACATGCGTTAGTAATAAATCAGTTATCGTCCTTTTCTTCTTTATTTAGTTGTAAACAGAGAATGACATAAGAATAATGATATAATAAATGCATATGTCTAATTAGTTTAACCTATGAGTTGACGCCATGACAAAAATAGTCCACAATTTACTACTTTGACTGGTTTCCATTTCTTTATTGTTTTAAAAATATCTCAAATACTTTTGTACTTCTGCTAAATGACCCCTTGCTAGATGATGATATGACGAAGAAATATATATATTATTTTTCAGCTATTTTCATCATATATATTAGAACCCTTCTCTGAAAAAATATTTTTCCCTCAATTTATTTTCTAGTTTTAAGAGTTTTTAATTTAAGTTCTATACAAAATAACTAAATTTCAGGTTTAGATCAGTTAAATATCAAGATACGCTTGTCTTTCGCACGATCAGACAGACAGCAGGGTTTCATGGACAGTGTTCCGTTTTGCCGCTGCAGGAATCGTAGAAGTGACTTACACATACATCATAGTTTATTGCGATTAACAACAAATAACTGCCCGAAATCTTAATTATTACTGAAGGATACCACGCTTCATCAGATTTCTCTTAATTTTGCTATTGACCTCTTTGAATGCACGCTATCGCTCGTTTCGCACTTAAGATGCCGTGATCGGATTTTATAACTTATGCTAGTACTCTTTAGACATAATAACGACTCGCACATGCGTGCTTCTGCAGTAGATATAACTGGTACATTAAAATAATTCGTTAAATAGTCGTTCGCTAATCATAATCACTGTTGCTTCGCAATTTTATAAGCATATTTAGCTGCTGTGCTCAAAAGGTTTAGTCGTCGTAGGTAGTTGTAGGCTATACCTTGGGAATGAAAGGGGTAGGAGTATAGCGTACAGGCTGTACCTTCGCCAAGATAAAAAAATGTCACTAGTGACATCTTTTTATCCGCAATGCAATCTCGGATAAGCATATCAATCTAACTTCTTTACTACCTATATCTATATCCTTACTCACTTCCATAGTTAACTTATTAGGAACCGGCTAGGACCCGCGATATATTTACCGGAAAGATTCCGACCAGTTTCGGAATGTTTTGAAGCACTTCGTCTGGAGTCATGATTGCGCGAAGCGACCAGCTTGGGCCTCAGCGCGTAACTATCGTTGTGACTGCGCTGTCTGCCCCGGCTCAGCTGCATTTGTCAAGTCACCGTCAGAACTGTCACTGTTATTGGTAAAATAGGGCTGATGACACACCACACTAACTGTATCAGTCTCACGATCCAGGCGCACAGTATTGGAGTCACATATGTTTGTTTTGAACATATGTGACTCCAATACTGTGCGCCTGGATCGTGAGAGTGATACCATGTTTTCCATGCCGGTGGTATGTTCCATCTAAAATCCCGGTTGAAGTTGGGATGAAGACATACTTCGATAGCTTCTCGTACCTTACTCTCAGACTCCCAGACGAAGGGCTTCATAACAGGCCGAAACTGGTCGGAATTTTTCCGGTAAATATAACGCGGGTCCTAGCCGCAGGGAGTGTTTACCCGTATGAATATCTATACAATAATTTTCTGTATGACGTCATACCATTATATTCCAGTCATCCAAATATATCAGTACAGTTATTTTTTCCAGTCATCCAAATATATCAGTACAGTTATTTTTTCCTGTACTCTTATTCTACCTTTAATATTCGTGTAGCGACAAATTTTGTATTAAAATCATACCTATATATTTGAGTATATTTTTTTGTTGTATTACATTCATACCTTTATATAAGGGTAGCGTAAAATTACAGTACACATATTATTGATACTCTTATTATTACGATATTCATAAGCAATCTCGGTTATTCTCGATTGTCTTTCGTTTATTTATTTACAATAGCTTGTTTCCGCGTGTCTATCTCAGTGCTTTCATGTTCATGAGTGTGTGATTTAAAACTGTTTTTAGAAAGAGTTGTCACGATGTACCCTGGACCACCCTTCGGAGTCCACATGTTGATTATAAAGTCAGATTCCGAAAATTCTGGTGACTTGCTTGATGCGTAGAAGCATTACGATTAGTTCGCGAAAAGCAAATTCTTTAAAATATTAGTATTGCCTGATGATCACTGACTTAATTATTGTTGAAGCTAGTTATCAATAAAACCGAATTAATATATTGAAATGATTTATTACTTAGTAGAATTTTAGTATTTTATTGCTATTTTTATCGTAAGTCTTTCAGCATAATCTCACCTGATGGTAAGTGATGATGTGGTCGAAGGTATTAACAGGCTTTAATCTAGAATTAGTAGCTCTCAAGGACAGCTGCCGGAACACACCTTTAGGTGCTTGGCGACAGATTTTCTACTTGAGTGTGGTCGATATCCAGGCGGGTCTTTCTACCATGCGGTGAAGCTCAAGCCCGCGGCGGGATTCGAACCATGGACATGCTGCGCAGCATTCCATAGCCAAAGCCACTGAGCCATCACTGATTCAAGTTCAAGTAATGAATTGAAGGGGAAATAATAATATATTGAAATAAATTTATAATTGAAAAAAACATTAGTTATTAATTTGGTCTTGTAAGTATTTCGTATCGTATCGTATTTTATACGTAATTGTAATTTTTTTTTTCATCTGAGACGTTCTTACTTTTCCGCCCATCCTGAAAAACGCTAGAATAGACCACGCTGTTATAAATATGAAGCTTACAAACATATTAATATATTGAACAAAGAAATAATAATGAAATACATTGAAATAAGAAACTATGTAATTAATTAACGCAGAAATATAATTTTACGCGCTGTTTTTTATTTTATAATTTGAATCTGTTTCGAGACATTGCAGTTAAAACTACTCGTATAAAGGGACATTCCACATTGCTGACTTAAAAATAAATACCATTACAAATGATTGCGTATTAAAATACTAAGCGCGTGAAGCGCAAATGCCTGTGTTTTTGCTTAGCGCGCTTATTATATACACGAATCCTCTTGTCGTGGGTTATCGTATTAAAGAAATACTATATATTAGAGAAATAATAATATTTTTGCTTCCCGCGCTTGGTTCCCCCATAGCTGAGTCACGTGCTCATAGATTTTATACATTTATACAATTTTCGAAAGTATTTTAAATACATTTTTAATAAAAAAGAGTAAGTTTGTTTGTTAATGCCATATGTAGCAAACAATCAAACGGGCCGTTTAATAATTATAAAATGTAATAAAAATAAATATTTAATAATTATATACCCCTTGACCATGTACCCAATGACTATCCATTTTAAGGGTGAACTGGCCAGCCCGTTCTCCATACAAACGTCGTAGGATGATCACTCCCTTATTTGAGGATTTAGATCCAAAATAGAGCATAATACGGATTGATATCGTCATTATCTAGGCTTGTATGATGCCAAAATTTTAATAAAATAATTAATTTGAGAATTATGATTCTCAAAACATTTTCATATAAAGTTTTCGAGGCTCATACCTTACAACTTAATTATCTTTTTAAAATTTTGGCATCATACAAGCCTAGATAATGACGATATCAATCAGTATTATGCTTAAGTCTGGACTTAAAATCTCAAATAAGGGAGTGATCACCCTACGACGTTTGTATGGAGAAGTGACCGTCCAGTTCACCCTTAATAGCGTTATCCAGCAGTGGAAACAAGTTTTCATAAATATTTACATACTTGACTTCCGAAGGGACATGAGGATACTATAATAATTATTGATATACATAAGTGATTTTTTTAAATTATAGGATCGTGTTTTACTGCTCATTCTAAGACACCTAGACTATTTAAAGGTTCCATGTACGTATAGATTTTTGTCCTTTTTACCTTTGTATGTGCACTCAGGTAACTCGAATGATAAATATATAAATAAGTGAATTTCTACAAAACTTTTCAAACTATGTATTTCCAAACGAGTCTACTGAAGCGGCAGTGGCTTTTAATTTAGATAAATGTTGCCAAAACAAGAATCAATGACGCATTTTATAGAAACTCATACATATTCGAATTCCTCAACCCTCCGAAATAAAATGTCACACCTATGAGTGAACATATACTACAAATTCAGCAATTTAGTTGATTGTCTGTTAATGAATAGATTCAGGCGTTACTATGAGGAAATCCATATGTCATGATAAAAAAATTATAAAAATAATTCAAGAATACATTAAATTAGAGGAATGTCACCAAATATGGATTGGTAATATGGAATAACTTGAGTTCTCCGAAACTTTCTGAACTTTAGCGTTCACGCATCGTGACAGATACGCGTATGCTCCGCGTGTGGCAGGCGTTTTTTTTTTGTTGTGTCGTCGGGTTTAACATTTTAGAGGTATGTTAATAAGTGAGTATTATCGGTTAATAAATGAGGACTATAAGGAAAATATTGGTGGGTACTATTTTAAATTGGTATAGAAGTCCAAATATGGACAATCTTTTATGGAATATTCTACAATTATTAGGTTGCCTAATTGTGGAATATTCTATAATTAGGTCTTTATATTTCACATGTAGGTACTTGCTACTATTTTTTTTATATATGTATCCTGTTTTATTGATATAATGAAACGAATAAAGGTATCTAACAGAGGAAGAAATGCTGCGTAGCAGCAGTCATAACATCTTCAGCCTACAAGAATGATTTGTTAGATAAAAATATTAAAAGACAAGAAATATAAAATAAACTGGCCAAGACAAAGAATAAGAAGAAATCTGCAAGAGAAACAAAAAGGCAAAGAAAAATAATACTAATTGTGAAGAAGAAGACTCTTTGGAACAGGATGTTGACCAGTTTGATAAAGACAGTGAACCCGATGAGATGATGGGCCAAGTTTCCCTGACTCAGAATGTATGTTCTGTCAAATACTCTTTTCCACGGATGATTGTGGAGAAAGCTGGATAAAGTGTGGGCTGTAGGCTCATTATGATTGTACTGGTCCAGAGTTTGATACTTAGTTCTGTGGCTTTTGCCATTGAATTAAGCAATTTCTTTCATATAATTTTTTTTTTATTTAAGTTTATTTGATCTCATAGATTATTATTTTTTAGGGTGCCGTACGCAAAGGGTAAAAACGGGACTCATTTACTGAGACTTCGCTGTCCGTCCGTCCGTCCGTCTGTCACCAGGCTGTATATCAAGAGTAGTGATAGCTAGACAAATGAAATTTTCACATATGATGTATTTCTATTGCCACTATAACAACAAATACTAAAAATAATATAAATAATTAGGGGGCTCCCATAAAATAAAAGTAAATTTCGCAGTTTATGTGCTAAAAATAATAATAACGAAAACAGTTAGAAACTTGAAATATTCAACTTCGAAAAGTGTCTGTAACTTGCAATATTAGGTTACAGATGATGGTACGGAAACCTTCGTGCGCGAGTCCCACTCGCACTTGGCCGGTTTTTTTTGTTTTAGTCAATAACATGATGTCTTATATTCCATATATATAAGTCATCATGTTATATTCCATATATTCCATATATATGGGTACCTATTCCATATTTGGTTATTCATATGTGATTTTGTTGTTTGTGTTAGATTTTATTTTATTAATTTATTATTAATTAATTTATTTTATAGAAGGCTGTCAATTAATACGTATAAATATATGCCTGATTAGTAACATTAAACTTTTTTATTATCTTTGAAGTTTCTTTGTTATATCCGTAAAACAAAATGGTATTCCATATTAGGTGACTTTCCTCTAATATTTTAATAAAACACTTAAAAATATAACAACATTATATCTAGTGACTGTACTGTATCAGCTGGATCGTCCACTGCTGAACACAGCCTCCCCTATTAAGGGGGTATTTGCCATAATCCCCACGCTTGGCAGGTGGCTTGGGGATCGCAGTGTAAGATGGCAGTTCTTTAGAAGGCGCTGCTGCCCACCTTCCAGTATGTTTCCCTTAGTCGCCTCTTACGACACCCACGGGACGATGTGGGGAGGTGCAATTCTAACCCGGCACGGCCACGGGGTACAATTCTGCAATTTTATCTAGTGACAATTCCGCCTAATTTTCCTGTTACTCTAAGAGTCAAGACCTCCTGAGAATGCTTCTTTTAGAAGCGAAACGCGTCGAAAATTCTTCCGATTCAGCTGCGTGGCGTTTGTGACGTCACGCCGGCTTGCAAGAAAATTAGGTGGAATCGTCACTAACTAGATATATTTAATATATTTTTAGGCGTTTTATTAATTGATTAATTTTAATACTATTCAACGCAGTACTAGAGACTGAATATATTCCAAAACAGTGGCTGACGTCTACCATTACACTATTACACAAGAAAGGAGATAAAAATGATATTGGCAATTATAGGCCAATCAGCCTCATGTCAAATATATACAAAGTATTCGCCAAGGTAATCCTAAGCAGAATAACAAAGAAACTGGACGAGAACCAACCGAGAGAGCAAGCAGGGTTTAGAAGTGGATACTCTACTCTGGACCACATCCATGTAGTCAAACAAATAATCGAAAAAAGCAAAGAATACAATATACCTCTATATTGCTGTTTTGTAGATTATAGCAAGGCATTCGACTCGCTAGAACACGAAACAATTTGGCAAGCTCTTAAGAATCAAGGAATTGAAAATAAATATATAAGAATTATTAGAAACATCTACAGAAACAGTACAACAAAGGTTAAACTGGAAAGAGATGGTAAGGAAATAAGAATAGAGAGAGGAGTGCGTCAAGGGGACCCTCTATCACCCAAACTATTTTCAGCCGTGTTAGAGGAAATATTCCGAACATTAGAATGGGAAGAATATGGCTTGAACATCAACGGAGAAAAACTTACTCATCTAAGGTTTGCCGATGACTTGATAATCTTTTCTAATAACCCAGTCGAACTGACCAAGATGCTCCAGGACTTAGATTCTGAAAGTCACAAGATGGGACTGTCAATGAATACACTCAAAACGAAGGCCATGACAAACAACGGAATGGAACCAATTATTATTAGCGGTAATTCGATTGAGTACGTTCAAGAATATACATACCTTGGTCAAGTTATTTCACCAAAGGACCTAACTTCAAAAGAAATTCAAACAAGAATAGGAAATTCTTGGAAGAGGTATTGGACGTTTAAAGAAATTATGAAAAACAAGGATATGAGTATAACCATCAAAAGAAAACTTTATAACACATGTATTCCTCCCGTATTAACCTATGGTTGCCAAACATGGGCTCTAACCAAAGCGCACAACCAACAATGAGAAGTATGTCAGAAAGCCATGGAGAGAAGTAGGTTGGACATAAAAAAATCAGACAAAATACAAAACACATACATTAGAAAAACAACGAAAATAGAGAATGTCACACACACAATAAGGAAAAACAAATGGCGATGGACAGGGCATACTCTGAGAGGGTCAGAGAAATGGAGCAAAGCAATAATGAATTGGTATCCCGCACATATGAAGAGGAATAGAGGAAGACCATACAAAAGATGGGAAGACGATATAAAAACAGTCGCGGGCAATATGTGGTCTAGAGTAGCCAGAGAAAGAGAAGACTGGAAAAAGTTGGAGGAGGCCTATGTCAAATTAGGGCAAACGGATATGGTTGTCGAAGATAGATTTAATTTAGTGCAAGGAACTAACTATCCGAAATAAAGGCTTTTATTATTATTATTAGGCGTTTTATTAAAAAAAAAAATGTCTTAAAATATTTAAAAAAATTGTATCATGTGATTGTGTGTTGTTTAACTAAACTACATATGTTTGACTCATAGTACATGTCTTATTAAATGAGAAGAACCTATGGATGGCATTTTTTCGATATATATGTTCCATTAACCAACACAAATTTTATTTATTAAATGCACTCAAAATTACATCTATGATGGATATTTTATTTCAATTGTTGCGTCATGCACTTGCGGGTAAAAATCAAAATAAGTACTATCACACTATCGTTTAATTGAACAGATTGAACTTGTTGCAACGTGCGACCACCCTCCCCGCTCTTCTTCATTCACCCGCTGCCGCCTGCCCGCTCGCCCCGCAAACATATTTCGGTACAGAAATAAAATAATGGTTAAATGACATGATAACACAAACGCATGAACAGTAATTATTTCGGTATTCATATTTAAGTACTGATATTTTACCGATCCTATTTAAGTACTTGTACCGATATGTAACTACGTAGGCTGGTATATGAATTTCAGTACTGTTATTTTACTAGTACTATTTAAATATTTCATACCGATATGCACTCCCTGCCTAGCCGGTTCCTAATAAGTTAAAATTAATTTACCTTATATATATTACCAATTTTAGTAATTTCCCTTTTAATTTTTACTATAAATGGCTGCAAATTTACCACATCATATAAGATAAGATTTAAACGTTGAAAGGGCTCAATCACTGAAACTATTGTTACTAGACAACTAGTTTCTTTACAAATGTGATCGATTTCATCGAAACCTATATTTCAGATTACTATAGTTTTCAACAAACAACAAACTTGACAAATCCCTTTTACCGCCTTTACCTGAAATCAAGATCTTGAACAGATCTATCACTTTTATAGATAGACTAGTGGTCTACGACTAATTTTTACAGAGATAAATCCATTTTTAATTTGAAAGCTGTCATCTGAAATAAATATCTTGATATCTATCACTGTTGTAAAGACACTAGTGGTCTAGGACTAATTGCTTCAGAGATAATGCCTTTTTAAATTGACAGATATCAACAGAAATGAAGATCACGTTGAGATCTATCACTTTTGTAATGAAAATGATGGTTAAGGATAAATAGTTTATATTCAAAATCAAAATCATTTATTCAATTTAGGCATCTACGACACTCTTATGAAGGTCAATATTTTAATATTGAAATATTCTACAATGTACTGCCATGTTCAGCAATAAAATTTGTATAGAGCCACTGTGAGAAGAATGGGCAAGAAACTCAAGAAAGTTTTAAATGTCTTTTAACAATGTGTTACATACTTACTATATAATAAAATTATTACAATATTTGTTAAAATTATGTAGATGACATGCGACAGCTTGGCAAAGGCGGAATTGTCCAGGCATTTTTGTTGTTTAAGTAATCACAAACTGTGTAGTAGGATTTCTTAATCAATATGTTTTTCATGTGCAACTTGAATTTCCCATCTGTGAGCGTTGTAATAAGTTTGGGAACTTTATTATAAACAGTACACCATTACCAGCTTATTCTTTTTGCTATTATTTCTTTAGTATTTTGATTTATATAGTATTTTATGTTATTGTTCCTTTTGAGTGCAGCAAAAACCCAGTTATATGCAATAGTTGCAATAATATATTAATTATGATACAAGGGGATTAACATATCTGTGTTTGTGCTGATCAGTGATTTTAACTCATAACACTACAGATTCTGTCAGCATAGATAAAATATCACTCATTTTAAAATAAAAATCATCCCATGTTTGGGTTTGTAGTGGACTGTAGATTAAACTTGGAGTATGTAAGTTACACAATGATTATATGACAAAAAAATAATTTAGAAGCGGTAGGTATTCTTGAAGCCTTTTTAGAGATGCAAGTAAAATATTTTCTTGCTGAAGAAACTAATTTACTTGCATGCCAGGCGAAGATTCAAAGAATGCTGTACAATCATACTATAACAATTGCCATATAAGACAACAACCAGGACCAAAGGCTCTACATGCTGTCCGAAGCACTGATATGTGGTTTCCAATGTGGTGGTTTAACACTTTGTTACACGCAGTCTTATTTATCCCTTACGAGGTTTACTAATATAATAGGAGATAAATTTAAAATAGAATTTGTGTTTTCAAAATCAGTGCTTATTTATGCTTAGAACCGTAACAAAGAAAGTTACTTCTTTGTCGCAAACTATTAAAAATACAATAATGTATTGTCCCCTTATATTTCTGAGTAGTATTGTTTTAGTTGAATGATCGCTTTTTCCATTCAAAACGTAGGAAATAAGGAAACACAAGTATGACTAATATGTTGATTAAAAATAAACCCGTGCATTTTCGTTGTTGCGAGTCACTAACACATATATATCTGGATATAGCGGACAGCTATTGATGTAGATGACTTTCTGGGTCCATATATTTTAAAATAACAATCAAATATTTATACCTGGGGCCCACTTGTGCCCCGCGCGTGTAACGGAGCATTAAAGACATATGGTTTTATTTTCAGTTTGAACAGCTGTTACCCATAATAAATCACTTTTGCTATCATCGGAAATTTACATCTCAACGCAATCTATCACTTTTGTGAAATGTGGTTTAGGATCAATAGTTTTCATGTTTTTTTTATATGATTGTGAGAGAACAAGCACAAGGCCCACCTGATGTTAAGCGGACTAACCTCTGTCTATAACAGATGCATTTCATCAATACAAATTGCATTGCGCCTGTCACACTGCGACATACAATTGTTAACCCTTAATTACTCGCGTGGGGTCAGATTGACGCCAGAGCGTAATTAAACATAGTTCATACTTTTGTAGTTTCTGTGTCTATCCTCTTTGTTTTCCAAGTAGCAACGGGGCTACTCATCTGACCCGTCGCAGGGGGACCCTGGGCGTCGGAAGCGGGGTCGTCTGACGCGGGATTGGTCCCCAGGTGGTAGCGACGTGCCATGTGTTCTGGTGCGTCGTGAGGGGTAGCACCCCAGGAGGGGTCCGGCAACGGACAACCGTGGCGGGTTCGTGGTTGAATGCTAAAGCGTCCCTGCGATCCCGCCGAGAAGCGGAAGAGATGGAACACCGTGTGTTATTTAGTCGGTAGGGGCACTTGCTGCTGTGGGAGTAGTTGGTGTCGAACCCAACATATCCCGGCCACCTTCCCCGGGGTGGACGGGAATAGGTAAATGCATATTTCCGAAGCTAAAAAAAAATGAGAGTGCTTTTAGGGTCAACCTGACCACACGCGAGCAATAACTAGACTTTTTTGGTAAGTATTTGTTCCATATCTTCTCCACAAGTTGGCCAACGTCAAATTCGTGGCAGATACCACATTTGTCCAAGATCCAAGGATGATAAATCAAAGATTGTGTGTAACTAATTCAATGATTATGTATACAATGAACAAAGCGTGATATGCCATAATTGTTGTGAGGAAAATAGGTCCTAAATGAAGAGGTGTTTTCTATTTAGTATTGATTATATAATAGACAGTCAAATTACATTGACATAGTAATAAGTATATATTAATGATTAAATTTAATAAAAACTCAAATATTTTATGCAGTCATTGTTTTATTGGCGATTAAATTTTGGAGTCAAATTGACACCACGCGTGCCGTAGTGAAAGTTTATCAACGCGAGTAACTAAGGGTTAATGAAAAGGCCCTTTTAAGTTTGAAAGCTGTCTTTTAAAATTGTAATTGTTTAAAGTTGTTTAATTACTAATTTAAAAGTTGTATTGATATAACTCTTAGATTTTGTGACGTAAGTCTTACTTATTCACTACAGTGACATACGACTTAAGAGTATCTTGATTGAGAAAAACCCAAATGAAATTCAAATTGTTTTATTTGAAGAAAAGGAAAAATGTGTACATAATAAGACCAGGACCGAGACTTCATATTAATTCTTGTATTGGTTAAATAGGCAAATGATGGCATGCTTCGTAGTTCCAGAGCACAGATAGGTAAATTGTATACTGTACAAGTCTTAAGTGTTGATAGACTCTTTGCGGAGCTTGTCAAGTCATTTTTAACCGATCAGTTAAGTTTAGTTATGTTCATTGTGGTCATTGCTGGGATGGGTGATCGCTGGTGGCATTTACAACTGAGTGTTTCTGAGCTTCAGAGAGCATGTTAAGCACTTGGTCTCGATTTTTGTCTAAGGATGGGTGGCATGATGGTAGAGCATTTTGCAAACAGAATTAGGTGATCTTTATGGAGGACTTAGTTCTGCTGCATATTAAGTTTGTGAGATAAGACAGTTAACAGACATAGTTAAGGCTAGGTTATTTCGCGTACTTCCACAGTGTTATGTTGTATGGTGTATTGCTGTAGGGAGATACTGCTGAGATAGACACAATCTTTAATTTACAAAAAAGTGCAATTTGAGCCATAAGTACCTGTATGAAATGGACTCTAGGGAATTTCTGAGGGATCTTTTTAAAGAAATTGACATTGTAACTTTACCAAATATTAAGCATGTTCGTAAAAACATGATTAAACAGAAATAAAACAGTGACGATTACAACACTAGGAATAAATATAAAATAGTGATAGCAGGTTTTAGATAAGCAATGAAGAATAACCTAAGAACGTAGTTGTGTGCGGTTTTAGAATAAAGTCACCAAGATATTATAACACTCACAGAAGGAAAATCAAACTTGCATGTGAAAAACACTTGGATTAAAATCCTACTACTCAGTTTCTGATTACTTAAACTTTCTTTACAATTGTAAATAAACTAGAGATCTAAAACCAATAGATTCCGAGAAAAACTACTTTTAAATTTGAGGGCTGTCATCTGATACTTAATGATATCTTCCACTTTTATAAAGAAACGAATGGGGTTAATAGTCTTCAAGATAAATCATTCTAAAGTTTGATCTCTGTCTGTCTTGAATATGTTCAAGGTCTGAAATTAATATGTGTATAACTCGTACATAAGTTAAACTGTTTCATGTATATATGCCAGAGTAATAAAAATGAAGTATTCAGCCTTTGCATATCCCCATAACTACAGCCTGCTGATGAAACATTCATTATTCGGTTGGCACATACTTGGGTAATCTCATAGTAATAACAAATATCTGAGATGATGTTACAGATCAACAAAACCTTTGTAAGACCAATATTAGAGTATGCATTTCAAGTCTGGAGCCCCTATTTTGTTAAAGACATTGAACTCCTCGAGAAGGTACAACACAGCTTTACAAAAATACCACGAGCCCTAAAACCACAGCCATATGAAGAACGCTTAAAGTATTGAAACTCATAAGTTTAAAAGATCGCCGGGATCGTGGAAATCTAATTGAGACATGTAAGATCTTACATAGACATTATGACCTTCAAGATTTCGAAAAAAATGTTTATACGCAATGATAATGTGCATCTAAGAGGCCACCACCTTAAGTTATGTGCCAGCTCTTCAAATAACAATGTTCACAAACATTTTTTCAACAACAGAGTAGTTAATGCATGGAGCAAACTTCCGGAAGACGTAGTTTCAGCCCAAACTGTAAATCAGTTCAAGAATCAACTCGACAAATATCTTAATGTTAAAAAAACTAGTAGAGAGTAGCAGGATACAGGCAACTATCAGTTATTACAACTGTCTGCCTGATAATAAATAATAATAATAATACATATATACTCTGTGTGTTCATTGTTCTTCACATTTGAGGAAAATAACTTTTTAGATAAATTAGTCAGTATTTGACAATATCCAAAAGAACACTTCCATAATATTCACAACAACACTTACATAAAAGTTTCAATGTTTTATAAAAAAAACCTTTGATACTAAAAGTTGTGATACTATGAAAAATAGGTAACATATATAGGTAGATAAGAGATATTTTTGAGAACAAGTCCAGCAAGAACAAGTTTTTTTCATAAAACTAGTTATTTTATACATGTTTTTATAGCTATCTGTACAAAAAAACGAAATACACAGACTACTGCATTTTGCACCGGGGTCCAAGTCACCTACAGTGTAAAAATACCTAGGCTAAATCATAATGTGGTGTGAAAAGCTACATTAATAAAAAGCTGTAGTTTTTCACTGTGTTCAAAACTACCCATGGTGCGGAACTTCCCAGTACACAACCTTTTATCCTGTGAAACCCAACAGTTTTAGAGAAATACATTTTTATGTTTTAATCTTATTGATAATATTAAAATTAGTCTTATTTATTTCTGTATTTTTTGTAGAGTAGGGAATACATTAAAAACCAATTATTGTATATTTTCTCAAGCAACAGGACTGGGTTTTTAGTTGAAAAATCATTAGTTTATTAAGAATTAATATTCCTCAAAAGTTATAAAGAATACATATTCAGTCAACACAACAACAATAAGTTGGCCACCATTTAGGATTCTGATGTCCTCTCACTTTATATATATATTCACTTAAAAGTAGTGGCGTGCAAATGGTAGCATTTGGACTGCCGCGCGGCAGGTCCATGGTTCAAATCCCACCGCAGGCTTGAGCTTTCCACCGCATGGTGTAAGGGCATTTTGCGAATGCCCGCCTGGCCAGCTACCACCCTCAAGTAGAAAATCTGTTGCTAAGCACCTAAAGGAAAAACCCTGTTCCGGCAGCTGTCCGTGAGAGCCAGTACTTCTAGGTTAGCCTGAACAACATCTCCAACCACATCAACAATTACCATCAGGTGAGATAGAGATCTAAGGCTTTTTTTTTATGTTATTGTGACGGAACAAGCTCGAGGCCCACCTGATGTTAAGTGGCATAGTTGTTAAGTCTCATTGTGCCAGTAATTTCACTGGCTCTCACGGACTACTGCTGGAACACACCTTTTGTTGCTTGGTGACAGACTTTCTACTCGAGGGTGGTAGCTAGCCATGCGGGCAATCGCAAAATGCCCTTCCACCATGCAGACTAACCTATCAGGAACAATAAAAAAATGACGGCAGGGAATTTTACTATGTTTCTCCTATTTTTAGTATGTCTATCCTGAACACATTCCTGAAGATATTGCTTAGGTTCCAGCTCACACACTCTACACCTGCTTTGTTAAGTGGACTAAGATACCTACTTATGATGATTGATTTAATTTGGTATTGATATGAATTTGTATTGATTTGAAGTTGACATGACATTGATTTAATTTGTTTTGATTTGAATTTGACATTAATTTAATTTGAATTTGATTATTATTTAATAATAATTTTATTATTAATTTATTCATTTTTTTAATTTGATTGTATTTATTATAGGTTTTTTGTTACGATAATGAATTCGACATATACTATTACATTAGGAAATTCCTGATAAAGAATCAAAGATAATTGTAATTGTATTTTGAATGATAGTTGTAATTGTATTTTGAATAAATAAATAAATGATTAATGATTTGACATAATGATTTAAAATTCCTTAAGTACTTAGTTTGTTTGAATTTAGACCTTAACTAAGAAGATTTATTATTTAGAAATTTAATACCTTTTTATTGGGTTTAATATGTATGATAAGCGCAGCAATAAAATCCTCTTTGTTTCTGATGATTAAAACTATTGTTTATTTCAATTATAGTTACTATCAAAATGTCAATATTCTATTTTAATTTTTCCATGGTATAGATAAAACTATGCACTTTTCTTTATTTTTTAATGCCGAGACCTTTAATTGTTGAAGAAAGAGCAGCAATTATTGGCCAACATGAAGCTGGTAACAATATCAGTGCTATACCTATATATAGTAGCTATGGTCTTCTGTGCTGCAGGTCCATTGCTCAATTCCCACCAGTTTGAGCTTCACTGCATGGTGGAAGGGCATTTTGCGAATGCTCCCCTGGCTAGCTAACCTCAAGTATCAAATCTGTCGCCAAGCACATAACAGTGTGTTCCAGCAGCAGTCCTTGAGAGCCAGAAAAATTACAGGCACATGAGACTTAACAACTGTAGGTCTCAGTGTAACGGATGCAGTGCAATTCATTCAGATGAAATGCGTCTTTTATAGGCTGAGGTTAACATCAGGTAGACCTAATGCGTTTTCTGTCACAATCAAATATAAATAAAATAAAACTACTCCTCTACTACGGCTCCGCTATGTCTACTGCTCCTCACCGAGTGGATAAAGTGGACTAGCTCAACTTCCCCCCACACCTTCTGCTTGTACAAAATACTCTTGGTACTAGGTAGACTTGCTTGTCCAATTTGGTTTTATCACACCATTGAACCTAATCCAAACAAACTAAATAATTTGCAGTTAGGAACAATACTTGGTTGAGTATTTTCATTCTAATATGAAAAATATTAGCCGTACATTCCGAGCAATCAGTTATCTGAGCATTATCTAGTTAGTTATCTATGCATTCAATAAATGTGTAATGAAATTCAAAATACACAAACAATTACAGTAAAATTAAACCATCAATATGTATTTTGTTTTTCTACTTGTACTATTGATTCAAGATATTTTTAAGTGTGTTTATTCTAGGTGATTTAAATTATCTAAAAAATATAGGATTTTACATAAGGGATAAGATTTTACATCCTGTTTCTAAAGAAAAGCTGCAAGAAATCCTCTAGGCTTATCAGCATTCTAGTTCGGGGTTTTGATCTATCCTCTTGGGCCTGAAGTCTCACAAGCATAGATTTACCCAAGGGTTTTAAATACAGAATTAATAATAATAACTTTTCACCAGGTTAGCCTGCAGAGGTCAAATATCTGTTCTTCCATTAAAAAAACAACTAAATAACCTTCATCTGTTCTATGTTTAGTTGAATCGAATTGGCATTATATGTGCTTCATACGAAATAGTTATTAGCCCTTGCCAGTGGGCCTAAAACTGCTGGACATCACTAAAAATATTGGTTGTGAAGGCGAAGGTGAAAGTTGCGTTGGGGACATGCGATGATAAATCTCTGAGGTCTGATTGGCGACTCACCGCTATGTTCGGTGAATATGTTGGATCCGAGCATGCGGGGGTCTTTGGGCGCCCGAGGTTTACGCGCCGACCGCATGGAGGCGCCGCTGCCGGTGCCGCGCTCCTTCGCCTGCTGAGCCCCCATCGCGCAGCACCGACTTCCACCGCGGTCGCAACACTATTACTCCCAACGACACCACAGTACTAGTTAATTTAATAACACTAACGACGCGACAAAAACCGACACCTTCGTTACATTATGAGTTTTCTGGAATAGGTTACAATATAAGATAATGTACCGATTGACATTCAAAGGTTTAGCATACTGGGAATGCGACCACTCGTTGCAAAAACATTACCGGAATGAGAAAGTTAGGAAAACAATACAGCCACCGCCATTATGAAATTTGACTGGCTGACTTGACTGGACTGAAGTCTGACTCTGAACGACTGACATTATTTGATTGACAAAATATGCTTGCTTCAGTGTCGCCAGGGCAGTTAGAGCAAAAGTTACATTTTGTTTCACTAAATGTAACATTTGGCGAAATAGTTACGAACATTATTTGTTATTGTTTTGTTGTATTTCTATGTTATCTGATTTCGTCAATTTCATCAAATACTTCATACTGAACCGTCTATTAAGGATATTTTATAATAAATAATGCAGCAAATCTATAATTCTGGGCTTATTCTGATTTCTAAAGTAATTCACATTTGTTTCCCGTTTGTTTGAGTTGATAGGAGCTATGGTTTTAAAAATATACACAAAACTTTGGAATTTTCACTTAATAAATTAAGAATAAGAATAATTAAGATAAAATCCACCTTCGGTACACCGTTTCCCATACAATACGACTTGTAATATAGTGTTCAATATACCAAAAGTTGCATCTCTGGTAGCGCAATACTACTAAATAATAACAGAATCATCTTATCCTACATATATACACCGGACAATAAACAATTATTTTTGCTTAAATTTTACAGTAGATTTAACTAAAACAAACGCATGCATATGCATATAAATTCATTATTCGTAGCGACACAATCATATTTCTCTTTTTACACACATTTGAAGCGCTCGTAGCGAAGTTTGATAAGCTGTTCTTAACCGATCAGCAAAGTTAAGGATGCACTTGCCGACGGCTCGAACTTATCAGCGGGCGAGGCTACAAAGCATGCTATTTCACCTATACCTTTGTGGGAAAGGGTAAGACTCCGTGATGAGTAGTACGAAGATAGTGATCGCGCATCACACACCCGTATTGCATCTACGCTAATTACGCACACTTGTTTGCGATATATCAATGAAAGCCGAACCATGCCGAACGAATTACGATGTTTGACGACGGACGGAGATAGTGTCTCAAGCTACGTCACGACGTGTGTGGGTATTTCTTATAAAATAATATTATATATTCACAGAGGAATACATTTTGGTTCGGACAGTAGGTACCTGTTGTTATAATTTTCGTTCGTTTTATAATAAATAACATACTGATGTTATTTCACCTATAGTAGGTAAATATTTAGTAAGTAGGTACAATGATTTGTAGGTACATAGTAAATGTATTAGTTTGTTCTTTGCATATTGATGTAGTAAATATTTACCTACAATAATTATTTATTACATAATTAGCAAGTTACTGCTTTTGCTACAACATATTTTGTAAAGCAGTGACGGCTCAGTGGCATAGGTTATGGACTTCCGCGCAGCAGGTCCATGGTTCGAATCCCGTCGCGGGCTTAATCTTCACCGCGTGGTAGAAGAGCATTTTACGAATGCCCGCCTGGATAGCTACTACCCTCAAGTAAAAAATCGGTCGCCAAGCACCTAAAGGGAAGCAGTGATGGCCCAGTGGCATTGGTTATGGACTGCTGCGCAGCAGGTCCATAGTTTGAATCCCGCCGCGATATTGAGCTTCACCGCGTGGTGGAGAGTTCGTAGCGAAGTTTACTTAGCTGTTCTCAACCGATCAGCAAAGTTTAGCACCGTCGCGCGCGGTCATGAGTTGGATGGGTGACCGCTAGGACAATACTACTGAGCGCTTCCGTGCTTCGGAGGGCACGTTAAGCCGTTGGTCCCGGTTGTGGTCTTAGGATGGCAGTCGTTATAGCATCGTGGTAGGGCATTTTGCGAATGCCCGCCTGTATAGCTACCACCCTCAAGTAGAAAATCTGTCGCCAAGCACCTAACGGTGTGTTCCGGCAGCTGTCCTTGAGAGCCAGTAATTCTAGGTTAGCCTGAACAACATCTTCGACCACATCATCACTTACCATCAGGTGAGATAGTGGTCAAAGGCTAACCTATCAGGCATAAGAAAAGAGCATTATGCGAATGCTCGCCGGGATAGCTACCCAAATAGAAAATCTGTCACCATGCAACTAACGTGAACTCAGTGGCATTAGCTATGGACTGCCTCGCAGCATGTTTATGGTTCGAATCCCGCTGCGGGCTCGAGCTTCACCGCTTGGTGGAAGGGCATAGGGCATTTTGCGAATGTTCGCCTGGCTAGCCACCATCCTCAAGCAGAAAATCTGTCAGTAAGCGCCTAACGGGAAGCAGTGATGGGCCAGTGGCATTAGCTAGTGACTGCCGCGCAGCAGGTCCATGGTTCGAATCCAGCCGCGATATTGAGCTTCCCCGCGTTGGTGAAGAGCATTTTGCGAATGCTCGCCTGGATAGCTACCACCCTCAAGTAGAAATTCTGTCACTAAACACTTAACGGGAAGCAGTGATAGCTCTTAGCAATGGACTGCCGCGCAACAGGTCTATGGGTCGAATCCCGCCGCGGGCATGAACTTCACCGCATGGTGGAAGGTTGTTTTGCGAATGCTCGCCCGGCTAGCGAGCTTTGAGATGAGAGCCAAAATGTCGTACCGATTTCAAAATCTGTCTCTAAGCGGTAATGTACGATGGCATGATGGATCTACCAATCCTGGTAGAACACATTTGGAATAAAAATTCTCTACCTACCCGTAACTGATTTAAATTATTTCCAATAAAAATCAATAACTAATCATAGGTTATTTTTGATTAGGTAAGTGCCTACAATCATCGCTAAGTTTACCATATAAACTTTCGTACTACCTTAGGTATAAGTACCTACTACAAATATACATACTTATTCTACTAATTTACCTAGGTAGATACATAGTACTAACTTTATTATTTGTTGTGATCTTATAGCTATGTAGATAGGTATGCAATGTAATGCGCGCCCGCGAATGTCGATTTGACATCGCTGGCAGTTGCGTGCCTAGGCAGGCCTATATGATAAATGATAATTATATCGTAGATAGGTAGGTATCTTCCATTGAGCTTCTAATTCTAACCCTTTACTACTTTGTGTTAGGTAGGTACTTTCTCGAAGTTATATTACTGCTTAGACTATATTCTAAAAAGAATGCGGACTACCTATGTCCATACCACATCTAACCAAATGCAGGTTTTTATATTGTCGTAAGTGTTGCTAAAATTATTAGGTACTCACCATAGCTATCATGACCTGCGTATTGACTAATACCTACTAGGTTCTAACTTAGGTGAGAGTAGGTGAGTACCTAGACATAGTTACGTATTTATATTACCCAAGTACCTACCTATCTATATGGATTATGGCGTCCGACACTTACTATCACGCACAAACTAATCAAATGCGAAAGAAAATCCGGTCCCAACTCCCAACATATGTAAATAAATAATCCCAATATATATATATAAGTACGTAAGTAGGCATAGGCACTACATATTGGTAGTGTATACATACGTGCACACCAAAAAGCAACAGGGCATTCCTACAATATAATATTATGTTCTAAGATCGCGGCGCGGTGCACGTGACTTTTGGTAGTGTGCGTTTTGTTAATTATATATTAGTGTGCTGCGCATGAGACCCGCCCGCCCGCTTCCCTCACCGCGGAATGGAAGTATTGACATGAGATGCCCAATATTTTGAACGAAAAACTAGCGCGCAAAACTATGTGTGCCGACTTTTGGCTCTAGGATGTTTATGATTATACTACTGGATGTATTTAATTTCCAAAATGTTATCTAAAATGATCATGAACTGAGCTATGCTTCTATGTAAATAATTTTAGGGATTTCATGCTCTATAAGTCGTTTATTTACGACTAAACATGCGCTAAAATTTGTGATATTACAGGGATGTTTCGAGGCTTATAACTATCATGTGAAGATTTTTTTTACAAATCGGTGCCAAGACAAGCCTAGATAATGAAGAGATAAATCGATATCATGCTTAGTTCTGGACCTAAAACCTCAAATAAGAGAGTGATCATCCTACGGCGTTTGTATGGAAAAGTTACCGGCCAGTTCAACCTTAAGCAACGTCCATCACGGTCAAGAGTTGGATGGGTGACCGCTAGCTGATATTACTACTGAGTGCTTCGGTACTTCGGAGGGCACGTTAAGCCGTCGGTCCCAGTTGTTGTCCTAGGAAGGTCGGAAATTTTTAGTGTGGCAATTAACCTAACCAAAAATTAACAAATAATTAAAATACTATAAAAGGCTTCTTTTTTTCTTGCGACGGAACAAACTTGAGGCTTACCTGATGTTAAGCGTACTATCTTTTTATTACAGATGCATTTCAACTGCACTGCGCCCGTCACTCTGAGATAAACAGTTGTCAAGTCTCATGTGCCTATAATTTTACTGGAGCTCAAGGACTGCTGCCGGAACACACTATTTAGTGCTTGTACACAGATTTTCTACTTAAGGTAGCTGGCTAGGCAAGCATTTGCAAAATGCGCTTCTACCATGCGGTGAAGCTCAGCCCAATAGTGGGGATCAAACCATGGACCTGCGGCGTGGCAGTCCGTACTACTGCTTGGTCACCATTGCTTCAAACGTTCTGTACTGGTACGGAATAGTGTTGTTGCGATAACGATTGTCTATCGGTAGTATCGTGATGCTATCGTGGCCTCGAAAATAAGTCATACTATCGAAACTATCGACCTTTGACGACACTATCGATACTGTCGATATTATCGATTGATATAAATAAGTAATACTATTGCTAAAGATCAATAGTAACAATACTATCGATAGTATTAGTACAAACACTCTCGATAGTATTGATAATATCGATAATATTGATTAAATATGTTGTGATAGTATCGATAGTGTCGAAACTATCAACAGTATCGATATTATTGCGCTATCGATAGCCGAACATTTTATGATAGTTTTGTCATCATCCATAACGTCGATCCTTCGCAAGTTCTTTCATAAACATCAAACATGCCGTATATTTGTGTCACTCAGTTACCAACTTCGTTTTGTTCCCAGATGATAGTATCGTAAATACGTGGATAGTTAATAAAACAAAATTATCGATACTATCGAAACGTATCGATAGATCATATATAGTATCGATAGTATCGACTATTTTGACGCCATACTATCGATAGGATCGATACTATTGAAAGTATCATAGTGTCGATAATATCGATAGTATCGACAAAGTTCAATAGTATCGCCTTTTTCACTATCAATACCATCGATAATATTGCAGCTTTTCGAGATGACTATTCGTGCTATCGACTATTTTTCAAGGTCAACTATCGATAGTGAAACTATCGCTAATGCAACAACACTAGTACGGTATCCTCAGTGTTCCTCAATTCACTTTATTTTTTCCAAGTGAAAAATTATATTTTTTCTTTTTTTTAATAAATGTTAATTATGTATATATTCTGAAAAGTTACGAAAACTGACAAAAATGAAAAATAACAACTAACTTAAAAAACATAAAATTTCAAAAGTTACGAATAGTGTACGTTATTTAAGGCATTCGGCAACTCTGGCTTGTTTCCAGGAAGAAAAGGAAGTCTTTTCGTTTTGATTGACTTCAGGTTTAGTAATTTCCCATAGATGGTGCTATATTTAATTTATCCACTCTACCACAGATTAGAACAGCATGGCATCCACGGTTCACGAACCACAGGTAAACTTTATTCCTGTTTTATGCATACTTTACTTGCTGAGTGTTTTATGCAGACATAAAACACTCAGCAATAATTATGCTCGTATGAATAAGTTTTCTAATCGGTCGTCTAACGATGGTTTAGTTATCCACTGCTTATTGGTCACCCCATTACATTATATTTTACTAGATCTCGCTACCTATTTGTTATCATTATTATAATATTATGAGCTAGGGAAAGTACTTGGTACAGCATGATTGTTCTGCAGGTTTCGGAAGAGTATCGTGCCGTGTGGGTTTTTTGATAAACAATAATTTACCAGATACATCAACTGAGTACATATTATTATTCATAGTGAATTTGGAGTAGGTCATCTTACGTTTTTTTGCATTTGATTTTACGGAAGTTTTTTGTACCACGAGTAACGTAGCGACTATTTATTTTCATTGTTAGGTATTTATTTATGCCTTTAAATAAGCATTTCACATCAATTAGTATATAGAATTATTTAATAAAGCTTGTCTCACGAATTCGCGATTACCGGACATGTCTGGGCCGCTGCCCGCTACCACAATTCAACGAAGTTTCGTTTTTCGAGCGACACTAGACAACGAAAATTTAATTTGCGGAACGAATTTCGTTTTACAATATAGTCTATGGTCGGATGGCATCGTTCGTCACAAATTTTGCCGGCTATGGAATCTCCCGTACCTACTACTTTGCGAATGCTATTATGCCTCAATCAGTTTTAAGTCTTAATACGGAAAGGTTAAAGAACATTTTCCCATGGTAAGAGTCGGTGAATCCTAGTTATGGAGCGTAGCTAGTGGTGTTGCTACTGTTCTAGAAAATACATACTCTGAATTACGTGAATGTTTTTGTTCTCCATAGGAATTTATATTATCATTAGTGTTTGCGTTACTCACTCTTTATTTTAGCAGCATAAACTTAATAGCTAACCGTGTGCGGAAAACGTTTGCGTGTTTTAAGGCCGCACAGTGACATCTAACGATCAAACATGGAACTAGCAACATTAGAGGAATAGCGACATCTAGCGAATTTGTACGATACTAAATCACACAAACATTCCGCCCACCAAGAACCTAGTTCTTAAACTATAAAAACATCTTATTTATGTAAATATTCTAACTCAAAACTCTTATAACAATGAGTTGATATGTAGTCGGAATCGACAAAACTAAAGAACATTTAGTTACCGCCCACCGTGAATCTTGTTAATATGAACAGACCAGAAATTTGCAAATAATCACTCTTATCTTTTTACTTAAGTATATTTATGAAGAAAAACAAAAATAATATTTTGTATGGTAAATTAGATGTTCTTGTTAGTTTTTTTTTTTTTTTTTTACACTTTATGACACCACTTTTGTAATTAAAACTTAACTGGCACTGTAATGAAAATAAGTACTAAATTTTTGCATTACAATGTTTTTTGGAGTATAAAACATAATTTGCTACATGGCCGTTTACATAGCCCGTTCTTCGTTTTAATTGTAACTACGCGGGTAACATTATCTTTGCCGGGATGAATATCAACTATCCTGCCTAGGAGCCACTTAGCAGGCGGCAAATTTGGCTCTTTAACAATAACAACATCATCAATTTTTGGCTCTTCCTGCTTTGTGGTCCATTTGTAACGTTTATGTAAATTAACTAAATATTCTGCACTCCACCGTTTCCAAAAGTCATTAACCATTTTGGTTGTTAACCGCCACCTATCTTGTAAACTAATTGTATTAAATTCTCCTTCTGTTACATTTAACAATGGTTCTCCTACCAAAAAATGGCCAGGTGTCAGTGGTAGTGGGTCATGTGGATCGGTACTAAGCTCTGTTAATGGTCATGAGTTGACACATGCTTCCACTTGTGATAAAACGGTAGATAACTCTTCATATGTGAGCGTGCTCTCGCCAACGACCTTTCTTAGGTGGGTTTTAACAGAACGCACACCTGCCTCCCACAAGCCGCCGAAATTCGGCGCTGCTGGTGGTCCGAAATGCCAATTTGTACTTTCCAAGGTCAAAAGTTGTGCTATTTCACTAGGCAATGCTGACTTGGCGTCGTTAAACATTTCACGTAGCTCTCTACTCGCGCCTGTGAAATTTGTTCCGTTGTCGCTATACAATTCTTGACAATGACCTCTTCTAGCTGTCATACGCTTAAAGGCTGCAATAAATCCTTTGGCAGTTAAGTCTGATACAACCTCTAAGTGAATTGCATGCGTCACCATGCATACGAATAGGCATATATAACCTTTATAGGACTTAGATCCTCGCACTGGTGAAAATCGTAAGTTTATAGGCCCAGCATAATCTACGCCACTCGATTTGAAGGGTTTACTGGGTTTTAGCCTAGCGGCGGGGATCTGTCCCATAAAAGGTGTTCGGTTCACTTTCGAATGTCGCAAACATACGACGCACTTTCGAAAGTACCTCTTCACCAACTCTCGAGCTCGCACAATCCAATAAGTGGTTCTGAGATGATTTAGCATCAGCTGTGGCCCGCCATGCATAGTTTTACTATGTGCATCTGCTATTAGTAACTGAGTAAGATAGCTCTTACACGGCATAATTATGGGATGACGTTTATCGTAACTTGCATCAGCCAAATTAATGCGTCCTCCAACTCTTAATATCCTATCTTGATCTAAGACCGGACAAAGAGAATGTAGTACACTTCTTTTTGGAACATTTTCTCGAGTAGTCAGGTGTTTTATTTCTTCTTCAAATTCATGTAGTTGAACTTGCTTGATACATTTTTTTAATGTTTTATCCATTTCTTCTTTTGTGATAAAATCTTTCATATATTTCCTCTCTGATTTTGGTATCAAAATTCTTCGACAAAACGATAAAACTTTTAACATCTTTCTTAGTGATGAAAATCTGTCCCATGGCAATTCTTCAACCGGTTGTTCTATTGTGCATAACGCATTCATTTTCTCCTCTTCGTGTGTATCTTGTACCTCTGTTATTTCTTTCTTTAATCCGACGTCTTGCAACCATATGGGTCCATGCCACCATAAAGAGTGCTCTGCTAGTTCACTAGGTCTTAAGCCTCTTGATGCACAGTCAGATGGGTTCATATGTGTAGTAACATGGCCCCATTGCTCATAGTCTGTCATTGTCAATATCTCAGAAACTCTGTTGCTGACAAACGTAGTCCATCTGCATGCTGGTCCTTTAAGCCACGCCAACACTACGGTAGAGTCGGTCCAAGAGTATCTGTGTTCTTTAGGAATCCCCATCACTTCTCCAACTTCATACAACAGTTTGGTTGCTAGAGCTGCTCCCGATAGTTCTAGTCGTGGAATTGACATTTCCTTCTCAATGGGAGCAACTTTTGTCTTAGACGACAACAAGTTAACCGTCACATGGTTGTTTTCGTCAATTACTCGAAGATATATACTTCCAGTGTAAGCGGACCTAGACGCGTCTGAGAATGAATGGAGCTGTATTTTGAATCCAGGTGAGTAGTTAAGCCATCTTGGGATGCAAATATTCTTAATTTGTTCCAATTCTGCTCTATATTTTGTCCATTCTGTAGCTAAATCTTCGCTCAAGTCATCATCCCAGTCTAGTTTTGACTTCCATAGTTTTTGGATGAACAATTTTGCCACGATTACCACAGGCGCAATCCAACCCATCGGATCGTATAATCTCGCAATATCAGAGAGTACCTGTCGTTTAGTAAATTGCCCTTTTACTGGTGGCAAATTTATTGAATACTCAAAATTATCCGTTTCTTTATTCCAGCACATTCCGAGAACTTTCCCTTTTGAGTCAGGTTGAATCGCTACAGAGCTGTTTAAACGATGTTTATCTTTGTCAATATACTCTAACAACTTCTTGTTGTTGCTGCTCCACTTCTGAAGCTCAAAACCTCCAGAGCTCATCAAGTTGTTCATCTCGTCGTAGATCTGTAAAGCCATATCTTCAGTCTCACATCCTGTCATGAGATCATCCATGTAGAAATCTCTCTTTGTTATGCATGCAGCGATTGGAAACTTATTCTGTTCCTCGTCTGCTAACGTTTGTAATGACTTGACTGCAAGGTAAGGCGCACAAGCAGTCCCGAATGTTAATGTTAGCAGGTTGAAATGTTGCAGTTCTTGATTTAGGCTGTCTCTCCACAGAATTCTTTGGTAGTCAATGTCTTGTTCAGCTACTCGCACCTGACGGTACATTTTAATCACATCTGATATGATGCATATCTTATGCATTCTCCACCTCATCAGTATATGTCTGAGATCTTGTTGAAGCTTCGGCCCTACTAAAAGAGTATCATTTAATGACACATTGTTTACGCCCTTGGACGAAGCATCAAATACGACTCGCACTTTAGTAGTAAGCTTGTCCTCTCTGATGACAGCGTGGTGCGGGAGATAGACCGCTTTTGGATTGTCGATATCTTTTTGATCCACTTGTCTCATATGATCCAGTGCAACATATTCTTCTATCACAGATTTATAATCTTCGTTAAGTTTCGGTTTCTTTGCAAGCTTTGATTCTAAATAAGTCAGCCTCTTTTCTGCAATTTTTTTTATGCTCACCGTACTGACATTCTGGATCATCACTCTTAAATGGCAATCTTACAAAAAATCTTCCATCTTCTGCTCTAACTGTAGTTGCCGTATAGATTTCTTCACACTTCTGCTCATCACGTGTCATTTTTTTTTCAATTGATGGGGGTTCGTCTTCAACTTCCCAAAACCTTTTAAGTAAGTCGTCTATTCTTGCTTGCACATGTAAACTAATCACACTACTTGGCGATGTAGCTTCTGATGATACTCTACCTGATATAATCCAACCAAGGATTGTATTTTGTGCCACTATATGTCCTTGTGGATGTTTCATTAGCCCATTGAGTAGAATGTCACTGTAGACTTCTGCCCCCAGTAAAATATCTATCCTACCTGGGGCATTATATGTTGGATCCGCTAATGGGATATCTTGTAATGCTACCCATATTGGAGCGGGTATTTCTGTAGTTGGAATCGTTGACGGCAGCGCACTCAATACGTATGCTTTTATTTCGATGGAATTGTTAGGGTTGTGTTGGGACTCCGCACGAAGTGCAACCATGTGCCTGATCTTCGATTGACCGCCGCCTACTCCTGACACCCAGCCACTAACTGGTATGCGTTTGAGCCCTAGCAATTGTGCAGTGGCCTCCGTAACAAAAGAAGCCTGCGAACCTTGGTCTAATAAAGCCCTAAGATTGTATATATAACCGTTCCTCGACCTAACTCTAATTACTGCTGTAGCTAGAAGGACATTGTGGCTTTGAAGATGATCGTCTTTTGCAAAATTCGCCACAATGTTTGTATTCGAAGTGTTTGGTCGCTCTACAACTGCAGGTTGATGAGCACGTGCTGTCTCCGTCGATGTGTTTGTTGTGTTAGTGCTTGTTGAAATAACGCCCTCTTGATCCTTGATAACATGTAGTAGCGTGTGATGCCTTCTACCACATTTTCTACAATTTGTTGTCTGCTTGCAATTCTTCACTGAGTGAGTTCCCAGACAGTTGTAGCACAATCTTTTGTTTTGTACCAAACTCATTCTGTCTTGAACTGATTTGCTACCAAATTGTTTGCAATGACATATGTGATGTAAGCCGTTGCAGCAGGAACAATTTGTAATGTTATCTTTCCTTTCTTCTTCCACAGTGGCATTGTACGATCTAGTCTTCACTGTTTGTTTTGCCGACTGTGACGTTGTCTTGTTGGTCAACTTACTGCTCTCAATCATCTCTAAGCCTCTGAATCTAGATTCTAAAAACTCAGTTAGTTGAAGCCAAGTGGGTAAGTCTTCCGACATTAGACTTATCTGATATTCCCACTGCTTATGAGATTCATGATCCAACTTGGATACCACAATGTACACGATGATTGCGTCCCATG
This sequence comes from Plagodis pulveraria, assembly GCA_963890685.1. Classification (NCBI taxonomy): domain Eukaryota; kingdom Metazoa; phylum Arthropoda; class Insecta; order Lepidoptera; family Geometridae; genus Plagodis; species Plagodis pulveraria. Next base: position 6,376,300 of record OY982949.1, on the reverse strand, counting down.
TCTCAGTGTTAATTCCAATATTATTCAGACTCTTCAGACATGAGGATGTAGTGTCTAATAAATGCTTCAATGCTGTTGATGTCTCTGTATGTATAGGCTTTAATGAAAACAAGATTTGCATAATACTGTTGCAGTTGTACTTCTTATTATTGTACCTCTTTAAAAGCTGTGCCCATGCTTCGGCATAATTTGATCCCGTTGTACAATAGTTGCGAATCAGTAGTTCCGGTTCTCCAGACAAACAACTTTTTAGGTAATGCAGCTTTTGAACAGGTGGTAGACTAGCATTATCGTGTATGACAGATTTGAACATATCATAGAAGGTCTGCCATTCGTTATACTTCCCACTAAAGCTTGGCAATTCGATTCGCGGCAGTTTAACAACTTCAAGATTATCAGATTTTGATACGATCTTAGAACTTGCCGGTTGTGATACAACTTCAACTGTTGAAAACGCTTGTAAAATTTCTTTTAATGAAGTCTTATATGCCAAGTATTGTTCCTGAAACTGATCGTATATATCGTTACGAAAGTAATCGTGGGCATCTCTTTGTTCTTTGGTCGTGCTAGCTAAGATCTGCTTATGTCCGGTTCTAAAATCTTGCCAAAGTTCATCTACTCACGCTACCAAGTGTCCTGCACTATAATTCGAACAAATCACAACACTCTTCTTCCCGAGGTTTCGGCACCAATGTTTGCGTTACTCACTCTTTATTTTAGCAGCATAAACTTAATAGCTAACCGTGTGCGGAAAACGTTTGCGTGTTTTAAGGCCGCACAGTGACATCTAACGATCAAACATGGAACTAGCAACATTAGAGGAATAGCGACATCTAGCGAATTTGTACGATACTAAATCACACAAACAATTAGTATTTGTGTTCTGTCTGCATATTTTGAACTCGACTTTTACTACTTATAAGCAAACGCATAAATTAAAATTGTACCTATATTTAGCAAATATATGTACAAATCATAGGCTTAGGATGTACGCGAAAAACTCCTAGGTCTGTGGTACAATAATACGAATCTGATTGAAAAAAAATTTTAATCCACCTGTGCAGTTTTTGAGGGCGCTACTGGTCAAGGAAATCAACTACAAACTGTCACAATTTGAAGGCATGTTGTAGTTCTTTTTTTTGCCGCCTGAACAGATAAGTTGGTGGGACTGTAACCCCCTACCAGTATATTACTTTTCTCTATACCCCCTACATACCTACCTACACAGGCAAATACATACCGTGATCTACTCAGGCAAACGCTTGCAATAAAAAGCTTTAGCAAAAAGGAATGCTCCAGTTTATATCCTAAGTATGTGAGGAATGAGGTGTCTGTCGGAGAGCATATCTGTGTAGCAGTCTCCTGGTAGTAGTGGACATCGTTCAGGTTAGAACGGAGACCATGTACCTATGTTGCAAAAGTCCACGGCTAGCGTGGTGTGGGGTGACATAAGCCTCTTGCTTCGTTTGCCTCGAGCAGCAGAAATAGGTATGAGAAGGGTTTTGCCCCCTCCAGAATACGCAGGACAGGGATTCTCCAGCGCTTTCGCGACTGGTAGGTACCCTCCTGGAGTAATGTTTCGTGAAACTGTGCTGGCATATTCCTTTGGGGTGGGGGATTGGGCCTCCGGGTCTTTGCAATATTTTTATCAAAAGTGGGCCAGCCATTGGAACATTTTAACGTACAGAACGTTAAAATGTTCACAGCAATGCAAGGCCAATACGTAATACGAGTACGTCAGTAAAAAAAGTTACTTTAATGTTATGATACTACTGTCCCTATTTATTTTCTCTCTCGTGTTTAAAATGTATTTGATTTAAGATTTGTATCCAGTTAAATGTAAATATTTTTATCAATTTCTGTATAACTTTTTTTATTCCTTTTTTTGTGTCATTAATGTAAATACTTGCTCGCTTCGACCACATACGCCGAACAGGGAACAAACTTGCTTCTTACCCCTCAGGTAGCAAAGCGTTCTGGTCCCTGGCAAAGTCGACCGAAGAGAACTTTTGCCGTCCCTCACTGCCTCCACTGTTGAAACCGCACGGTTCACTAGCTCACACTGCTGAAGAGAAAGCAAACTTGTTTGCGTCTCTGTTTGCAGAGTCTTCACGTTTAGATGCTGGCAATGCTGTACCTTCTAGTCTGCCAAATTGCTGGACTTTAATGTCAGAAATCCGTATTCGACAGTCTGAAGTACGCAAAGCGTTGTGCAATCTGGACGTGAACAAGGCTATTGGTCCAGACGGTATACCGGCTGTAGTCTTGAGGATGTGTGCGCCTGAGTTGACTCCAATATTGACTCGCCTCTTTCGCTTGTCTATGACGACTGGTCAAGTGCCTAAGTCCTGGAAGCTTGCAAACGTGCAGCCCGTGCCCAAAAAGGGTAGTCGCGCAGACCCTGCCAATTACAGGCCTATTTCAGTCACGTCCATACTCTGTAAGACGATGGAACGTGTACTGAACCACAGACTCCTGGCATACCTAGAAGTTAATGATCTCCTCAGTGACCGACAATATGGGTTTCGCCGAAACCGGTCTACTGGGGATCTTCTAGTGTATGCCACTCACATCTGGAGCGAGGCCATCGAGAACTACGGAGAGGCGCTTGCTGTCTCTCTCGACATCTCGAAGGCTTTCGACAGGGTTTGGCATGATAGCCTTATTAGCAAGCTTCCTTCATACGGCCTTTCCACTGGTTTGTGTGTTTGGATTTCAGATATCTTGAGGGATCGGTTGATTCGAGTGGTCATCGATGGCTGTTCTTCCGACCAATTGGCCATAAACGCCGGAGTCCCTCAAGGATCAGTACTCTCTGCAACGCTTTTTCTGCTGCATATTAATGACCTGCTGAAACCCGGTATTTTTGGGTACGCAGACGACAGCACCGTTGTGGAGAGTTATACATCTAACGCACGAACCAGTGCATTACAAATCCAGTCACATAGGGAAGCTATGGTTGAGCGCTTGAACTTTTCTTTGAAGGCAGTCTCCGTTTGGGGCGATGCCAATCTGGTCAAGTTCAATGCTGCTAAAACCCAGGCGTGTCTTTTCTCCGCCAAACGGAGCACTTTTCACCTGGCTCCTACTTTCAGGGATGTATCCGTGCCGATAAGTAACCACCTTGAGCTTCTTGGCATCTCATTAACACCGACTCTCAATTTCGGCTCCTATATTGAGTCTAAAGCCCAGCTAGCCTCAAAAAAGCTTGGTGTTTTGGCCAAGGTGAGACATTACTTCACACCGGGACAGATGCTTAATCTTTATCAAGCTCAAGTCCGGACGTGTGTGGAGTACTGTTCTCACCTTTAGGATGGTTCTGCCAAATACCAGCTGGAGACACTGGAAACTATTGAGAGGAGAGCCAAGAGACTCATTAACGACGGCCAACTTGTAAGCACGAGACTCCAAAGTCTCGAGCATCGCCGCAAAGTCGCCTGTTTATCGGTTTTCTATCGGATGCATTTCGGGGAGTATGCCTCGGAACTGCATGACTTGATTCCGCCATCCCCATTCTATAACCGGACATCCTGGGACACTCAGAAGGGCCACCGCTATATGGTTGATGTTCCATTTACCCGAACGAAACGATTTACGTCCTCGTTCATCATACGAACCGCCAGGGAATGGAACACCCTGCCTGAGCCTGTGTTTCCGGTTAAGTACAATATGGAGGTCTTCAAGAAGCGAGTGAATAGATACCTTCTGGGTAAGCGCGCTCCATCACTTACCATCAGGTGAGATAGAGGTCAAGAGCTACCCAGTTCTGTAAAAAAAAAAAGTTTAATCCGTATTAATTTAAATAATCAAATAAATCGATCATTATGATTCTGATATTGATCTGTGATTCTCTCCCCAAGTCACCGAGGACACCGAGTCAATTTCACCACAGATGTCTGACCCAGAAGTTGAAAACTTAATCGGAGAGAAGGTATATCTCATGAACTGCTTTTGTACAATTTTAATGAAACAAGTATCCACCTTAGTAAATAAGTATCTACCTACCTTATGTTTGAAGTGAATATGTTCATAGAATATTTATTGTAAATCTCAGGACGATTTAGAAATAATAACACCAATTTTTGATTAAGATTATTTAATTAAAACATTTTCAACAACTTACATGGCTAAATAATAAATATGTCTCTTACAATGTGCAGCATAAAAGTGTGTACCGGAATCGAGTCATTCATCCAAAAAAGCCACTATATGAAATCCAATCAATAATTGACATAATGTTTTCCATAAAAAGATGAACATTATTTATTTCATTATTGTATTCGACAACTCATAAAGGGCCTTGAGCGTTACACCGCCGCGTGTGGTAGGGTAATCTACGAAATGGCGTGGTGCAGCATATGGTGAAACTTGACATTGTAACCCTACTCGTATTATAGACTGTAGAAGAAGTAGCTTAGAATACATTCTTATTTGATGCCCTAGCCCCTCTCATCTTGTTGTTAGAAATAAATAGTATCATTAATCAACAACACATGACATATATCATGATATCAATAAATTAAAATTTAAACGCTACAATGACTTTATGTACTAAAATTATTTATTATGTGGTAGGTATGTACTTTACGAGTACGAGTAAAAGATGACACCAGCGGAGAAAAGCTGGTGGGAAATACGACGGATACTCTGTTGACCACTGGACCAGCGACACTGGACGACGTTATCTTAAAACAAACAAACGACTTTACGTTTGCGCCTGTGGTTTTACGCAGCGTGACCATTAGTATTGGTTAAACTACTCCAAATCTTCCAGAGCACAGGAAAAAACTAACAGATTTACATTCATGACAAATTTATATAAACTGGAACTTTATATTCAATATTACAATATTTTATTCTACTTATCAAGAAATTCACGCCTTTAACGGCTTTCTCTCAAGTACTTTTCGAAAATCTTTATCGATAAAAAATGATTGAGCCCTTACCTTATGTGGTGCAATGCTCCACTGGAGGAAGATATGAAAGAAAGTCTATTATGTTATATATCTGAAGGGGCGCGTGGCCGGGTTTCTTAATAATCATTGGCCATCGTCCAACCCGTGTCAACAGCAGCAACCAATGTTCCTACCCCACGCGTCACATCTCATCTAATTAACCAACCAGGCCACTATTATGCATAGATTATTATATATTTCTATAAAACAGACGATCATCTTAAGAATAGAAATAAATAAGGTAGAAAACTAAGTCCTTAAATTATGGTTATCACCTCAAACAACTGCGGTCTGAACAAGATGTAATGTAGTTTTAACTAATAAGCATCTAAAAGCACTTATATTAAACTGAGGGGTCGCAAGGTTATTACTGACTATCTAGGTAGATTGATACTAAAACGGTTGAAAATCGATGTCTTACGTTATATAATTAGATAGGTACGTAACATAACAAATGTAAGGTACATAAAATATAAATATATATACATACCTACCAAAGTAATTTAATATACAACGTCCATTAGATGGTCGCTCATTTTCTTTAACTACTACCCTCCACCGCTATTAATAGCGAACAGTCTTTCTTTCCTTAAATTCGTCTCATTAGGTACCTACCCCCATAAACGTATGTATAATATTTATTTACTATTTGTTGGACTAAAAAGTCTGTGAGTAAATAAATAATTATTTTCTCTTTGTCCAGTATATAATAGTAGATATGTAATATACATTTCTAATTCCTGTTTTGTTCTACACCACACTGAATTAACATAAAGTTATGACATGCTTTATAGAATAATAGCTAAGTGATAGGTTCAAGAGGCCGTTAGTAGCCAATACATTTATTGAAAATGTGAGAAACTGCAAAATCAACCCACTTATATAGGTGTATACGTCAGTCACAAACTAACAGTACCTAGTTGTAGAATGCACATTATTGACACGTATAAATATATTGTCTGGAATGAGATATTGATAATTCATCTGCTTTATACTGCACTTTACTGTACACATATTATGTTATTCTTAGGTACTTGCCAGCGGTTTTATTTGGACTGTTGCTATTTTTAAACAGGTATACCTATATCTACATACATATTACCTACATCTATCTTACCGTTCTAGTTCATCTACAACCTGTAATTAAAGACATTACTTACAATCATTAATTGTATCGTGTACAGGTTAGGTATACAATTTGATACAGTTCGTTTGGTACTTTGTCCATTTATTAAAAATATATAGTAAGTAATTAAGTAAATAATCGTAGTTAATACTGAGGGGATTATAATTGGCATCATATTATCATCTGTGCCGGGCAGCACCGGTACCACAACGCAAGTTATTTCAAAAAGGCTAACCAAACGCAAACAAAAACTTGTGCTTTATTTTAGAAGCCATCGGAGTGCGGCGTAGATGCGACGGTAACTCTTATGCAGGTACAGATGGGAGGTTTGAAGGGAGCAAACGCGTCATTTCCATCCACGGTCCGTGATTCCTCGGATTTATACAGATCAGACTAATTATTAACAGATTCTATAAAAACATATGTACACTGTAGAAACTGTTAACCAATCTGTAGTCGACGTGTGCAAAATCAAGATACGGGAGATCCCCCTTCGCTTGCCGTGTCACCACACTAGCCCTTGAGATACAGTTTCCACTCAACGAGCAGCTTACATCATCTTCAAAAACCACGAATAAGTGAAGAGGACGAGGTCTACACTAACTTCACTCTCTAATTAATCCACAATTCTTTGGCACTGAACTTTGTCTCACGACGTCATAGAGAATGGACTTTTAACTATTCGTGTTTTTTTAATGTCCATTACTACGGAGCAAAACAAATTTTGTAAATAAGTATTACAATTTCATTTGAAGATAGTATCTCAGATAATATTATATATGGTTTAGAGAACAGAACAAGTTGAGGCAGCAAGCGAAGAGGAGTAAAGACGTGCTAGGTTTAACCTGCGCGGTGTAGGTAACGCTAACGGGTACAACTACAAAAGTAAACTATATCACAAAGTTAAAGCTAACTGAACGGGAAATACTTATTCATAGGTACTAATTTATTAAATATCTACATTATCACGACATTAGACGTCTCGCTCACTGCCCACTGGTATATGCAATCATATCGCGTATTGTCACCCACTGCAATGGTAAATACCAAACTACCTTTTATATATTACCTACATAATAAGTGTATAAATATATTTTAGAATTAGTCTCAAAGACGTAACTTGATAAACATGACACGGAAATATGTGTTTTTAAAATTTTAACTACCTATAGAAAGGTATTCCACAAATAGGTACCTACATTCAAACATTTTGGACCTTACATTTCATTAAAATGTTGTAAAGGAAGGTAAATATAGTAAGAATATATATCTCCAAAGTCATACAAGCTTAACATCGCCTATCTACTGACATAGATCACTATGATTATAGACAACCAGAAATCACGAATAAGTCCATATATGCAAATAAGTACTTCTTAAAATTAACCGAAATCGGTTCCATATGTAAACATCAATAGGTACATCTAAATTATTCCAATCGCTTTCTCAATCTCTAATTTTCTATATAACATTTAATTTGACATCAATTTCTTAAGTACCTACGTTCTGAACAACATTAATCCCAACGGAAAATAATTACATAATCCTAACATATAGAATAAAGATCACCAAAAAAAATTAGGCTACTTTACGTGTTATATACCTAGATGTAGCCTACATAACAAGTCTGTGCCTTAGTGCTTAGCTAACTGGCACTAACATAGCTACCATAGATAAATTTGATCCGTTTCAATGTCATAAAACTCTAACAAGCAACATACATAATATATTCGGTGTACTAAGTTGAAATTGGTGGTGCCTAAATGGCGCCTCTGAGAAGAGCGGCTTAGGCCTAGAAGGTAACCATAGGGCTCCAGGCACATCCGCATGAGTGATGTCATCTAGTTTAACCTGGCAACGGTGCCTCTTCGTAAAAGTCAGGTTCGTCGTCTTTGTCAATGTCTTTCTGAGCACCATCCAACTGTAAGAAAATTTTAATATATAAATTAATATTTAAAACGTAAGTATACACATCTTCTTCAACCGAAACCAAGTAATTCGGACACAACAGCCATGTTGTGTCCGGATGATCTGTGTTATTGTTAGTTATAATTATATATTGTGTCAGTTTCAGGGTACTAATCCGAAAATATCAGTTTGATTTGCAGATTGGTACTTTCATTTACTTCGTCTCGGATTTCACTTTACTTTTGTGTATACACATATGTTGAATTACAATCCAGCTCAAAATTTGTATAACATGTATTATTATTGTAAATGAGTAATAACTGTAATTTGTTTTGTGTATCTAAATAAATAAAAAAATATACGTACTATTCTCTCTATGCACACAATTTAGGCCCAACATCGGCACGATCATACACTGATGCTCTATACTAAGTTATCCTTACCAGTGACTTGGGTGCATGGTCATCAGCATCACCCATGCTAATATATTACAATTATGACGAAAAACCAATCAAAGAGAAAAAAAGCCGTTATTTTGCATGAATAGTAATTAAATACAGGACTCATCGTCAAGCTATACTAGCCTAGTATATCCTTACCATGAACTTTTGGGGAAAACTTTTAATGGTACCTACTATTGGTTACAGTACTTATGTTCTATAGCACGATGTCCACTCAGCCCTTGGTTGTATTAATGCAGTGTACAGATGAGCGCATTATGTGTAAATGTTAGTAAAGTTATCAAAAAAAATATCTTTCATTATTATCAAATGGAAATGGTGCCGACCATCAGACATAATGAGTACCTAGGTACGAAAAAAGAAGAGATTAATATCGATTCAATCGAATCAAAATTAAACGTTGATGTGACCTCTGAGATTTGATTTCGTAACATGATGCTGTGTATTAAAATCAACCTTTACTCGTTTAATTGATAAGGGAAGAATGTAGCCAGCGAAGCTTGTTGGCATGAAAGTTTTCAATACAGTACGGGCTGTGATACGGGGTAACTAGTATCTGTTCTCGTATCGTGTGTACCTTTCTTTCCTCCACTTTCGCGGCTCAACAGGAAATCCTAGAGCGAGGATAAAGTGTGGATACCTACTTACAGGAGGGCTGAAGTGTAGACCCTGACTATATTTACTGGTGGTACGCTTCGTCTTCTACAGTGTCTCTCTCGTGAAAACTGGCCCGCAGGCTACGATATAGACTGATGATGATTCATATTTTCTATAAAATGTACATACCGCTCTGAGTTGAAGTGGAGTGAAGAGGTATGCGAGCACCATGCGCAATGGCACCATCAGAACAAGGAAGAAAGGCAGCGCGAGCGAAAAACGCGATGATTTGACAGCGTATAGCAAGCAGATTCCGGCCACCTGGATCAACGTGTAGAGATGCATCTTCAACGTGGGTACCTGGAACGAAATGGCTGGACCGTTAGTTTTGCTATATTTCATAAAAAGTAAAGATTGTGTTCCCTAACTGTCTTTTAGGTTTGTTTCTCAAAGACCACTTTAGTACCAAATACTCGTATCGTACATCTAAACAGTCGAGTTCATTTGCCGTGGTACCAGGTCATTGATATTAAGGCAAATTTGTTTTTACTGTAGTACCTACCATTAGCGGTTACTGTGCTTATTGTAGGTATTAACTTTTTGTAAGCAATATACAATTTTGTACTCCCGTTTCATTTGTATCTAGTTACTGATGGCAATCGGGAGAAAGTTCTGGATTGTATGCGGAAGAGTTAATTTGTTTGCTTCTGACGACAGTTGTCACAAGTCAAATCTGACAACTGCCAACTTATCATTGTAATTTTTAGAATACTTGCAACAAAAATATGAACTTAAACTCCAGAAATATGAAATCAAGTGTCACTTTGGCCGCTGTCACATTTGGCAGCTGTCACATCAACATCTACTATAATATCATTACCTATTAAAAATATACAGTGACATAAAAAAATATATATAGCTCTTTCTTCAGTTAAACTAAGCAAGGCCATGGGTATTAGTCTAACGATTCAATGGTACCACGGTTAATATAAAAAAGCATTTATCCTGCTGCCATGGAGGCAATAGTACTACGGCACATAAACATTGCCGTGGTACCATCAAAGGAACCAGGTGTGAACAGCCTGCTCTCATATGTTATATACATACTGGTACGCAAATAACGCAAAATTCAAAACCACCAAGCAACTTTCTCCAACGACCCTCGACTCAATGCTGTGTGTGTATTTGTAAGGGGAACGCAGCATGTGTGTAAAACTCTGGAATTTCTTGCCTTGGGGTTAGGGCAACGAAAGTAGCCTGGCGTAATCTCGGTACAAATAATTTTTCCATAATAATATAAAATACCAAATTTATACTAGTAGCGACATCTATTCATTTCTTAGTAATCAACAGCTCAAACACATAGCCGCCAGCTGAGGCCCTGTGGCTGAGGAAATTTACCTACAATCCGCTAGGTGTCGTTATTATACAAAACTGAGCAAGTGGTAAACATTGTAAAATCATTCAACACAATTCATTCCTCCAGGTGACATTCCTCTAAACTACATAAATAAGAATTGACAACTCACCCTTCTTACGTAAGGTATTTGTGGATGGTGCTTGACCGGCTTGAAAAGCAAGATGAAACGATCCCAGAACTGAATGCCACCAAGTGCAGAGATACCCATGTATAGAAACACGCCAAAGAGCACAGCCATCGGCACCAGTCGCAGCCAACCCGCCGCCAAAACCGAAATACCGACCAGTAAAGCCACCAACAGGCCCGTCAGTCTTTGTTCTGAAAACATATAAATTCATAACATTTAGCGTTGCGTAATTCAGATGCAAGTACTTACTAATATTTTCTTTCGCTCCTCTACTACAGACATTTGACCAGCACTAATATGGGCCGCTTCCCCACTAGCCTAGCAAATATTATTTAAAGACGTACATTACCTACTCTCGAGAAATTCGTACTAATAAACTCACTAGCATCCCGCTCGAAGTAAATAGTGTTTTTTCCCACCAACTACTGCAATTCTTATCTTTATGCATCTATGTATATCAGAATGTTGCTCTAGAGTTCGATTCCCGCCATAGACTAGTATTACGATGCAGGTATATTGGTCACTAGTCTCTTGGTACAAGTATGAACATGCAGTCACCCGATTGGTGCCATTAACGGCTCTGACCGGTTAGTTTGCACACTCGAGGCAAACAGTTCAATCCTGCAAGAAGATCATCAAAGTTAACAGTGTGTCCCGCCAGCAGTCCTCCAAGTCCAAGTAAAATCGAAACTCGTTGAAAATTTTCCCCGTCACTACGGCCAGAAAATATATATATTAAAATATTTGTTATTATCATTATTCACGCAAAGTAACGCCTGAACCTATCAATTAGACTTGACTACTGTATGTCTAAGGGCAGTTCGTCACTTATAACATAATGCTTCTGTTATAGGCGGAGGCTGCCGGTTAACATCAGGTCGGCTTCGTGCTTGTTCCGTCACAACACCATAACCAAGATCAGCATACCAATCATCATAAAGAATTGGTAAACACTAAACACATTGTAATTAATTTGGATAAACTTTAAAATTTTTAAGTCTTGGTTTGTTATTTTTTTGATTATTTGCATTAAGCGTAAAGATTATGGTCAACATTAAACGTTTAAATAAAGTTAGAAAGGCACCTTTGACTTCGACGATGTGGGGTTTGTCACCAGGCGCGTGGGTGGTCGACATGACGGTAAGCGCCGACACGTGGGACACTGAGCGCACAGTGGCCACGCACTGCCACGGCGCGCCGAATAGACCGCACATGGCGTTCACCATAGACATAATGACGATGTCCATGTGGAATCCGCTGCCCTTCTTCAATTTGCGTTCAGGTTTGTCGATGATTAACCTTCGGACAAAGTTAGCCGTTAGGAATTAGGATATATACTATTTGGAGATTTGTATTCACCATTCATATTGCCCGACTAAAGATCAAGTTTCAGTGGAGACCAAGCACTAAGAATGGCGCGGCGGTACAGAATATTCCAGTTAAGATGTCAAAGACCATTCTCATTAAAGCTGTCAAAATTACACAAAATTCGCTGACTGTCGCTTTACAAAGTTTCCTTATCCCCTGAAGCGTAGCCAAAAAAAGAGTCCATCCAAAAAGAGTAGGGTCAATATTTTTCACACCGTGGCAGCACTATAAATAAGAAATACTCTAGTTAATAATTCGTTTTTGTATATGCCATGACCCTTCTCTTTTTTACAAACTATATAATCATAATTACGTGCTTTGCGATAGCTCTCTGCCTTTCAAATAAATTGTAAACCAGTGGAATAGTTCTGATAAAGTTTTACCCAGAATTAAGCATTCGCTTCCGACCCAATATCGCTTTAGCCGGCACAATCAAAATGCTAACAGTAAATTCGCATGGCAAAGGCATAAATTATATTATGGTACGTATTTGAGTAATTAATAAACACAACATAACAATAGATCATAACGCATAGATATTGAAAAAATATAGAATATTCTTTAGGTACCTACCTATATCAAAGAGAGAGACAGAGGATATGACCAAAATTTTTTTAAATTTTTTTTTTTTTTTTTTTTTCCAAAATAATATCATCACTTATCAAATATATTTTATTACTGATAAAATAGTCTTTTGAGCTACAATCTTATCTGTTGGTACGATACGAAAATGTAAATATAGGCTAATTCTAAGAATTACTGGGTCTCAAGGACAGGCACCGAAACACTATTGGGTGCTTGCCAGGCAGGCGTTAGCAGAATGCCCTACAACTCGGCAGCATTCAAACTATAGACTCTCTTCGCGACAGTCCTTAGCGACTGAGCCACCATGGGTTAAAACATATTATATATTTTTTTCTAGTTCGAAGGCTCTTTGTTCTTAAAACCTATCATAGCCGACAGGACAGTAATAAAAATCGAAATAAGGTAAATCTAAATTGCAGACAAGGTTTCAGTATAGGATAGAGTTGCTCACTCAGCGATATGTGTCTCCATGAACACGATGATGTAGACCATGAGAGCTGGCAGCGCCATGGCTGCGGCGGCCCACACTGGGATCGTCTCCAGGCCAGGGTTGAGGGGCACCAGCCAAGAGCGCGCCGCTGTGGGGCTGAGGCCAGCTGGCACGCGCAGCGTCTCTGTCCACACCGGCACCAGGCGGGACACTCCCACCATGAAAACGATTGCGATAGGCACACCGAAGTCGCCAAGAGCACGACGGGCCTGTAAAACAGAGTCAAATATTATTTTGTGGTATACAAATGCTCAAGCTTGTATAGCCAGAACAAAATAAAAGTAAAAACTTAACATAAAAATAAATCAAAAATCTAAAATTCTGTTCTACATAGGTACGCTCTTGGATTCGTAATTTGAAAAGCTGCAGGAGGTATTTCATAACAGTTCTCGACAAAAATCAGCTGTTAACGGATACGACAAGTTTACCCAAGTATATCCTTTGGGCTATGTATCCACCACACGCGATGAAGATGATCAGAGTGCGAGGAAAAAATAATGAGATTACTTTAGGCGCGAATGCAATCAATATACAGTTCATCGTGAATATAACTATTACTAAGAGAGAGCTTAATTTTACTTACACTGCGTCCAAGGAATTTCCCGTTGCGGAATATGCGCAAATAGTATGCAATGATAAACGTGGCCAACGTGAGAATGGTGCACCAGAGCGCGGTGTTGGGTTGCGCGGGCATGACAACAAGCGCGGGTCCAGGCAGCGTAGCGTTACCTGTTACAAAACATGCCAATATTTATCTGCAAGGCGAATAACGTATCTTGCGTTGGTTAATTGTTACCAGCTAAATGACATAGAATATTCATTATTACTAATCTCTATATGTTTGTAATTAACCGTAAGAGATTACGGTTAATAATATATAATGTTGTCTTAGGTTTTCGCGATTATTACACATAGTAATTAAACAACTTTAAACTAAGTCACCCCGTGACCACGATCACTGCAAAGTGTTTGAAACGTCGGGATAAAAATAATGATAAATATACGCGATTTAAACCGTTTAAGGTTGTTTAATTACTATAATAATATATAATTTTGGCTGTAGGTTTACGCTTCACATTCATTAATTCATTCAAAAGTTAGTAAGTTGAGGTCTAATATATTTTAAATAGGGTTGGTCGAAAACTGCGGCTATCATTTTATAGTTTTATTCTTGTCCAATGCAAGTTTTTTATAGGTTAGTTTATCCCTTGAAACGAAGCTCGTTATGTGATAAGTGCTGTAGATTGCAATCATAAATTGATACATAAATTACACTACTTACTCGTCGAAAGTAAAGTATTGTACTTTCAGTACAAACTCAGTACAGATACTTAATGGTATTAACCAACCTGTACAAAACACAGAATTTATTGATGAGAGGGGACAGAAATAAAAATACTGGCCAAGAGACTTTAAGGGAAGAACTGTTTGTGAGTTTGATGATAGCTACAAAACTTAAACAAAAATCGGTATTCCAAGTATTTGTTGACTTCATAGATGATGTAGTGGGTAACGAAATTTCAGTTTCTCAAAAAATTTGTTATTTGCGATAGACCTCGCAATAGTCTATGATTGACGAATTGATGGCCCTCCATTTATTTATTTATTAAGAAAAACAAATACAATTAGGTACTATATTTTTACTTTATTTAACCCACCGAGTTCAAAGCGATCATATCTCATATGGGAGTACCCGTGTGAGAACTTGGGGAGCAAAACTAGTATTTTTATGAGAACCTGCAAGTACATTGGAGCCCTCTGAAAAATTATTTGAGTTTGTTTTATTATTCATCTTAGGATCAACGTTTTGCACAAAATATATAAATAAGTATCAGATTTGTGATTCATACCGTTTACGGGCTAGAGAAACCTGACATACTCAAAAGGACGGACAGGCATACAGCCTGACCGCTGTCTCACTAATATGGGTCTCCGTTTTGTCCTTTGGGTACGGAACTCTAAAAAAGCCGGCCAAGTGCGAGTAGGACTCGCTCACAAAGGGTTCTGTAACTAAATATTCTGTGAATAGGTAAAGCGTCTACCTGTCACCGTTATTAGTATCGAGCAACAAACGGTAAAAAATTCAAGTTTGTTGTATGAGAGGCCCCCTTAAATATTTATTTTATTTTATTTTTAGTATTTGTTGTTATAGCGGCAATAGAAATACATCATCTGTGAAAATTTCAACTGTCTAGCTATCACCGTTCTTGAGATACAGCGTGGTGACAACGGACAGACAGCGAAGTCCCATGAATAGGGTCCCGTTTTTAACCTTTGGGTACGGAACCCTAAAAAGCATGCGAGAAGTTACGGTGAAGCAGTTGTAGCTATGTAAAAGAAGGTGTAGAGTCAAGTCGGTTCGAGAGACGTATGCTCTTGTAGCAATGAGGACATACCTGCTAAGGTACCATTGTGGATAGAATTAGTGCCGTTCAGGACAGCTTCGGTGTCATTGGAGACAGACACATTGTGCGAGATGCAGTAGTCGATGCCGAGCGGATGCGCGCGGTACACTGCTATTGTGGCTGTGATCGGCTCGGATATGAAGATCAGAGAGATCAGGAAAGCGAAAATGTCTTCTGTGAATCTGTAACAGAGAATAAGAAATATATTAAGGAAACCATTTAAAACATTATTACGGTGATCATCATAATGCTTATACTAGCGTTTCACTAAAAACAAGACGAGTATACCTACATACCTATATTAAGGGCATATAAGGTATGTAAATACATTTTCACCTCACAAGCTCGGAAAAGTTTTGTTTAACATTCAAAAGAATTTTAACAGGTAGCATGGAAAAGGTTTTTGAATTTCGAACTTCTTTAAAAGTTACAATAAATAAAATTCCCCTTAAATTTTACCAGTTAAGTAATGTTTACTACTACTATTAATATTAACTGTTTTTCTTGGACCTAGCATTTTCCTCGCTGTGAAAAATTGATTTTTTGCGCTCAGCATCATTTTGCGAATGCCCGCCTGGCTAGCGACCACCCTCAAGTACAATCTGTCGCCAAGCACCTAACGGTGTGTTCCGGCAGCAGTTACTTGAGAGGCAGTGAAACTACAGGCACATGAGACTTAACAACTATGTCTCAAGGTGACGGGCAATTCGTCAATCGTGACGAAATACATCTGTAATAAGCAGAGGTTAGTCCGCTTAAGATCAGGTGGGCCTCGAGCTTGCTCTGTCAGAATAACAAAAAAAAACCTGACCTCGGCTGGCGTCGTCGTTTAAAAAGTGTACCGGGGGGCGCAACAACATTACCTTGACGCGACCGATCTAATCGGATGCGATCATTTCTAAGCGCCCAATCCAATAGATTTTTTTGATTCTTATACTTCTTCACATATTTATTCGTAGATCAAAAACAAGCGCAATACTAATATATCTATACAAATATTACCTAGTAATCTTTTTGACAGCAACTGATCCTTCCACAGAAGCGACGCAAAGTGCGATGACTATCATCCACAGCCCGCAGTAGAACCGAGCTGCGAGGAAGTCGAAGCCGTATGAGCGGCAAAACATGGAAAGTGACTCATCCAATAGCAGCAGCGGACCGGTAGCTCCCGTTATCATCATGGGCTGGCCAGCAATCAGCGCGAATAGAATCCCACCCGCGCAAGTGAACACCTGTACGATAAATAAGTAATTATTACTTAGTACTTATGGTATAGTTAGATGTTAGATGGTGGTCGGTAGAAAAACTTTATTCAAAGTGATGTCGCTACCCGGATAAACTAACATACTTACAGTGAATAAAATCATAAAAAAGAATATAGGGTCTGAAGCATATTTAATCTAACACTATACCTAAATTTACAACTCTTTTCATATTCTTTCTTACCAAAGTCTCTGAGATGCCAATCTGTCCGTGGGTCTTTTCAGCGAGCAGACCGCCGAAAGTGATAGCAGAGGAGAGCGCTGCGAAGTACATGAAGATGGTTGCAGCTATACATTGCCCGTTCAACGCATCTTTGAAGTCAGACAGGTAGTAGGGGTACCGGCGTCGCATGTCTCGAATCACACCTGCGAGTTTATAATTAGGATAAACTTATATAATTACATGTCACTTCATGGTTAAAGTAAGGAGTGTAGAAGTGTACTGACCTCCAAAGAGGCGCCCGGAGCGTGAAAGTGGATCATCAGGTTCTTTGGGCGGCAGACCGCCGGTCTCGGCCGCAAGTAATGCCTTCTTCTCGTCCAACGGCTGTGCCACCACGCTGGCGGCACGCTTGCGTTCCAATGCAGTTTGCTTGCGCCGTCGGATCATCTCGCTTTTTGCACGCAGCTCCTCAAAGGGCAGCAAAGCTTGTCGTTCCCAGTCGCCCGGAGGCAGCACGATTGAATCATCCAGAAACTCGTTGATAGCAGAAAGCAACTCCCGCCGGTCTTCCGCCTTGTAAGCGATCCCGTGGAAGGCAGGGTTCGCCATGAGCGTTGAGATCGATCGTCCCACCTCGTGGTAGTCGAGGTCGGCACCGCTCGGGCCAAGCAGGATGAACATGAAGCGCACCGGCACTGGGACTTCCGTGATAGATGGCATTTGTATTCCATGTGCAAGACGTACGAATGCGATGGTCGGCTGGTCGAGGAACCCTACAGCGCCAACCAGCACGGTGGTCGCCTCCGCATCACCTGGAATGCGTTTCATCAGCGAGTCGTTTTGGCCGCGGCGCAGCTCTTCATGTGATTCGACGCCGGTCGCGGCACCTGTGCCCGCTGCAAGGTATTCGACCTCGCGCAGATCAAGCCCAGTAGCCGAAGACTTCTTGCGCGCCTCCGGCGGCAGGGCATATGAACTGCGTCGCCGCTTGCTGTCCGATAGATTCTGGGCACACATATATTAAATGATTAATTAATGTTCTGAGATTTTCTTACAGCAATGGAAGGGCTCGCGACCGAGTCTTGGTTCGGACATGTCGCCCTCAAACAGTGAACGAAATTCAATATCCAAATCAAAAGTAATGACAATATTTACACCTGAAAGGCCACATAAATCGCTGTATTCACGTTATTATAAACCGACATAAAAACTGGTTTAGTGAAAAGGGATTGGGACCACGCATTAGTATTGTATTATGTTACAATCCTTCATGACGAAAATAGATTCGCTATGGTGATTTTGAAAACTTTTATATAAATATGCTTTATGCAATATCATGCAAATTGAGACTATAAAGTTGTCGATACATTAGGTATAGGTAGCTATAGATAGTAATAAAGTTTTACTTACAAATTCAATCTGAAAGCTTAACGAAGGAGCTTTCAGAAAGGTTTAAACATCTAAGGTCGTACATATGCACCTACAAAAGCACAGAATTTGATTTTAAGTGAACCTTTCTCATGCCTACTCTACACGAGTACTTAATATATTGTAAAAAAAAATAACAAATACGTATGTAACTAATGCACATCTATGTTACATACGCTAAAATTGTACTTGAAAATATAAAAAATCAATAAACGAAAAACAAAACTACCGTGCATATACGGAATTCAAGTATGAACAAAATGTGTAAATGGCTGCTGTCTGAAAGCCTACGCAAAAGAAAAGTTTGCGATAAGTAGCATGAATAGCGAGGGTAGTGTAGCGAGCACTACGGATGCGATGGGATGGGTGGCGCTGGCGCATGACTCTTGCTATAATGAGTACGACGAGAAGGTGCGGAGAGGAAAGGGTCGCGCACAGGGGAGGGCGCGCATACGATCAGGTGCGCGGAGTGGCGGCGGCACGTGTTGGCGATGGAGACGCGCGGCGGCGGCGGCACTGCGCCCGCGCCGAGTCCAGTCGTGCACAGCGAACAGCGCGCGCGCCCCGCGCCCAACGCCGTCGCGCCTGCATTCTCTTCCATCCACAGCGACTGCGCATCACACACGCAACGCCTGTCAGTCTTACCACTACTACCAACTGATGATTTCACCGAATGTTTCAGAGAAATACTACTTATCAGTCTAATGTATTTTTAGAAAGGAAATGTAAGGTCCCACAGCGACTATGCATCACCCACGCTACGCCATGCCAGTCCGTTTCATCAGGATACTCCTAAGTCATAGTTAGTTATTACAGTGACATTTCATCGACTATATTAGAGGAGAATGTATCAATCTAATATGTTCATAGAAAAGAAAACAAGAGATACGTATACTTTAACAATTTTTCTTAGGCTAGCCATTATAATATATGTTTGCATTGCTTTTTGTAGGTACTATATTGACATTATGGTAAACAAATATCACGGAACACACCATGACTCCGCTATAATTTACAATTGTTACAAAAACTGTACCTAAGTGTTCTTATCATAAATTATGCGCTCATCGCTCAGATATAATAGGGGAGGAACGACCGAGCTGATGTGCGAACACACACCGGAAATGTGTTCATCAGTCAGATCGGTAGGACAATACAATAGGGGTCACGTAACACTTTGATGTCTACTTTTTTAACTGACTATTTATAAATACTCATTCATCAAACTCATCAGTGTAATTTAAATAGTTATCTATATTTATTAGTCCAGTTACATTAGGGGTTTCACTTCGAAGTGACACATAATAAGCTATAAACCTTTATTTTGGCATTTTAAAAGTTACTTCTAACGTCATTGTATCTCTTGTCCACTAGTCGAAAAAATCGGTTTCTCTTATACTCGTATGTCTAATATGCTTAGATAATATTTGCATGTATAAAAAAATATTTATGGCTTTAATAACTGCTCTTTTTTGTCTTGAATGATTAGCCGGGCTATATAAGTATAGACAAAAAAGACAATGTTCTGAAGTTACAGGTAAGACAGCAGTTGAGATAAAATCTGAGTTATTTAAGACGACTCAAAGCGACAGGCGGAGATTATCAGTTCGCTAACCAAATTATTATTAACGGAATTATTAAACCACAGAAAGAATCGTTTTGCGGTCCCTTCTGCATCTATATCTACACAAACTCTACAAAACTAGCATTTTACTGATGTTTAAATTTTAGGTTAGCTGTTGACTGCTGTTTAGGCGAAAACTATCTTGCACTAGATTTTGTTGTTACCAAATAGTTAACCAGATAAACATGCAAACTGCCCTATCAGATTGCAGTAAAACCCGCGCAAGGATTCAAATCTACTTCCGCCTGAAAGTCGACCGATGGTTGTGAACCATGGGGCAAGCTAGATTCTTATTTAAAGCGTGATATCCACTTTATTACGTGATAGTTGTACTCGTATTAAGAAGTTTTACTAGATTGTGCTTAAGCTTACGAGTATTTTAACTCTATTTAGTGTACCTAATCCTGGAGGTTCATTACTTGACACTATGAAGAAGACGATTGCCATAAAAGGATGTGGGAGCAAGAGCAGCGAAGTGTGGGAAAACGGAAGGTGGAAAGCTGCTTTGAATAGGAACGGTGACTATTAGAACATAACCAATTACAGCTACGCAGTGTCTTCTCCACAGCTATTACTAAGCTCTGATAAAACTGAGCTAACCTGAAATACCTAGTAGAATCATGTGAACTAGCATTGAAACTGGTGAAGTTATAGTAATTTGGCATAATTTAACATAGAATTGGTAAGATTATTAGGTATGTATGTTTAAGTGGATGCATAATTTATAAAAATATAATTATTCTGCGTGGTAAGCAGAGTTAAACTCAACTGTTAAAGTGTGAACATTGTTTGTCGTGATGAAATCATCATATAATAGAAGTCGGGTCTTTGCTATATACGGGGTACAGTAGATGGCATATTTATTTCTAATTCTCTATCTATATACAGATATCATACAATGTTTTAGCTGCTTTTTTATTGATAACTATTGAACACTGATGAATTCAATTTCAATTTGTTGTGCCTGCCATCAGGAAATAATGAAGAATTGATTACCGAGTGGGCACTTGCGTCACACATACCTATTCCAATAATTATAATATCAATCTATCTACAGAGTTTTTGTTTTCAATTGTGTGCATTAAATATCAATATAAAATTTAGGTTAGACTGCTTAATGCATTGTAAATTAAAATACTCTATAGTCATATATGTAAATATGATTAGATGATTTTAAAAAGAATTCAATGTACCCGTGCGAGTCAGTTTCTGAGGGTTCCGTTTTTTATTTATACAATTTATTTAAATTTTCAAATTATTTATTTCTGATTCTAAGTTCGTGTACATGCCGCACATCTTGGTTGACATACTTATTATTTATGGGATTGTTACAGAACAAGAACGAGGCTCACTTCATGTTAAGCAATAACCTCTGCCTACACAGATGCATTTCGTCACAAGTGACGAACTGTACTGCCCCCGTCACCCCGAACAATCTGTTGCTAAGTTCTATGCGCTTGTAATGCTACTGGCTCTCAAGGACTGCTGCCGGACACACTGTTAGGTACTTGGTGACAGGATTTCTACTTAAGTGAAAATAGCCAGGTGAGCATTCGCAAAATAACCTCTTACTAGGGTAGTTTTTGCGTTGTACTATTATTATTTCAATATATAAGCTTATGCTATTTCTAGTGGTATCATTAATGTGAGCTGGAAGACTTGAACATACGCTTCCCACTTTGAAAGCCACAGTGAAAGGTTATTAGCCATATTAGGTACCATCTCCCCGCGACTCCCACCATTTCTTTAGTCCATTTAGTGAAGAGTCTGCCAGCACTACGTCTTCCGGTTTGTGTATCCACCGAAGAACCTTTTTATAGAGCGAGTGTTTTGAGAGAACTGGAGAGAGAATGAGACACGGGACAATTTGAATGCGTTTTTTGCTGTCCTCTTCTCTCTGTACCGTAGCAGCTTTATATACACTGGGTGAATAAGTCAAATGTAACTGACAGCTATGAGTAGGGTATCTACCTTCTATACAAGCACAAGGAAGAACTCTCGCGTTGGCATTTACTTTCGGGAGTAGTGCATAAGATTTACTTTGAATTTAGGTTTGAAGTGGTTTGGTCTGTCCATTTCTACTTGAACTTGCAAATTCTGATAACTATGTCAGTGAAGATCTTTTCTCGCGTGAGATTTTATCGCCCAAAGAAACAACGAAAACAGCTCTCTCCATAGTCACGTGACAGTTAAGTACCACTTCTCAGTGCCATAAGTCATCATTGACTACTAACTAAAGAAAAAACTAATTTTTGTCCTCAATATGTTTCAATATAAAGGAAACTATAATTTTAATAATGATATAATTAAATTATCTTCAACAAAGTAAAGTTAACATACAAAAGGAGTAAAGTCCAAAACGAGGAGCCATTATTAGACTTCAAAACAGTCCGAACCTGGACGGAATCTTTCCGGCTAGTAAATAAGGGCCTAGCCGGTTTCTAATAAGTAAATCTACTCAAGATCTCTTACGACGGCGAAAGTACTTAGGTACGAATAAGCGTACTAGATTATTCGTACATATGCAAATTCTACGGGAGGTTTTAAATTATGACTCAGCACTACGATACCTAGTTATATTGGTAGAATATGTCCTGCCCGAGGGATGGATTGGTTGTGGGTTCGTACCCCGATCGCAATTCAAACCGACCTTATATATCAAATTTTTATAAACTTATTACGCGTCGGATTTAGTTAAGATTAAATTAATTAAAACTATTGAGGAAAATTATTAAATTTAGCCACTAGGCCACAATCGCTGTTATTCCTATTAAGTATACATAAACATTACACACAAAAATTCCAGGTTAGCCTGAACAACATGTTCGACCACATCATCACTTACCATCAGGTGAGATAGTGGTCAAAGGCTAAACTGTCTGGAAAAAAAAAACATTTCATTTATGTATTAAAATAAGAAAATAACTTGTACATAATAAATATAATAGTAATCCAACTAATTAGCCGTGACATCAGATCAGATAGAGAAAGCCTCAAGGTAAATCACTGTGACTTTCCACCCTTGAGAATATTAAATAGAACTACGTATTGCACTTTAGTGATAGAAGATTGAAAGGTAATAGATTTTAGTCAACATAACTACTACATTTTATAGCTATCTCCTATCTACATAGTTAATAACCTAATCCCTACGAGTTAATATATAAGCTAATGCTTTGTTTAAGTCGAAAAAGAGTAAATAGTGTGACTTAGAAACATAATTACTGCCTTTGAGTCTGTAGTGACTTGTAGGTTGCCTAAATGCTTTTATTGTAGTAGCTGTAGTGTTGTATATAGTTCTTAGTATTTTATTAATGAAGGCATACCGACGGAACAAAAATATATATTGGGGTATCAAGCAGGTGTCTTTATGTGACTTATAAGACCATTTTGAACACTTATGATGTTTCTGTATGATAGCGCCTTTGACACAAAAATAGCATGGGACACAAACGAGCAATTTTTGTATTTTTAAATTTGATGGTTAACTTGTCCTTCGATATAGAATATACAGTATGGAGTAGAGAGTATACAATAACAAATATAGCGGCTGAAACATATTGGAAACGTCCATCCAGGCGTATTGTAATGATCTATGAGAGACTCAATTGTAGGGAATTTAGTTGACGCCGGTCCGGCTAGCGACTACTTTCAAGTAGAAAATCTGTCCTCAAGCACCTGTCGGTGAAGCCATACTAGGACTGTTCAGCCATCATCGACAATAGACAAAGTTATCCTTAGGATAGATTGATTTTGAAGGCTAACTCAAGAACCCCCCTTGACTATTTTTGTAGGGTTACGTTAAGGATGAATTGTACAAAACAAGTAACGACCCCACTAAAGACCTAAAATCTGCCAAAGAGACCACATTTACGCATGTTCACTACCTGAAGACACAAAATGCAACTGTAAAATCATAAATTGTATTTGCAGTTCTGAGTTAATTATGTTGTACTAAAAAACGGTCGTTATTGTGAACTTAGTGAAAGATATGAAATACAATTATTTGTATTTATTTTAGATATCATGTTTCGCATGAACATTTACTGCTTTTATTATAACCTACAGAATCGATATCTAAATAAAAATAAGGTAAGTAGTCTTTCGTCCAATTTTTGTCTCGTAAGAAGGGTTCTTTGTGTGTCTTATAGTGACTTGCCACATACTGACCAATTTAAATGCCCCAGCCTACATAATGAATGCAGTAGGAAACCCACATTGATCACAAAGCGGAATACCTTCCACTAAAACCAATAATCCACGATTCATAAATAACGATAAGGTACATTATGTAATGGCAGTTGTTTGCTGCGGTAGTTTCTGTAAGCCCTTCCTATCATATTGGCCTTGGACATTTTCACAAACACGCATTTCAATACGTGCCAAACGTCGCTATCGAAGGCGACATTCGATAACGATGACTAGCTATCTGACACCGAAGATTATCTCATCCATTTATCACGCTCGATATGTTTTTATTTATCATTTACTTAAATTATAAGGAATAATACCAGAGTTTACCTACGATTGGTACGGCCCTTGCCTTCCGCTTCCTACAACTGCTACGGCGTAGCTCTGCTTATTTGCGCTATCGTATCGTGATCTTGTTTTGTGAATGTTAATAAATTTATCAAATAACTACACCAGATATCTCCTTATTACATTTGAACTACACAAGATATCTCCTTTTTTTTTACCGGCGGTATGCCTTTATTAACAAAATACTACGAACTATATACAACACTGTACAACAATAAAAGCATTTAGACAACTTATAAGTCATTGCAAACTCCCAGGCACAAATGTTCCAGCCCACTACCAGTTGGCAGCGTGCCCAGCATGCTGGCAGCATTGCCCCGTTGAATTGCAATGATTAATCGTTGAGGCAAATAGGTACCAGCATTTTGATCACGCGTCGCATTGACCAAGCGCTCTGATAAGTTTTGGAAAATACAATGAGCTCCCGGGCCCCACGAACCCAACGTTTCTACACCAAATGGCTCAAATACGTAACCCATACCGAGGTTAGCATGCTTGCGCTGCTTGAGTTGCTCCGCCGAAGTAGCCGCGGGGAACAAATTATATAACTGACTAAGTTTATGTAATATTGTGAGCTATACGATATCAACTTAATGCCTTGAACCAATTGTAGTACGTGCTTGTAAGCTTTTATATCGAATATAGTCTATCAATCTAACTAGTAAAATAAGATTCTCCATAGATAAATAAAACCCATTTTTCAATGACCGATGCACAGGGTTAAAAGTTTCTTTAGCGAACTACCTAGAAAATAAACCATCGTTTTACTTTTTTTTTTTATTACCGGCGTTATGCCTTTATTAACAAAATACTACGAACTATATACAACACTACAGCTACTACAAAAAATGCATTTAGATCCCTAAAAGTCATTGCAGACTCATAGGCAGTCCAAATGCTCTAGCCCACTATCAGTTGATAGCGTGCCCAGCATTGCCCCGTTGAATGGCAATGCTTAATAATAAATAATCGTTTTCCTTAGGTGTCACAATTTTCACGTTATTCAGACATGAATGCGTGGAGCATTGTATAACTCTAGTTACTAAGTTGGAATTATCACATTTTTAGTAATAATTTTCTAAACAAACTATTTATTTATTATATACTTTCAGTAATAAACACGCACACGAGTGTAAAAACAATGTTTATACACTTAATTTACATAGGTATGCTTGTTTACCATATTTATTTATAAAAGTGGTTCTGAAATGAAACAAATATTTGAGGTAAAAATATTCCAAACCCTACGATAAATTGTGGAAGTCTTGGTTTATTTTCAAGGCCGACAATTAGAATCACGATAACATTTTGAACATAGATTTCGTAATGGTTCTTCTGACGTATAGTTACGGTAATCTGATAACGATAAGCGACCAGGACATAGGTAAAATTTAATTTTCAATTGGTAGGTAGCACTCATTACAACACTTTATTTTATGGTGCTTATTGTTACTCAAAATCGTAGACGAATATATAAAACATATCTGTCGAGAGTTGATGGTATCAATGACCTTTCCTCGAGATGGTGAAAAGGTTATAATGCTTAACTTTTCAGTGGGTCAGTCTTTTAGTTGACTTTTCAGTAGTCATCAGTATCAGTGGGTATATTTTATGAGAATATGTTTTTTTTTTACAATATAGAACAGCATTTTTTTGTAATTTAACTTCTATACGTTTCCACAATGCGTAGAAACAAACTCATATTAGCATATTTTTAAAAGACAATGTCCTTCGTGCTCTATCCTTAGGCCGGGTAGTATATTGTGGGTTTCTATCAAATACATTTTCAATAGCAGTTCGGAATGTGAAACATTGCTCCTCATCACTCGCCCAGTAGCACAAAAGACATCTAAACGTGAGGGTTTGCACTTCTCCGCATACCAATTATATAGGTGTGATAGAGTGTTTTATTACAAGGTAGCTATTTTTGGCATTTTAGTTGTTCTATTTACATCAGGAAAATTATCGTGAAAATATTAATTCATATAAGTTTCTTAACATTGACTCAAGGCGCTTATCACTGCAACCCATTGCAGCTATTTTTTAATGTCCGTTCTCTATTGGAGTTGACATCAGAAGCAATATCACATTTAAGATTACCTTGTATGATAACATATTTACTAACAAAAATTTTGGTATGCAAAAGGAGATTGAGTCTTCAAAATCGTTTTCTCTCAACCTCGTTGCTCCAAGCAATAAAGAGATTGTGCGCTCCAATAATTTGAAAATGTGATTTTCGCTCACGCTATAGTGCTTGTAATCTCATTTATAAAACTAAAGATCTACTTTGTAATCGAATGCCTCAGAATCCCGTTATATTTTTCCTTTAGTTCAGTAAATTATGAATATATATAGGCACTTATCACATTAGTATGTATATGCCTGATACATAATCATCTGTACGAATGTAACTATAATCGTCAGATCGCATCCAATCATTTCATATGATTGCAGGCTTCATGTTTTAATGTTTTTATGTTTTTGCTCGTGGTTGTAAGTCGTAACGTAACTCGAGAACACGACATTTTGTTAGTTATAGTAGATGAACCCTACTTTGACAAGGAAGAAGGCATACCTACCAATCAAATCCTTGAGTTGATTCAGGAGAAAATACTTGTATATTCTAATGAGTAGTGATATCCATAAAATGTCTGCATTCTGCAATGGATTAAATTATATATTCTAAGCAGATCATCACACGATGTGTTATGGATTGGGCCTGTTTATGTTCCTGTAGATATTAAAGCAAAATTTGCGCGACAATCCCTTAAGCGGAACGAGATTACTCGGAAAATGAGCGCTGTGTGTGACGGATGGAGTATAACTTCCACGCTAATACACCGGGCATCTCGTCCTCGTTTGGCACCATTGCAAGACGTCCGCTTAAGGACTTACCTGACAATAGTATGTATATTACCTGTAAACTGGTGTACGAGGCCTGCTTCTTGCCACTGATTGAGAACCGGAACCTGTCGTCATGAACATGCCGATGCCGCAGCAGCAGCGACCGCATCACCACCGGTTTGTCATCTTCTTCTATGAGCCCGTCTGAGACCATGCTCTCGACCACCCTAACATATATTGATATGTATGATTAGATTCATAAAACAACTCAAGTATTTCGGAGAGGAGAAGCAACTGTCACAAAACAATCACTTTCTTTATAATAATAGCGTAATAATAAGGAAGTTCTTTGTGTATAGAGTGTGTGTTGTTATGATCATAACGACTGAACAGATTTTGATGACGTTTGTTTCAAAAACTAAAACTAATCTTCTCTGAAACCTAAAATGAGAGAGTAGTTACAACTATTAACAAATTTGTTAAGTGGCACTCGAAAAGTAAAGTGTATCCTAACCCGCGAAAGCTAAGAACGACTAACTACAATTCAAAAATAACGAATGTTTCTCATAAACAAGGTACTCAAAGATTATGATTAAAATAATCACCCATGTATACAACTCTATCATCGCATGCGTAAAAGAGAGTTTATCTATGTGTCTATATGTTACAACGCCTGAAGTAATTAACCGATTTTTATGTAACTAAGCCTAGCCTTGGCCTGCATGTAGTCTAGCGAAGGACAATTGATAGAATATTTCTAACTCGAGTCTTGACTTGAGTGGTATGCTAAGTTCTTTGAGCAAGATTGTTTTTTATTGATATTTATATTTATTATTATTGATGGTTATCATACGATTGGTCAATATAAAACCCCATTGGTTTTCTACCGACTACAAAAAAAGGAGGAGGTACTCAATTCATGTGGTTTTTTGTAACCTCACTTTTTTTTTTACTTTTAACTGGGTAAACCGACTTTGATGATTATTTTTTTATATGAAAGCTGATGCTTGCTGTGTAGTCTCATTTAAGTTTCATCAAAATCGGTCAACCCGTTTTTGAGTTACACTCCAATAACTGAAACATATCTTGGTCATATAGTCATTGACAGTGAAGGACAATCGATTTCCTGTTTCTAACATATATTAATGATCTGCCTTGCATGGTCAAAGATTTCTGCGATATTGTTTTATTCGCAGATGATACCTCTCTAATTTTTAAAGTAGAAAAAAGAGGAAAGACCGTGAACTGACGCATGTAAATAATGTATTATCTAAGATTTGTAAATGGTTCGCCGCTAATAATCTTCTCCTAAATTCATAAAAGACGAAATGTTTAAAGTTTTCTTTACCAAATGTTCCTTATGTTGAACCAAACATAAAGCTTGGCCCAGATAAACTCCCTATTGATAAAGTGACAGTCTTCCTGGGAATCAAAATGGATTCCACTTTACAATGGGATCCACATATACATGATCTCTCCGGAAGACTTAGTTCTGCTGCATATTCAGTTTTTAGGATAAGACAGTTAACAGACGTAGCTACTGCTCGTCTAGTTTATTTCGCGTACTTCCACAGTATTATGTCGTATGGTGTATTGCTGTGGGGAACTGCTGCTGAGATAGAGACAATCTTTATCATACAAAAGCGTGCAATTCGAGCCATATATAAAATGGGTCCTAGGGAATCTGTGAGGGAACCTTTTAAAGAAATTGATATTTTAACTTTACCAAGTCTGTATATATTTGAAAATATTATGTATGTCCGTAAAAATTTGAGTAAATTTAAATTAAACAGTGACAATCACGATTACAATACTAGGAATAAAGATAAAATAGCGGTGCCAGGTTTTAGATTAGCAACGACAAATAAAAGGTCCTTCTTAGGTAATTGTGTGCGGTTTTATAATAAAGTTCCCAAACATATTACAACGCTCACAGAAGGGAAATTCAAGTTGCATGTGAAAAACATATGGATTAAAAAATCCTACCACACAGTTTCTGATTACATAAACGACAAAAATGCCTGGACAATTCCGCCTCCGCCAAGCTATTGCCTGTCACCGACATAATTTAAACAAATATTGTAATAACTCTATTATATAGTAAGTATGTAACACATTGTTAAAAGATGTTAAAAGGATGGCCCCGAGTTTCTTGCCCGTTCTTCTCGCAGTGGCTCTATACAATTTATTTGCTGAACGTGGCAGTACAATGTAGAATATTTCAATACTAAAATTTGTAATTGACCTTCATAAGAGCGTCGTAGACGCCTAAATTGAATAAGTGATTTTGACTTTTGACTTTGATTCCATAAGTAGCAAGGGTAGTGACCCATCGACCGTATTTTTTTTTACTGTTTCGTGAACAAGGGTCAAAAAAAAATTCCCAAAAATGGAACCGACTCCAACACTCACAACGTAAAAAAATAATTTGTCGAAGTCGGTACCATGCGCACAATATTGTGATAGGTACTTATGAACCATCATGGTACCGACTTCAAAAGTTATTTCACACATTTGAGTGTTGAAGTCGGCTCCATTTATTGGTAATATTTTTATTTGTCTTTGACAAGACTTTATATCAGGCAGATCATTACTCGTTTCTCTTCCCTATATCATAAAAGTACCTACTTATTATTATGGCACCATACGCACACGTATCTGTTCGTTATTGGTAATAAAAAAAAACTACCGGTACCTACACATATAGCTATCCATCATTGCGTCCATAGCACCTCAACGCTTATCGTTCAAACTGTATTTTATATAATCAAAAGAAACATATTTTATGTGACGATACGGACGCGCATAAAACTTATCAGAAAAGATATTAATCCCATCAGATAACATATTAATATATGTTACACTTATTCGCAATCCCAGCCATTTCTGGTTTTTATATTTATTTTATTCCAGATAGGTTTTATCCTTTGACCACTATCTCACCTGATGGTAAGTGATGATGTGATCTAAGATGTTGTTCAGGCTAACCTAGAAGTACTGGTTCTCAAGGACAGCTGCCGGAATACACCGTTAGGTGCTTGGTGACAGATTTTCTACTTGAGGGTGGTAGCTAGCCAGGCCGGCATTCGCAAAATGCCCTACCACCATGCTATTACGACTGCCATCCTTAGACAACAACCGGGACGTGCCCTCCGAAGCACGGAAGCGCTCAGTAGTAATGTCACTAGCGGTCACCCATCCAACTCAGGACCGCGGGTGACGTTGCTTAACTTTGCTGATCGGTTAAGAACAGCTAAGTAAACTTCGCTACGAGCGCATTGAAAAATTTCACAATAAATATTTAATTCTAATTATCACCAATAAACATACTGTAATTAATTTAAACTTAGAGATTTATACCTCAAACGCTACTCAAGGTAAAACTCTACAGTTATTTTAGCAATCACAATTTCGAAGTTTGTACCTACTTGTAAACTGCAAAACTCTAAGCTTCAGGTATCTTCGATAACGTGTAACGCATCATCTTCCCGCCCTTGTACCACGTAGGTGGGGTCGATATATAATGATGAATGATATCCTCTTAAGAGAGAATGAGGCCTGCGAGGTATTTGAAGAACTTTCACGAGATCGACGTTTCGTTTTCCCCTGCATAATCCTCTTAAACGGAGCCGTTTCAATAATTGTTTTTATATATATGGGCTACTTTTATGTGAAAATCTTTTCAAATTTGTTTAGTGGCCCTCTGCCATGGCGTTGAAAACATTTTTATTTATTTTCAGGGCCATATTTTCTTTAATAATAATTAGTCGCTGAAATAATGAAATGACAGGTGCCTGTCTACAGCTGACCTAGATACTATATAAACAAAATATAATTCCTGATGCATAATCCAGGAATAAAATAGCGGAATATATTTCTCTGCAGAATCTCAGGCCGACTTCTTTCTTAAACATATTGTTGAAAGTTTTGGTTTGGTTTTACGGCTTGCCGCCTGTTTGAAGTCTCAGTAAAAAAAATGTACTAACTATTTTGCTGACGACAGTTCACGACCTTTCATCACAATCTTACCTTATTGTAAGTTATGACGTGGTTGAAGGTAAAAGGGTTAATTTTGAATTGGTGACTCTCAAGGACGCCTGCCGGAAGTGTTACCACAGTGTTAGCTATTTGGCGACAGATTTTATACTTGAGGTGTTACGGGTATTTCCAAAATGCCCTTTCACGATGCGGTAGAGATTAAGCCCGTGGTGCGATTTGAACCATAGACCTGATGCGCGGCAGTCCATTGACATTGTCACTGGGCCATCACTGCTACAAAATTCGTTGTTAGTACACTCGCTTCTTTTGCCTAGATATTAAACTGTGTGCCTAATGTGTATGTGTGAGTGTGGTGGCCTAAGTGCAGCAACGCCCTACTCACATCGATGTGAGTAATCTTATAATCCTAAGGAAGTGTGTAAGCCATTCTATGAGTGAGTTCACAAACAATACTCTCTACATTTCGATTGAAATAATTTCATAAAAACTGTTCCCTAATCTGTAGCGCCGCAATTTTTAGTTCACTGTTCTAATGGTTCGGGAATCATGAAAGACAAGTGTTATTATATTGACACGACGCGTCCTCTGCACTGATAGGGGTTTAAATTCAACGCAGCAGACTCACATAACAGAAACATATTTCTATATCTGCAGATATAAAGAAAGTGTAATAAACTTAAAAGTATGCAGAGTAGGTACTAGACTGCGAACGCATATTATTACGTAAGACGGTGTTTCAATCAGACATGGCTTCATCGGCTGTACCTGTATGCGACTCCAGGTAGGTCTTTCTCATCGAGGTCGAGGAGCACGACTCCGGTCTCAAGGCAGCGGCGCAGGTTGAGCAGAGAGTGGAAGGAGAGCGAAGCCACATGTGGCCGGCCCCATCGCGCTGATCCCTCTTCAACGTCCTCTTCGTACTTGATCCAGCGAGCAGTTTCCTTCCATTCCGCCTCCCCATCCTCACTAGACAAAAGTTCGTCCAGTTGCACGAACACCTGCATCACGCTAACACCTTCAGCAGTCATCTTGTATTGCCCTTTGGGCCTATCTATCCGGAACCGAGCGACTTAACGCGTGCGAAGGACGACGCGGAGTGAGCTTTTCAAATGATATTTGCAAACTGCCTATCAGATTTCGCTATAGCATTTTTTGGTAGATAAAAAATTGTTAAGATTATGATTTATCGAATGTTATTGATTAGCTAAGAATACCTAGATAATATGTGTAAGATTATATTCGTACACGTGACAGTAGGAAAGTGTTACATACCGCGTGCGGGCTGTGGTCGAGACGAGACTTGTAGGCCGTGTCCGATAGAAGGTTCTGCAGTTTCTCGCTATCCTCACCATCCTTGCGGCCCACGTGTACAGTTGAACCCTGTAAAAACAAATTACGTGTGTTTAACACATACAGTTGCCTTTAGACGAAAATGTATCAAAGTGACACTTTTCTTCTAGAATTACGTTCAAGATATCTCTATTCTGTGGAATTACGCTATCAAGCAAAATTCTACCAGTATCAGCTGAATTGTTCAAGTAACGCGATACCATCAACAACCGGCCAATTGTAACAACAAAAATGCGATGTTGCTTGTGTTTTTTATTCTTTAAAGGCTAGAGTTTACTGATATTTCAGTTTAAGCGCTACTACTGTATGAGCCGGATAGTCTACTGCTGAACACAGCCTGCCCCAAAATGGGGACATAGCGATCGCAATATGAGATATCATATTGCGATCCTCAAAAACTGCTGCTGCCCACCTTCTGGTGTGTTACCCTTAGTCGCCTTTTACGACACCCACGAGTAGAGATGCGGGGGTTACAGCCTAGTCCGGCACCCCACGGGACAACGGTAGCTCTACTACCACACTTAAACTGCTGATATGTCAGTAGGAGCAAATATATGTGTATATACAACAGTTCCGTTTTTTCAAGTGTGCTAAATCCAGCTCAGGCAAAATACGAGTAGTTCGAGAGGTCATAATCTAATAATTTTATTTATTAATTTATATTTTATAAGCGCCCTCGCAGGATTGTCGTACTAGCATAGAACATAATTATAATAATTAGTTACTAGTTTGTGTTAGAGGCGATTGGTATAGCTTCGTTTATTTACACATTCGTACATTGAAGAAATGTTAAATACTTATACTTCCTAGGCGAGGCTTGGTGTTCGTGGTCTTGTGTATCATATGATGTATTGTAATGCTACATATTTTGCCCTCAAGCAGCAGTTTTTGACGATAAGCAGTTTTCTATATTTTATAGCAGCAATTATGGTGAAAAGGTCGGTAAGGAAGAAAAGGCATATTGTAGCAGGTAATAGCTACTTACCCTGGGTTGTATGAGATGGCGGCGGAAAGCTCGCGGGTCGTCGCTGCGGTGCGCGAGGACCTCGACGCGATCGGCCTCGTGGAGTTCCTCGCCGTCGGCGCCCCCCGAGTCCGCACCAGCAGCCCTGGCCCCGCCGCCCTCGCTGCTGCCTCCACCGCCCCGTGCGCCCTCTTGAAGCGAGTACTTGCGTGACTTGTGGTGCAAGTGGCGCCTGTCAACAAATTCCATATACAGACATCACAATGTTTGTAATGATTACGTAGGTAATGTAGTGTATTCATTTTAAACTTCGTATTATAGTTATTAGATTATTGTAGTTTATAGGGCATATTTCTATTCTACCATACACTGGTCCTACTTTGGCTCTGACAGAAAAACCCCAAAGTGTGTTTAAAATACAGTCATAACAGCAGTATGTATCCATTTGAAAATTTTGTCAATCTTTCAGTCGAAAGCCCGACCAAAGTTTCGGTCTACCACCCAGATCTTTTATTTTGATGGAAAAATTATTTCTAATTATAATAAGTACATAACCTTTAATATGAGTTCAATCAGTCTGTGGAAAAGGTCACAGTACAAGTTCACCAATCGGAGTAAAAGAAATAAATCTCTTTTACTATCAAAATTACAGGCACATGAGACCTAACAACTGTTACGTCTCAGTGAGACGGGTGCTATGCAATTTGTCGTTAACGAAATGCATCTGTTATAGGCAGAGGTAAGTCCACATAACGTCAGGTGGGCCCTGGGCTTGTTCCGTCACAATAACATAAAAACGAAAAAAAGCCCACAAAATAAATTAGTGGTTTAGAATCAATAGTTTGCAAGATAAAGCCCTTTAAGTCTGACAAGAGTTATAAGAAATAATCTAATAAATACTGCACCAACTGTAACTTTGACAGCTGTCATACCATATACTCGTCTCATATACTTTCTCTGTACTCTCATATACTACTACTGTCTCGATAAAATACAAAACCCCAAATATAAAATTCAAATCGCAAAATACGGCACCAACTGTCACATTGACAGCTGTCCCAACATACACCGGGTTTGATGTTACTTTTAAGTGCTGAAATCAATACACTAAAACACGGTACCTGTCACTTTAACAGCTGTCACATCTAAAACTTATATTATTTATTCTATCCTTATTTCGTATTTAGTGATGTCGATCGTCGGTGCATTTTTATGCTTCTCCCACTCTATTCTATTGCTTCTTATCTCAGTAACTTTCAGACATATTGTTCTTCACACAGTTAATTTACGCTCTCGTCACATCTGATACGAATCGACAATCAGTTATTATATTTCACTATTGGCAACTGGGAATGACCCCTAGAAACTCCTTGATACTTCAGTAGAAGTTGTGTTGTAGGGATTAAAAACAAAATAGTTTGAATAAAATTTCATAAATCACAATTGGTCCTATGCCATCTACTTGTGCTACGTGATTGATTTGTCCAGGTCCACGAGGACCACCCGGTCTTTAGCAACATGGAGATTCGAGATTGAGATATTATTGATATTATGATATTCGAGATATTTTTTATTAGGATTGTAAGCTCTTCGGCTCATATTAATAAATGTACTTCATTGAGATCGATCTTAAGATACAGTTTCGTCAAAACTGCATTTTAAGATTGATTTCTACTTTCAGATGCATTTATTAATACGACTTGTAGCTTTTAAAGGCGCAAGACGCAAAACCATTTTGCTGCAGAACGAAATAAAGCGAGGACACACCATGAGCTTAAAAAAATAAATTAAAAATTAATGTAAATTAAGTACTAAATTGTTATTTTGTATGGAACTGAGGTTCGAATTGTAAGCGCCTGTACCACGCTAGCTAATATATATCACTTTCGATTACCACCCCCATTTCGATTGATAAACAAAATCTTTCCGAGCTTGTGAGGTAAAATATTTTATTGTTAACCTTAGAATCGAAGTGACTGTTTCCCATCGAGGTTGTAGTTTGCTTTAAAATTCCTGAGCTAGGAATCGCACTTTCTACAGAGTAGTGATACATAGTGTTTTATGCTATACCAACGAAAAATAAAAGCCAAATTTTACTGCAAATAACTGGGCAATTCATTTATCTATAGCTATACGATATAAAATATATATACTATATAATATATATATACTATATAATATATATATACTATATAATATATATACTATATAATATGTAAAACTGTAACGGGTCAAATTCAGTAAATGGTAGATATTTTGAAAAAAAATAATTGAGAGCAGTCTTTAGCTGACACTGATGGCAAAACCATATTTTATTTTTGTCTGTCTGTCTGTCTCCCGGCCGCGCATCACTCCAAAGCAACTGAATGGAATTCAATGAAACTTAACACAATTTGAGTTCATACTACGAAGAAGGTTATTGTATACTTTTTATCCTGAATTTCCCGGTTCCCTCGAGAAAGGGGATGAAGTCAAAATGTTCGTTAGTTGTAATTTATTAACGTAAATGTAATGTAGTCCGATTTCAATTATTCTTTTTTTGTTAGCATAGTGACGAATGAGCCCGGAACCCCACGGACAGCCCGGTACCCCACGAGCCGCCCGGCACCCCAGGGGAAGCCCGGCACTCCACAGGCATTCCCGTACCCCACGGGCATCCCGGCACCCCACGGGCTGCCTGGCACCCCGCGGGCAGCCTGG
The DNA here is from genome assembly GCA_963890685.1 of Plagodis pulveraria. Lineage (NCBI taxonomy): Eukaryota > Metazoa > Arthropoda > Insecta > Lepidoptera > Geometridae > Plagodis > Plagodis pulveraria. The sequence continues at coordinate 6,339,985 of OY982949.1, read as the reverse complement.
CATCCCACGGGCAGCTCGGCACCCCACGGGCAGTCCGGCTTCCTTATTTAGATTTGCAAGCTTGCTAAGATAAAACTCTAAATTCTGGAACTTTTCGCCACAATCAGTTCTTTTAACTATCTTTTATATCTTTTGCCGGATACATTTTGGAGACGGCGCCATGGAAGTGCACAATCTGCATCGTCAAAAAAATGCCGTTTTATAATCCAAATGACAAATAAACGCACAAAGTACTTTGCTTCAACATTTATTGTGCGAACCGCGTAGGATCTCTCCGAGTTACTTAACTACTGTCTTCTGGAAAATACAACCCGGTAAAACAAAGTAAAATTCTGAGCTATGCATTACTAGGAATGCTTCACCGCAGATCACAGCGTTGCTTAATATGAGATAAACAGTGCTCAAATGTAAATAAGTAGTTTGCAGGTACGGCAATCACGAACGAAGTTGCAAGTACAGCTAGTTTTTAATAAACATAGAGATCATCCACGAGTGTGCGATGTTCACTTGATATTTATTTGCTTTGTTTTTTTTCTTAGAAAGCTAGTGGCTAATATTATTTTACGGACTAATTTAATAAAACTTATTGCATTTTGACAATTTACATACAAAGAAACAGGTTAATTGCAAAAAATTTCAAATAAAACAGTACATCAATGGATTTTCATACAGTTTTTCAAGTTTTGGGGGACTGATGGCATTACTACTGACCGCTGTCGTGCTTAGGAGAGCCGTGGTTTCTAGTTTTGTCTATGGCAGTCGTTATAACATTGTGGAAGAGGATTTTGTGAATGCCCGCCTGGTTAGTTACCACCCTGAACATCCACCAGAAAATCTGTCGCCAAGCATCTAAAAGTGTGTTCGGGCAGCTTTATTTGAGAGCCAGTAATATTAGGTTAGCCTGAACAACATTTTCAACCAAAGTCAAAGTAATTTATTCCATTCAGGCACCAAATCATCACTTACCATGTGGTAAGATAGTAGTCTAGGGCTAGCCTAATATTAACTGTAAATATAAAACTTAAAAACTTTTTCTTCCCGCTCAGCGCGTTAGATATACCGTGCTTTCTACATCATTTAAAATCTTTTGATAAAACATCTAAAATGAGTTCTACGGATTTGATTTGAATATGTCCCGACTTCGATAAATTATTGCTTGAAGTTTTAAAAACATGTTACATTAACCGTTTGCGAGAAAGTAAACAGCAAGATTATGAAGAAACTTCAGGTAAGATTATTTTTAAGATTTCTTGCTGTAACAACCAATTTAAAAACAAATAAGGAAGATAAAAATTGGAAGAGTAGCGTTATGGGTCGATTTGGAATTTTCAAGATCCACGTTTTATTCCTCGGGTCCGACATATATTGAGTTTTTCTTATAAAAGAAGAAGAGAAAGAAATGTTCAACAGCCACCAGGAGTCGTGAACTATTCTCGGTTAATGGCAATAGGCGAACCTACATAATCATGACTTCTGCTATCAGAAAGTCCATGGTTCGAATCTCTACCTCTCGCCGCAGATTTGACCTTCAACGCCATGGCATACTCGTAGTAGGGTATTTTGCGATTTCCCGCCTCTCTGCACTCCGAAGCTGCAAATCCGTCATCAAGCACGAGTGTTTCATATCTTTGCTGGCCAGTTCCTAATCTAGGTTAAGCCGATCACCAATTTTATCACTTAAGATCAAGTGAAATTGCGAGCAGCGTTAAGAAAACAACAATCAATTTCACATAATCATACTGTTGTACCCAACAATAAACGGTTCAGGCAACTCGAGGATAAAATACTTTATTGTACAGATTGTAGTTCTATAAGATCAACAGGAGTTCCACGAATAAAACAAAGCAATACAACGGGAGAGTGCACTTTAACAGACATCTAACAAAGAGTGAAATCTTAGAAGTATCTTTAAATAACTATTATCAACTGTTTCTCAACAGGAAACAAGTATTGATTTTCATTGTAAAGTAAAGCTTAATTGACTAGTATTATTTTATAGGAGCATTGACACATGCTAAGCGAAAACATAGAAATTATTACGGATGGAAAAAGATAACTTCCAGCGGGACTTGAACCCGCAACCCCCAGAATACCGTCCTGGTGCATTGCAATGCACCAGTCCCGCTGGAAGTTATCTTTTTCCATCCGTAATAATTTCTAAAGCTTAATTGTTGCGGTAGAGTATTTCATTATTCTGTTTGATGTTTTGCCCTACGTGTATAAAATTTTATACCTGTATTAGTTTCGCGCATTCATTTCAGTTTCTCCAGCCTCTTTACGTTCTCAGCTTAATTGTTGCGGTACAATAATTCGTTATTTTATATAACGTATATGCGCTCTAGAAATTCCAGTTTAACAAAAATCCAGCCAGTTAGCGTATACATTAAAGCTTTATCCCTCGCCAAGTTAGAAAGGAGAAGGCAGTAGATATGTACTAGTCTACTACTTACTACTAATGAACTTTTTTAGCGTTCCGTACCCAAAGGGTAAAAACGGAACCTTATTACTGAGACTTCGCTATCCATCCGTCCGTCTGTCACCAGGCTGTATCTCAAGAACGGTGATAGTTAGACAGTTGAAACTTTCACAGATGATGTATTTCTATTGCCGCTATAACAACAATTATACTAAAAATTAAATGAAATAAATATTTAAGGGGACTACCATACAACTAACTTGATTTTTAACCGTTTCTTGTTCGATACTAATAACGGTGACAGGTAGACACTTTAACTATTTACAGAATATTTCGTTACGGAACCTTACGTGCACTAGCGCACGTAGTCAGTCACCCAGTCGCACTTGGCCGGTTTTTATGTATTCGTATCATCATATTTGAAAATGCATGCTCATACATACCCATGTAACCATGTTCCCATATCTACGAATTGTGACTGTCCTGCTCTAACATGTTCTGATACCATCAAGTACCTAGGTGTGATGACTGACTACAAACTTAACTGCACGGCCCATATAGAGACAGTGTCAAACCGCACTAGGAAGTTAATATTCGTCTTTAACCTTAAAACAGTTGCCGATGAGAAACTTTTGCCGATGACGTATAAATCACTAGCAGAGAGTATTATCAGCTTCTTTAAAATTTAAGAAAAAGTAAATTCACAATTTAATCAGTTTTAAAGTGCTTGCATAGCTGCAAGTACTAAATATGATAGTATATTATATCATAAATATGACAGTATACTATAATATGATATATACTAAATATGATAGTAAAACGGGACCCCATTACTGAGACTTCGCTGTCCGTCCGTCCGTCTGTCACCAGGCTTTATCTCAAGAATGGTGATAGCTAGACAGTTGAAATTTTCACTAATGATGTATTTCTATTGCCGCTATAACAAATACTTAAAATAAAATAAAATTAGTATTTAAGGGGGCTCTCATACAACAAACTTGATTTTTTTACCGTTTCTTGCTCTATACTAATAACGGTGACAGGTAGACGCTTTAAATATTCACAGAATATTTAATTTTATTTTCTCTTAAAATATAATAAATTAAAATAAATAATTAAGGGGGCTCCCATACAATAAAAGAGGTTTTCGCCGTACCTATCTCAATCGGACACTGCGAAAAGTGTCTGTAACTTGCAAGATTATGTTACAGATAATAGTACGGAACCCTTCGTGCGCGAACTAGCACTTAGCCGGTTTTTATATATCCACGCCTACTGCGAAAAAAAAATCTTATGTATATAACATTGTATACCGCTGTACAATAATTATTAGTACACGGGGATATCCCTACTACTACTTTTTTTGTAAGTTTATTACCAATAGATTAAAATACGAATTTAAACAAAATGTTTTGCGAGGTACAAATCAAGTTCATTGAAATATACCCGGCTTGACCTAATTACATACCTATACATGCACTTTGACATTGTCAACCCTCTTTGAAGCGGCTTGTTCAGCTTAATTAGCTCGTAACAGGTCACATATCACTGCCAATCGTAACGTGCGGCTAAGACAATCTTAACGTGTTGTATGACTGTCTACAAGTAAATAAATTAATTGAAGCTCTCGTAGCGAAGTTTACTTAGCTATTCTTAAGCGATCAGCAAAGTTAAGCAACGTCGCCCGCGGTCATGAGTTGGATGGGTGACCGCTAGTGACATTACTACTGAGAGCTTCCGTGCTTCGGAGGGCACGTTAAGCCGTCGGTCCCGGTTGTTATCTTAAGAATGCCCGACTGACTAGCTACCACCCTCAAGTACAAAGTCTGTCGCCAAAAACCTAACGGTGTTTTCCGGCAGCTGTCCTTGAGAGTTGTCGACCACATCTCTTACCATCAGGTGAGATAGTAATAAAGGCTAACCTATCAGGCTTAAAAAAAATGAAATTAAAAGAGTAAAAAACCCGACTGCAAATTATTTATTTTTGTTTAATCATAATATTCAAATTAAAACTGCAAATTATATGTATTTCTGGAATCGTTATTTAAAGCTCTTCATTTTCATACAAAACTCGATAGTTTAAAAAAAATAATCTTGATATGGCGTCTATATTCCGCCAGTTTGTTGTAATTTTTTAAGAATCTAGAGTCACTTGCGTTACCAAGGCAAATCTAATGATATCTCATACATTAAAATAGGTAAAGACGTTTATAAGTAATGGCTGAATAGAAAAACTCGCATACATACATACGTAATCCTTGAAGACATAACACTCCTTTGTTTGGGCAGTCGTATAAAATGCGCAAAGCCAATAGAAAACTTTACTTAACAAATGGACACGATTGTACTTACAGTTTAAAAATAACATTGGACACATTTAAAATAATATACTATACACATTTATTTACACTTGGTATCAAATGACATGTAATTTATCTAATTTTAGTATCTAAAAAGATTTTCATGTCTAAAAATCCTGTGAATCTCTATTTCCTGTATCAGCCTGTATATGTATTTAAAATGATCCTGATGTATATAGCTCGGTCCAGCGCACATTAACGATCACTCTATCCATTAAAATATATTATGAAAACATCAAATTAATATTTTAATAAAACACTTAAAAAATACAAAAATATATCTAGTGACAATTCCGCCTAATTTTCCTGTTAAGCCGACGTGACGTCACAAATGCCTCGCAGCCAAACCGGAAGAATTTTCGACGCGTTTCGCTGCTACACGAAGCATCCTCAGGAGGTCTTGGCTCTACGAGCGCACGATCGAGAAACTTCTTTCTCGTAGTGGCGTTCGCGACGTCACGTCGGCTAGTAATCTGTGCTAGTTTTTTAGATACTTTTAGTCAATCCTAGACGTAGTTATTGCGTTATATATGTGTGCATTGTAGTTTAATTATTTGTTCTGTGTTCTATCGTTAAACAGTTTTTTTTTTTAATTTCTAATATTATAGGTAAACCTATTACCACAATCTCACCTCAAGGTAAGTGATGATGTGGTCGAAGGTGTTAACAGGCTTAACCTAGAATTACTCGCTCTCAAGGACAGCTGCCGAAACACACCATTAGGTGCTTGGCGATAGATTTTTTACTTGAGGGTGGTCGCTAGTCAGGCGGGCATTCACGAAATGCCCTACCACCATTTCATCAGATACGAGCCATGGACCTGCTTTGTGGTAGTCCATAGCTAATGCCACTGAGCTATCACCGCTTCAAAAATTGCTTCTTTTCAGTTTTTAGCGTAAAATTTAACAGTAGATATAAATCTTCTCTAATTGACAGAATTTCAACGAACAGCGTCAAATAATTATATATACATGAAGATCTACTGATCTTACCCAAATGGGCCGAAAGTCTCTATATAGTCAAAGTTAGTGTGTTTTTATGGACTATGGCAGTAATATAGGCTGCCGTCTGACGCACTGAGAAAAACGACTTTGGAGCTTAAATCAAATTTGACCTTTTACCGTCTAATTGTAACTACGCAAGGTGAATTCACAACTCTTAAGATGATTTTCACCACGCAAAGCGAAATCAATAAAAATGTACCATGTTTTATAATAAACACAACAGTCAAAAAACGCCTTCCGTAAAGTATTTTCAGAACTGAACTTGTTATACGATAATAATTGCAGTATTGACCATAAAATATACCTTACTCTTACGGCGGTTTATATACGGTGATTATCACTATAACGTATGACTTAATCAGCCTCATCAAAAAGTCAATATTTAAGAAAGACCACAAGACACACCTTAAATGAAGACGAAAAGAAACATTCGTCTTCACTGACCTCGTTTAACGCCTTCTAGTTGGAAGGCGTTTTTGTACGTATTTACTTTTGGTCGGTTTTTAGCCTTCATACCATATAAATTGGCCGTCATTAGGGCGCTTTGACTTTAGATTTTTCTCAGTGCGGAAACTGGTCGCCGTCGCCTATGGACAAATGCAACACATAAGAATAATAATCAAAAGCCCAACAACTTTTTGGGCCGGAGATCGAACCCAGAAACACCACAAAAAGACCACCAAAACAATTATTATGACGGTCCAAATAACTGATGACTTCTTTTCCATCAGCCCACAAATTATGTATAAATATATATACAAAATTTTTCAAAAAACTTCCATGATCTACGTAATTAATATTACTAGACGATTTATTCTGCTCTTTTTAGCGAAAACCCCACACACTACGCAATAACACACATTTCGCAAAAACTGGCCCGTTTTTGCGAAATGGGTGTAACCACGTGGAAGCCATAATTAAAGGACTAAATTAAAATTGCAGGACAGCGCGCGTCAAGCAAAGCAAAAAACCCTATTTTAATATTCTTTGGCAAGCATTGCCCAGTTCGTTCGGAAACTCTGTGAATTTCCTGTGAAGTTACCAAAAATGTGTAAAAAGAAGAAAGTGTCTGTTCAAAAACGGTTAGGGGCGTAACATCGAAAGGTACATGTTACATGCACAAAGGCTTGGTGCCAAGAAGAATATATAAAAAACTCAACTTAAAACACCTCGTTGAGTAAATGGTTTCCGCATGCGTTAATCGTTTCACGTTTTATACATAACTAGAACTAAAAAAACCTTACTTATTACCAGTCATGTACAAAGGGAAGTTATTCGTCGTACAGAAATGAGTATACTTATAATTTTATCCCCTTTGGTCTATACTTATTCTAGAAGTGCATTATGTAGACCGTTTCGTATCCCGTGGGGTGTCGGGCTAGAAGTGCACCCCCCCCCCCCCCCCGCGTTTCTACCCGTGGGAGTCGTAAAAGGCGACTATGGGTAACACACCAGAAGGTGGGCAGCAGTTCTTTCTGAGGAACTGATATCACACTGCGATCCCCAAGACGCCTGCCAAGCGTGGGGATTATGGCAAACCCCATATTGGGGGAGGCTGTGTTCAGCAGTGGACTATCCGGCTGATACAGTACAGTATTATGTCGAGTTACTTATTCCGTTATGCAGTTGCATTATCATATGTACAAGTTATACTATGTTGTACAACTACTTCCAAAAAATGAAAAGGTTCTTAGATCGCGTTTTTATTACTGATTTATTGAAGCAGTGATAGAGAAGTGACATTTAGTTACCTATGACGCCGCGCAACCTTATATATTAGGTAATTCATTATTGTAAGAAGTATTGGTGCTTTTAAAACATACAAAAATATATTCGCAAATTTTACAAGTTACATTACATTGGTAATTTTAGATCTACCTTCAATAGTTAATTTTAGATCTACTAGAAATAGTGAATAGTTCAACGAGAGTTCGATGAGAGCGAGAATAAAGTAGAGCTAGAAACTCACGTGCTTCAACGCTCCGATAAATTACTAAGGCTATGTATCCACCTGATATTTGCGAGGGAAATCGCGTGGAAAAAGTCCACGAATGGGGTCGCTTCCTTTTTGAAGATTGCCTCGTCATTAGCGTATTTGTGAAAGCATCGCGCATTGAAATATATCTTTATTATTGGATATTTTTTTTCAGACATTATATATATCATAATTACATCAATAGGCCTTTCAAACGAATATTTTTATTGATATCTCACACACTTTGTTTTATTTAAATTTAATTATAGAAAGCGCTTCTTTGTAGCTGTTTCTATACTAATGTAGTTTCGTTATATTTTAAATACCAAGAGTTCCAATTCGTTCAAATTTTGTTTGCATATCTTTAAGCCTAAAAGTTATGCTTCTGGTTTGCCAGTTATTTGTTTTAATATTTATTATATCTCTAAATATGCAAATAAGAATTTCCATACTAAACGGTTCTTCGCAATAGTTATGAAAATACATATTTTTACGATAAACTGAGAGAACAGAGCTTAAATTTTATTTTTTTACATAATTTTACTGTCGCGGAACAAGCTCTAGGCCCACCTGATATTAAGCGGACTAACCTCTGTCTATAACAGATGGATTTCGTCACAAGTCACGAATTGCACTGCACCCGTCACCTTAAAACATAGTTGTTAAGTCTCATGTGCCTGTAATTTCACTGGTTCTCAAGCACAGCTGCCGAAACACACTGTTAGGTGGTTGGCGACAGATTTTATACATGAAGGTGGTCGCCAGCTAGGAGGGCATTCGCAGAATGCCCTTCCACCATGCGGTGAAGCTCAAGCCCGCGGTGGGATTCAAACCATGGTCCTGCTGCGCGGCATTCCATAGCCAATGCCTCTGAGACATCACTGCTTCTTAATTTCATTGTATGCAATATTTCAACGTACTAGAGTACGTGTTTTATAAAATATTACGAAACTATTTTTGTATAGAAAGCGTTATGAAGACTTATCTATAGTGTTTTTTAATTTAAATTCATTTACTTTTTATATCATTACTACAACCACAAGAATCAATGTTTCAGTTCCGTTTACAGAACCTTATCCTAGATTTATTTATTTTTGCTTATATCTAATTGTACTTGCGCGAAAATGTTTTTACAGTACAAGAGTCTGTATAATTTGAAAAATAAAGCGTTTGGAAATTTGTGAATTTATACATTTAATAATTTTACAAATCAGATTATGGCTTACATTTGGAACTTTACGCTGACAAAATAAATAGACCAACAAATAAATACTCAGACTAGTAGCTGACTTATCCCAATTGATTTTGATTGACTCATTTGATCTGAATTTTTTTATAAATTTCATTACTATGGTAAATCAAGCTCAGATTCGCTCAACGAGCTATGGAAAGAGCTATGCTCGGATTTTCTTTGCGCGATAAAATCCGGAACGTGGATATTCGCCAATGAACCAAAGTCACCGACATTGCTCTTAGAATTTGCATAATAAAGTGGCAATGGGCGGGCCATATTTCTCGACGAACTGATAACCGATGGGGAAGAAAGGTTTTCGAGTGGTTACCATACTCCACCGGAAGACGTAGAGTTGGTAGGCACCCCGCTAGGTGGACTGACGACATCGTTAAAGTCGTGGGTAAATGGTTACAAGCGGCTAATAGCCGTTCTTTGTAGCGTTCTATGGGCGAGAACTTTGTTCAACAGTAGATGTCTTCCGGCTTATGATGATAATGGTAAATCACTACTTCGTGACTGTTTCTTTATTCACATGGTTGCGAACTGTTCTTGCCCATTAGTATTCATTTTATTCCTATTACTAGTTGCAGTTTTATTTTATTTTACATTTATTTGGGGGGCTTACAGCTATCATTACAAAAAAGGTTTAATAAGTTTTTTTTGGGTGTAACGTGGACCCTTTACGTTCTATCATCTGCATACCCTTATATATGTGGGTGGAGTGTATACAATATGACTTTCGCCAACACAAAAACATGCACATATTGGGAAGGTTTGCTTCGGTTTTATAACCAGCCACCTCTACGACGCTATTATATCTTGCAAGTTCTTGTTGGTATTATACCCGTTACCAGTCGGGTGTAAAAAGCTGACAGTGAGCTCATATTCTGTTCCAATTCGCAGCAACTCACCATTATTTAGTAGCATTGATTGCCCAGTGGCCTTTACTATGGAGTGCCAAACACGGGGTACCCTGGGCTTGACCTTATTTGCGAATGCTCACCTGGCTACTTACCACCCGCATGTCGATACTCTGCCTACAAGCACCTAACGGTGTGTCTCCTGTAGCTGTCCTTGACAGCCAGATCCCATTCCAGTTTGAAATGAATGTGGAAATACTAATATATTTAAAATGTATAGTAATGTTATATCAATAATGACTAGGCAAGATCCACAAGAACTCTTAATTGATTACTAAATTACTTTGACGTTATTTTCATACACAAAAGCTAGTAATTTCACTATAATTTTAAAAATGAATATCAATAATACAAAAAGTTTACATTGCCTCATTTTAATTATAAATAAATAAAACATTGTAATGTATCATACATTGCAAAATAAAATACTTATATTAAATTATTTATATTTTCCATACCTAAGCATAGAAAATTAAAGTTCGATACAGAAAAAGTTAATAGTTTCTAAATTATTTTAAATATTTACAACAATAGCCAACCTTGCGGCGCGATTAGAGCGGCCAGTGGGTCGACTGTTGTGCTATTGATATATTTTACACTTTATGATTGTAACGTCCTTCCGCGGCGCGGGAGGCAGCGGTCGACGTCCTACCACCAGCGCGATAACGACACGATAATTTGTGGGTGCACTCAGTATTATTTACATTAAATTTCAAAATCAACTTGGCACTTGCTGCGTATTCTGTCGATTAAACATACTGAAGTAGTTATTTAAATTGCAAAGTTTTTGTGGTCCTGTATTATACGTTGTTAGCGTAAACATATTATTCGTCAGAACATTTGACGTTTTTCAAGTTGTGCTTCGTCCAGTGTGTTAGAGATAACATTTTGTATGACCCTGAAACTGTGCCCGGTGAATGGCAATAGGTTCGCTCCCTATTACATGGGACCAAAACCCGATTGGAAGTGGGTGTTCACACACCTCTGCCTACCCCAGGGAATACAGGCGTTATATATGTATGAATGTATGGAGAAAGGGTTTTACTTGAAGAAACCTAGGAATTACAATTGTTTCTCAACTGGCGAAAACCTAATGTTTTCTTATGTTCGTAATTGTTTCACATACGACAAGTAATTAGTCAACTTTAATCGGTTTATACCACGTATCTATGTTTTCAATTATTTCGTCGGAATAAAACTAATGATACAAAGACGCGATTTGAACCGTATAAGGTTCTGGCCAAGTTATCATTGTTGTTTCAGTGAAATTTTGTTCATACTAGTTGAAATACTGTCAATATAACGAGTCGTATCAAGTTACTACAAATTCCAGGCTAAACAATCTGATTCTTGCTTATCCTCTCAAAGCCGAGTCTAGGAGGCGATCTAGTTTAACAATTTGGCTTGTTATCGGTCTTTGTTTGTGTTTCATCTTCTACATATATACCAGACCTGACTACCGACTAGATGAAACACAAATACGAACCGACTCACAGCGTGTACTTCATTCGCCCATAGAGTAACTTATTATATTACTTGTATGTTACAATTCATATGTCTGTAAATTTACCCTTCAAGAAGTCTTCCTCACAAGGAACCCTTGGTCTGGTACAATGTATAATACCAAAGACGACATTGTAAGTAACACACGAGTAATATTATTTCAATTACAAAAAGTAGTAGTCAGGTACTTTTACCACTATGTCGCAGCAAGGTGTATTATTTTATATGCAAGGCAGCTCGTTAAGCAAAGGTATTGCATTTTACAAAACATTTGCAACTTCCAAAGTAATTAATTGGCGTGTGAAAAATTTTACAGTATAACTTTATAAGCTTTTATTCAGTCGGTGAAAAGAAATAGTCCCAGGCTTTTCACTGTCTTTCAAAAATACGTCGCCTCTCCAGTTGATGTGTGCACGTCTTGTGAAATAAATACGCATATATTATATCGCATTTTTTTCTGGGATATCTTTAACTTGTTTTCTTTTTTCTTTGGCAGTCACTAAGTTAATCCTATACAAAACTACAACAATACTGGTGTAATTTTTTATACATAGATGCCGTGATAATTGCAACTATAGCTGAGGGCTTCTATTATTCACTATAACTAGTACTAGGGATACATAAGTGCTTGAGAAGCCTGTAACTTATTATGTGCCATGTACAGCCAAGCTACTACACACGTCCGACAGCTACCGTTACCAATAAACTCAATTTACGCTGCGAAGCGAGGAGGGATCGGTTTAGAGGCATAATGCTCTTTCGGAGAGATGAGGACAGAGAGATCTAGTTTCACATTCGAGTGAATGAAACAGAACTACGTAATAATTAAATAAATTGAGACAATTTTAAAAATAAATTATACAGGGTTATTGGTAAAATGCTAACAACCTCTTAGGGTTGACTTCTGCCAGTCCTAAGAAACATTTTGAGATGCTTTTTTTATTTTCTTTTGTGTTTTTTTACGTTTTTGACTGAATAAGCAAAAGGACAACCTGATGTCAAACGTCTCTTATGCCTATAATGTATTATTTCATATGTTTTATTACTTTGATCGATGTAAATATTCAAAACTCTATTCAAAGAGACCTCGGTGCGGTCCAGTGTTGCCGCGGCGCTCGCTCTTAGCTCAGAGTAGGCATTAAAATTATTAATACCTACTCCGAGACTAAAATATTTTAAATATATATGTTCTCTTTTCAAAACAAAAAATTATGTTTCTTACGTCTAGCAGAAGTCAACCTTAAGAGGTTGTTAGCATTTTACCAATAACCCTGTATAAAATTGTGCTTTCTGAAATCGGAAAAACTTGCTATATAATAATTGGAAATCATTTTATTATGGGTACGATTTACTATAGAGACGCACAACTTGATAAAGCGAAATTTAAGATTTGTATTTATGCATTTTTTTTTATAGAGAGAAATATATTAGATCGTGTTTTCAGATCAGGTATATTTGTGATATTCGTTAGAATATTTGTTTAATATTTTACACTCTTATTCACAAAATTTGCCATTTGATACTCACTTAACATTTAAGGGCTTATTTTTAATCTCTTTATAATTAAAATAAATTCTCCTTATAATGGAAATACAGTAGGAACCACCTAATGGATACGTTACGTTACCACCTAATGGTTATTGTTAGAAACAAATAAATTGTCGTCCAGAGTAGGCCAGAAAAATGTAATATTACCTGCACGAATACCGAACACCTATTCTACACATAATACTTCGTTGCCACATCCAGATTTATTCAAATAGCCAGCAGTAAATCTATACCATTTAGCTCCAGTATTCTATATCTTAAGTTCATAGATCCTCAACGACAATGATATTGACCGGGACGTGAGGAATTGGATAAATGCAGGTTGGATGAAATGGCGGTGGGCCTTCGCGACTGCGTGAACCCTCGTGTGTCCATGAAGATCAAACAAAAAGGTTATAAAAGTAGGACCTATATGTATGTACTCGTATCTCAATGATGGGCAAGAAAAGAGAAAGATGAAAACGAGTATGTTGCAGAGATGCAAATTAAAAAATGGATGAATGGTGTAACTAGATTAAAAATATACACGATCAGGGATGTGTAAATAAAAGAAAACAGTTGTTAAAATTGAAATAGCAACAGTGAATACAGAAAAGTATGTAATAAACAGTAAATGTGACTGTCATGTCATAGGACTGTCATAATTAGGGATATTTAACTTATAAGTTTTGAGTATAAAAGTGTGGACCGACTTCGGGAAACGGAAAGGCGAAATGTATGCACTGTATGACGAAAGATAGTGTGAGTAGGGAGAACACAGCCGATAAGAGCCTCAGGGGTAGAGCGAAACCTTCTCTCATCAAATACAAATCATTTACTGATGACACCAATGTCATAAGTTAAAACTTCTTAGAATGAAATAAAAATACATGATGTGCAGTTCATTTGGTTATAAAATATACAATACTTCACATTGGGACTGTTGCTAAACCTACACAAGCCATAGTCCGGTCTTGTACGGAATACTGCAGCTATATCTGGGTTAGCTCGGCTAGCCAGAGCTAGCAGCTCTAGCCAGAGAGCGATGCGTTATTGATGGTTCCTTGAAAGTTTTGAACATTTACGTAAAGTTGCCTGCTTATTGGTATTACAGGCTTCATTCGGAGAATGCGTCGTCGATCTACACATTTTTATTCCCATGTTTCTGTGTCATTTTGCGAATGCCCACCTGTCTATACCACCCTCACGTAGAAAACCCTTGAGAGCCAATAATTCTAGATAAGCCTGAACGACATCTTCGACCACATCATTACTTACTATCAGTAAGCGTCAAAGGCTAGCCTATAAGCAATAAAAAAAACACACAAATAATACAACAATCGCAACACAAAATTCGCAGAAAGGCCTTCTTTCTCTATTTATAATGAGTACAGCTGAAGTATGGAACATATATTTATATGTGGATAGCAGGCCTCTGCCACGTCTACACACGCCTCTTTCAAAACCGATTGAAGTACTTACTTAAGAAATGAAACCCCGTAGCATGGGAAAAATTCGTCAGTACTGGATCGTAATCAGAGTTCAGTATATACAAAGTATATATATCTAATCACGACCCTGTCTCCTCACTTGACCACTGACTGAGCTTCAAAGCACCACATAGACGCCACTATGGGAAAGGCTAAGGAGGCATGGACGCTACTACAACCGATCCTGAAGTCAAAGCTACCACTCCGGACCAAGACGGGGATCTATATGACACCAATGTCATAAGTCAATGTACTGACTTCACCTATCTATAAACTACCTACCTGGCAAATTTCAGCTTCAAGGGTCACAGCTTAATTATAAGTATTTCTTATATTTCTAACCCATATTTGTGTCCCTTAATTGGATCATCTCATAAAATTCCTAGTGCAGATACTTTTTCAATGCAGATCATTAAACTTAATACTTATCATAATGCTCCTAATTGTAAGTTAAATGCTCTTTATTTTTTATAAAGCATATATAAGATCCCGTCTCACATACGCAGCACCGACGTGGTACGCATTCGAATCTACTCCTAACAAGAAGAGACTGCAAGCCCAAGAGAACCTCATAGTAAGGATGATTGTTGACGCACCCAGGTACGTGCGCAACAATACAATAACAAGAGACTTGAGGTCTCTTACGACCTTAGACACCTATGTAAAGCATCTGACGACTAACATGTTCGAGAGAGCGGATCGAGCAGACGATGAACACCTTCGGGGCATAGCGCCAAAGCACGCCAGACCACCTGAACAAAAAGGGAAGCGGAAAATGAAACCCTACTAAAATGGGACCCCGCCCAAAGACTACCACAGGTGAAATGGTGCACAAGACCTGCGCTATACCCCTAGGGCCGACGACATAGCTCTGATCCCTATTTACCCCAACCCAACACACAGGGTAAGGGAATAACGAGAACGATGCGACATCACACAACATTACAAATGCGACGTTTTTAAGGTTAAATGCCATGTATTTTTGTCATGCTGACTGATTGCTTAATCTTCGACCACTAGTCATCTGTTGGTATGTGATGATGAGTCGAAGATGGTAAACAGGTCCAACCTATGCTTTTCTGGCTGCTTTTTACTCTGTAGAAAAAATCAAAAAAGGTACCAACACCACCATGACCAACCACAGTCCATACAAGAATTCCCACTGCTTTAAAAAAATGCATAGATTTTCGGGCCCAAAAACTACAAACCACAATTAGAAATCTGTCAACAAGCACTGAATGGTGCAATCGCAATGTGCTAATTGAAGTATAATTATGTATATCAACGGCACATTTTCAATTAAACAGCATGAAGGAACACGGCAGTGTAAATACCGTTTATTAGCTTGTACAACTGAAGTAACGGACAAGATGGTCGTACCAGTCCAGACGTTTACTTTCGTCGACGTTATGTGATCGAAAGGACGCATTTTAGATATGACTACATAGTAAATATTGGACGTAAATCACATCCTTATAGGCAAATTCCTTTGATCTTATTATGGTCGAGCTAACATCATTCGAGAAGTTGTAGTTCTAGAGCATTCAAATATATGTATACAGAAATAGAGCTTTCAAATACAGGATGAATGGTTCAAGGTTCTTCTAGGCCAGCAAAATTTTTCGTCGACAGAGTAATAAGTTTCCACCAGGGAAGTGCGCTGCGCTCAAATGTTTGCTTCTGATATGTAAAAAAGAACACCCTTGCTGGTAAATCCTATTTTGCACCCAATAAACAGCGACAACCCGATCAGACCGATATGAGCATGCTGCTTATTCACATTCTTCCCTAAATAGCTCTTTTCTTACCCTAACTGTAGAAATAGACTAGAACCTATACGGCTAGTAAAAGGATTGTAAATAAGTGACCGTCTAATAATGACAATCTAAGCTATTCTAGTAATGTCAACTACTGATCCTTCAGTCTACTCCGATGACCTTTCCCACATAGTCCTCTCTTAATCTATTAGTCTTGGCGTCGTCGTCCTGAATTTTGCATTATGGGTCAACAATGTATATCCAGTCCAGTACAAAGTGAATTGGACGTGCATTGTTGACTGCATTGTGCTACAAGTGACACTATTCAAAGGGTGTATGTGCTATATATAACTTAACAATAATTACCATCGGCTCCTTCTTCGTGCAAGTGGAGCAAGGTTCTGTCAATCATCCTGATATCCGTGAAGCTCCTCTCCATTGGTCGTTGACATACATAGAAGTCAATTGGGATGAGGTATATTGTCCTGGATATAATATTAGAGATAGATTTTATTTTGCAGCGATGTTTGCATAGTGGTATTTCATTGATCACTAGATTACGCTTTCTGTAGACTTGGATGGGTAACCGCAGTGGTATTTACTACTGAGCGTGCAAGTGCTTGGAAGGAGGGAGTAAAGTGAAATAGGTGCATCATGTCATATAAAAAAATTATACAAAAATATTAATTCTTTCCGACACTATTAAAATAAAAAAACACTAACATTAATTTAGTGCAGAACCTTTCTCTACATCCCTTTTTCTGAAAAAGTTCTTGGCGATCACCATTTTTTTTATTCCTAGTATTTCAAACAAAAGATACCAATAAGGTGTTAATTATTTTACTGTTTTTATTCAGAAGCAACGAACTGGTGGAAGGACATTTTGAGATTGCTCGCCTGGTCAGCAACAATCCTCGAATGAACAATCTGTCACAAAATATCTTACGGTGTGTTTTGACAGCTGTTCTTGAGAGCCTGGTTATGCCTGTTTACCAATCTCGAGCATATCATCACCTACCAACAGGTTAATTGGTGTTCAAGGGCTAACCGATTAGCAACAAAAAAGTATCAATTTTGAGATAGAGTTGCATTGATCATGCTTAAATAGACAAAGTCGTTTCGTGAACACGAACAATCAAATGCCTAAAAGCGGCTAAATTAAAAGTCGAGGTTAGCAAAAATATACTTCGATTTCAATGTGCCATGTTCGGTCGCCGCGCCGCTTTATCTCTTGTACGTTTGTTTGTTGATACGTACGTTTCGTTGATTACATGGTACATACATATTACACTGAATCAACTACACGGTGCAGGGAACAGGTGTGCCGTATTTCCAATCAGGACTTGGTACAGAGGGCTTGTTTGTTGTCCACTTTGTTTAACCAAGCTAATCTCCAGCACGATCTATTTGCTAGCATCGTGCAGTTTCCAACAAAAACTGTACAATACTAATACTTCTCATATCACATCGCAACATCATATACTGACTGGTTCAATAAAAGTGACATAACAAAGCTTTTGTTAATTGTTTAAAAAATAGTCTTACTTCAATGCTTATGTGTTGATTATTGTATCACTGGTATTTTTAAAAGTTGACGGACATTAAATGAGAAGATATATCGAACGCTTAATTTACAATTTTTTATTTTTAAGACCCAATCACAATATCAAAAAACATTTAAAAAAATACGCGTTCGTGAAGCCTTTGATTGAATTTTTAGAATATTCAATAAGCAATCTGCACTTTAATTCCTGATTTTATGTATAAGAGTAAAACAATATAGGTTTGAGAAACTGTAGAAAGATAATGCTTTTAATCTGATAAAGGTATATACTAATTGACCTTTGAAGTTGGAATTTGCCATGTATATGTATGTAGGAGACATCAGTTAAGAACGGATTTTGCAACGAAGCCGAAAACGGGGGAAAAATGGGGGCTCCAAGTATATAAGAAAGTCATATGTTTTAAAAATTAGGAGCTTGCCATTCAATATTAAGTTTAATGACCTGCAATGAAAAAGCATCTGCACTAAGCATTTTACGAGAGGATCGAATTAAGGGACACAAATATAGGTTAGAAATATAAGAAAATCTTATAATTAAGCTGAGACCCTTGAAGCTGAAATTTGCCAAGTAGGTAGCGAAGCGTGCAAAGCGAAGTTTCAGCGGGAATATTTGATTGGAAATATAACGTCTTTGATACTTATTGTGTTGTTTTCCAAAAGTGTTGAAAAGTGATAATATGTAATAATAGTGAATTAGCCTTTAACTGTTCCTGAATGTGCACGAGTGTGCAGGCAAATGGTACACTGCAGAGAAATGACACTTTTCGTCTCCTTGCACATTACAAGCTATGAATAATCTTAATTTTAGCATATACGCCTGCTCAGCACATAAGTTTACTAAATTTTACTGATAGGAAAAATTTTAACGACAAGCGAGGTTAGCTACCACCGCAACAGCTCAATTGGCATAGTATGTCCCAAGTCTACGGACTCGTGCTTCGAATTCCGCTCGTGGATCAAGTTATTCCTATAGTTGTAATTTTATAAGGCAAAGATTCCATATGGAGAACTCTAGAAGTAGAGAAGGTAAGGAATGCTCATAGAGAACTCAAAAAGTAGCGAAGGTAACCTCTTCTTTTCTTCTTTCATATGGACTCCTCCTCATAAAGAACTCAAGAAGTTGTTAAGGCAAGTGTTGAGAATGCTATGACAAATGCACAATTATTTGTTTCAAATGAACAACTGAGTGTAATAGACCTACAGAAATGCAAGTTTTTACATTAATCAACGGTGTGACAGAATAATACAAACAAGTATAAATTAATTAAAAAAGTATAAAACTCGACTGCAAATTTTCATTAAGCGTTTTATCGTTCCGTCGAAATTAAAACTACAATGTATAGGTATATATTTTTAAAGCCCTTCATTTTGATAACCCACTCGATAGGTACGGACAAGTTTTTTTTTCTCAATATTACGTCATAATATGTGTTTTTCTTTGTTCTTATATTTTTTATGTACCTAGTGTCACTTGCGTAATTATGACGAATCTAATGATATCTCAACCACTGAAATCGGTTAAGCCGTTTAGAAATTGTTATGGAATAAAGAAGCTCAAAAACGTACATACATACATGAACCAGTTTGAAGCAGTGATGGCTCATGAAGCAGTGATGGCTCAGTGGCATTAGCTATGGACTGCTGCGCCTCAGGTCCATGGTTCGAATTCCGCCGCGGGCTTGAGCTTCACCGCATGGTGGAAGGGCATTTTGCGAATGCCCGCCTGGCTAGCGACCACCCTCAAGTAGAAAATCTGTCGCCAAGTGTTCCGGCAGCTGTCCTTGAGAGCCAGTGAAATTACAGGCACATGAGACTTAACAACTATGTCTCAAGGTAACGGGCGCAGTGCAATTCGTCACTTGTATCGAATGCATCTGTTATAGGCAGAGGTTAGTCCGCTTAACATCAGGTGGGCCTCAAGCTTGTTCCGTCACAATAACATAAAAAAAAACCCGAAAACAAAATTCTTCTTTTTTTGGGCAGTCACATACAAACAAATCACACGAATCACAAGAATAGTCACTTTGATTTCATTTTGGACGAAGTCTTCGCCACGCGTTCGGTCCGCTCTCTATTTGACGAGGCCTTCAGAGTTACTTATTTTTAATCGGACTTTATTTCTCATTTGTTTTAACTACCGATATTTTATTGGCAGAACAATAAAAATAGTGTTTATTAAAATTGCGATTGTTTTATTGATAGACGATTGATATTGCATTTATAAATTAAGTCTTAGATATGTGATTTGTTAAAATAGCTTTACAAGTGGTTCTGATAACTCAATAAATTCAAGAAATATTATACTAAAATCATAACCTGCTGAGGTGAAAAGTTTAGAAAAATATGTGTACTCAGATTACTCCGAGTTTTGTAAATCGTATAGAGTTATTTATATTTTGCTCGATATGGATATGTTTAGGGAGTAAAATGTAAATTATATTCTTATGATATATGTAATGTAGCTTGCATTATGTCAAAACTATTCTAACTAGACGGAAAACATATATGAAAGTGTACTGTAGATCACACATGATTTCTAACATGTGTGATCTAGAGTACACTTTTATTAGTAAATACCATGTTATTACCATAAAAGCATTAAATAATTAATATTTGGACCATAACGTAACGAAACACATTAATTTTTAACACAATTTTTTTTTAGTTATCATTAGATCTTTATGTAAGGAAAACAGTGTATATTCCATAAATTATTTAGTTCAACAGTTATCGATTTGCAAAGTACGAGATAACGCCTACAAATTTTGCAGTTGAGCGGCGAACTAAATCTTAGTTAATACTCTAAAAATCCAATGGAAAATTGAACATAATATCGAAGTATGGTACTAATCCCGTTGAATTCGACCTTATTTATAGCAAGATGTTTGCGTACTGTGATATCTCAATATTGGCATTGAGTAAATAAAAATATTTTCCAAACAAGTTCGGAAAGGAGTTGTTGTGAAAAGAAAAGTGCTTGTTATCAGATAGCGTGGAAA
Source organism: Plagodis pulveraria (assembly GCA_963890685.1). Lineage (NCBI taxonomy): Eukaryota > Metazoa > Arthropoda > Insecta > Lepidoptera > Geometridae > Plagodis > Plagodis pulveraria. The sequence goes on along the minus strand of OY982949.1, from coordinate 6,319,236 downwards.
TGGTTTTTGAAATTTGAACCTCTGTAAAAGTTCCAGAAAAATTAATTTAGATTAAATTTTACCTATAAATTTTTTTTTTATTATAGATTAAGGTAAATTTATTGTATTATTTGAGGAGTTTTTCTTGTACCTATTTTCATCGCTGTAGTGAACTGTGTGTTTTTCTCTCGGCAGCAAAGTTATTTTGCGGCTCGTATCTTTGAAACCTTCTATGCTCAAGGTTATATTCTTGTATTAGGAACCAATAACTCACGTGAATACGTAATAAAGACCTTGGCCTACCAAGAACAACCGTAACTTCCATCCTAGAACGTGTATCTAAGGCGGCATTAGTAGGATCTTATCAAATTTGGTTAGGTAGGGGAGGAGGCTCGAGCGGTGAAGGTGAGCATTGATATTTCATAAAGGGGCCCCTTAACCCTACTCCTGGGTTCCAAGTCCCAGGCCCCTCTAGCCTCTTCCTCTGCAACGCTATGGACCCGGTACCCGTACGGTGAATCCATGGAATGCTAAGTAAATTCGTCTTCGACCAGATCCGGTGGTCTTTGTGCGAAGCGACACATAAACGTGGGCATCCCGAGCCCCCTTTAAAAAAGATAACCGGATGTGCGAAACTATAGTCGGAGCTGACATATTCACCTGATTTCTCCCGTATTATATACTGAAATTAATGAAAACCACGTTAGTTTTTATAGTAAAGAAGTTACGTCAAATCACAAAATTCCGGATTATTTAAGTAGCTTTTACGAGAAACATTGGTAGTGTTGTGTATGTACACACAAATTAGGTTTGAATATTATGAATTTATTTATATACTTATGTAGAAGCGCTCGTAGCGAAGTTTACTTAGCTGTTCTTAACCGATCAGCAAAGTTAAGCAACGTCACCCGCGGCATGGGTTGGATGGGTGACATTACTACTGAGCGCTTCTGTGCTTCGGAGGGTACGTTAAGCCGTCTGTCCCGGTTGTTATCTTAGAGTGGCAGTCGTTATAGCATGGTGGTAGGGCAATTTATGAATGCCCGCCTGGCTAGCTACCACCCTCAAGTAGAAAGTCTGTCCAGTACCAGCGTTTACCTTAAAAACAGCTGTCCAAAACAAACTACTGTAAAGGTGCTTGGCGACAGATTTTCCAAGCGAGCCTTTGCAAAAAATGCCTTACAACCAATAAGATAACCACAGCGTACTTATAAAAGCATCAGTCTTTGAAATATATCAAATATGTCCATCCCCTTTTTATCTTTAATCCGTTTTAATCTAATAAAATATTTTTAATTTAAAATATAATTTAATTTCATGAATTATATATATATATATATATATAATTCATATATATATATATTAATTTCATGAAATTATATATATTCCATTCTTATTTATATACGGAAAATGTAAATGTGTAGTGACACTGCAAATACATTTTCCAGTATTAGTAAGTTAAGATTCTTATATAACATATTTGTTCATTTACTTTGTAAAAACATTTATTTACCTTTGTGTATAGAAAATGTATGTACATATTTGACACTATTAATCCCTTTAATTAACAAAATATATACAAATTCTTTTCAAGGTTTGTATTATTACTAAATTCATAAGAAACTACAAACATATAACGCATTTATTATACTAAATTAAAAAAGTCTAAGCAAAACGTCTAAAATATCGGAATAAGAGGATACAATATACAGGCAGTATCATCTCGGAGATAGGACGTGAAGAAATTATTTTATAGCTAAAATTCAAACTACAAGTACTTCTCTTGCTAAATGGCCACCACCATCAATTGTTCAATGGTTAGATAGTTAGTGGTAATTATTTTACTGATCATATATTTAATGGAAGGAATCACACGTCTGTGGCGGGAACTTCAATACTTTTAAGGTATTTCGCACTCGTAGCAAAATATGGTAACCTTTCACGCGATCATTGTATTCGCGAGCTTAAAATAATACGGCCGTATTAGCTTGCAAAGTAATTTAACAACAATGCACATGGTTCCTTAAATTACCTCTAAGACCGCCAAAAGAAATTAAAATAGTTTAAGCTTTTCAAATGCGACCGACTTTACAAGTAAAAACTAACAAATATTAGACATCATGTGAAATATCTTCCGTATCTATTACGTGATCACGTATTATGGTTTGAAAACCTCGCAAAAAACAAAAAGTTCTTCATAAACAATGTGCTTTTAATGCCTTGGCCTTAGAAGGATTATTCCAAAAGAAGTGGCGTGATGTGATGGAGGTGGCACGAGTCTCACCGCTGATGGGCAGCTTCGGAGGCTCGGGAGTACGTGACGGGCATTCCTCAAGCAGCACGCTGCACTTCACGCCGCGCGATACGCTACGCCACACGCTACGCACCACACACACGCAATCCCGCAGCCCTTGATCTCGCCGCACCACTCCCGCACGATAGCGCTCGAGACAATGCCAATGTCAAGACATGAACTAACTATTTCTGGCACAAATCGAACTCAGGTGGCACTTCCGTAAGATATGTTCGTCTACGTCTGGGCATCATTGCTTGCATAAGTATTCAATTTATGATGTGTTTATCTACTATTTATAAACTATCTAGTATCTATTTAGAACAGTAGTAGTTCAGTGAAGAAAACATATAATACTTATTATCTAGTATCTATTTAGAACAGTAGTAGTTCAGTGAAGAAAACATATAATACTTATTGTCTAGACCATTCTAGACGTTATGTGTGTCTACATATTTTACCAAATCTCACACGGAAAAACAAGTGCGAGGTGTCTTCACAGCTCTATCCATACAAACTTAGGGCCTGTTTCAGAATGTTCAAGTAAGTTCCGGTTATACTACCCAGAACATAAAATAACTGAATGATAAAAATAACAGTTAACATGCGCGTTTCAAGCTTTAACCGATGGATATACTAAATCGAAGAATGTGAAACGCAAAGGTAGTGTTTTATTTATTATATATGTTCTGGGTAGTATAACCGGAACTTACTCGAACATTCTGAAACAGGCCCTAGGTGTAGTTTTTTTTATACCGCCGCCTGTATTAATAAAGTAATACAATTAGAGCACAAATTTCCTCACGAGCATGTTCCGGTGCCCCAGTGGTTTAAGCATTAGGCGCGAAACCGGGGGACGCGAGTTCTATTCCCTCTCGAGACAAAAATTGTGTGCTTCAATAATTTAGAAATGTTAGTTTCGTCACATTTTAAATACCAAGTGTTCAAACTCAGTGACACTTTGCATGCAAGTCCTGGAGTCTACTATGTATATGTATATGTTTCTGGTTTACCAGAGTTCTTTAAAATTTAATTTTCGAAATTATTTTGTATGAGAATTCTTATTTTCACATGTAGAGATAAAATAAATGTAATTAATCATAAATCTGGCAAAGATTTTATTGAGTCTAATATCTTCTGGATTGCCAGTTTTGTCAAGTTTGCTGGCCTGGCTTCAGCTTTACCGTATGGTGGTAGGACATTTTGCTCGTTTAGGCTAGTAAACCGCCATATTGAAAATCTGTCACCAATTGGAAAATTATCATTTTATAATGATTCCTAATGTTGTCAGTGTGCGGGTTGATATGAAACTAAGGGCCTGTTTCAGAATGTTCGAGTAAGTTCCGGTTATACTACCCAGAACATATTTAATAAATAAAACACTACCAGTCATACTTATAAACGCTACTTAAATTTTAAGCATTACTTAGCCGCTGATTAGCAAAATTTCTTACTCATAAACGCTACATAACTTTATCGAGTACCTAAGTACTGCTTAAATCAGCTGATAAATTAAACACTGTGCCACCCTTGTTTAAAATTTTAAGTAACAAGATGGCGCCCATATTTCTGATCAGCTGATTTAGTTACTATTGAGGTTATTGTTGAGTAGGCACACAAAACTATACTCTGTTTTTTTACTTTTTAATTTTAAGATATTTAGCACTAGATACACGCTTTTTGGCAATTTGGGTATACCTTTTAGTTCAATGTTGCCAGTTTAAAATACGTACACCTCATTATCCATTGCTTAGCTAAATAATTGCTAAGTAGCGTTTATAAGTAAGAAATATTTAAACATTACTTAAACACTGTTTAGTTATGCATTACTTAACAACTACATAGCGGATTTTTTATAAGTAAGGGGGTACATCTTTGCGTTTCACAGTCATCGATTTAGCCTATCCATCGGTTAAAGCTTGAAACGCGCTGCATGTTAACTGTCATATTTATCATTCAGTTATTTTATGTTCTGGTTAGTATAACCGGAACTTACTCGAACATTCTGAAACAGGCCCTAAATGTTTTTATTTTAAGTGTTTTATATCTCTGATGCAAAATAAAATGTTAGTTCTAAAATAAACAAAAATGTTCAATTAATATGGAAATTTATATACTCCTTTGACGCTATGTACTTTTCCTTATTTTTAAATTAGCAGATTCTTATTTATTTTTGTACAACTGCAAACAACGTGAATTATGACACGAGTTACCGATGAAAAAGTTTTCCATACTACCTTTCTACACAATATAGATAAGGAACTAAAGCGCGAAGAAGTCTTAAGGCGCTCTGCAACAAGAGTGCACTTAGTCCTAAAATTCACCCGCTATTTTAGAGTTGCTTCAAAAGATTATTTTTTTGCCTGATAGTTTTGCATTTGACCACTATCTCACCTGATGGTAAGTGATGATGTGGTCGAAGATGTTGTTCAGGCTAACCTAGAAGTACTGGCTCTCAAGGACAGCTGCCGGAACACACCGTTAGGTGCTTGACGACAGATTTTCTACTTGAGGGTGGTTGCTAGCCAGGCGGGCATTCGCAAAATGCCCTACTACCATGCTATAACGACTGCCATCCTATGACGACAACCGGGACCGACGGCTTAACGTGCCCTCCGAAGCACGGAAACGCTCAGTAGTAATGTCACTAGCGGTCACCCATCCAACTCATGACCGCGGGCGACGTTGCTTAACTTTGCTGATCGGTTGAGAACAGCTAAGTAAACTTCGCGCTTCGATTTTAAATTTTAGAAACGAAGACTTGACAATATATAGTTACGATGGTAAGAGAAGTGAATTGAGACGGAACATCTAAGATCTGTAATACGGAACACCTATCCAGCGCCTTTGTTTCCCGAAAATCTGGTTATCTTCAAGTGCAGCCGTACTACTAACACACTAATAAAGAGAGGAATAGAATGAAAGCCCCGATAACTTGTCAGTGACTAGCTACGCACACATAGCTATGCGTGTAGTAGTGATTTTTTAACCGACTTCAAAAAAGTAGAAGGTTCTCACTTTGTCTATAGCTTTTTATGTTTGTTACCTCAGAACTTTCGACTGGGTGAACCGATTTTGATAATTCTTTTTTGTTTCAAAGCTGATGCTTGCTGTGTAGTCCCATTTAAATTTCGTCAAAATCGGTTGAGCTTTTATTGAGTTATATTCCAATTATATAGTCGTTTACAGTGAATGACAATCGATCCCGTAAGTAGCAAGGGTCAAAAAAGAGAGTGAAATATGTTTTTTATCTAAAAATGGAACCGACTTCAACATTCAAAAGTGTTACTTCGGCAAGTTATACAGTCGGTACCATGCGCACAATATTGTGATAATAGGTACTTTTGAACAATCATGGTACCGACTTCAACAAGTTATTTCACACTTTTGAGTGTTGAAGTTGGTTCCATATGTAGGTAAAAAAAAAACATTCTGTACCGTTCGTTATTTGTGTGCTACTACGAAAGTCTTTTTTATTGATGTGTTACATGTTATTTATTGTAAAATGCCTTAAGCTCTGACTCGTTTCAAATTCGTCGTTATAGAGAGCGTGTGAATAATCTTATTAGGAGATAACGTCAAAATCGCCTCTAAGAAAGTGACCAAAGAAAGGTTTATAGAATCTGGGAAGGATAACTGACCAACAACGTGTGCATGCATGATGGGCAACTCTTTGTCTTATTGACTTGGATGACAACTTCTACTTAGAAAATCATCATCTACTTTCTACTATAGTCTCACATTGTGTAGGTCGTCTTTTTTAACACATGAACCTATTAATACGTACTCTCAGAACGAACACACAAATCCGCAAATGGAAAATGTTACATTCTATAAAGATCATATATATCCTACCTTAATCCTATTGGAAGAATGGCTCGTCAATATAATGATCTGTTAAAAAAATATCCAGATTTAGACGTATTTAATCCTAGTCTTAGCAGATATGTTATAACTATAAAAGATCTTCTTCAACCGAAACCAAGTAATTCGGACACAACAGCCATGTTGTGTCCGAATCATCTGTCTTATTGTTAGTTATAATTATATATTGTGTCAGTTTCAGGGTACTAATCCGAAAATATCAGTTTGATTTGCGGATTGGTACTTTCTTTTACTTCGTCTCGGATTTCGATTACACATAATGTTGAATTATAATCCAGCTCAAAATTTGTACAGCATTTATAATTATATAAATGAGAAATTGACTGCAATTTGTTTTGTGTATCTAAATTAAAAATAAATAAATAAAATAAATAAATTTAACTTTTAGTTTCATAGGCGGCAGCGATCTTTATTATATCTGCCCAAAACGCGACTACTTTCTTGTAAAAGAAATATCAATATATACTCATAAGTACACCAAACGCCTTTATTTTAATAAACAAATGTATTTCGTAATAATTTTGAGACATCATCTTAATTTCGTTCTTATGTTAGCCAATTTCTAAACTCGTATTTACCCTGCTTGTTGCCTATCATCTATGTTATCTTAACATACCAGCTAGAGCCACCACTTGGATTATTAGTGATAAAGAAAACGAATAGAATATTATGTACTCACGCATGCCTTTCGGAGCGGCGTTCGTCGTCGGCGTCATCGAGCGGTTCAGCGAGCTGCTCCTGCCTGCCGTCAAACTGCACGTGCCGGTCCTCGGTAGCTGGGCCCGATAACTGTTAACAAACATAGTACTGTAACAGCCGGAACACAGCCTCCCCCATTAAGGGGTGGTTGCCATGATCCCACGTGGCAAGCGGCTTGGGGATCGCAGTGTAAGAAAGATGGCAGTTCTTCACAAGCCGCTACTGCCCACCTTCTGTTTTTAGTTGTCACGGCTCCCACAAGAAGTTATGATGGGTGCAATTCCATCTCGATACCCCACGAGAATGACAAACATAGTACGACAGTGAAAATCCGTTTTACTTGAAGGTGGTAGCTAGCCAGCGAATCGCAAAATGCCCTTCTACCATGCGGTGAAGCTCAAGATAGATAGATAGATAATACTTTATTGTTACACCACATAAGACAATAACTAAGAGGTAAAAAATTATAATTTTCAGTGAAAGTGTTACAATGGGCGGCCTTATTACTAAAAGTAATCTCTTCCAGGCAACCTTTGGATGGAGAGGATTTATAAAACCGATAGTGACGGGGTGCAGTTAAGCGATATAATTGATTAATCAAATAAATACTAAAACATATACTCAATTTCAAATATAAGTCATACATACCATAATACCATATACATATTTCCATACAAATACACTTACATATATACAATATTTAAATATATATAATATATACATATAATAAATAAATACTTACAACACAGAAATAAGCAATACCACAGTTTATAATGAAGAGCGTTATATGGACAGATAGAACTTTTTTATTTGGTCCTTAAAAACATTTAAAGAAGATGCACGTCTTATTGAGACGGGTAGGGAATTCCATAGGCGGGCAGCTTGAACAGTGAAAGATTTATCATAGAAAGAGCTAGTATGTGGTGGGATTTGAAGTGTAAAATTTTCTAATGACCTTAACGTGTATGATGGACATTGAAGGAAATTAAAACGTTCCTTGAGATAGCGCGGGGATGAAGGATTGAACAATATGTTATAAAGGAGACAGAGAATGTGAGTATTCCGGCGAAGACGTATTGGAAGCCACTTGAGCTTAGAACGAAATTGAGATATATGATCATATTTGCGCAAGCCGGTGGTGAGGATCGAACCATGCACCTGCGGCACGGTATTCCATAGCTATTACCGCTCGGCTATCATTGCTTTCAAAATTATATACGAAAATATAGAAATAGTTCATAAATTAGTCAGTGTTAGACAATTATAGTTATGTCAAAAAGAAAACTAGAGAGAGAAAATAAATTCAAGAAGCCTAAAACCTGGAATTTATGTATAAGTATTATGTACCAGTCTCAAACTCTTTTTTTTACCGGCGGTATGCCTTTAATAACAAAATACTACGAGCTATATACAACGCTACAGCTACAATAAAAGCATTTAGATCCCTATTAGTCATTGCAGACTCATAGGCATCCCAAATGCTCCAGCCCACTACTAGTTGGCAGCGTACCCAGCATGCTGGCAGCTTTGCCCCGTTGAATTGCAATGCTTATTCTTTGAGCCAAATAGGTGCCAGCATTTTGATCACGCGTCGGATCGACCAAGCGCTCTGGTAAGTTTAAACAAACTTAAACAGTATAATTGAAAAATTCAATATCGAAAAAGTCGTTAATAGAGTAAAAATTATCAAGAGACAGCCAAATGTCTCATTGTCGTTCACGGGTTACTGCTAGTTCCATTGCCGAGTACCATGGAACTATTGAGAAAAAATACACCCACTAGTTCCATGGAACTAAAACGCGATGGAGCTCGTGAGAATGATCCAAAGTGTCGAACCTAAATAGAGTAAGGCCCGACTAGCTTTTAGCCGGAATTTTATTTCGGTAAATATCAGTCTAGTTTAATCGACATAAAATCACTGTTAGAGATACGACAACGTGGCTTAATTGGCAGTGACCCGGATTGCGAAGCTCGTGGCCTTTGAATTCTGGCCTGGCCTAATGGTTGTTTGTGTGGCGAGCATAAATGTCTGTTCTCGGGTGTTGGATATTTGTTGTGCATTGTTGTGGGTTAGTGCCTGCCTACCGCTTTACGTGACATTTGCTTGATAGGGTGCATTAGAACCGAATGCGGCCTTCGGAATTGTAATTTTTCATTTATATTTACGGTATTTTTTACGAAAACAGACAATATTTTTGTAGATGTACAATGTGTAAAAAAATAGAAGTTTGAACATTTAGTATTTTTTTTTATTTAAGAGATGATTATTAGCAGTGAAGCTTTGTTAGATAATACATTAAAACTTGAATTAGTTCATGTTTCTTACACGACTGCCCAAAAAAGTAATGTTTCAGGGGTCATGTATGTATGTTTGTGAGTTTCTTTATTCCACCATAACTTATAACGACTTAACCGAGATATCATTAGATTTGTTTTGATAGCGCATGTGACACTAGGTACATAAAAACAATATTAATAAAGGACTTTTTTATTCCAAACGGATTTATTTGCATATCAAAATGAAGGGCTTTAAAAACCATTCAATAAATATTTATAGATTAATATTATAGAATTTTACAGACATCAACATGAAAAACATCTTTGACCACATTTGACATCACTTCAGGCATAGATAAATGTCCTGTTCATTTATCTATGCTTCAGGTGAGATAGTAGTCAAAGGCTAACCTATCAAGCATAAAAAAAGAAAACGAATAGGATAGAAGTTGTTTAAGCATAACTTTTTAGGATGTTTTACTCAGAACAAGTTCTCCGCTGTTGGTGAAATGCTACTTTATGGGCCACAATAGGTGAAGCGCTTTTCAGGTTTATTCCATCACTAGTGTTCAAATTATAACATGTTTATTATACATTTGCATGGTGGTAGGGCATTTTGCGAATGCCCTCCCTAGCTACCACCCTCAAGTAGAAAATCTGTCGCGAAGCACCTAACGGTATTGTCCTTGAGAGCCCGTAATTTCAGGTTAGCCTGAACAACATCTTCGACAACATCATCACTTACCATCACGTGAGATAGTGGTCAAGGCTAACCTGTCAGGCATAAAAAAAAATCTTCTATATATCTTCCAAATCACTCATGGTGATATGTAATAGTAATAGTGTTATTTAGTGGTGTAATTTTGGTTACTCCTTAGAATATTAGAACGACATCTTATCACTGATAGCAAAAATGAACAGCGTTGAGGATTGCATATTAAAAAAAAAGCGCAGTTGTTTTACAGGGGTCACACTGCTCTACTTCGGAGATCTATGCATTGAAAGCATCGGTTGATGACGTTACAATTAATGGCACATTGATATTTAGCAGGTAGTTTATCAGCACTTAAAAAATATTGAGTCACCAATGAAACATCATTACGTATATAAATATTATAATATGTATATTTACGTTTCGCCAAACATGTTTTGTTGCTTTGTACTACGGGACGACCCTATTGCCATCTGAATCAAGCTCCAGGCTGTTAATGAGAATTTCTCTGGCAGACTGATTCAATAACAGTCCAATCCGGTGATCAAACCCGAAACCTCGAAATTCTAAAGCGACGCTATCGCGCTACTCAACCAACAGTTTTAAATACCATAACAATAAACACAGTCTCTAAAATTCAATCAGTGCTGTCACATTGACTTCTTTAATATTGACAGTGTTCTTTATTAGTGGTAGTGGACAGCACTATCACTGGAATACTACAGTCCCTTATTCCCAGTTAAAATTTCAGTCCGAGCGAGGCTCATATTAACTTAGCCTACCTACATGTGCTTACACTGCAACTAAAACGGGAACTAAAGGCGGGAATACACATGACTGTAGCTCGCACACTTGCATAAAAGCTCCTTGCACATGCCACCTACTTTCATGTATATACGCTAACTGGCAGGCCTGTATCTGCCATGCAAGTAGATAGTACAACATTTGATTTAATGGCATGCAAATTGAGGGGAGTGAAGGACATGTGGGGGCTACGAAACCTGCATGTGTGAACGTCACGAGTATCTTTCTTTATTATTGGGTTCGCAATTTTTCTAACTATTCATATTTTTTTTTCTGGCATCATTCTTAAATGTTTTCTGTAGCCTATATCTATACCTTCTAGTCGAATTTCTGAAAGCAGACAACTACTTGCTCCAAAATTTTTCTTTCTGCCAATTCAATCTATCACCCAAACCCGTCTTCTTTTACTCTTCTTCTTTTCGCTCATTAATTTGGCCACACATTGTACTGCTAATTTCAATACGATGGTATTTAATTTACATATTTTCATGCATTGCAAAAAATCTTGACTGACACGTACTGTCTCGTGAACTGGCTTGTGTCTTTTTTAAGCAATGATGGCCGAGCGGTAATAGCTATGGACTGCCGTGGCATAGGTCCCTGGTTCGATCCCCACCGCCAGCTTGAGCTTCACCGCATGGTGGAGGGCATTTTGCAATTGCCCGCGTGGCTAGCTACCACACTCAAGTATAAAATCTGTCGCCAAGCTGGTGTTCCGGCAGGAGTCCTTGTGAGCCAGTGTAATTACAGGCATATGAGACTTAACAACTTACCTTAAGGCGACGGGCGCAGTGCAATTCGTCACTTGTGATTAAATGCATCTGTTCTAGGCAGAGGTTAGTCCGCTTAACATCAGGTGGGCCTTGAGCTTGTTTCGTCACAATAACATAAAAAAGTGCATAGGCATGCAAGGACGTAAATTGCATGCAAGTTAGACTTACAAATGTATCCACATTGTGCCATTAAGTTCTACATGCCGTTAACAAGCATGCACGTTACTGTTCCATTCTAAAGGCATGTGTATCCTCGGTTTAACGGTACAAAGTTGTCAACATTTATATATCTATGATTATATTCTAAGCTCAACTTCAAACCAAGAGTCCAATTTAAAGCTCAGACTGCAATTAGCAGTATGAGAGTTATTATATTTCATAATGAGAAATATGAATCAGAAAAAAAACTAGTTGAGTATAATTAAAAAAAAGTGTTTGACCGAATTTAACTAGTAAAAAGTAATAGTTGGCTTTACTGTATAAGGCGGATTGTCCACTGCTGAACACACAGTCTCCCCCATTGGGGTTGGGGAAGGGGTTTGTTGCCTTAATCCCCACGCTTGGCATGCATCTTGGGGATCGCAGTGTGAGGTATCAGTTCCTCAGACTCTTACTAAAAAGAAGAAGATGTCTAAGTTAATACGTATAGAGGTAAAGAACAGAGTCACAAACATTATTTAACATACTCGTACAACCACTGAAGTCAAATAGAATTTCAAGAACCACAGGCGCAGGCGCGTTTCTTGATATTATCGTTATAAGTATTAAGCGCGACTAAATCGCGATAAAAACTTATATATTATGTACCTCGACGTTCTAGAGTCAGGACTTGACTACAGGATTGAGCTCCGCGACCCGAATGTCCTCTCAACGGAATGTCACTACCATTCTAAATTAGTACGAGAAGCTATTGAAATACGAAAATGTCATAAATTCAATCGAGAAGATAGCTTTATGTTGACTGCTTCCTGGAATACAGTACTCAAGAAATGCATCAAACGCGTTTCGCCTTCGTTAAAACCTGTGGATGTTAGTGTTGTATAAAGACGATTCATATCTGTATCAAATGCGAGTAGGTGAGAAAATACCCGCCCTCCAAAATATTGACACCCGCCTCTTCAGTCCGTTCGTGACCACGACCAATGCAACTTGGTTGAAACGTCGAGGATGTTTGATTGGAGTACAAAATGTTGTTGTGTTGTTTGTTGTTGTTTGTTCCAGACGGGTATCGAACCCGCGTCCTCCGATTTTGCGCCGGATGCCTTTTCTATTCGGTCACCGGAACCTTGCACTTTCGAGGCGAAAATGTGTACTCCGATTGTATTTATTTAACCGTTATAGGGTACGGTGCGCTGTCATCAACCAGACTACTAGACCTCATCTGACCAAAAGAAGTGATTTTTCAAACACTTAACTCTACAAATGAATCCGGCGCGAAATGAGAGGCCACGGGTTTGATTCCCATCCGGAACAAAAAAAGTGTACTCCAATAATTAGTTAATGTGATTTTCACTTGTTATAGTGCATGTTATCATATTAAGAAAAACACGCACATGTTTCTATCGCGATTAAGTCCCATTAAATACTTTTTTTTTATGTTATTGTGAAGGAACAAGCGCGAGGCCCACCTGATGTTAAGCGGTATCCTCTCCCTATAACAGATGCATTTAATCACAAGTGACGAACTGCACTGCGCCCATCACCTTGAGACATACCTGTTAGGCTTACCTTTACCTGGTAAGTCTCATTTTGCCTGTTATTTCACTGGCTCTCAAGGACTGCGGCCGGAACACACCGTTCGGTACTTGGCGACAGATTTTCTACTTGACGGTGGTCGCTAGCCAGGCGGGCATTCGCAAAATGCCCTTCCACCATGCGGTGAAGCTCAAGCTCTGGGCGGGATTCGAACCATGGACCTGGTGCGCGGCAGTCCATAGCCAATGCCACTGAGCCATCACTGCTTCAATATCATCTTTTACGCCAGTAAATTGATTTACCATTTCATCTCCGAGTAAGCTTCAACTTGATCTAAAGAATAATACATGGAAGGCATGTACTTTTATGGAAAATTAATTTGATATATAATAATTAGATATATGGGTAAAGGTAAGAGAGACCTTTTTAGGGTTGCGTAGCTAAATTAAACCCGTTTGTTATCGTCATGTCCGTCTATCTTTATATCACAGTATTTTTACACGGATACTAGCTTCCGCCCTCGGCTTCGTCTGCATGGAATAAGTCCCCCGGGAACTACTCAGTAAATCTAATTTAAATGCGTGTGTGTTAGTTGGTAACCATTGCAGTCACCTTCGACGCGGCGGAACCGATTTTGATAAAATTTTGCGGTTTTTCTCTTAGTTACACTTTACGTTTCTTAAACCGATTTTGTAAGTATTTATTCTAGAATTTCTTATAGTCCTTGTTTGGTTGTTTATTTTATATATTTCATATTTGCCATATAAGTATGTATGAGCTATCTACTTGGTAATGGTGGGGGGTAAAGGTGGGGTACCCATACGGTTGGAGATAAGAGTAGGATTAAAGCATGAGAAGGGGTAAATGAAAGGTGGAGAATTTCGTGCTTCGGAGGGCACAGTTATCCGTCGGTGAGTCGCGATTATTGTCTTAAGATGACTGTTGGAACCAATTGGCATTAAAAAAAGACCGCTTAAACATAACGGAAACAAATTGAAATGTTTTCATTATGTAATATCTAGTGCAAAAATAAAAGTCGGTAATAGAAAAGAAAACGTGGGCAAAGCCGTGGGTTAAAGCTATTTCATAATATACTATTATTACATATACTAATATACACATTACATTTCACATATTACGTAAATGAAGATTTGCCATACACGATGATTTTATTGGCTCTCGACCAAACAATTTCATGAAGTAATAATAATATACTACTGAAATAGGAATAAACCTATTGGCACGTAGATATGTCACAATACTACTAACACGGTTATAAACACTTATTGCAAAAAATATTAGTTGTGATTCATACGAGCCCGCAGAGAACTTCGGCCTTATATGGCGGCTGTGGCGGCGCCAGATAGAAGTCATGATTGAGATACTTGCATTTTACAAAACGTGCTTAGCTTTGATAAGACATATTGTCCACTACTGAACCAGCCTCCCATATTATGAGGGTCTTAACCTAAATCCCCACGCTTGGCGTCGTGGGATCGCAGTGTGAGATATCAGTTTCTGAGAAAGCGCTGCTGCCCACCTTCTGGTGTGTTACCCTTATTCGCCTCTTTCGACACGCACGGGTAGAGATGGGGGTGACATTCTAGCCCGGCACCACACTGACATTTTCTGTACTAGATATGATCATACCTCGGATAAAACACAGTGTTTAGACGTTCCTAATTTTAGCTTGGCGATGGTGTGTTGTAGTACGAAAACGTTCATATTTTGTATAATCTAATAATACACTAGAATAATGTTATTCCATTCGAGAAGTGTATAGAAATACAAGCTAATAGTAGATAGGTATATAGCAGCTGACACAGAAGCTGCATGTAGACTAGCGGTCTATCAATACAACGTATCGAATCGTAATCGTAACCAAATCGTAGTAATATTTTTATGCAATAATTAATAGGCAAATTAATAATAGTGCTTCGGAGGGCACGTTAAGCCGTCGGTCCCGGTTGTTGTCTTAGGATTGCAGTCGTTATAGCATGGTAGTAGGACATTTTGCGAATGCCCGCCTGGCTAGCGACCACCCTCAAGTACAAAATCTGTCGCCAAGCACCTAACAGTGTGTTCCGGCAGCTGTCCTTGAGAGCCAGTAATTCTAGGTTAGCCTGAACAACATATTTGACTACATCATCACTTACCAATAGGTGAGATAGTGGTCAAAGGCTAATCTATCAAGCATAAAAAAAGTATTAAATGAAAACTACTGCCATAACGCAAAAGAAATTCGTGATTACTGCTATTTGTTTTACAGATCCGTGCCCATTCCTTGCTGATAGTGAGTACTTGTGAAACCCAGATCCGTGCAGCATGAATCATCTAGTGACATATAAATATCTAGTGACAATTCCGCCTAATTTTCCTGTTAAGTCGACGTGACGTCACAAACGCCACGCAGCCAAACCGTAAGAATTTACGACGCGTTTCGCTTCTACACGAAGCATCCTCAGGAGGTCTTGACTCTACGAGCGCACGATCGAGAATCAATCATGGATTTCCGCAAAGTAACGCCTGAATCTATTTATTTATTAATTTAATAGCGATAATCTTATGTTAATATGTATTTAAGATTATCACTACATATTAAAAGAATTGAAAAATTATACGTAGGGCTAGCTCGATCGATTGTCACAGGTACTTCTGTATCGTATTTAATAAAGATTTTATATAAATATAACTTTTGGTGTATTCCGGCAGCTGTCCTTGATAGACAGTAATTCTAGGTTAGCCTGAACAACATCTTCGACCACATCACCACTTACAATCAGGTGCAATAGGGAGAGCCTATCAGTAATAAATAAAAATATTTTCTATCCTTTTACATCGCTAAGGAAGACATCTGCAAACATTGAACATTGTGCATACACTGTGTTTCAAATGTGTACACAATTTTTTGTTGGGTTAAGGCAACAAAGATTCAAAACCTTTGCTAGAAACCGTTTGTTCATAGATTGATGGCTTCACGCCGTAAATATATAAGGAAGCGCTTTCCAACAACGAATCTTACACGCACCAATCTAAACCCTATTCCTTGTAAGATAAGCTACTTATAATACGTAAACATTAATCAATACAACGAACCTTGCAACAGAGCATGTAAGCTTGTCAAACAAGCGATTGAGCTGGAATTTAATTCCATAAGGTTCGGACAAGACTAATCCTACCAACCAGTGCATTGTTCCGAACAACGTGATCTTTATAATTGATAGCAACTGTCCCGAACTCTAGCTATGCATAAGAGTATATCAGTACATAAGTCTGAATTTTAGAACAGCCTATATATTCCTAATAATATACATATGTATGTATCATTATTCAGAATCAGTAAAAGTTTTTTTTTGACCGGCGGTCTGCCTTTATTAACAGAATACTACGAACTATATACAACACTACAGCTACTACAATAAAAGCATTTAGATCCCTATAAGTCATTACAGACTGATAGGCAGTCCAAATGCTCTAGCCCACTACCAGTTGGCAACGTGCCCGGCATGCTGGCAGCATTGCCCTGTTGAATTGCAATGCTTATTCTTTGTGGTGCGAGTAAAAGCGAAGTGAATAACTTGGCGAATATTTAAAATTTGATCATGATTTATAAAGACCCAAACATAGAGTAAAAGTGATGAATTAAAAAAATGCAGTAGCTCAGATCAAGTGGAAAAATATAGAAAAAAATAATGTGGGGAAACTTTCCATTGCCAGGACCAAAATGTTATATACTAAACAAACGACAAAAGGTCGAAATAGACATAAACGAAAATTCGAAACGTGCAATTGGCACTACAGTTTTTAAAAGCACCTGTATTAATTACTTGAAAAAAATTGAAGAATTTGAAGCTAATGAAGGCCGAGCGGTAATAGTTGTGGACTGCCGTGCCCCAGGTCCATGGTTCGATCCCCACGACCAGCTAGAGCTTTACCGCTTGGTGGAAAAGCATTTTGCGAATGTTTGCCTGGCTATCTACTACCCTCAAGGAGTAAATCTGTACCTAACAGTGTGTTCCGGCAGCAATCCTTGAGAGCCAGTAAAATTACAGGCACATGAGACTTAACAACTATGTCTCAACGTGACGGGCGCAGTGCAATTCGTGACTTGTGACGAAATGCATCTGTTATAGGCTGAGGTTAGTCCGCTTAACATCAGGTGGGCCTAGAGCTAGTTCCGTCAATACAACGTAAAAAAGAAACTGGCGAAGTGTAATTCGTCACTTGTGACGAAATGCATATATAGGCAGATGTTAGGCACTTAACACCAGGTAGGCCTCGCGATTGTTCAATAAAGAAAAAAAAATACATGCAAAAGAGTAAAACCATGCAGTTTTGAAGCGCTCGTAGCGAAGTTTACTTAGCTGTTCTTGACCGATCAACAAAGTTAAGCAACGTCGCTCGCGGTCATGAGTTGGATGGGTGACCGCTAGTGACATTACTACTGAGTGTTTCTGTGCTTCGGAGGGCACGTTAAGCCGTCGGTCCCGGTTGTTGTCTCAGGATGGCAGTCGTTATAGCATGCAGGCATTTTGCGAATGCCCGCCTGGCTAGCTACCACCCTCAAGTAGAAAATCTGTCGCCAAGCACCTAACGGTGTGTTCCGGCAGCTGTCCTTGAGAGCCAGTACTTCTAGGTTAGCCTGAACAACATCTTCGACCACATCATCACTTACCATCAGGTGAGATAGTGGTCAAAGGCTAATATATCAGGAATAAAAAAAATAAAAAAAAAGTTCTGTGTGCTTTTTTTAAACAATCGGGTTATATTTATAAATTTGCTGGAGAAAATAATATATTTTTGAATCCATTGACATTCATCTTAATCGGTTTATCTTGGAGCTATATTCGCAATTTTCATTAGCTTTAGCCAGTAAATGATTACTTTGATAAATACACTATAGGAAATGAATAATAAAATAGTAATTATAAGCTTTATTTGAAAGTGAGTTTGCCTTTTTAAAAATGTTCCTTATTATATTTATTATGCAGTAAAAAGTAGCAAGACTAATCCTTTTGTACCTTAATAGCTTATTAGCTAGATTTTATTTTTCTTGTTGTCCCATTTCAATACATAATTTTACGTTTTTGCATGCCTTACTTCTTATTTTTAACCTTATTAAAAAAGGAGGAGGTTCTCATTTAGTATTTTTTTAAAAGTGTTAGTTACCTCCTAACTCTATTCAGGATGTACTGATTTTCACGATATATTTATATTCGCAAGCTGGTGCTTGTCGTGTGGTCCCATTTAAATTTGAAGGATATCTGACGAGTAGTTTTGGAATTACGAGTATCTCTAATAATGTGTATTTAATGTATGAAGTTCGTTGTTTTTTGTAAAATTATTAAATATTGGAGATACAAAATATTTTTCACGTCACTAGCTCGGCAAGGTATATATATATTTATTTATCAATATACATATAATATATCAATCAAAATCTGCATGAAAAATGGCTTTACTTCCGCTGTCGTGTAGAGTTTCCAGGTAAATAGTTTTATCTTCAATATTACCAAATACAGTGTAATTACTCTTTTATATACCTAATTTTAATGTAATTTATTATATAGCACCTACAATTTTCACTCCAGCGACTAGTTATTTATTATTTGGCACAATTACTTGTATTGAAACTTGAGGAAGAGAAGGGTTCTAGGATTGAACAATGAGCGAACCGAGTGTTTCAAATATGTAATCCTGAGCGTACCGAAGGTTTCAACGGTTTCAGACACAAAATAATGTTACTGCCGATGTACAGTTATACGCACAAATGTTTCAACTCTCTCTCAACATACAGCGATGAAAATGACCCTTATTTTGAAACGTTGTAATATTACAAATTTACGAGAGAAAAAATTATAGTCATGTACGGGATACGTACCCCTTTAGCCGGAGTATGCTCAACAATTTCGAAGTAAATAATTGGAAATTATCATTTATTTATCTGAAACTTACTTGTGCTATAGAAGTAATTTTCAGCTGAAATATATACTTTTTAATTTTTTACCCCTATTTGTCCTTTAAGAACGGGTTTTATGAAAGGGATAAAGGGAATTAAATTTGATGTGAACTTTTGAACGAAACTTCTACGTTTTTGAAGTTACGAGCATGAAATTTAGTATTAAATTTTATCACATTAAATAAAAACCAGCCAAGTGCGAGTGGGACTAGCGCAAGAAGGGTTCCATAACTAAATATTCTGTGAATAGTTAAAGCATCTACCTGTCACCGTTATTAGTATCGAGCAAAAAACGGTAAAAAAATCAAGTTTGTTGTATGGGAGCCCCCCTTAAATATTATTATTTATTTTATTTTTAGTATTTATTGTTATAGCGGCAAAAGAAATACATCATCTGTGAAAATTTCAACTGTCTAGCTATCATTGTTCTTGAGATACATCCTGGTGACAGACGGATGGACAGACGGACGGACAGCGAAGTCTCAGTAATAGGGTCCCGTTTTTATCCTTTGGGTACGGAACGCTAAAAAGTAAAGTAGGTACTAAGATTTTTATGATAGGCACGAATTTAGGGACAAAAAAGAAGTCAAAATTATATGGAAGTTTTATGTTAAGCTAAAAACTATGCGATACTACTACGTGAAGCTAAAATTTGACATGAAGTTAGTCTATAGATAGGAAATATCAGCTTTATAAGTAATAAATGGATTATATGAAAAGACTGGATAACGGGGGTCAAATCGGGGTGGAAATTAGTATACATTTCCTTAGTTCTTGACTTGAAGGAGCATGAAATTAGTAGTAAGTATACTCAAATAAAAAAAGTGTTTCACCAAGATTTTAAGATCGGGAAGGATAGGGGAAAGAGAGGGAGGAATTAAGACGCACAAATAGGGCTTGAAAATGTTTATGAAAGTTCTATGTTAACGCGATAACAGATATCTATTTTAAAACAGTTTGTTGCCATCGACTAAGAAGAAGTAATCAGTTTTGAGGGAATAGGGCGATTTGAGGGACATAAATAGGTAATAAATATGTAAGTATATCAAGGTCTTATGTTTCAGCTGAAAACCGACACAGTTAAAAATCTGAATTTGGCAGATAGACAGTTTATAGGTTAATGACTTCAGTCATGAGCGGATTTATCGAAAGAGTAACATTGAGGGAGTCACATTGGAATTGATTTACTTCTGAATGTGACTGAAATACTTCTGAAGTTTGAAGTATCAAGTTAAAGTAGTAAGTTTGTGACGTCACGTCGGCTTAACAGGAAATTAGGCGGAATTGTCAATAGATATATATCATTTTTATAAAGATTTCTTAAGTGTTTTATTGAATAATTAATTAAATGTTTTCTTAAAATACTTTTAAAATATTTGTTTTTATTAAAAATGGAATTCCGCAAAGTAACGCCTGAATCTATTCATTATCTTAAGTAGTAAGTTTTGTGACGCCCGTAAAAATTTACTGTCTTAGGACTTATCAGATAAAGACGAATTAAGAGACACAAATAGGGGTAAAAGGAGCCCGGTTGCATTCGAGCGCGGTCGAATCCTGTGCTCAACCGCGGTTGAGCACAGGACTCTATTAGCCAAGTCATTATTTTACCGAGAGGCTATGCAAGTGGATTTGCGTATCGGATCATTAAGGAGGTTGCAGATAGCTCTTGCTCTGTGACTATGTCCATAAAGGCCATTACGTATCATCAGGGCACTGTTAGACTACCGACTGATACTTTTTGTCTTTCACTAGTAATTGTTTGCTAACATTTATTATAATCTAAATGTATGTCCCTGCGCCTGCTCGAGAAAGTTTCGGAATGGGGTCAACTCAACTTTGTACAATTTAAAATCTCTAAAACACAAGATTTTACTAATCTACCACCATTTTATTCATTTATTTATAGGTGATAGGCTAGTATTTGGTACGGGTATCTAATCTACTGGTAAGTTATAATGTTGAATGTCTTATACAAGCTGATCTAGAATTACTCAATCTCAATGACAGCTGACGGAACGGTAGATTTTCTACATAAGGGTGATAGCTGGCCATGCAAGAAAACATTTGCAAATGCCCTATCACCATTCTATACCGACATTCATCCTAAGACAACTCCCGGAACCTACGGCTCACCGTGATCTCAGAAGCACGGCAGCACTCAGAAGTAATGCCAATAGCGGTCACCCATCCAAGTTATGACCACAGCAGACGTTGTTTAACTTAATTGATCGGTTAAGAATGACAACGTTAGCTACGAGAGCTTCAATATTCTTATTTAAATTGAATCCATAGTACCAGGTTAATTCGTTCTATAAAAGTAGAAGCGCTCAATAGTAAATGCCACTATGCGGTAGGTAATCTGTGCTAGCAGCCCAATCCAAGCCATGACCACTGCGGTCGTTGTTTAAGGTAGAACGACTAGGCAAGCTCCACTAAGAGCGCGTTGAATTGATTGGAGGTTTCGAGTGGTTCTAATTGAATTAATCATTAGAATTATTACTACATAGTACTTGCTTAATTATAATTAGACATGTATGATTACAAAAAACGTTATCTTGAAAAGGCTCATTATATGAAAATGTATATATGAGAAACAAAACTTTCATTAATGTGATTTTAACGTTCAAAAATTACCTCGTCCGGAAACATCTTGTGCGCTGGCAATTTAATAGAATGTATAAGTGGTTGGTTGACTGAAAAATACTGAAGAAGATAAAGATTTGCTGTCTCTGAAGAACCGACGCGGAGGTACTCTACGCAGTTACTGAGATGAAATTAATGACCCTGGTGCTGGAAGGTGCTGGAGAACCACTGACGCTGTAGGAAATGGCACAGGCGGCCGCGTAGCACTGACTGCTATTGATAAACTGGTACGGTAGGCCAGGGACCGCACCATAACGTATATCGATCTATACTTTCAGCTACTACAAGATGACCCGGCGACTTTGTTTGTGTTAACAATGTACTTACGTCAATTTATTCGCGATGACCTATAATTACAGGTAGAGAATTGCGATATTTACACAATACAATACAACAATTATTTATTGCATCTAATCACATGTGTATAAACGTAGTCGCGTAGCTTTAATGTAGGTTTAGTCAAATCGAAATCATTCTTGAATTAAATTTCATAAACGTAAACGGTATCATAAGGACTTATATATTACGAAGTTGTTCACGCAGAAATTATTAAGGTATTACCTACAAATAAATATGAAAAGAAATGTACATAATTCAAGCTCAAAAACAACAGAACGAAAACTATACCGCAGCGGGCGTGGCTTTAAAAGTGTACCGCGCGGCGGTGTCAGTTCGCCGCGTAAGCTCGAGTCAGGTGGTTGTACCGCGGGAATTTTTAACTGAATTTATCACTATTCTTCTGCGTTATTTAACTCTGCATAAATACCATAATGTGTTGTAAAATCCACCATTTTAAGCCATACGGATATGAAAAATTTTGGAATAATTTTCATATACGAGTAAATAACATTATTTTGGAAACCTGTACTTGACTACCCTGGATAGTTTTATGCAACATGAACTTTATATTAAGTCAAAAAGAACTTCGGAACATTGTTAGTCTTAGAACACTTTGTATGAACGTGATTTGCATTTTTTTTTTCGTATACATGATTTATTTTGTCAGATATTCGTAGGGTATTAGGCATGTATTACTGAATTACAATTTCATAAAACTAAACTGTTTACGTTAAACCTAGCTGTACAAACCTTCAACTAATACCATAATAACAGACAAATAGAATTGACAACTAAAACAAAGAGTAGCTATATCAAAACTCAACTGCACAATGGACTGAAACGTGATTACCATTTTAATTGCATATGTTTATAGCCTTTCATGTGATATTTTGATGTCCACATAAAATTAAAAATAGCAGCAGATAGTAGCCATATTTGTTGTTTCGAAGCAACCTAGACTTCTAATGATTTAGTGTGTAGGAATAAAATAATTTCTGAAGATGATTATGTTTTTACAATAGGTATTGAAACGGTGTAATTTGCAGTAATATGTTATTATGACAGAGTCAATCGTAGGCCGATCGTGGTGTCCACTTAGTATTTTTCACGCCATAATATGTGGAATGTATAAGTGCAATATGAAAACACAACTCTTTAAAGTGTGGCGTATAATAATATATACAAAATTGTTATAATATAAGGGTAAATGCAATGAATATATACAAAAGAGTAGAGTTAGAGACAGTTGAAAACCAGACAGCGCAGGAGCATTGCATCTTAGTTACCTACAAACTAAGATTTTTTTATTTATAGATGAGTTGTTAACTCCCTATATTTACTAGGCGCATGCAAGGTAATTGCCGTATTCGTTAACAGTCTTGGACTTCCGTTCCGAGCGTCCGGTGAATACGTTCGCTAAGCGTGTTTTTATTAAATGTTTTATCCTAGGCGACTGTTGTCACAATGAAATGGATAATGGGTAAGCGAGAAGTGTATATTGTTTTGTGTGAGAGTGAAAGAAATCGCAGCGTAATGGTGATCGGAACGTCTCGTGGTGGTGGTAACACAAATTGCTTATTTATCTCTTTCTAACAACAGATATGACGCATAATATTTCAATATTCTTTCCTTTTCATTACAAACTGCATGTACATGTGCATAGATAAGGTAAATTCTAGTTCGTTTTTAGAACAATAGTGTACGGATATAACTCTTTGCCTACAAAAGTACCTAATTACTACCTAAGCGGTATATTTTATGTCGATAAATAAACAAAAACAACTAACCACTATGGCAGGCTCAACAAATAATGGGTCCCTGCACTCAAGTAATGGTATAGGACGGAATTATAATATAAACGCTCCCTTTGAAGATGTCACTTGCAATCACACAAAGTGAGACAAATCATCTTTCGTTATTAAAATCTGACCATACAGTTATTATGCTTCAGAACTTGCCAAAGAAAGCAAAAGATAATTATGTGATTTTATTTCAACATTTTATTAGTGGTATTTGTTATAATTATTTTCTTGACATCTAACTTCTTTTTTATTTAATGCAATTTTAATAAATTGTTTGTAATGTAATGTGTTATCATTTATATAATTCATCAATATTATTATTTACATGACATTCACATTAGATGTATTGTATGGTATCAATGTAATAACGTGTTAAATTTTATATTATATTCGGTGAATATGGGTACAATTTTGCCTGAAATAAATGGATTTGAATTTGAATTTGAAAAGGAGGATACCAATATACGTAGTACGTACATCAACAAACATTACTTGCTCTCCATCTGCAATCGGGTCTAAAACGTTTTGTACGTACAGACATTCGATTCAATGTTATTTTTGTATATTGTACAAATGGTTGAGCGATGTCGCCACCAAGCGCCTTACGTTCAGCACGCGCGAAGTCTTGGCCTTCGTCACTGCCATTGAAGGTTGTAAATATTTTCGGCACGCTTACCTTTAACATTAAACTTGAAAATAGACCGTGCTACATGTCATACTTACGACTAGCTGAGGAAGCAAAAGGGATGTTTTTATATTTTTTTTCAACACACTCGCTCGTATCGGGCCTTTAAATGCACCGATTTTAGTGTCATAATATAGTCTATTATGCACTCGTGCTGTTTTTTTACTTTACCGCACTAGTGTTTTAAATAAAAAAAAACAACGTTTCCACACTTCTCACCAAGGAGATTGTAGTTTGTTTCGTTAGTTTTTCATATAAAAACAAACCATAGAGTTTTTACCTACTGAAGTAGAACTTTAGAAGATTTAATTATAAACCTTCTTAATCAGATTATTGCTATCAAAAAGATCAAGAAAATATTTTCGTATCGAAATTTTCGTATTCGTTCCTCGCAAGTGTGTTGAAAAACGTCGTA
Source organism: Plagodis pulveraria (assembly GCA_963890685.1). Lineage (NCBI taxonomy): Eukaryota > Metazoa > Arthropoda > Insecta > Lepidoptera > Geometridae > Plagodis > Plagodis pulveraria. The sequence continues at coordinate 6,294,276 of OY982949.1, read as the reverse complement.
TGAAACTTGTGCGCATTGTTATTACAATCTCTACTCCATTGAGGTCTCTCAACTCTTCTACTAAAACCCGTCTCGATTGTAGTAAACAACTTCGCGCACTTGTTGCGGATTCTAATGAATTACTGTAACATTCAGATGAAACGTCTGATTTTTCACTTCAGCCGTGATGTCCATAACATGTTAAAAGACAACGCAAACATAATGCATTACACCGACGTCTTTTTACCTCATTAATACGACTATGTACAGGTGAGTGTGTTCCGAGTCGAAGTGATTCGAAAGAATACTGAACGTCTTTAGTTGAGCCGATGTCGAGACACCGCCGGGTGTATCAGGGTGTTTATGTACTGCAGTGTATCAGCCAGATCGTCAGCTGCTGGACACAGCCTCCCCTATTAAGGGGGTATTTGCCATAATCCCCACGCTTTGCAGGCGGCTTGGGGATCGCAGTGTAAGATGGCAGTTCTTTAGATGGCACTGCTGCCCACCTTCGAGTCAACTTCCCTTAGTCACCCACGGAATGATATGGGGAGGTGCAATTCTAACCTGGCACTCAACGGGGAAGGGAAATTGGAAGGGTGTATATGTACCAACACGCACAAATGTTTCAACTCTCTCTCAACATACAGCGATGAAAATGACCCTTATTTTGAAACGTTGTAATATTACAAATTTACGAGAGAAAAAATTATAGTCATGTACGGGATACGTACCCCTTTAGCCGGAGTATGCTCAACAATTTCGAAGTAAATAATTGGAAATTATCATTTATTTATCTGAAACTTACTTGTGCTATAGAAGTAATTTTCAGCTGAAATATATACTTTTTAATTTTTTACCCCTATTTGTCCTTTAAGAACGGGTTTTATGAAAGGGATAAAGGGAATTAAATTTGATGTGAACTTTTGAACGAAACTTCTACGTTTTTGAAGTTACGAGCATGAAATTTAGTATTAAATTTTATCACATTAAATAAAAACCAGCCAAGTGCGAGTGGGACTCGCGCAAGAAGGGTTCCATAACTAAATATTCTGTGAATAGTTAAAGCATCTACCTGTCACCGTTATTAGTATCGAGCAAAAAACGGTAAAAAAATCAAGTTTGTTGTATGGGAGCCCCCCTTAAATATTATTATTTATTTTATTTTTAGTATTTATTGTTATAGCGGCAAAAGAAATACATCATCTGTGAAAATTTCAACTGTCTAGCTATCATTGTTCTTGAGATACATCCTGGTGACAGACGGATGGACAGACGGACGGACAGCGAAGTCTCAGTAATAGGGTCCCGTTTTTATCCTTTGGGTACGGAACGCTAAAAAGTAAAGTAGGTACTAAGATTTTTATGATAGGCACGAATTTAGGGACAAAAAAGAAGTCAAAATTATATGGAAGTTTTATGTTAAGCTAAAAACTATGCGATACTACTACGTGAAGCTAAAATTTGACATGAAGTTAGTCTATAGATAGGAAATATCAGCTTTATAAGTAATAAATGGATTATATGAAAAGACTGGATAACGGGGGTCAAATCGGGGTGGAAATTAGTATACATTTCCTTAGTTCTTGACTTGAAGGAGCATGAAATTAGTAGTAAGTATACTCAAATAAAAAAAGTGTTTCACCAAGATTTTAAGATCGGGAAGGATAGGGGAAAGAGAGGGAGGAATTAAGACGCACAAATAGGGCTTGAAAATGTTTATGAAAGTTCTATGTTAACGCGATAACAGATATCTATTTTAAAACAGTTTGTTGCCATCGACTAAGAAGAAGTAATCAGTTTTGAGGGAATAGGGCGATTTGAGGGACATAAATAGGTAATAAATATGTAAGTATATCAAGGTCTTATGTTTCAGCTGAAAACCGACACAGTTAAAAATCTGAATTTGGCAGATAGACAGTTTATAGGTTAATGACTTCAGTCATGAGCGGATTTATCGAAAGAGTAACATTGAGGGAGTCACATTGGAATTGATTTACTTCTGAATGTGACTGAAATACTTCTGAAGTTTGAAGTATCAAGTTAAAGTAGTAAGTTTGTGACGTCACGTCGGCTTAACAGGAAATTAGGCGGAATTGTCAATAGATATATATCATTTTTATAAAGATTTCTTAAGTGTTTTATTGAATAATTAATTAAATGTTTTCTTAAAATACTTTTAAAATATTTGTTTTTATTAAAAATGGAATTCCGCAAAGTAACGCCTGAATCTATTCATTATCTTAAGTAGTAAGTTTTGTGACGCCCGTAAAAATTTACTGTCTTAGGACTTATCAGATAAAGACGAATTAAGAGACACAAATAGGGGTAAAAGGAGCCCGGTTGCATTCGAGCGCGGTCGAATCCTGTGCTCAACCGCGGTTGAGCACAGGACTCTATTAGCCAAGTCATTATTTTACCGAGAGGCTATGCAAGTGGATTTGCGTATCGGATCATTAAGGAGGTTGCAGATAGCTCTTGCTCTGTGACTATGTCCATAAAGGCCATTACGTATCATCAGGGCACTGTTAGACTACCGACTGATACTTTTTGTCTTTCACTAGTAATTGTTTGCTAACATTTATTATAATCTAAATGTATGTCCCTGCGCCTGCTCGAGAAAGTTTCGGAATGGGGTCAACTCAACTTTGTACAATTTAAAATCTCTAAAACACAAGATTTTACTAATCTACCACCATTTTATTCATTTATTTATAGGTGATAGGCTAGTATTTGGTACGGGTATCTAATCTACTGGTAAGTTATAATGTTGAATGTCTTATACAAGCTGATCTAGAATTACTCAATCTCAATGACAGCTGACGGAACGGTAGATTTTCTACATAAGGGTGATAGCTGGCCATGCAAGAAAACATTTGCAAATGCCCTATCACCATTCTATACCGACATTCATCCTAAGACAACTCCCGGAACCTACGGCTCACCGTGATCTCAGAAGCACGGCAGCACTCAGAAGTAATGCCAATAGCGGTCACCCATCCAAGTTATGACCACAGCAGACGTTGTTTAACTTAATTGATCGGTTAAGAATGACAACGTTAGCTACGAGAGCTTCAATATTCTTATTTAAATTGAATCCATAGTACCAGGTTAATTCGTTCTATAAAAGTAGAAGCGCTCAATAGTAAATGCCACTATGCGGTAGGTAATCTGTGCTAGCAGCCCAATCCAAGCCATGACCACTGCGGTCGTTGTTTAAGGTAGAACGACTAGGCAAGCTCCACTAAGAGCGCGTTGAATTGATTGGAGGTTTCGAGTGGTTCTAATTGAATTAATCATTAGAATTATTACTACATAGTACTTGCTTAATTATAATTAGACATGTATGATTACAAAAAACGTTATCTTGAAAAGGCTCATTATATGAAAATGTATATATGAGAAACAAAACTTTCATTAATGTGATTTTAACGTTCAAAAATTACCTCGTCCGGAAACATCTTGTGCGCTGGCAATTTAATAGAATGTATAAGTGGTTGGTTGACTGAAAAATACTGAAGAAGATAAAGATTTGCTGTCTCTGAAGAACCGACGCGGAGGTACTCTACGCAGTTACTGAGATGAAATTAATGACCCTGGTGCTGGAAGGTGCTGGAGAACCACTGACGCTGTAGGAAATGGCACAGGCGGCCGCGTAGCACTGACTGCTATTGATAAACTGGTACGGTAGGCCAGGGACCGCACCATAACGTATATCGATCTATACTTTCAGCTACTACAAGATGACCCGGCGACTTTGTTTGTGTTAACAATGTACTTACGTCAATTTATTCGCGATGACCTATAATTACAGGTAGAGAATTGCGATATTTACACAATACAATACAACAATTATTTATTGCATCTAATCACATGTGTATAAACGTAGTCGCGTAGCTTTAATGTAGGTTTAGTCAAATCGAAATCATTCTTGAATTAAATTTCATAAACGTAAACGGTATCATAAGGACTTATATATTACGAAGTTGTTCACGCAGAAATTATTAAGGTATTACCTACAAATAAATATGAAAAGAAATGTACATAATTCAAGCTCAAAAACAACAGAACGAAAACTATACCGCAGCGGGCGTGGCTTTAAAAGTGTACCGCGCGGCGGTGTCAGTTCGCCGCGTAAGCTCGAGTCAGGTGGTTGTACCGCGGGAATTTTTAACTGAATTTATCACTATTCTTCTGCGTTATTTAACTCTGCATAAATACCATAATGTGTTGTAAAATCCACCATTTTAAGCCATACGGATATGAAAAATTTTGGAATAATTTTCATATACGAGTAAATAACATTATTTTGGAAACCTGTACTTGACTACCCTGGATAGTTTTATGCAACATGAACTTTATATTAAGTCAAAAAGAACTTCGGAACATTGTTAGTCTTAGAACACTTTGTATGAACGTGATTTGCATTTTTTTTTTCGTATACATGATTTATTTTGTCAGATATTCGTAGGGTATTAGGCATGTATTACTGAATTACAATTTCATAAAACTAAACTGTTTACGTTAAACCTAGCTGTACAAACCTTCAACTAATACCATAATAACAGACAAATAGAATTGACAACTAAAACAAAGAGTAGCTATATCAAAACTCAACTGCACAATGGACTGAAACGTGATTACCATTTTAATTGCATATGTTTATAGCCTTTCATGTGATATTTTGATGTCCACATAAAATTAAAAATAGCAGCAGATAGTAGCCATATTTGTTGTTTCGAAGCAACCTAGACTTCTAATGATTTAGTGTGTAGGAATAAAATAATTTCTGAAGATGATTATGTTTTTACAATAGGTATTGAAACGGTGTAATTTGCAGTAATATGTTATTATGACAGAGTCAATCGTAGGCCGATCGTGGTGTCCACTTAGTATTTTTCACGCCATAATATGTGGAATGTATAAGTGCAATATGAAAACACAACTCTTTAAAGTGTGGCGTATAATAATATATACAAAATTGTTATAATATAAGGGTAAATGCAATGAATATATACAAAAGAGTAGAGTTAGAGACAGTTGAAAACCAGACAGCGCAGGAGCATTGCATCTTAGTTACCTACAAACTAAGATTTTTTTATTTATAGATGAGTTGTTAACTCCCTATATTTACTAGGCGCATGCAAGGTAATTGCCGTATTCGTTAACAGTCTTGGACTTCCGTTCCGAGCGTCCGGTGAATACGTTCGCTAAGCGTGTTTTTATTAAATGTTTTATCCTAGGCGACTGTTGTCACAATGAAATGGATAATGGGTAAGCGAGAAGTGTATATTGTTTTGTGTGAGAGTGAAAGAAATCGCAGCGTAATGGTGATCGGAACGTCTCGTGGTGGTGGTAACACAAATTGCTTATTTATCTCTTTCTAACAACAGATATGACGCATAATATTTCAATATTCTTTCCTTTTCATTACAAACTGCATGTACATGTGCATAGATAAGGTAAATTCTAGTTCGTTTTTAGAACAATAGTGTACGGATATAACTCTTTGCCTACAAAAGTACCTAATTACTACCTAAGCGGTATATTTTATGTCGATAAATAAACAAAAACAACTAACCACTATGGCAGGCTCAACAAATAATGGGTCCCTGCACTCAAGTAATGGTATAGGACGGAATTATAATATAAACGCTCCCTTTGAAGATGTCACTTGCAATCACACAAAGTGAGACAAATCATCTTTCGTTATTAAAATCTGACCATACAGTTATTATGCTTCAGAACTTGCCAAAGAAAGCAAAAGATAATTATGTGATTTTATTTCAACATTTTATTAGTGGTATTTGTTATAATTATTTTCTTGACATCTAACTTCTTTTTTATTTAATGCAATTTTAATAAATTGTTTGTAATGTAATGTGTTATCATTTATATAATTCATCAATATTATTATTTACATGACATTCACATTAGATGTATTGTATGGTATCAATGTAATAACGTGTTAAATTTTATATTATATTCGGTGAATATGGGTACAATTTTGCCTGAAATAAATGGATTTGAATTTGAATTTGAAAAGGAGGATACCAATATACGTAGTACGTACATCAACAAACATTACTTGCTCTCCATCTGCAATCGGGTCTAAAACGTTTTGTACGTACAGACATTCGATTCAATGTTATTTTTGTATATTGTACAAATGGTTGAGCGATGTCGCCACCAAGCGCCTTACGTTCAGCACGCGCGAAGTCTTGGCCTTCGTCACTGCCATTGAAGGTTGTAAATATTTTCGGCACGCTTACCTTTAACATTAAACTTGAAAATAGACCGTGCTACATGTCATACTTACGACTAGCTGAGGAAGCAAAAGGGATGTTTTTATATTTTTTTTCAACACACTCGCTCGTATCGGGCCTTTAAATGCACCGATTTTAGTGTCATAATATAGTCTATTATGCACTCGTGCTGTTTTTTTACTTTACCGCACTAGTGTTTTAAATAAAAAAAAACAACGTTTCCACACTTCTCACCAAGGAGATTGTAGTTTGTTTCGTTAGTTTTTCATATAAAAACAAACCATAGAGTTTTTACCTACTGAAGTAGAACTTTAGAAGATTTAATTATAAACCTTCTTAATCAGATTATTGCTATCAAAAAGATCAAGAAAATATTTTCGTATCGAAATTTTCGTATTCGTTCCTCGCAAGTGTGTTGAAAAACGTCGTATGAAACTTGTGCGCATTGTTATTACAATCTCTACTCCATTGAGGTCTCTCAACTCTTCTACTAAAACCCGTCTCGATTGTAGTAAACAACTTCGCGCACTTGTTGCGGATTCTAATGAATTACTGTAACATTCAGATGAAACGTCTGATTTTTCACTTCAGCCGTGATGTCCATAACATGTTAAAAGACAACGCAAACATAATGCATTACACCGACGTCTTTTTACCTCATTAATACGACTATGTACAGGTGAGTGTGTTCCGAGTCGAAGTGATTCGAAAGAATACTGAACGTCTTTAGTTGAGCCGATGTCGAGACACCGCCGGGTGTATCAGGGTGTTTATGTACTGCAGTGTATCAGCCAGATCGTCAGCTGCTGGACACAGCCTCCCCTATTAAGGGGGTATTTGCCATAATCCCCACGCTTTGCAGGCGGCTTGGGGATCGCAGTGTAAGATGGCAGTTCTTTAGATGGCACTGCTGCCCACCTTCGAGTCAACTTCCCTTAGTCACCCACGGAATGATATGGGGAGGTGCAATTCTAACCTGGCACTCAACGGGGAAGGGAAATTGGAAGGGTGTATATGTACCAACCATAAAACTTATAGCTCTGAGTGACAATATGATGCTTTGGACGAAGTTCTTAAAAAAGGCTTACTATGATTTAGCCAGTCTGACTCTTAAGGTCAGTTACCAGAATACTCTAGTAGAATTAGTGCCCTAATGCAACCGAAGGACAGAATTGCACAAGGACATAAAAAAATGGACAGCTTAAACAAATACTTCACTAAACTGGCTTCACCGCATGGTGGAAGGGCATTTTGAGAATGCACGCCTGGCTACCTACCACCCTCAAGTTGAAAATCTGTCGCCAAGCACCTATCAATGTGTTCCGGAACATGAGACTTTACAACTGTATTTCTCATGTGACGGGCACAGCGCAATTCGTCACTTGTAACGAAATGCGTCTTTGAAGGCAGAGGTTGGCCCACTTGATGTTCCTTCACAATCAGATTAAAAAAGTATCAGTCCGATATCCCCTGCTGAACACAGCCTCCCACATTATTGACATTCCCCGCTTGACTTCGCAGTGGGGGATCGCAGTATGATATCACTAGTCAGAAAGCGCTGCTGCCCATCTTCTGGTGTTTTTCCCTTAGTCGCTTCTAACGACACCCACGGGTACAGATGGGGGGGTGACATTCTAGCCCGGCACAATACGGGCTAATTTAACTATAATTGGACTCGATATACTCACAATCATTTGACGACTACATTAGCAGAACAGAGAATGGTATTGCAATGAGTTTCTCTTCTCACTGCCATTATCCAACGCTAAGTGGGGTCGGCATTATGTGTACCTTGTTCCACTCCACTCTATTAGCTGTCATCTCGATACCTGGTTGTAGGTATCTTTAGCAAGAGTTCGTCTTGATGGGAACCACCGCAGAATCTGATGTTCTGCTTCAAAGTAGTTATGTACAAACATTATTGGCTATGGACTGCCGCGCAGCAGGTCCATGGTTTGAATCCCACCGCGGGCTTGAGCTTCACCGCATGGTGGAAGGGTATTTTGTGAATGCCCGCCTGGCTAGCTACCACTCTAAAGTAGAAAATCTTTCGCCAAGCACCTAACGTTGTGTTCCGGTGGTGTGTCCTTGACAGCCAGTAATTTTAGGATAAGCCTGTTAACACCTTCGACCACATCTGCACTTACCATCAGGTGAGATTGTGGTCAAATGTTTAACTATCAGCACTAAAAAAAAGTGATATATAAGAACTAACATTTCGGTGTGATGAATGCAGTCCAGTGTCAGAACGAGATCGGCGACACTGCACCTGTAATGAACCGGCGTGACTCTTACCATCAGGCAGGTGACTATTTTATGCTATCTTGATCGAACAAGCACGAAGTCCACCTGTGCTAATCACTTTGTGACAAGTGGCGAGCTGCACTGCGCTTATCACCCTGAGACAAAAAGTTCATGTGCCTGTAATTTCACCGTATTTATTATTTAACCGAAACATAGTAATGTGAACATTATTGTTCTAGAAATAGGTATGGCGGTCAGGGGTGAAACTTTAAAATTCCTGCCCGGTACCTGTACGACATTGTTGCTTGAATATTATAATGACAAATAGGTCTTTTGTTAAGATCATGTATGCAAATGTCATTGTCTTGCATGCGGCATTCAAAGAAGCTGTGATGTAAGGTGAGCGCCGAGAGAGAACATATTATATTTTCGTACATGGATACGTAACTCCACTAACAAAATAACACTACACAACACTACCCATACATTTCAAGATGACGAACGCAACGAAGTGCTACGGGAACCTTTCTATCAGGCCTTCGAGATGTTCATGCGGTATCAAGATATTATACCAATAAAAACAATACCATAAGCTACGGACTGTTTTAATATTGTTAGGTTTACATAACAAAAAATATTTTTTGTAATTTAATCCGCATAGCAGGCGTTTTAACTTGTTGAAGTCGGTACCATGATTTGGTATTATTAGTATTATTACAATATTGGTAATAATACTAATAATGGTATCGCATGGTACCGACTTCGACAAGTTATTTCACACTTTGGAGTGTTGAAATCGGTTCCATTTTTAGAAAAAAAATATTTTATACCCTTTTTAGTGACCCTTGCTACTTACGGAATCGATTTTCATTCACTGACAATGACTATATCGTCAAGGTATAAAAACACTTTTCAGTTCTTGGAGTGTAATTCAAAAACAGCTTGGCCGATTTAGATGAAATGGGACCACACGGTAAGCATCAGCTTTCAAATAAAAAATAATCATCAAAATCGGTTCACACAGTCAAAACTTCTGGGTTAGAAATATAAAACAAAATACAGTCATATTGAGAACATCCTCCTTTTTTTGAAGTCAGTTAAAACCGCTTCGCCATGCATTACTCGTAGGTTTGTTTTGTTGTCATTACAGCGAACCATCCTTGTAAATTAACTGACTGAGTGCGGCCGTTACGACTACGAAGACAAACAGTCCGTATTACAAAATCACAAATATACGATAGAAAAAAATTAAGTCATGTGCGGGATTCGAACCCGCGTCCATCCACCCCTTGAGCCGGGGTATGCTCTAACTAATTGAGCTAACATGACGTGACGTCATAACTCAAATCTTTCCTATCGTTATTTCAACCATCGTATTGGGATGGAGCGACACCTATAGTTCAACACTGTTACATTCGTCACAGGTTTGTAAACACCGGATTTTTTATTGTTTTCTAAACGATCTTTTCCGTTACATAAATGGCGTAAATTTTGGTTTGTTCGAAAAGCTACATGGATGTTGTTTTTCTTAAATATATTGGAGGTTTTTTGAGAGATTGGACCCATATAAGTTATGCTACCTACGTACTTGATATTTCTATCAGTAGGGCAAGAATATAGAAGTGACATAGCTCTATTACGTTGTTTATTATGAATTAATAGATCAACTAATTGTTTATTGTAGCCGTTGGAAATAGTAATTTGGTATTTTATATTAAGTTCCTTATTATAATTTTCTTGATTAAAAGGAACCGATAACAGTCTATGGACATAACTTCGAAAAGCTGCTAATTTATGATGAATGGGATGACAAGAAGAGAAGGGGATAGCGATATCTGTGTGTGTCGGTTTTCGATATATTTGAAAATCTAAGTTATTGCTAACTCTTGTAAGCCTTAAATCTAAAAAGTTGATAGATTGATTTAATTCTAATTCCAGTTTAAATTTAATTTTGGGATGTATATTATTCAGTTTCTTAACAAAGATATCAATCTGGCGAGAAGTGCCAGTCCAACAAATGATTATATCATCAACGTATCTATAATAAAATAGAATATTAGGTTCCTGTACTATGTGTTTACGCTCAAAGTCGTCCATAAAAAGTTCGGCCATTAGTGGACTTAAAGGTGACCCCATAGCTAATCCTTCCTTTTGAAAATAATAATCATCATTAAACCTGAAGTAATTTTGTTTCATACAAATAGTAGTTAAATCAATAAGGTCATTTACTTCCCCGGGAGGTAATCGATGTTTCTCAAAGTGATTCTCTAAGACGCGTAAGCAATTTTCGTAAGGAACGTTGGTGAATAGACTGTCTACATCAAGGGATAATAATTTGGCACCGGGAGAAACGTTAATATCTTTGACTTTGTGTATCAGATCTAGACTATTCTTTAAACTATATTTGGGTTTGAAAGATGATTTGCTACATAACAAAATATTGAGATGTTTTGCTAGGTTGTGTGTTCTCTTTGTGTGTTTTTGGTAAACCGTAGAGACAGGGGGAGCTAGGGTTCATTGGTACTATATTATTGAGTAAATGTGTAGGGATAAATGAAGTAGCCTTGATTGCATTTTTAATATCTAAAGTGAATATCTTAGTTGGGTCTGAATTCAACCGATCGAACTCCTCACCTTGGATTATATCATTAACTTTCTGGTTGTAATTATTTTTGTCTAATATAACCACACTATTGCCTTTATCTGATTTGGAAACAACTAGATTGTTTTGGCTTAATTTATCTTGTAAAGAATGAAACTGCCTTATCTCAGAGCTATGGTGATTACTAGAGGAGTAAGCTTTTTTAATTTGAACAGCTATTTGGTAATCACCAAATAGCTGTTCAAATTAAAAAAGCTATATCAACAAAAAAGCTATATACTGCAATATCAACTTTACCTTTAACACAAGATATTTCAGAATCTACTAACAAAGTTTCGAGAGTTTGATTAGATTAGGAAACGTATAATTATTAGTGTAGTAACGCTATAATTTATTAGTGTAGTAAGTGTACCTAAACGGTAAACGTAGGAAGAAGAATTATTTTATATTCTTAGTCGTTTTTTGTTGTCCTTACTTCCCTAGCCTTTGTACACAATCTCACCTGAAGGTAATGATGTAAACTGCCGTAACATAGACTGGGAACCGGCATTCAAAAGCCGTCGGAACACACCGTCAGGTGCTGCTAGGGACATTATCACGGGTCAGTTCTCTCTGCTGCTTTCTCATTACTGCATAATATGATCTGCTAATTGGGTGCGCAGACCACAGCTTAGTGGTAGACAGGATATGTACATTGCACGAGCTAGCAATACTTAAATCCAATTTCACATGGAATGGCGATATTTTCAGTTGATGTTAAGCGGACTAACCTGTGCCTATTACAGATGCATTTCGTCACAATTCACGAATTACACTGCGCCCGTCACTTTGAGACATAGTTCTTAAGTCTCATGTGCCTGTATTTTCACTGGCTGTCAAGGACTGCAGCCGGAACACACCGTTAGGTGCTTGGTGATAGATTTTCTACTTGAGGGTGGTCGCTAGCCAGGCGGGCATTCGCAAAATGCCTTTCCACCATGTGGTATAGCTCAAGTCCGCGGCGGGATTCGAACCATGGACCTGCTGCGCGGCAGTCCATACCCAATACCACTGCTTCAAAAATAATAATAATGTATCTAGACCTGCAGTTTCCGAATGAAGCGATAGCAATTTGTTTTAATTCAATGGTTTGAAAACTTAGGCGTAACTTTTGAAGCCAGAAGCTGCTGGGTTAAACGCTCACACGCAAACTCAATTGTACGATCAATATACTCTCGATCATGCGCTCGTAGATTCAAGACCTCCTGAGGATGCTTCGTGTAGAAGCGAAACGCGTCAAAAATTCTTCCGGTTTGGCTGCGTGGCGTTTGTGAAGTCACGTCGGCTTGGCAGGTAAATTGGGCGGAATTGTCACTAGATATATTTTTTTTATATTTTTAAGTGTTTTATTAAAGTATTAGTTTAATTTTTTCTTAAAATATTTTAATAATATTTGTTATTATTAACTCAATTGTTTATTATCCATTGAGTCTAGAACTAAATTAACTACAAAATCACTTAATAGTCCCATGGATAGTGTGGTGGTATTTCAGGACAGCTGCTTATCCTTTATCACGCTCAAATCTATTTTTTAATGGAATACTGCGGGAATCATGATCTGATTTCCGTGGCGGCTCAGATTAATGCAGATTGAGGTCTTAGACTCATTTTAGAAAAAGTGTCATCGATCGATTCAACTAAGATATTCCGTCACTTTCTTTCATAGGATAACACTATACGCACTTTGGTTTGTTACATGATAACTTTTATGATGTAGTTAATTTACGTTTTCATTTATTTGTCCGAATCTTGTGTTGGAAATTATTGTTTAATTTGTATTTTTATTATTATCAGTATTGTTATAGATTGACCTCCGTCCATATCTATTTATAAATATCCCTTTGTATAGGGTTGTCTGGAAGAGATCGCTCTCAGCGATAAGACCGCCCATTGTCACACTTCCTCTTAGATATTGTTTTAAGTTATAAATTTGTAAATTTTAATGTGTCAATAAAGTGTTATCTATATATCTACGCACATGAACGTGCATCCATAAAAGATCCATATTCCAAAAATAAGCATAAAACGCTTTGGCTTGACATTTATTAGCCGTACGGCTGATTTGAGTAACACTCCGACAGCCGTTTATATCAAAAATATAATCTGGGTGTCTTCACACACAAAGTAAATAGAGTAATATTTAGACATTCATATTCCAGAATAGCGTCAACTATATCATTGTGTACACGTAGTAGATTTCCATAAAAATGCGGCCAAATATTGCACCAATAATACCATTAAAAGTGTAGACCCGAGAGTTGTGTAGGTATATACACATAATAAATATTAATGACTGACTAGATCCATATCCTAGACCTTGAAAGTGCAGCGATTGAAATGTAAACAACCCCTCACAATCCACAATTTCACCCCTTATAACAAAACAAGGGATGTAAAGTGGGTTGGGTGAGACAGACTCAATGAAATTAAATTAGACTCCGAGTTTAGTCTGGCGTATAATATGATTAATAGGTTGTCTGTTCCCCAATGTTCACTGTGCAAAGATCGAGCAGTGAAGTAGCCCGTGGTGCTTGACTTATGAGGAAGACATTCGCTTTGCAGGGTCAAAAATCACAGTCAAATATCTATAGAACTTACTTGTGGTGATCCAAATTGCGTGGCTCGAGCAGCCGCTGCGATGCGCTGCGCTGTGTCCAACAGAGGACTCTCTGCAACAAAGTATTATTGAAATGTATTTTTTTTTTGTGTAACTTGTTTTTTTATTGATCACAATATTACCAGATTTCACCAGGTTGAAGGTGTTAACAGGCTTAACCTAGAATTACTGGCTCTCAAGGACAGCTGCCGGTACACACCGTAAGGTGGATTGCGACAGACTTTCTACTTGAGGGTGGTCGCTGGCCAGGCGGACATTCGCAAAATGCCTTTCCACCATGCGGTGAAGCCAGCGGCGGGATACGAATTATGGACCTGGCGCTCGGCAGTCTATAGCTAATACCACTGAGCCATCAATGCTTAAAATATATGTTATATGTTTTAGGTAAAATGTTGACACAACAACAAATGTTGTTTACTTGCATTAAATAATAGAACTGTCAATGTAATTAATTGCAGACAGTTTTTGTTACGATCAATCAAGAGAGAGAGATAAAAGATTTCAATAGCTGTGGAACTGAAATTTCGTTTACACTTGGATGCGCTCACGGCCATGGTTCAAATACCGTTGCTTGCCTGGCTAGCTATCACCCTCAAGTAGAACAACTACATAAAGATCAAACACACAAAACAGAGTATTCCCAAAACTGTGGAAATTCAGAATTTCCACAGTTTTATCGCGCCTGTAACTAGGTTAAGTTATCTACCTAAGTAGATGACAGTATTTGTGAGCTTAAAATAATAAAGTATTTCTTCTAAGAGCTATTGAACACCAATGCACATGAATCCATAATTTACCCCTAAAACTGTAAAAAATATTAAAATTACATTATTCGTAAAAATATAATCAATTTAATATTTATTTATTAATATACAATAATATATTATATTAGGAATAGACTAAGTTTTTTTTGGGACGGGGGGCTAATGAGCACCCGACTCACGTGGTGCTAAGTGATCACCGTCGCCCACGAACATAAGCAACACCAGAGGTCGCGATGATGCGTTGCCGGAAGTTATTCTTCGGACCTTGCGAATAAACAACAATAGTCGCAAAACGACCAAGATACAAAATAAATAATACAAGAAACCCTTTGTAGACGTCAGTGTTTACTTCAATCCTGTTCACCTCGACTACATCAACACTTATCAACAGATGAGGCAGTGGTTATTCTATTGCCTGCTGAATTAGTGAACCAAACGGTGATACATATCGTGTTAAACGTATTCCTCAATAGGGATTCTACCACTTATAAGAATAGGGTAACCTGTGACGAAGTCATCCTCTTTTACCACATTATCATCTCATTTCATAATTCGCTACTATCCACATACATTTTTTTTATATCTGATAGGTAAGCCTGTAACCACAATCTCACTTGATGGTAAGTGATAATGTGGTCGAAGGTGTTAACAGGCTTAACCTACAGTTCCTGGCTCTCAAGGATAGCTGCCGGAACACGCCGTTAGGTGCTTGGCGACAGATGAAGGTGAAGCTCAAGCCCACTGCGGCGGAATTCAAACCATGGATCTGCTGCGCGGTAGTAGCCAATGCCACTGAACCATCACTGCTTCGTACTCCCATTTTACATTCGAATTCGTAACAATCGCCACAAATCGCACTTCCCCAATTTGACCCCCGTGGGGTGCCGGGTTAGAATAGCACCTTCCCATATCAACCGTGGGTGTCGTAAAAGGCGACTAAGGGAAAAAATACTGGACGGTGGGCAACAGCGTCTTATTTTAACCTTAAATTTACAATTTTGATTCGTACTACCAAATATCATTAAAGTAAACTTACATTAGCACTTCAACGTGAGAGCGGGCTGCATGCATTGAATTAATTAATATGTGCGATAGAGATTGCGCTATTTGAACATTATTGTTTCGTGACAGCCACAGTAGTAGAGAATCTCAATATCAATATTTTAAGCTTGAAATAATGACGTTGGTTTTGCATAATAGTGTTTAAAAGGTGGGAGTTATGCCCCTGAGCTCTTATTACGAGCAGTGCTGATTACTTATCTATTCTTAATGTAATACCTACTTATCTACTTCAAAACCTTAAAATAAGTGAAGCTCATTTGTAATAATGTTTATTTGTCAGTAATACAGTAAGAAAATTCTTAAGTCAAAAGCGCCCTAATGACGGCCAATTTATATGGTATAAGGCGAAAACCCGACTAAACGTAAATACGTACAAAAACGCCTTTCAACTAGAAGGCGTTAAACGAGGTCAGTGAAGGTGAATGTTTCTTTTCGTCTTCATATAAGGTGTATTTTGTGGTCTTTCTTAAATATTGACTTTTCGATAAGGCTGATTAAGTCGTACGTTATAGTGATAATCACCGTATATAAACCGCCGTAAAAGTAAGGTATATTTTATGGTCAATACTGCAATTGACCAGCACGGTGACGCTACACAACCTTGCAGACAAGGATGTGTAGCGTCACCGTGGCTGTTCAACTTATTCTTGGATAACTGTTTGACAAACCTGAAAGACAGTGAATGTGGATTAAGAATGAACGAGTTACTCATCAAATGTCTTCTCTACGCTGATGACCAAGTCATACTTGCGTCGTCGGTAAAAGAGTTGCAGGAGATGGTAAATGTTATGCATGAGGCTTTAGAAAGAAAGGGAATGAAAATAAATGTAAGTAAGACGAAAGTTATGGTGTTTGAACGAGATGATAGAGTGACCGATTGCAATATTGTGATCGCAGGTGAAACAGTGGAACAAGTGAAAGAGTTTGTATACTTGGGATCCATGTTTACAAAAGATGGTGAGTGTGAAAAAGATATAGAAAGGAGAGCGAACGCTGGAAATATGGTAAACGGAGCATTGCACGCGTTTATGAACAGTCAGAAGATGTCAAAAAAGGCTCGTCTGGCTGTTCATGGGGGAGTGTTGGTTCCGACACTAATGTATGGTAGTGAAAGTTGGGTGTGGCAGAAAAAGCATGAAAGTAGAATAAATGCCGTGGAGATGAGAGCATTGAGGAGCATGATTGGAGCCAAACGGAGTGACAGGATAAGGAATAGTGTGATAAGGGAACGATGTGGTGTGAATGAGGATGTAGTGACAAAAATCGAGTAAGGTATGTTAAGATGGTTTGGACATGTGGAGAGAATGAATGAAATAAGAATGACTAAACAGATATACATGGGACAAGTGAACGGAAGTTTTGGAAGGGGAAGACCTAGGCGAACGTTCCGAAATCAGATTGAAGACGTTCTGAAAAAAGGCCAGGTCAAGAGCACCCTAAACCGACGCTTATGTATGAAAGGATTGATGAGTGTAGATGAAGCGAAAGAGATATGTAAGGATCGTAGTAAGTGGAAATCCGTGGTCTCTGCCTACCCCTACGGGAAAGAGGCGTGATTTTATGTATGTATGTATGTAATACTGCAATTATTACCGTAAAACAAGTTCAATTCTGAAAATACTTTACGGAAGGCGTTTTTGACGGTTGTGTTTATTATAAAACATGGTACATTTTTATTGATTGGTGAAAATCATCTTAAGAGTTGTGAATTCACCTTGCGTATTTACAATTTAACGGTAAAAGGTCAAATTCGATTTAAGCCTTTAAGTCGTTTTTCTCAGTGTATAATACAATAAAGTGCTCTTCATTTGTATCAACGTGTTCCTGATTTTCACTATTTCTGGTTAACCTTTTTCCTGATTTATACTGCATAATCCAACACCACACCGTTACAAACATGTCGTAGTCAATACCAAAAACGGTACATCCAGGTCCATCGCAAAATTAAAAAAATATATAATAAATGGTGCTGGCCAAGAAATATAAGGCGACTAATATAAAACCAATTTTATGTGGGGCCTCCGGAGCATAATATCAGATACAATTGTTTAGTTGAAGATTAGCCATAAACCACATTTTCATAATATCAGATTCTCAAAATAACAGACTAGTAAAATAGCATAATTTGTATAGTAACAAATATTTTTTTTATTGTACATTGTAAAAACGAAAGTTTCCGCATGTTATCATAATACCAGATCCAGGTAATTCCAGACTAGTATTAGAAATTTTTCACAGTTAAATACCTTTTACCGTCGGAAATAAAATGTTATTATCTGAATGAAAAATAATATTACAAACAAAAAAATACTGCTACAAAAACGAATTTTAAAAAATATTAAATAGATTTCGTAACGAAAATTTAACTAGAATACTGTAATAAAATTAACAAAGTAACTACTGTATGTAGAAACATACAGGAGTACTGAGATCTGAGCTCCTATTATTGAACATATGTAATTACAAACCAGTAAGAGAAGTTTAATAGTTATAACTAATTAGAACGTCCAATCATTGCAGACATACGAATATCTCTACTGTTATTTAAGGTCGACGCAGATAGTTACATTTTTCTTCGGCTTTCCTAATAGGCCTTTAAATGTCTTTTCTGTTCACGATTATAATAAAATTATTTCTTAGAAATTTTCACTTACTGTACACATGTGCCTTTATATAGATTCTTGTCGTAGAAAAAAGAAAACTCTACTTTTTGGACTTGTGACATTAACTGTGGCCATATAATTAGCATGTATTATCAGCTGTAACAAAGTATAGTAGCCATGTTTGTTTTTGTTTATATAGCTATACTGCCAAGTTCAATGACATACATTTTTATCTTGGCTTCGATAATTTTCAGTGCAATAGCTATCTATCTGAAGTCTCATTTCGCTGATCTGTATCTGTATCTGAAAATACAGCAACATCAATTATCTAAGGTGAGAAAGTCTATCACATTTTAAAGCTTTATAGAAAAAAGTTAAAACCGTTCGTAAAATGTTGACTTTGAGAAATAAAACAGCCTAGGCCGAGAAGGATATTACTACTGTCTCTGAAAAAAAAAACTGGGTTGCTAATATTTGGAAAAGGAACAGTAGGGAATACTCCCTACGCCCTCCCTGCGCACTGCTAGTGCAATATTTAATTTAATTTTTTATTAAACTAAATTTTCACGTGTGTATTAATTTAAGTTCGAACGGTACTATCACATCGACTGCATTTTTAGGTTGTGTGAGTTCGAGTGCATCCCATTATGTTAAATATTTAGTATTTTACATTATGTAAATTATTTAGTAATTCTTGCCGATATTCGAGTCGCGACTCATTCGATTGTAATTTTATTTTTATTTTTTTCCGGCACCCAAAACAGTATAAGAAAAAAGAAATTCAAGCGTTCAAATGTTCGTAGCGTACCGAACGGTTTACATTTATTCATATTTTTAATCTGTTAAAATTGATACGTCTTGCAATTAATGTGAATGTCAAACTTTACACGAAGATGTGTGATTTGCAATAGTGCGTAGAAATTCTCAGAATGTAAATACAACACAAGAAAAAATATGTTAGCAAAACGCAGATGCTACGGGCTTGTAGCAACCTAAACACTAATGGGAGACGTCTCACTGATATAGAGTTTACTTTGAAAAAATCGATACCCTATTATAAAATTCATATCAAATCACCGCATAAAAAATATACAACTAAAATCATTAAACTCTAGCATAAGGTATAAAGAAGCTTAGTGCTCTTATAAATTCAGGAACATGCTCGGGGGTAGAATTTTCACTAGGGTGTTTTTGAAAGTAATACAGTAAGAATCTGTTGTCTGCGTTACTCTGGGAAAAACTGCCATTTCTCATAGTAGAAAAAATCGTAACATAATATTGTACTAAGGTGCTTAATCCAAATAAGCATTTAACATTATAACGATCTATTAAGTCACTTATAATTAAACTTACGTCACCTCACCGTGGTGAGCTCTTTTCTTTGTGAAAAATGCCTTCACGCATTCCCATTCACAGACAGAGGCCGGGATATACCAGACTCGAAACCAAGCCGCAGCTGTTCAGCTCTGGACCCATCCCCAGGGAAGATCCCCTATTGTGACACGCCAGGACGCAATATCGCATACCGAAGAAAACCTCAAGGACCCAGCCCGCAAATGGGCGCCAGACGACCACGTGCCTAGAAGCCCTAAGTCGACATAACGGCAGTACACATCCTCTGGGACACGTGGTGGGGGCGCCCACCACGTCTGCAATCAAACGGTGGGAGTCCCGTGAAGGCCTTGGAAGGTAAGGAGAGCGGCGCATCGCAATACCGGCACTCCTCTTCCATCGGAGCCTCCATCCTGCAGCCGCTGGGCCGCCTATACGACACCGCTGCCCACCTTAGTTGCGATGCTATCATGCCATGATGACCCAAACACAGTCCCACGGTTACAAGAACCCCCCGCCAATTTATGGTGGGATCCCACGGAGGGGAGTGAAACCTCTTAGTAGCATGGCTGTAATACTAATATTTCTGATTATCGGGCCTCCGCCGACTCGCGTAAAAAATCATAAAATCTCATCTGCCATCTGGGTAACAATTATTGTAATCTTGGACGAACTGCACTAGACATACGAGTACATAGTTTTATTTAGCTATAAATGAGTCTATTACCAGACTGCAAAAACAGTCGGAGAAATTTCAAAGTTATGTTTATGAAAGGTACATAGTAGTTTATAAGTATGTTATCAAATAATCACAAAGACTGTTGAGGTCTCGACAATATTATATTTTCCCCTTTCTAAATAAACTTGAAAGCTCCAACCGGGACTAATAGCTTTCAAACAAATTCCTCAAAAAAGCAATTTATATCTTTGCACTTTTATTTCTATCTCCGCTGCAACTGCAGATGTTCAGAAAACTTCACTCGCTGGATAAAAGTCAGTTTCATTTCCTCCGAAGATGTTTTGATTACTGGCCATTTTAATACATTTTTCAGTTGGAAATTGATCACATGCTAAAGATAATCTTTTGCTAATATAAAAAAACAACCTTAATTCCTAAGCTTTTATTTGATCGCTGCTATCATGCCCCTTAACAACAAAATTATCGACATAGTCATACTAAAAGTAAATAAAAAGATAGGATATTACAAGCGCCATTGATCTTAGTCAAGGTTCACTTTACCATATACCACCAGCATAATTTTAAAATCTGTTATGTAACAGAACCTAATCAAAAAACTCAAGGACTTTGTACGACGCAAATTATTTAAATAAAGTATCGAAATGCGAAATATCAAATGGATGGTACTGACGATATAGTTCATAGATAGTTTTATTTATGGATTTCGTTGAGATACATTTTCCTTATTCTAATAATATTTGGTATCTTTGCCAAAGGAAATATTAAATCGGAAATCTTATTAAAACTATAACAGAAAAACAGTGATATCGTGCCCGTTTCCGGATATATAAAATAAATCAGTCAAACATGATTACAAAGGAGCAAAGGAAAGGGTCCATCGATATTTTATGTTATGGAATTCATTATAAATCAATTAAATACAAACAATAATAAAAAAAACATAAAAACTATAAACTTACAAGACTTTTATTTAGTTTAAAAAATACTTTCAAAATGTGTTATAGAAATACGAAATATACATAATGCGACAAATCCGCAAAAATTATCTTTGATGTCTACACCATACTTTATCTAGTTTACGTTAAAAAGCTGCCCTAGACTTTGCTGGATGGATTTGCGAAACGAAGGTTGTATGATGAAATGTAATGTAGCACCAAGAAATAAATCTTTAGATATTAATATCAGAGCAGACAGGGTCCGGTGTCACCGAGCCTTTGAAATTTCCTCGTTGAACTCAGGACAGGTTTCTTTCCGCTTGGGCTTATTTTTTTTATCATATATATATGTTTGCCTTTGACCACTATCTCACCTGATAGTAAGTGATGATGTGGTCGAAGATGTTGTTCAGGCTAACCTAGAAGTACTGGCTCCTGGTCCTTGAGGACTGCTGCCGGAACACACCGTTAGGTGCTTGGCGACAGATTTTTACTTGAGGGTGGTAGCTAGCCAGGCGGGCATTCGCAAAATGCTCTACCACCATGCTATAACGACTCCTATCCTAAGACAACAACCGGGACCGACTGCTTAACGTGCCCTCCGAAGCACGGAAACGCTCAGTAGTATTGTCACCAGCGGTCACCCATCCAACTCATGACCGTGGCGGACGTTGCTTAACTTTGCTGATCAGTTCAGAACGGCTAAGCAAACATCACTACGAGCGCTTCAAAATTATTTCATCATCAACAATCATTTGATTAATAATAACAAATATTTTTGAAACATTTTAAGAAAACATCAAATTAATATTTTCATAAAACACTTAAAAATATAAAATATATCTAGTGATAATTCCGCCTAATTTTCCTGTTAAGCCGACGTGACGTCACAAACGCCACGCAGCCAAACCGGAAGAATTTTCGACGCGAATCGTCATTAGATATATTTTTATATTTTTAAATATTAATCTGATGTTTTCTTAAAATATTTTTAAAATATTTCTTATTATTAAAAATGGATTTCCGCAAAGTAAGGCCTGAATCTATTCATTAATCATTTGATTACGTCTCTAAATGTAAATACGTCATATGTTTGGTAGATCATCGTGAGTTTCGTGAATGATATCTAAACGGTTGAAACTGTTATCGCGGTACTTAAAAACGATCACAACAAAGGATGCACGACTTGGAAGGCGGCTTGCATGGTGGTTTGCAAGCACCAAACGGCGTGTTCCGGTAGCTGTCCTTGAGAATCAAATATTCTAGGTTAGTCAGAAAAACATCTTCGCCTGCAACATCACTTCCTATCAGGTTAGATAATGTTGAAACGTTAGTCTATTAGAAACAAACAAAAATGCATTAGGAAGATAATAAGCCTAAGATAGATGATATACTACAAGTCATATCATTCGTTATAACGTGGGGTTACAGCGGCTTGTACTACCTACGTAAGTAGAGTGCAGAGTTTATCATTTTTTTTAATGGGGTTGTGATGGAACATGCTCGTCGTTGATATGATGTTAATCGGTGACATGCAGTTGTTAATACGCATGTGCCTGTTATTTTACTGGATCTCGAGGACTGTTGCAGAAACACACTGTGAGGTGCTTGTCGACAGATTTTCTACTTGAAGGTGGTGGCTAGCCAGGCGAGCATTCTCAAAATGCCCTTCCACGATGCAGTGAAGCACAAGCCGGCGGTGGCCACGGACATGCGGCACAACAGTCCTTAGCTATTTCCGCTTGGCTATCATTACTTCAAAGCTAGAATAGATAATGGTCAATTCAAAATAACTGTATGATGGAAAAGTCAGTTTTAAACCTAAAGTTGGACACATAGTGGTGGCGTTAAAAGCGTAGATCATCGGTACCTTCGTATGGCGGCGGCGCAGCGTGATCGCGGCGCGGTTCGGAAGCGGGCGTGGGTGGCGCCGCGGGCTGGCCATCGCCCCACAGCACCCGGTCCATCTCTTCGTCAAGCTGCACCTCATCTTCACCAGCCACCTGTACGCCAATAATATAACATCCTTTAAAGCATGCCAAAAGGTCAAACAAAATATCTTATACTTCATCATCGACGTGGTTATCGAAGGAGATAAGAATCTCCAATGAAACTACTGGTAGCGTGAAGCGGTATTACTCCGGAATATAACCGTTGATGAAGAATTTAAAAGATTATGCATGAACGTTGATATTTTGTCAAACAATAGAAAATATTTGGAACCCTTAGTATAAACATCGGCCAATTCCACACAGAAAATGATTTAACAGCAATATAGGCCTGTTCTGTTTTTTTATATCGCCCCGGTCAGAACACAGAAACAGGTATTTCGTCGCGATGCAATAATGTAAAATATTCGCCTAAGTCTATTTCGTGGGAAACGCAAGGATATGTCTTGGTAGTAAAAAAAGGTGTATTGGCACAGCAGTGTCTGATATTGTATACCTTTATATTTACTGACGGTACTCCTTTATTAATAAAATACTACGAACTATATATAACTATAACAAAGCATTTAGACAACCTACAAGCAGTCCAAATGCTCCAGCCCGGTACCAGTTGGCAGCGTGCACAGCATGCTGACAGCATTGCCCTGTATACCAATTACTCGGTAGGATTAATAACTTACTGTTTACAATTTAAAGACAAAGTAAACTTAACAAAAAATAATCTTTTAATATTTGATAACCAAAAAATTTTGTAGATCTATCCCATATTCTAGCAACTTAGCGTCTATATGTTCGAGACTACAATAGCATAGGCATTGCAGCACCTGTTGGCATCACACAGCTATCATTTATAATGCGAATGGATTTAAGTATAAAAGAACATTAAATAAAAGGTGTAACAGATCTTCACAGCAAAACAGCGTGACTCTAGCGGACGTACCACTTAAATCCATCACTTCGCCATTTAGTAATAATAAAAACGTGCTTTATTTTTATTCGCTTAGCAGGCGTTAATGCAAAAACAGAGTATAACATTAAAATTCATAACATTGTCTAAGCTTATACTATTGTTCAGCGCAACTACAACGTTTACAAACTTTTCATTTCTTTATCATCTCAAAATATTTGTTCAACCAGTTTCAATATTTAAAAATATATCCGTGTCCTCATCCCATCTATTTGTGTCCTCGACTAGACAAAAATTTGCCAACAACTTACAACAATGCAAAATAATTCATGGTAATCGATTTTCACAATTCGCTAAGCATTTGAAATACGCACACTATCTCAACAATAGATATGTCGACTAATGTGTACGAAATTGTTAAAAAAATCTTAATTTATTCTGAGCACAAGTAATCTTAAAATAGATATCTATTAGGTACAGTGTACAACAGTTGTGGAAAATAAAACGTTAATATCAATGATTTAGCAGATCATCAAATCATCAAATTAAGTTCTAATTATTACTAAATAAAATTACTGCGAAAAAAAACAGGAATCAATCCCTGAAAATTGTGCTGTTTTCATTTGTATACTCGTAATAGCAATTTTACTACATAATAATGGAAAAGCAATATTTTGTTCATTAGAGGTTTATAAAAGTAATAATAACAGCGATGATATCGCCATATCGCCACGTCCACATGATCATAATGATTCGACACGAGGAAACCGTAAAGAAATCCCTGTAACGAATTCTTAATTATTTATTCCAAGCACAGTGCAGTCTTAGTGGAAAGTTGGCTTACCCTTTTATGTGCAAGTAGACTGTAAGTAATAAGACGGTGTATAGTAATAAAACCACTTTAAACGGTTTAAATCGCGTGTATTTATCATTATTTTTGTCCCGACATTTAAAACAAAAATTTGTTAATGTGTTTGAAACGTCGGGACAAAAATAATGATAAATATACGCGATTTAAACCGTTTAAAGTTGTTTAATTGCTATGTGTATTAATCGCGAAAACCTAAGACCACAAGACGGTATATTTTTGATTGATAAAATTTGAATGCCTGAACCAGTGTTCCTGAAATTTGATACGAAGATATATGCTTATACAAATATAGTTATTTTAGTATTATTATATTTAGTAAACGGTTTAAATCGCGTGTATTTATCATTATTTTTGTCCCGACACTTAAAACAAAAATTTGTTAAAGTGTTTGAAATGTCGGGACAAAAATAATGATAAATATACGCGATTTAAACCGTTTAAAGTTGTTTAATTGCTATGTGTAATAATCGCGAAAACCTAAGACCACAAGACGGTATATTTTTGATTGATAAAATTTGAATGCCTGAACCAGTGTTCCTGAAATTTGATACGAAGATATATGCTTATACAAATATAGTTATTTTAGTATTATATTTTTATTGTAAGCAATTCCTGTGCCAAAGGATATTAAAGGATCAAAAATGTTCAATAAATGTTAAATTGAGATATTATGAAAGGGTTTAATAGGTACGACCACTGTCTATGTAGTGACTTGTGGTCGAAGATGTTATTATACTATAACTTATTATTATATATGGTATCGATTTGTTTTATCTACGAACATTTAACTCATAAATATATAAAATAAAATAATTTATACACATTATATAATCTATAACTGATCATAGAAAAATATAGTTTGATTTATTTTAAGATTTATAATTATAATATTTCGGAGACGAGCAACTTGTCTCTAGATCAAACAAAAATACAACTTCGTGGGTGTCGAAGCTCCTGAGGTCCTGATTGATATCAATATAAAATAAACCTACGTATCTTTTCATAATACTAAATCAAATATTCACTATAATATTCATGTACAACGCAAATGGAGAACCTACCTAAATAAACGAGTATTTATTTGCCCTATTATAATATACCTATATCTTATATAATATACATTTATGTACGAACACTTTACTAAGACTTCGCTGTCCGTCCGTCCGTCCGTCTGTCACCAGGCTGTATCTCAAGAACGGTGATAGCTAGACAGTTTAAATTTTCACAGATGACGTATTTCTATAGCCGCTATAACAACAAATACTAAAAATAAAATAAAATTAATATTTTAGGGGGACTCCCATACAACAAACTCGATTTTTTGACCGTTTCTTGCTCGATACTAATAACGGTGACGGGTAGACGCTTTAAATATTCACAGAATATTTAGTTTTATGTTCTCTTTAAATATAATTAATAAAATAAAATAAATAATTAAGGGAGCTCCCATACAATAATAGAGGTTTTCGACGTTTATTTGCTAAAAATACGGAACCCTTCGTGCGCGAGTCTCACTCGCACTTGGCCGTTTTCGGATACATCTAATTAACTGAAACAAGTATTGAAATGAAATTCTGGTGAGTTTTACACATATTTAAGTATTATAAATCAAACTGGAAAAAACACTCACGTTGGAGATCGAATACGTCGAACCGAGTTTCGAGCATATCACATGATCAGCATCAGGACGAGTGCGAGATGTTGTGTTTTTGCGAGTGGTTTCATTTATAATATTGAAACAAATGTTTCCCAATAAGCTTGTACCTTGATGACTTTATGGTCTGCAGCTATTATCGATGGCAACAAAAAAAAATAGATAGGTAAGCAGCGTGTGTAAAAAAATTTAAAAATAAAGAACCGACTTTGGATAATGTAAAAGTGACCTCTTAGCATCCGCAGTGGATGATACCGTCCATTCCTATTCCTTTAATTATTTTCGATTAGAATTCGGAACGTTAAAATGTGAATTCTTAATCAGCATAGTAAATCAACTAGTTATCTCATACTTTCAGTGTACAGAGGCGAAGCGTCCGCACCAATTTAAAAAGAAGCTGGTACAAACCTTACAAAATGTTGTAATGTTGCTTAAGGAGCATGCATGATAGCAAAAATAAAAATATTAAATTATAAAGATGGACTCATCGTTAGCAATTATGTCTCTTTTAAAGCTTAATGAATTAGTCTTGTCTGTAGAACCGCATAATTGAACTATAGATGTCGCTCCAACCCCATACGATGGTTAAGAACAAACCGATTAATTAGAGTTATACGTCATATGTCATGTTTGCTCAGCGGTTAGAGCATAACCAGGTTATAAGGGTGGACGGCGCGGGTTTGAATTCCGCACATGACTATAGTCTTTCCTCTCGTAGTAATTTTGTAATGTAAACCGCGGAGCATGCGCCATTGCATAAACTAAAACATTAAACTGTTTTTTAAAAACCACTGATTTTTGTACACTATAAACAAAAGTAATTGTGAAAAACAATTGCGCTGAATGCGATTGATTTGCTTGCTGCATTTCCCCCAACAAGCCTCTATCGAAACTGATCCACGGGACTTTGATTTAACATTCATACATTCCTGTAGACATCGAGTGATGTAAAACAAGTATTGTGTAAGAATGTAGACGTCGACTTCATATCAAAAACTTAAAACGGTGAACTGTTCGTAACTGAAACTTGGTAGGTTGGTATTTAGTCCAAGACTCATTAGAGCAGCCTAGCTTGTTAGGTATTAATAGACTATCAAGATTATTATTTTCTATAAAGCTTAAAATATCAGTCTCACTTCTCACTTCTGTTTACTTTCTTTGGTTTATTGTAAAGTATATATGTACCATAAAATTATTTTCAACACACTCCCTCGTAACGGACCTTTAAATGCACTGATTGTCATAATATAGTCCATTACGCACTCGTGCTTTTTTTTACTTTACCGCACTAGTGTTTTAAATAGGAAAAAAACAACGTTTCCGCACTTCTCACCAAAGAGATTGTAGTTTGTTCCGTTCTTTTTTCATATAAAAACAAACCAAAGTGTTTTTTACCTACTAAAGTAGAACTTTAGAAGATTTAATTAAAAACCTCCTTAATCAGATTATTATTGCTATAGAAAAGATGAATAACATATTTTCGTATCGAAATTTTCGTATTCGTTCCTCGCAAGTGTGTTGAAAAACGTCGTATGAAACTCGTGAGCGTTCTTTATTACAATCTCTCTTAAACCGGTCTCGATTGTAATAAACAACTTCGCGCACTTGTTGCATAATCTACTATTAACTCATACATTTTTAGTTACAATAAAAATCTAAATTATCTCATGTACCGATCAATTCAAATTTTATTCAATTTACCCACCCCATACCGTACCCGGTACAAAGAAGGCCACAACGCTGGCTGCATCTCCCCACTGGACGGCAATGAACTCACGTAATTGTCGAAATTGTATTTATAACTTTCAGTTGGAATTACAACAACATTTCAAAACAAAACAAACATTTCCATCGCGATGCGAATAATATTAATTTAACTTTTCCACGAAATATAACTTTACTGTAACATACGAGTATCAAGATTGAATCAATATTAATTTTGGCATAAATTTATATCAAGAACGATTGCAACATTATTAATTGCTTTCGTATGCTCCGTCAACGTTCCGGTTAAAAAGTCTCTCATCTTACTAATGGTGTAGACTCAGCACGAGCATTTTCCTCTTTTTTTATTACCGATAGGGTAGCCTGAATGGATACTTATCTTCACCAACTAAAACATCAGCTATCAAAATATCAACAGCATATAATCAAAAGTTGAAATGAATTTGTAAAAAAATTACATCTAATGTAAGCTGTTTGAAGTATCAAGATTTCAGATGAACACAGAATCTCAATGACGTGGGTTTATTTTGCTTTCTTGTCAAATTCAAAGAAAATGAAGTAGCGAGTAAGGAAATAAGCATCCGGCGCGAAATTGGAGGACGTGGGTCCTATTCCAGTCCGGAACAAAAAAAAAATTATTCCAATAATTTGTAAAAGTGCGTAAGGACTTAGTACTAGTACATCTGATTGAGTAGGTGCGCTGATTGATAACTACGGGATCCACACTAAGCATCGAACCTGTATCTTGGGATTATAATATGCTGCAGACGTCTTGCCGTGCGTCAATACCTACTAGTAATATATATACTAGTGCTTTAATACCCTAGTTGTTATTGTTTCAGGACCGGCACTTTCCAATTAAGTGCTGCAAGAACTTGGGCGCGGGGCATGTTTGGTTCGGTACAACAAGTCACATCATTCACATAGAACATAGAATAATACTACGTCATTGATATAACGTGGGGTCTCTGTTCTGTCGGCTTGTACTACCTGGTATCTGGGCTCCAGAGTTTGTCAGTTTTATTTGTTGTTTTTTTATTGTTATGCGGTAATCTCTGCTTTATTTAATCACAAGTGACAAACTGCGCCCGTTACCGTGAGACATACAGTTGTAAATCTCATGTGCCTGTAATTTACTGGCACCCAAGGACTGCTGCCGGAAGACACTGTTAGGTGCTTGGCGATAAATTTTCTACTTGAGGATGGTAGCTAACCAGTGTTGCCCACCATGCGTTGAAGCTCGAGTGAACCAAGGACCTACGGCACGGCCGTCCACAGCTATTACCCGCTTCAGTAGATATTATTTATTAATTTTGTAAGCTTGTGTGCTTTGGACCGTTTCTTTTGTTATGTTTTTTATAATACTCGTAGTTAACTCGACTTTTTTGCGTAGTTCATTCATAAAATATTGTTGCTTTAGAATAATCTACGGATGCGTGTGATTCAGGCAAAAAGTCCACACATTGTGCTACTATAGAATAAGGTATATTTAATACTTTAAATGATCATATTTGTTTGACAAACAAAAAAGTCTTTTTATTGTATATTACAGTAAATGTATTGTATTTTATTGATGTAAATGTTGTTTAAAAAACTTTCAATATTTACGTCAGTATTATTTTTGCTTTATCCTTTATCTTTGAAGCTTTAGGCGATGACATTCCGCAAATACCGGGACTCTGTGGAACCTCACTGTAGAACTAAGAAACCTCAGTATTGCAAATACCAGGATTAAACATTTGAAGCGGGATTGCATTCGCTATTACCGTAAAAGCAATTATGCAATATGATCGTCACGTATAGTTATTGAATTCGTAATATGAAATGTATTGTGTGACAAGAGGCAATAAGCTCGCCTTCTATTTCATGGAACCCTAAATATCTGTCGAGATTTGACCCGTACACCGATCACTTTTTCTCCTATGTCCCGTAATACGGTTTAACTAAAAACTACTAAATGAACAAGATTATACTGTACTGTACGATTATAATGTATCAGCCGGATTGTTTATTGCTAAACACAGCCACTCCCTAAAGGAGGGGTTTGCCATAATCCCCACGCTTGGCATGCGCCTTGGGTATCGCAGCACGGGAAGAGATGGGGGGGTTGAATGGCCCGAACGCCACGTGCAATATTAGCTGATTTATAATTTGTAGCATAAATCAGATAAATTTATAAAGAAAAAAGTATCGGTTACGAAAGACTTCTATTATACATCGCGGGTATATCGGTTATTGCGCGAAAGAATTAACCCCTGGATCAGTTGGATAAAAACTATCCGCTGTTGTGTGTTGTATGTCCTTCCCTGGGTTTTAAATTATTTTCATACCAAATTTCATCCAAATCGGTGCAGCCTATTCAATTAATAGGCTCTGAATCTACTAACAATCAATCAAACAATTAATTTTTTCCTGTTTATTATATTAGTTTAGATAATATTATGGTCATATAATGTTAATAATGAATAAATAAATCATATTACAACTTGAACAATTTAAGTGTTGAGAATATAGAGTAAAGGAGAAGGTTTGTAATGAACAGCTGATCGAGAATACCGTATAGAGGTATCATATACGTAATACATGTATGTATTACGTATATAATATCGCGCCTCTATGAATTGAATATACAATTGATAAACACTATGTAAATAGGCCGTGAAGAAAGAAAATGTTCCCGCGACTGAATTATTGAAGATGGCCTTGACCGCTACTCAGTGCCAACCCGCTCAGACGATGTTCTTTACATGTAGAGCAAAATTATACACGCAAGGTTTTTAATACACATTACGTTGGGGCATATTTATGGAAAAACAGTTTAGGGTGCTTTTTTTATGCCTTTTAAGTTAGCCTTTGACCCATATCTCACCTGATGGTAAGTGATGATGTGGTCGAAGATTTTGTTAAGGCTAACCTAGAATTACTAGCTTACAAAGACAGCTGCCGAAACACACCGTTCAGTGCTTGGCGACAGATTTTCTACTTGAGGGTGGTCGCTAGACAGGCGGGCATTCACAAAATGCCTTTCCATCATGCGGTGAAGCTCAAGCCCGCGGCGGGGTTCGGACTATGGACCTGCTGCGCGGGAGTCCATAGCCAATGCCATCCCTGCTTCAAATTCATCAATTAAAATCATAAGACTTATAGTAAATCAGTTCTACCAACAATATAAGGGCTTAAAAGTGGCACAAAGCGATCAAGGCAGCCGAGAGATTGTCAAAGACAATCCTTAGTCCAGAAGGCCTTCGACGTCATAATTTGTCATTTGATTCATCATGGATAATTTGTTTCGGTTAAATATATCTACGGTCAATTAATCAAATAACGAGGTCATTGACCCTAGGTATACTACGTATGTAGGTGTACAGCTACTGGCCGTATTATACATAGAAAGATTTTTATTTTACATTTTTTGGTTTCCGTAACTAAACCTTTTACTTTGTGTGCACGTGGAGTGATTATGTGAGTCGATCGACAATATAAAACAAAATTCGCAATAGTGGCTAAAGACTGTAACAAAACGCGCCAATATATTTAATACTCAAAACAAAATAATGACCACTAACATTTGTTGCTGTACCTACCACGAAAACAGTAAAAACATTACATTGTTTAACTTATGTAACTACGAGTACAAAATAATGTTGTTGCTTACAATGTAGACTAACAATTGGTTAAAATAATGAAAAATTTAACTAAATAATAAAATTTGCCATTTTGAATGGAAAACATGGACAAAATAAAATCACCGTAAAAAGACAAATAGGTACTATTCTTGTCACTTTTGTTTCTTCTTTTTAGTGACGAGTATGTCCTCTTCTCTTAACATGCACTCCTAAAGCCTCTTAAGCGTACTCTGGATCTGATTCCTCACGTTTACATCTGGAATCTTCTCCCTGACACGTTTTAAAGCGTCAACCAGCTGTTGTTGGCTGTAGACCCCTAGCTCATTCTCTCTAACCCTTCGTTTCAATTGGTCCCACATATAATCGATTGGGTTCAAATCTGGACTGTTAGCTGGCCATGTTAATACCTCAATATGACGCTTCTCAGGTTTTTTTTTGGCTCAGTGGCATTGCTTTGGACTGCCATGCAGCAGGTCCATGGTTCGAATCCCACCGCGGGCTTAAGCTTCACCGCATGGTGAAAGGACATTTTGCGAATGCCTGGCGAGCGACCACCCTCAAGTAGAAAATCTGTCGCCAAGCACCTAACAATGTGTTCCGGCAGCAGTCCTTGAGAGCCAGTAAAATTACAGGCACCTAACAACTGTACGTCTCAGTGTGACGGGCGCGGTGAAATTAGTCACTTGTGGCGAAATGTATCTGTAATAGGCAGAAGTTAGTCCACTTAACATCAGGTGAGACTCGGAGTTCTTCTGTCACCATAACATAAAAAAAAACAAAGCTTGGGTCCCTTGAGCTGCATGCGCACGGGCATTGTCTTGCATCAGGATGAATCCATGACCCACTGTGCAAATGGGATCACTTGAGGCCTGATGTCTTAGATGTAAAGTTCTACAGTTACGGTACCCTCGTATAAAATGGTGAGCTCAGTTTTACCGTATCAGCTAATCCTACCACAAACCATTATGTTGGGACCACAGAATCGGACAACTTCGTGGATGCAGGACTCCGAAAACCACTCGCCGCGTCGTCCAGACATCCTAATACGCATATCATCATTAAAAGTTGGACTTTGCACTTGTCTGTAAAAAGCATAACATTGTCCCAATGATAAATCCCCCATTACAAATACTGACGGGAGAATCTTAAACGTTTTGCATGTTGAACCCCGGTCAGAGTAATTCGAACTACTCGTCGTTTTGACTTTTGCTGGTCTTCTTGCAATCGATTACGGATAGTTTGGTCACTGACACGGGTACCTGATGTCAGCCGGAGGTGGTGTTGTAATTTACGGGCTACGGAACTGTACGATCCCGACGAGTACTTAACTGGACGTACCGATCCTCGTGCGCCCTTGTTATACGAACTCTACCTGAACCAGGTCTTCTGGAAACATTGACAGTCTCTTGGAAGAGGTTCCATGCATTTTGGGTAGCTCTGCGATAAAAACCCAACTGCGAACCCACATAACGCTGTGAACGTCCTTCTCGAATCATTGTAAGAGCTCTGGTAGAAATAACCGTATCGATGTGCTTTCGTACTGGTGGCATGATTAACGCGAGATGATAAATAATCAATTAAAATTGAAAAAGTAAAACTTTTCTCCTTAAAAATGTTATATAAGCTAAGAAGATAATCGTAGCAAAACATTAGATTAAAATCCGATTGAATTCTCTCTTGTCAGGTCAGGTCAGGTCCAAGGCCAGTGCTTTTCATAATAGGAACACGACATTTAAATTCTGAAGCAGTGATAGCTCAGTGGCACTGGCTATGGACTGCCCTGCAGCAGATCGAAGGTTCGAATCCCACCGAGGGCTTGAGCTACACCGCGTGGTGGTAGGTCATTTTGCGAATACCCAAATAACTAGCGACAACTCATGTAGAAAATCTGTCGCCAAGCACCTAACGGTGTGTTCCAGCAACTGTCCTTGAGAGCCAGTAATTTTAGATCAAGGCTGTTAACAGCGTCGATCACATCAGCACTTACCATCAGTTGAGATTGTGGTCATAGGCTTACCTATCAGATATAAAAAATAACCGAACTCCAGCATGAAAAAGATCAGAAACCAAAGAGTTCATAATAACAATATAATGCTACTGATCAGTTACCTATACCTTCATTTTAGTAAAGTGCACTGAAATATAAATAAGCTAGTGGCCCTTATTTGTTTTGAGTAGTACCTATACACTCGTATTTAAAGTATGGATAATGATTGACGATCGTGTGTTGCATTAAATGTGACCTGAAATGATGTGTTTGAGCGATACTTGCCATGGGCAATAGTACTTACAATAAATATTATGAATAATCATTTTAGTATATTCTCTTGTTTAGATACAGTATACGATGGACAATACACAGAACATCAAAATATCTACCTAGTTTAATTTTTGAGATAGACCCCATGATTGGTTGGTCTAAAATTGTAATACAAGTTTTATAACCCCCATAGCTTATTTTGAAAAGGCAAGCTATAAGTATAGATATGCTATATTGGCTCAAGGATATGCATACAAAATTTCACATAGTTTGGACCCTTCTTGGTATTTAAAATGTGGCGAAACTATGTTTTCATTGAAAGCACTTCGAAGACACCATCCATAAGTATATATATTTAAAAAAATATAATTTCAATTAGTTCTAACCGCACATGCCTTGGAAAAACAATTGTTATTTGTTCCACACGTGAGCAATATTGTTTTTTGGTCCGAGTGCCGAATAGCAAAGTAGTCTAGAAATTGAATCGCGAGTGTAGAGTAAGTAAATTAATTCTCATATAGAATACTGAACAAAGCGAGCAATTTAAAGGCACAGACCTAAAAAAAAAACACACGTTTGAAACACAAAACTTTTCACCTTATAGATACCGAGATAATTAGCAAAGAGGGTCTAATATAGAAAATTAGTCACCCACTTTTACGTTTTATGTGAGAAATTGTGTTTATGAATTTATTCGCATGACATTATACTTATAATAAATTATGTTTAATTTTATGGAAGTGATTAAAATTAATTCTAATACTTATACCTAATATTTTGTTTTATCAAGTAGGTATTTTTGATTTATGTTCTTGTGACGGAACAAGCCCGAGGCTCACCTGATGTTAAGTGCCTACAACAGATGCATTTCGTCAACGATGAATTGCACTGTGCCCGTCATCTTGAGACATAGTTGTTAAGTCTCATGTGCCTGTAATTTCACTAGCTCTCAGGCGGGCATTCGCAAAATGCCCTACCACCATGCAGTGAAGCTCAAGCCCGCGGCGGGATTCGAACCATGGACCTGCTGCGCGGCAGTTCGTAGCCAATGCTACTGAGCCATCACTGCTTCGAAACTTTCTTTAGGTACGTAATAAAACTTGCTATTTCGAGTTTATTTTCAGCTCACAGGTATAAATTAAGTTATGCTAGTGATCGCGTTTTAAACATATTTTTGCAGTGTCAATTCTACATATCTATTCCAAAAGTCTGGAAACAAATCACTTTTCCTCACGCTTGCACCAAACAATTTATCATACTGTGAGATTTGGAACACCACTTTTGCGTGCAGGAGAAGTGAAAACCTTTTAATTTATGCCCCACTATAAAATTCTAATTCAATATTTGACTATGGTCTACAAACATTAGGTTAGGTTAACATTTAACATACAATGTTTCAACTTTGGGTTTGTCATTCTCATTCTCTCATTCTGTTAAAGAGTTAGAGAGCCGCGGCATACGGACGAACAGACAGACACACACAGGGCAGAGAAGCATTAAGTCTCCATACCATACTCCGTACCGGGTTTTAGGGTTCTGTCCCATTGGGTACGGAACTCTAAAACCCGGTAATAATAGGTACTATTCTCTGACTATCTCACTCTAACAGAGAATGCCCGTGACCTAAAAATAGTTAAATGATAAGTTGATACTCATAACATAGTAAAATAACACTGTTAAAATGGGAGCAATGAAAAACAAAAGCGTTGCATTTGATTCAATTTATATAATTTCAATTGAAGCTATTTTAAAAATAGCTTTCAATAGCCGAGGGCGAAGTGCGCTTTATAGAATTCTTTGAATAGAACTTTAATTAATTTGTGTGTTTAATAAAACCTATGATAAAATTTGAGGGTAACTGAATAGAAGGTTTATTTTTATTTAAATTGTCAAATTTCGAGTTATTTACATGTAACTACAAACCTTCTTTAGGTTTATGCCCTCATAGCTATGCCATACAAAAATATTGTCGTAATATTTTTAATACTAAGGACCTCTTTCAGAATGTTCGAGTAAGTTCGGGTTATACTACCCAGAACATAAAATAGCTGAATGATAAAAATGACAGTTAACATGCAGCGCGTTTCAAGCTTTAACCGATGGATAGGCTAAGTCGATGGCTGTGAAACGCAAAGATAGTGTTTTATTTAATAAATATGGTCTGGGTAGTATAACCAGAACTTACTCGAACATTCTGAAAGAGGCCCTAAGTGTTCAAACTTGTAGACATTTTACATTTCCTTATTATTATGTTGTTGTGATGGAACAAGCTCGAGGCCCACCTGATGTTAAGCGGAGTAACCTCTGCCTATAACAGATGCATTTTATCACAAGTCACGAATTGCACTGCGCCCGTCACCTTGAGACTGAGAGTTGTTAAGTCTCATGTGCCTATAATTGCACTGGCTCTCAAGGACTACTGCCGGAACACACCGTTAGGTGCTTGGCGACAGATTTTCTACTTGAGGGTGGTCGCTAGCCAGGCGGGCAATTGGAAAATGCCCTTCCACCATGCGGTGAAGCTCAAGCCGGCGGTGGGGATCGAACCAGGGTACTGCGGCGCGGCAGTCCATAGCTATTACCGCTCGGCCATCATTGCTTCATCAGCCTAAAATCTATGCTTCTGGTTGGTCAGTTATCAGCAAAAAAATGTATTTTCAAAGTTGTAGGGTAAAATTGTTTTGTATGGGAATTCTTATTTTCACATTTAGATATAAATTAAATAATAATACGAAAAACTGGCAAATCAGAATCATAGGTATTTAACTCAAGAGCATGCATGCAAAATTTCAATCAGTTTTAACACTTTCTATTTAAAATATATTAACACTATACTACATTTGTGTAGAAAGGGTTACGTAGATACCGGCATTAACGTAAAATACCCATTTTAGGACGCAAACACTTTAAGAAAGAAAACATTCTGGGAAATGTTATGTTATGAAAACCGACATTTTGAGAAAAGAACATTACAGGAAACAAACAATGTATACTCCGGAGGGATTTCGAGTTACGCGTATGTCTATTCTTTGGCATGATCAGAACCCACGAAAACGGCTTGATAGATTATATGACATGTTATTAAATAGTATTAAAGAATCGTTTTAAAATTTTGGAAGTGACATCAAATTAATGAACTTATTAAATATATTTCAAATTGTGAATCAGAAGAGAAGAAAAAATATAAGCTTTTCATTTCATTTAATTATGGGTTTTTACTTTTAACAAGTTATCTGTTTGTGGGTACTAATCCTTGTGGGTTGCCGGGCTAGAATTGCGCCCACCCATCTCTTTTTTTAGGAGTCGTAGGAGGCAATAAAGGAAAAAATAGCAGAAGGTGGGCAGCAGCGCCTTCTGAATTACTGCCAACACTACGATCCCCAAGAAGTCTGCCAATTGTAGGCATTATAAAAACCCCCCCTAATGGGGGAGAAAATTTTTAAACGGTGATATTATGGCCGTTGATGATGACTGCAATTAAACTCAGGGCCTGTTTCAGAATGTTCGAGTAAGTTCCGGTTATACCTACTACCTAGAACATAAAATAACTGAATGATAAAAATTACAGTTAACATGCAGCGCGTTTCAAGCTTTTAACGATGGATAGGCTAAATCGATGACTGTGAAACGCAAAGATAGAGTTTTATTTATTAAATTTGTTCTGGGTAGTATAACCGGAACTTACTCGAACACTCTGAAACAGGCCTTTATAATAATATTATTACTACCACAGGAAAATTGTTTACACCAATCTCGTCTCCTTCTAGAACTTCATTAGCCGAGATAAAAGTATGCAATTGACTAAAATAATAGGACCTGATTACTGACTGACTGACCCACGCGCTTTGTCAGTGTGCGATTTTGTTCTATTACGGCCTCTCGGAATGCATATTACATTGAGATATCAAGTCTCTAACGAATAATACGTACAGTAGCCCAAGCACGAACATTTCGATAGTCCGTTACGTAATCGTAACGAGTTCCCCGTACGTTTACGCAGGAGGCGATGGTTGACAGTACGACGCATCGTTTGCTGGCTAACGTGAACTCGATAGGATTACAAAAGTGACGTCATCCAGCGTAAATCACAACAATTATACCTTCTTTCTAAGAGCTAACAACTCATTCCAAAAGAGGTTTTAATTATTTTTTTGCCTATAAAAGTTCCTCTCACTGAGCAAGTAATATTAAGAGTTGGCACGGACCTTGTTGCTTTGTAACTCAGATTTGAAGTTATTTTATACCAACTATTACAAATGAAAACTATATTTGTGAGTGTTTTACTACTGATTCCCTAAAATCGATTAGTTACAATGAAATCGGTTCCATTTTAATCGATATAGGAAAAAATGGTAGGTAGGTTAGGTTTATCAAATATATGTTAACGAAATATAAAATAAAACAAATATTTCACACAGATGTATTTATTTATTCAAAACATCAAAATATATTATCGTGCGGTATATCTTCGCTAGTATCGAAAACCGTATTATTGAGGTCTGTATACATAGTTCCAAAGTAATTTGTGTACTAGAACATCTTTACAATACATATTTTTTAAATTTTCATTGTACGTTACAGTTGTCCGTAACAGTTTTCAATATATAATACTTATTTTTTAATTGTGGTATACGTAAAAGTAAAAAATACTGCACGTAAGTTGCACTAGTAAACTTGTCATCAACTGTTAACAATTATTATTATTTGTAGTTCAATCATAAAATGTAGTTTTTTTGACGCACCTTTTTTAATTATATATAGACTGTAGACTTTTAAAAACTTTTTTGGTGTAGGTAGTTGAATTATTTAGATATTTAATTTAATCTCGCAGCTGATCTATTTCATTTGTATTGCAAGAAGCTTCTTCTGCACTGTTTTGTTTTATTTATTGATTCAATTAATATTTTCTGCGTAACATATCCATATCTGAAATTACAAAAAAAGTTTATTTAACTGCTCTCGAAAGTTGGTTAATTTAAAATCAAACAATTTAGAGAATAGTATTATAAGTATTTAAATAAATAGTAATTGGGATTGTATGTTGATTTTTATATAGTATTGAGGTGAAATAGTACCTTAAATTCCATGCCATTTCAAAGTACATGCTGAATCGATAAAGGTTTTATAAAAGCGACGGAGTTTTGTTTAAATGAACTGAAAAAAAAAACAACTCAGATTATTATCACAAGCATAGATATGACGTTATTTACACTATTTATTATTAATTGCATAATATTTAGGTCGATTCACATATGATAGATAATAAATATTGCTCTAGCCGTTCACTTAGCAAGTACTGTGCCAGTCATGTAGAGAAAAATTGATAATACCTGGTGTTTCAAAATGCTTTTGAGCTGAAGATGTAAATAACAGTCTCTAAAGTACACATGTTAAGTTTCGTGGCATTATAAAACATTCCGCATGATGGTTTATGATCACCAGCATCGAATATAATATTTCCTAATTTATTGACACAATGAAAAAGTATATGTACCCATACAACTGACATTATAAAAAATCGATTCTACAAAGGTATCGATACTTTCCTTGAGCAACACGAAACTTACTTTACGTTACGTAAATATTTGTAATTTATATACAAATATATGTAATTACAGCAATTCGGATGATAACACATACCTACTTAAATTACAATAAAAACCAAGCGATCATTAGCTCTGAAACAATAATGTAATTTCAATGACATATTTTCATCAACACCGGTTCTGGATCTCATCGAAATCTATTGTTTAAACATTTTTATTTGTATTTCGACACCACAGACTTCGCATTTTCTTTGCGATTTCCGTATTGTACTGATGTTCACAATGAAATATTAACATTTTTGAATAAAATCTATCTGAGGTGATATATTTACAAAGCGCCATGACATACATTATGACATAGAGAAATGTAATATACCGGAAACAATATGATTAGTCTATAGCCATGACCGTCCAGTTGAGTTGTCTAGGTGACAATGACATCGTATTTGGTAATTTTGGACAGAAATCGGTGCAATAATTTACCTTATTTTAAGGTTGGTGACGCTGGACTGGTTCCTCTATGATTGATATTTGTCAAATTTAGCTTTTTATTTAGTGAAAACCAAACATATTTTTTTGTTTCAATATATAAATTATGAGCTATAAATTCTCAAGCCAAGAATCTACGCCACTGATAATTTACCTAGTATATGAATTACAAACAGCTACTATCAGAATTGACACCTTTAAACAGAGAGAGGAGTCTCAAGAAACCCTGAAGGTCCGCCAGCCGGCGTGAAGTGTATTTTGCGCTAAATTGTATGGTGTTTCAGCAGATAAATAGGCTATTGAGTTCAAGCAGTGTATTCTATAAGTTTTAATTGTTCACTAAATGTGATTCCCGACAGAACTTTCGTCTCCAGCGGTATTTTACCATCCGTTCAGGGAAAGAAGAATGCATTGAAAACCTAGAGCGCGTAGTAATGTACCTACCTAACAGTTTTGCAAAGACAAACCACGTAGCATTTCATGAATGCGCCGTTACTACAAATCGGGAGTGCTGTGACTTGTAACCGTCTAGGCTTAGTGTTGTTTTAAGTTCATATTAATTTTAGGATCACAAAAGTGTTTATTTTGTATGAGTCAGCTTTATTTTATTTGGATTATGATTGTATCTGTTATTACATTACCAAAAATAAATAAATTACAACTGTTGGTGTAGTTTTGTCTTTTTATTCATCTACTTTCCTTTATTTTTAAGGAATAGTGTGGCAAAAGAGCATGATATCGAACTTACCTAGCCTATAAGATCAGAGGGGGAAGAAAAATGCTTCTCACGGTACTGCTATGAGTTCGCCACCCAATGTCTTTTATGCGCCACCAATAGGAGCACACACTGATCCATCTCATCATCACTGTTGTATGCTCAATACGTGGTAACATCCCACTCACACCGACTTAAGTAGTGGCATGCTGCCACGAATTTTGTCTTAGTCGCGTTTCACGACATCCAACAAGAGATCTTAGTATCCCTAAGCCACGAATTGTTTGGTATATATATACCAATAAATGAAACGCACAATTGCACTTCGTTTATTTTTATTAAGAACCAAAAGTCCAATTACACAGCTTCTACGTTTCACATTAAAATCTTCTTCTTCGTAGTGGTTAGAATGTTGGCGTGAGCATGGTCATCACCTCAGAGTTCGTAGGTAGTTAGTCTGACAATCCGTTGGTATTCCTTTCGTGTCGCTGCCTTCGTCGCGTTCTTCTGGTGCATTTGTTTATCTTGAAATCTTGAATGGATAGGTGATCTTCTGTGAGCCTTATTGTTTTCAATTTGACCATGCACAATGAAGAATTTCATAGCAACATTATTGCGCCGCAAGACATATCCAACGAGCGAAATCGGTGTAAATGTGGGCTGGAACGGTGGAATATAGACGCTGTTTGATGCAGAGTTTTGGAAAATGTCTTGAATTGGGTTCATCGTACATTAGCATCACTTCCCTCCAGTGCCATAAATGAATAAATACCTACTTTGCGCCTGGTAAACGAAATGGTACACTACTACTTCTAATCTTGCTGCTATGTTTGTAACTCTTTTCATAGGTAAATTATGAATGAACAAACACATTAATAACCTGAATTTTCGAAGTTTAATCTCAATTTATTGAATACGTTACGTCAGCCATCTCACTGAAAATTTCTCAGTGACATAATGACATAACATTCGTAGATTTTTAACAGACCCTCGATAGCCAGCATTCGAGCTTACGTTAGTATTAGGTTCGTGCTCGCGATTTCATACAAAACTTTTTACGTGACAAAGCGTTCACGTTAAAATCTCGACACGCTAGTTGTCAAAACCTTTTTTTCTGCCAAAATTTAGTTCCTTTTACGCACTGTAGAGGCGCTGATCAAATCCCATACAAAATAATGACATTTCGATACGTTTACGAAACGGTTACGATTTCGCAAGTTATTCGTGCTTGGGCTACAGATAAAGGAAAAACTGCGGAAAGTATACATTTTTAGTAATATCATACATATATATTATATATAAACATTTTTAATAATTTTAAAATTTTATGGATTTCGTTTAGCTACAAAAATATCATAACTTTTACTTATATACCTACCTACTGTCGGACACGCGCACCGAGACGGTTCCGTAAAAACCTACGGAACCCTCGATACGCGAGTCCGACTCACACTTGGCCGGTTTTTTCTAGTAGCTTAAAATAAACCACATTACATAAAACGACCCAAATTTTAGTTACTCTAAATTAGCTCATTGCATGGTGGTAGAGCGTTTTGCAAATGCCCGCCTGACTAGCTACCACCCTCAAGTAGAAAATCTGTCACCAAGGACCTAACGATATGTTCCGGAAGCTGTCCCTGTGAGCCAATAATTCTAGGTTATCCTGAACAACATCTTCGACCACATCACTGACTATCAGTTGAGATAGTGATCAAAGCTAGCCATCAGCCATAAAAGAACAGATTACTGAGGCCCTTTTAAATTCCTATTGAAGAAAGTAACTACACAATTTACTAACATCGATATGACAAATAAATTGGAACTGTCAATCATTACGTTGTCGTATTAAGCAAATAGAGAAAAATCAGATTATATTTTTGCCCCACGACCTCACTGAGAAGTAAGTAAAATGAAATGACGTTCTATCATTGACCTATATTAGGTAAATGCGTTCTATAGACTACTATGAGAAATTACAGTTTCACTTTGTACGATAAGGGCCACATTGAAATGAATACCATCAAACCGAAAGAAACCATTACAACATCACAAAGAAAGAATCCAGCTTAGGTACTTGTCTTTCGTTTGCTCCTACCGACACCCCGTGAAGTATCCTTCAAGAAAATTGGTCACCGTTTGAAATTTTCATAGAACTCAGGGAGTTATCCTTTAAATAACAAAAAAATAAATCAATGAACACCCAACGAAATACAAGATTGTATTTTTGTTTGTATTTTAGAAGTTTGCAAATATATTTACCTAGATTTCCGCTGTGACATATACGAGTATTACATGCGGTAAAAAATTTAATGAAATTGATGAAATTTGTGCATAAAATCGTTATATTTTAATTACACTTTTGTTTTAAATCATTAGGGCTAGATATTTCAGTACTTGTACGTCAGGTATTGGAATATACTCAAACCAAGTTTGATGCTGGTATGTATTACCGTTTTACGATAGCGCAAAAAAAGTTAAAGAAAACACGTTTCTAGTATACAAAAAAGTTAGCGGCTACCTACCACCTTAAAATCAACTAAATTTGCCTCACTGAGACGATGACAACATGTGGAATTATATTATTGCAGTTTTTTTATGCACGTGCTTAGTTTATTTTCCTCTATGGTGAATTTTGCTTTTACTGTAGTAGCTGTAGTATTGTAGTAGCTGTAATGTTGTATATAGTTTGTAGTATTTGTTTAATAAAGGCATACCGCCATTTTGATGTTGAAATCAAAGTTCTAACTATTGGCGTATTCACAATGCTATTAGTGAATACGCCGATAGATATCGTTGCTGTGTAGGACTTCAGGTGATGCCCATGGTGACATACAAATTTACCAAAAAAAAACAGTTCTAAACTTACTGAGATATTTGGTAAAATATGTTCCTAAACAGAAAATACGTGTTTGAAAACGGTTAAAAGAGGTTGAGGGCGGCATAAACGATGTGTTTTTGAATAGGGTTTTGTCAATTGTAAGCGTGGGTACCCACTAAGCTCTGAATAATGGGCATATTCATTCATTTATTCAATTCACACGTCTATTTTTGGATAGTTTAGGAATATCTCTGACTTGCGATCATTGACTTAAATGTCAAAGTTTATTAATGGAACAATTATTTTTTATTTAAACGTTATATATAATACAATAACATCATATAAATAGTTATGATCGTATAACAAGCAGATCCGATTGATTCCGAACAGCATCACTACCGTACACACATAGGTACCTAATCAACACACCAAAATGGATAAAAACTCAGGATGTCGAAAACTTAGGCTCCCGTTATCAACCGAACACCTATAGTTGTCCATCTAATTGGTCAGTTAGTAAAAAATGTTCCTAACCACCCCACCTTGTTCACCTAGGTGGTCAGTTAGGAATAAATATTTCTAATAAATCAACTTCGTATCGGTCACTTTCGGTCGTTTTTTTATGTTATTGTGACGGAACAAGCTCGAGGTCCTGATGTTAAGCGGACTAGCCTCTGCCTATTACAGATGCGTTTCGTCACAATTCACGAATTGCACTGCGCGCAAGACATAGTTGTTAAGCCTCATGTGCCTGTAATTTCACTGGCTCTCAAGGACTGCAGCCGGAACACACTGGTAGTTGCTTGGCGACAGATTTTCTCCTTGATTCGTAAGTATCTTTTGTTTCTAACGGAACATTTTAGACGGTTCATTGGGTGGTAAGAAACATTTATTATTCACTAACTACCTAGGAAGAC
Organism: Plagodis pulveraria; assembly: GCA_963890685.1. Lineage (NCBI taxonomy): Eukaryota > Metazoa > Arthropoda > Insecta > Lepidoptera > Geometridae > Plagodis > Plagodis pulveraria. The sequence continues at coordinate 6,249,656 of OY982949.1, read as the reverse complement.
AACGCAGGTAGTGGGTTGGAAACGGGGTAAAAATAGGAGTCGCTTTGCACTTCTACCGGTATTATTTAACACAAAAGCGAGCAATTCGTTCTATTATAAAATTGTTCCTTGCTAATTCCTGAAGTATGTTTTAATAAAATCAGTATATTTAAAATTTCCAGAGCTTCGATATTTAAAAATATATGGGTAGTAACTATGCTAGAAAAAGCTAAGGTGTTTTTTAATTTAACGGTAATTAATTAGCATGTTTTTATTACTTAATAATAATAAGAGGTCGGTGTCTGGATTTAGATTAGCAAGAAATCGTCTTAGGAAATTGTGCTTTTAGAGGTGGAATTCGTAAAAACATTTTGATTAGATTATAAAAATCCACTACTTTGGGATTACAGACTAAATACATTGTTAGAAAATTCCGCATCCGCCCAGCTGCCCTGTCTAATGTAAATACGGGTAAATATATTTTTCGAAAACATTGTTTCAATGGAATAGCCCCGAGTCATGGCTCTTTAGCTCCCTTTGCTGAGTTGCACAGAAAAAGACAATTATTTATGAATGCTTTGAATGGATCAAAGTGTTACAGAAAATTGTTAAATAACTATATTCTTACCTACTTTGCTAGTTAAATAACAATTTTCTTAGCCACTTTGCTCCACTCTTTTAAGGATTCATAAATAATTGCTTTTTTCTGTGCAACTCGCTTTCAGCAAAGAGAGCTAAAGAGCCATAGCGATAAGAGTAGGCAAGGCTGCAAAGTTGTTATTAGGTGCGAGCATTTTTATTGAAACCTGTGGAAGCGAATTGTTCTAGAATTATAACATGAATGAAACGAGTAATTCAAGCGGTTCAAAACATACAATCCTGAGTGTAGAAGGTGTTAAGGTATGAGACGCAAAATGACTTTGCTGTCTAATCTAACACAAAATTATTCTCCTCACAACAGCAAGGGAAATAATAGGTGCAAGAAAAACAGCTTTAATAATGCTACAAATTTGTCTAATTTAGAATAAAAATTACAAGTATAATGACAAAAATTTGTAATATTATAAGTAAATTCATTTTTCTGAAACTTTTATAGAGGTTCGAATTTCAAAAACCTTTTCTGCGCTAGCGGATAAAAAGTAAATTTCTGCCAAGATGTCGAATAATAAACAACGCCTTTCGGAGCTTGTGAGTTGAAAATGTAAGTACCTACCTACTCTACTCAGCAAAAATATATTACCAAAAACTAACGCTTTAAATGCCGTGAAATGTAATGTAATATATATAATCTCGAGATCTCTAGTGTTGCTGTAGGTGAAGGCGTTGACATAAGAACTTTTTTTCTATCAAGAACACCTGAAGATGCTTAGTGTATAATCTAAACTCTTCAAATACCTACTGTTCCGGCTGGGCTAGCTAAAAAAATACACAAATTGAGTGAATTCGGTAAGTTACTGTGGAGGTGAGAAATGTGGACCATTATTTGACCATAATTAAATGATATGTATGAATTATGAGCGTTGCTTTCTAGAGTAGAGAGAACATAGCATTGGTTCAAAATTATTAAACAAAGTGACTTTAGCTGCGTTAACCCGAAAATTACGATTGAAGGTTTTGTTGGTTAGCTTCACTAAGACTAACTTACTAATTAAATTAAACCATTTTACGTAATGGATAGAAATGCCGTTACAGTCAGTTATCAAATTTGACTTAAGGTCAACGGAAGATAGTTTAGAAACAACATAACAATCGCAGACTAATGAAACTGTTTACTTATTAAAATACCTATTTATTTCTCCGAGTATAGTTGATTCACTTGACCTTAATGGCTATAACATATTCTATAAGTACATATATTGATATTAGAGTGCATATCAGTAGGCATCGACCAGTTGTAAAATAAAGAATACATTAACATAGCTTAGATAATAGATTCATTGAACACAATCTATTGGCTAAACTGTAACCTCTTCATGAAACATATTAAATTATGGAATATTTTGTGATCCTCATTCTTCACTGAATAATCTGTTATTAAAATGTTCGAGACAGAAATTTCATTGCATGTTTGTCACAATAAAGTGAAGGAAAGTACCGTAATTTTACAAGGCCCTGTGTTTTTTGATGTGATAGTTTTAGCCATTGGATCATAAAGATGGTTATAGGTTCCGGATATATATTTTTGCAAAAAGACTAGCTTTTGACCACCATAACACCTGATAGAAAGCGACGGTGTGGTGAACTCGAAGACTTCCAGCATAGTACGATACAAAACTATGCTTTCAGGATATGAATATTAGGTAACAAGGACACTGGCAAGTTGTTACATTTCATTGCTGTTCACAGTAAATGAAGATACGAAACGCTGTGATCTTGATGCTCGATAACAAGGCATGCCCTTGAACGGATGTCGTGTCTCCGTACACGTTATTGTCTGATAGTGGAAAGGAGAGAAATTAGATCGCGAAGTTCCGTCGTACACTCTCCATGATGTATCATCATTCTGCTTCCTTAGGACTCCTAGCTTCCGAGCTTCTAATTTAGACATAGACTCGATGTATGAGCCAAAGTTGAAATAACTCATCAAAGTGATACTCCATCACTCCAAATGGTTAGTCAGTGGTAACGATAAATATTGGAAAGTTTGAGTCAATGGAAAATGACTTCTTCTAGCCGTGAATATACACGCCTGGGTCTTGAATACGTTGAATTTGACTAGATTGGTATTGCTTCAATCAGAGATCCAAAGTCAAACCTACAAAGTCAAATTCACATGAACAACAAATTGTAATAAGTGTGTATAGTAATAAGATTCTCATTCTAAAATTATTTAAAGCTAGCTTTTCACTACTCTATCTGGTGGATCATATTCCCGTAAGCGACGGGAATATTAACACTTTCGTGCAAAGTATGCGCAAAGGCCTATATACATTTAGGGGTGAGTCAAGGAGTACGGGTCTTGTTGAAAATACCGATGACCCTAAACTTTACTTAAAAATCTCATTTCAAAATCTTTTCTCTTAAACGTGCTTTGTTTATTTTGGAATGGGGAATATCATGTTGTCTAAAAAAAGGTAAGAACCATAATGTTCTTTAAACGCGCAATAAATCCCATCATGTTGGATTTATGTACTCTTAGTCTCGGAAATACAGCTATCCCAACGGTATAGAAGGTGCCAGACTCGGGAGTGGTAATAAGTGCAAACATGTCATTCCGATTGCATACCGATAAACTTATGGGCATTCCGATCCCCTGGGTTCATTGTGAAACTGGCATAGCATTTACACCATACAGACATACCTTTAGAATCTAAGTTGATGCTGCTACATATAAAACAAAAGATTTAAAATTGACGTGGAAAAACATAAAACAAATCAAATATTTATGAAGTAGAAACACAAATATTTAAGGACTATTGCGAGTAAAATTCTTGATAAACGTTAACGTCACAAACATGTTTCTACGCTTTAGAAGAAGCATCTCCAGGAAGACTTGATTCTTCGAATCCATTATCCAAAATGCGAACGGCTCATTCTCAATCTCGAGACTGAGCTACATGGCATTTCTGAGGTCACGTAAGTTTAGCAGGAAATTTAGACGAAATCCAGTCTGGCCATGTCTGGTCTGAGCTTTTCTGATCTGATCTGCTCGGGTCAGATCGAATAGGATTGGATCGGGCCGGTTCGGATTCAATCCGATCGTAACATCCGATTCGAACCGATAGACTACGGGACCTATGACGAATTTACTTAATATATTTTTTAATGCGCGTGGCAAGTTTGCTTTCAATGTATGGAGTTTACAAAAGTGTGGCAAATTTACTTTGTGGCGGGTTTACAATAACCCTTTATAATTTATATTAACTTAAAACAAGTTATTGTAAACACATCATCAAGTTACTATGCGTTGACTTAAGAACGTTTCTCTTTATTTTAAAATGTGAATAAAGAGAAACGTTCTTAAGTCAACGCATATATATATATATATATATATATATATATATATATATATATATATATATATATATATATATATATATATAAATATATATATAATAAATATATATAAATGCAAAACAAGTAAGAGGTTCTGAAATATTGTAAGATATTATGTTTATGTTTATTCTAATAACAGTTTGATATGATTCCGTTTTAAAAAATATTTTCTTTCCTTGTATTGTAAACTGCTTAAAGGAAATTGTGTCAACAAAAAACATTAATATTGAATAATCCATGAAAAGTTATCCTTGGGCACATAATAATACATATACAGGGTTTTAGTAAATAATACGGGATAACTCACGTTAATAAGTCAGATAGCTCCGACCATAGTTTGCTTTGACGTGTCCCATGCCAGCTGGGATTATATATATATATATATATATATATATATATATATATATATATATAATCCCAGCTGGCATGGGTTTTGCATTTATAATAAAGAAATACAATTACACTTTTTCTCGTAAAAGTAAGGCTAATATTGCGTCTAAATCCTGCCTGCTGCATTAGTTTATCACTGTGTTGCTAAAGGCGTGCTTGCTAAGTGTCTTCACTAAATGTGGAATAAATACTTACGTACAAGTATACGTATTGAAGCAATGATGGCCGAGCGGTAATAGCTATGAACAGTACCCTGGTTCGATCCCCACCGCCGGCTTGAGCTTCACCGCATGGTGGAAGGGTATTTTGCGATTGCCCGCCTGGCTAGCTACCACCCTCAAGTAGAAAATCTGTCGCCAAGCACCTAACGGTGTGTTCCGGCAGTAGTCCTTGAGAGCCAGTGAAATTACAGACACATGAGACTTAGCAACTATATCTCAAGGTGACGGGCGCAGTGCAATTCGTGACTTGTGATGAAATGCATCTGTTATAAGCAGAGGTTGGTCCACTTAACATCAGGTGGGCCTAGAGCTTGTCCCGTCACAATAACATTAAAAAAAATCAGCAACGTAGAAAATCGAGATATAAAACTATAGCTATTTATACATCTTTACGATATTGCAAAATTTCGGAAGTACTGTCTTAATAAGTTCTCAGGTGTCTTAAATGAATACGTTTATCTATGAATTGTGTTGTGTATCTTAATGTTGTTGTTTAGTGTGTTCTAAGCATGAATGCATATTATGTTTACGTAACAAATGGACATGAAGTGTGAAAAGTATTAGGATACTACAATGTTATATTACAAAATAAGTTAAAATTTTTAGACAACTAATATTGCAGATAAATTAGATTTGAATAAAGAAAATCCGCAATTAGACCTATGAGCTTTAAATAGCAGTAGTACATCTAGTAGGGTGTCGGGCTAGAATGTCCCTCCCACTGCAATCTGCGGGTGTCGAACAAAAGGCGACTAAAGGTAAAATATCGGAAGATGGGCAGCAGCGCCTTCTGAGGAACTGATATCTTATAATGCATTCTCCAAGACGCCTGCCGGTGGGGATTTTGGCAAACTGGCCTTAATGGGAGAGGCTGTATTCAGCAGTAGCCAATTCGGACGATACAGTAAGTTACAAAAAACTTGGATTAATTATTAGAAGGTAAAAATAACGATATTATTCTCTTGATTATTTTTGCAATATGTGCAAAAAATACTTTTGTGGCGGATTTATAATAATCCAAATAAAAGGCGAATTTATGAAATTAAACTTCGACGAGTTTATATGCTTAATGCTTTATCCATAGTGAAATCAATTAAATTGCTTTAAATTGATCTTAAAAAACTAAATGTTACTTCTCTAATGCTCATATGGATAAAAATTACACCGCTGAGATGCAATAAAACAATAATAGATTTCAATCAGTCAAGCTTTCTTGAAGTGACCTGCGCTAATACAAATACATCTGTAAAACCGATCGAGTGTGTGGCGAGTTGCAAATAATCTAGCTGGATCTTGGATCTACGCAGTCTTACAATGGAAATTTATTGTAAATAAAGTCCTGGATTCGAAGAGATATTGCACATTTCTGTATACGTTTATCGACAAATTGAATGAAACGTAACAATTATGCCGGAAAGTTATCTACGTAGGTATAGTCTAACATCTCGCACGAATCTTTGTTTTTAACTTGAAAAAGGAAGGAGAGCAAGGCAGTGATAGCCGACCGGTAATAGCTATAGACTGCCAAGCCGCAGGTGCATGGTTCGATGCCGAACGCCGGCTTGAGCTTCAACAGATGGTGGAAAGACATTTTGCGAATGCTCGTCTGGCTAGATACCATAGCCTCAATTAAAAAATCTGTCGCCAAGCACCTAACAGTGTGTTTTGGCGGTAGTCCTTGAGAGCAAGTGTGTTCAAGCATATGAGACTTAAAACTTCTTTCATATCAGGGTGATGAGCGCAGCGCAAGTCGTCGCTTGTGACGAATCTGTTATAAACTGAGGTTACCGCTTAAAATATTTTTTTCTTGACTTCGACAAGTTATTTCACATATTTGAGTGTTGAAGTCGGTTCCGATTTTTGGTAAAAAAAAAACATTTTTTTTAGTGACCCGTGCTACTTATATCTTCATGATAATTTTGAAGTTTGAAGCGCTCGTAGCGAAGTTTAGTTAGCTGTTCTCAACCGATCAGCAAAGTTAAGCAACGTCGCGCGCGGTCAGGAGTTGGATGGGTGATCGCTAGTGACATCACTACCGAGCGTTTCCGTGCTTCGGAGGGCACGTTAAGCCGTCGGTCCCGGTTGTTGTCTTAGGATGGCAGTCGTTATAGCATGGTGGTAGGGCATTTTGCGAATGCCCGCCTGGCTAGCTACCACCCTCAAGTAGTAAATCTGTCGCCAAGCACCTAACGGTGTGTTCCGGCAGTAGTCCTTGAGAGCCAGTACTTCTAGGTTAGCCTGAACAACATCTTCGACCACATCATCACTTACAATCAGGTGAGATAGTGGTCAAAGGCTAACCTACCAGGCATAAATATATATATATATATATATATATATATAGTTATTCACTGTCAATGACTACATTATCAGGAAGATAGGAAAACACTTTTCAGTTATTGGAGTGTAACTCAAAAACGGCTGGACTGCTTATGATGAAATTTAAATGGGACCACACGGCAAGCTGCACTGCACGGCAATCAGCTTTCATATAAAAAAAAATCATCAGAATCGGTTTACCCAGTCAAAAGTTCTGAGGTAACAAATATAAAAAGAAAACGGACGAATTGAGTATCTCTTCCTTTTTGAAGTCCGTAAAAACAGGTGGGCCTCATGCGAGTTCCGTCACAAACTAATAAAAAATAACACCAATCGACAGTATGTTTTTTGTACATTTACGCTATTACTACGTCAATTATGAATTGCTTTGGTTAAGTTATTCTTTTTTTATTTGTGGTAGAGGTACCTCCAAGTTAGTCCCATACCATTTTCATAAATTTCGCGTAAGTAGTTTTTAAGTTACGTTCAAATAACTGAAAAAACCGGCCAAGTGCGAGTGTGACTCGCGCACGAAGGGTTCCGTAACTAAATATTCTGTGAACAGTTCAAGCGTCTCCTGTTACCGTTATTAGTATCGAGCAAGAGCGGTAAATAATCAAGTTTGTTGTATGGGAGACGCTTTATTTTTTTTTTATGGTTATTATTTGTTGTTATAGCGGCAATAGAAATACATCATATGTGAAAATTTCAACTGTCTAGCTATCACACTTCTTAATTACTAACTATATTAATTAAGTTTTTAGTTGAATTTTAGTTCGCTTTTAGTTTATTAGGGGTTGTGGGTTCATTGCCGCGGGAGGTTATCTTTATCCATCCTATATAATTTCTACATTTTTGCTTAGCATGTATCAATGCACTTTTAAATAATACGAGTCAACTATTTTAGTGTTGATTTTTCTACAATTACAGTACTGTACTGTATAAGCCGCATAGTCCACTGCTGGACACAGCCTCCACCAATATGAGGGGGTTTGCCAAAATCCCCACGCTTGGCAGGCAGCTGGGGGAACGCAGTGTGAGATATAAGTTTCTCAGAAAGTACTGCTGCCCACTTTCTGGTGTGTTACCCTTAGTCGCTTCTTACGACACCCACGGGTAGAGATGGGGAGGTGACACCCCGCGGGCAAATACAGTAACATAGTCTTATAAATAAAAGTAAATTTAACGAATAGATTCAGGTGTTACTTTGCGGAAATCCATATTTAATAATAACAAACGTATGTTTAAAATATTTTAAGAAAACCTTAGATTAATATTTTAATTTCGTTCGTGCGCTCGTAGAGTCAAGATCTCCTGAGGATGCTTCGTGTAGAAGCGAAACGCGTCGAAAATTCTTCCAGTTTGGCTGCGTGGCGTTTGTGACGTCACGTCGGCTTAACAGGAAAATTAGGCGGAAATGTCACCAGATATATTTTTAAATTTTTTAAGTGTTTTATTAAAATATTAAATTGATGTTTTCTTAAAATATTTTAAAAATATATTTGTTATTATTCAAGTAAATATATATTTATGTGTAGTTACTTATGATGGGTTATATTATATTTTATTTTACGAAGTTTTTGGTACTCTCTATATCGATGGATTAATATATCAGCATCTCATGTTTTATAAGCGACAACTTATTAAAAAAAATACTGTTACTTTAAAATAATGTATCTGTCATCTCATATCGAAATGCTTCATTTTGTACCTGAGGAGTTAACACGAAATATCTATTCAATTATTATAATGTTACTACAACACTTTGTTTTTTAAATAGTCGTATTTCTATTCCATAAACTATAAAAATCTTAGCAATAATAGCATTATCGCGTGAAAAAAAATACGCAGCATAGGGCAAGTAATAAAGAACATAATTGGATTCAGGTACCTACGCAGTAATCCGCGCGATTATCTGACAAACTTTGACAGTCATTATTACAATACATTTCACGTTGAAGCAACACACTAAAGTCAACATGTATATAAACTCATAAAAAGTTCACCCTTTATCAATGTAGTTTTTTTTTATGAATTGTAAAAATGTAGTTTTATTACTTACGAAACGATTTAATTATATTTTTTTAATATTGTAATGTTTGCAATAACGCCTGCTATGCGGATTACATTACAAAATCAATCAACAAATATACGATAGGAAAAATTTAAGTCTCCAAAATTACTTAAATTTTTCCTAACGTATATTTGTGATTTTGTAATGATTTATAATATATAAATCGTAATTTTTCCGATGTTGGCATATATCAATATGGCAAAAAACTTTGTTCAATTTCAATGAGTTTAGTAGCTTGTAAAGTGTACCTTAATTTGGTGGCAAGTCGTCATATTTGCAGCGCGAGTCGCGCGGACCCGATCGGCTGCGAACGCGTGCCTGCGGGTAGCGACCAATGGAGGCACTGCCGCGCTGCCGCTACCCAGCGGATAGCCTCGCGTAAAGCCTCTACCAACCAAACCCCCGTAGCATCTAAAGCCACCCCTAACTAGCGAAACCCTTAACATATTTCAATTATAATTTTCAATTTTAATTTACTACCCAAGTCCCATTGTAGTTTTCACGGCTTTTAATTCGCTTTATATGCTTTGCTCTTGCTGCAATTAAATTAATCTTTTTAATGTTCTGAAGCAAAATGAAACCTTGATTATTTCATCGTGATCGTCAATTTATAAGATTTACAACGCCGAAATTTGATTCATGTATATGAATTATAAATAGATACTTAATTGTAACCGCTACAACTCAGAAAATATTGACATCAACAATGTTTTCCGGGTAGCTCCTTTGTACAGACGCCTGCAATAAGAAGTGTACACTTCGTAATTTTCAAAATAATGTGATGTCGCTAAGTTATTAATAATCGAAGTTAACATTAACGTGAGTAAAAATATTCAACTTACTCTTTGATTTTAAGATACTTCTGATTATATAGAGAAAAACAGAACTCTTTGCCACTATTTTGAACATTATAATGTGTATACTTCTTATTGCAGGCGACTGTACCTGTACCTGCCTTTGTACAAGCGGTGGAGATAAAATAAAGTTTATCTGTTAAATGTACTAGGGTTGCGTGGAAAAAGAAATTAGAAATTATTATGAGGTCTCTGTGTTGTTTTTAATCTAATTCATAACATTTATTTAATTTATAACGATTACTAGTTTTTGAGATAATGCCGATTAAGTCAATGTTTACTGCTAGAAAGGAAACTCTGCACTAAGCATGGCTTGATATAGTTTTGGATACGTTTGTAATTGATGTAAGTAGTAACTGTTAATTTGAAGTTTGCTAGAAAAGTAATTAAATAGAACATTATAGTGGTAATTTCAACTTATGTCAAGCACACAAACCATTTATAAAGGTAATAAAATTTTAAAGATATGAATGGTCTGGCCGTTGAAAACTTTATTCACAGCTAAAAAGATTCACAGCATTTGAACGAAATTATTGCTTATTAATGTAATGACATTTTCAGCAATCATTTTTACTCTGGTGTCTGGGGTAACTTTTATCCTAAAACCCTGAGTCGTACTTCGATCTCACGCGACGAGTAGTGACTGAAATATTTTTTGGAGTTATCGTAGTAGACGGACCTTGCCTCATCATTATTTTAACCAATCAACTAATTTAAGCAGTATTTGCTGCGGTCATTACTTGGGTAGGTGGCGTTTACTATACTGAGCGCTTCCGTGCTTCGGAGGGCACGTTAATCCGTAGGTCACTGTTTTAGTCTTAGGGCAGCCGTTATTACAGCTTAAAGACTATGGCCACCTAAAGACTCACATAGCCTTAAGTTTAGGCTTAGTTAGAGGCGTGAGGTTGGCCTGGAAAATCGCACACTGTTCAGTGGTATTTTGGGAATGTGTGAAACCTGGCTAGCAACCACTCTCAAGTGAAAATCTGTCGAAATGCACCCAACCGTGTGTTGGGTCAGCTGTCCTTGAGAGCCAGTTCAAGGTTAAGCGTTTTCACCACCCTCGACCCCATTATCCCTTACCATAAGCTGACTAAGGTCAGGGGTTAACCAATACAAAAACTAGTGATTCCGCTGTTTTAAGTTGTATTTCTAAATTAAGACTTTTTGGCAATCAGATAAGAATATGTAACTAGATATTCGTTATACTTAAATGGTTTATTGCGCTGTATTACTAGGATTTTTACAAAAATATAATAATCTTGACACGCTTATGAGTGCATTAGGATTCCTTGCGTCACGTCGCGGAAGGCATAAGTTACGATATCCTGGTACATCATCGGACTCCGGATTTTTACACAGTTTAATATTTATCAATCTATTTATGTCACAAAATCCACAGTCAAACCACCTAGACACTGGCACAGTATGTCATACTCTATATATTATATCGTCATAAGTGTACACCCCGGAGGGGTGGGCAGATCTAATCATCGACACTTTGACAGATGTGCGTAGGTCTCATATAATAGGAGGCAAGTCTATTTAGGCGAATTACACCCGACTTGAAACTATTAATGGGAATATCCGAACCGATAACGCTGAGTATTGAATATGGAACCTCGCGGTTTTTGGACCAACTAGTGCACTCGTGTTGGTGCACGTGCAGCTTGTAAGCCAACGATACTTTTATTTTTCACTCATTCAAGGCATATATATTATACTTTATATTAAAAACGGATTAATCTTATTTAAAAATAAATCAAACTAATAAAAAATCAATTGATGTGAACCTACATACACTATTCTTCACGTCTATGGTTAAATTAAAAAAATACAGTTTTATCGTGTAGTAGGTACGGTAACAATTGGTAACAATAGTAGAATACCAGACCCTGTAACAGAGCCTTCACTATCTGTCCATCCGTGATCTTTAGATCCATACTAAATAATAAAGACAGAATATTTACTAGTTTGATTGACTGCCTAGCAAATAACAATAATATTAAATAAGTAGAAAATGGGCGTGCCTATACACGAAACGAAAAGGAGACTATACGAGTATCGTGTCTATATAATGTTATTTGTTTCTGCTCTATCGTTAAAACTGTAACACGTATAAGCGTTTAACTAACTGTTGTTATAGCACGAAGGCCTCTATATAACAACAAATAATAAAACCCGGTCAAGTGTGACCAATCGATTGTAGCTTGAGCCGGCGGCGAGGGCGCTACGTAGTAATAGTAACCAGATACGAAACGCAACAAAGGACATAGAATAAACAAAAAACAAATAATATAAAAAAAAATCGTTTTACTACCCTTATCACTTACTAGCTTTTCGGCCGCGGCTCCGGTCGCGTTTATGCCGTTGGTATGTCCTTCCCCGGGTCACAAACTATTTCCATACCAAATTTCATCCAAGTCAGTCCAGTAGTTATTCGTGTCATACAAAAATCCAAAACTAAAAATCTTTCCTCTTTATAATATAAGTGTAGATATAGATGACTCATGTGATCTCGATAGGATATTGTTTTCTCTAATAACATAAAACAATACAAGAATATAAGTATTAATAATATATAATATAGAAGTGAATAACAGATAATATCACTTCGGTGTTATGATCGACGAGTGTGTGTATCTCGGCGACGTAATCGATCCCTAATGTGAGTGATTGCCCGGTTACTGTACTGTATAAGTCGGATTGTCCAGTGCTGAAATTGCCTCCCCCATTATAGGGGGATTTGCCATAATCCCCATGCTTGGCAGGCGTCTTGGGGATCGCAAATTGAGATATCAGTTCCTCAGAACACGCTGCTGCCCACCTTCTGGTGTTCTTCTGGATCACCCCTAGGGGTGTCGTCTTACGACACCCACGGGTAGAGATGGGGGGGACAATTTTAATGCAGATATTAAATAATGTTGAAGTAGTGTTATCCGAGGGTAATAGCTACGTACTGCAGTGCCGTAAGTCCATGGTTCGTTCGACCACCGGCTTGAGCTTCACCGCACGGTGGCAGGGTATTTTGCGAATGCTCGCCTGGCTCCCTCGACAAAATCTGTCGCCAAGCACTTAACAGTACTTATATTCCGGTAGCAGTCCTTGAGAGCCAGAAGGTAATTATGAAATTACAGGCACACTATGTCTCTGCGTGACGGGCACAGCTCGTAACTTGTGGCGAAAAGGATCTGTTATAGGCAGACGTTACCGCTTACGATCAGGACATGTCATCGTGTTAAGTTCCATACCAATCGCGATTTTTTTTTTTATTTACAACATGTTTGAAACGCTCGTAGCTCGAATTTGCTTAGCTCTTCTTAACTGATCAACAAAGTTAAGCAACGTCCGCCGCGGTCATGAGTTGGATGTGTGACCCCTAGTCACATTACTACTGAGGCTTCCATGCTTCGGAGGGCACGTTAAGCCGTCGGTCAGGACTGCCATCCAAGGATGGCAGTCGTTATAGCATGGTAGTCGTTATAGCGGGAATTCGCAAAATGTAGGGCATTTTGCGAATGCCCGCTATAACGACTCGCCTCGCTAGCTGCCACTCTCAATTAGAAAATCTGTCGCCAACCACCTAACGATGTGTTCCGGCAGCTGTCCTTGAGAGCTAGTAATTCTAGGTTAGTCTGAACAACACCTTCGACCACATCAACACTTACCATCAGGTGAGATAGTGGTCAAAGGCTATCTATTTCTTTTATCAGGCATAAAAAAAATGAATTATTAGAACATCAATTTTGTGACCAGAAACATGTGAGGCACAACTTTATGACAAATCACATTATACGAATGGAAAGGACAACATGTAACACAGAAACTTGCATAAGTTGGGATACATACGTGTCGAGTTCGTCAGTTGCTAACATCGGATCAAATTAATACGTTAACTTCGTCAGATTAAACTGGAACGCCACCGAATTATTCTGCATATCATGATTCATAATTGCACTGAAAGGGGAAGCTGCACTGTTTTTTTCACCATAAAATAAAATACGAAGAATAACGTTCGTTGTTTTTTTTGTGCTTGATAGTTTAGCCTTTGACCACTATCTCACCTGAAGGTAAGTGATGATGTAGTCGAAGATGTTGTTCAGGCTAACCTACATTTACTGGCTCTCAAGAACAGCTGCCGGAACACACCGTTAGGTGCTTGGCGACAGATTTTCTACTAGAGGGTGGTAGCTAGCTAGGCGGGCATTCGCAAAATGCCCTACCATGCAATAATAATATACCTAATTTTCAGTTAGCACGACATTGTACATACCTGTTATGTGTTTTGTTTGTTTGGTTTCTTTTAAAACTAATAATTGGCTAGAAACAACAGTGCAGCGGATAAACAAAACTCCGTTTTATACAAGAGGGATTTAAAAAAAATCTTATTTGACGGCTACCGTGAAAGTACCTTATTAAAATTGTCTTAAAAAATTCTCTGCTAGCTACGATTATTTATTCGTAGACTGCTAGACATTTTTTTTCGAGGTTTTCGTTGCCGCTGTCGTTTAACAACATGGTTTCGTATATATATTCGATTGATAGTTTTATTGATATATCTTTCAGAATTTTACATTAGTTGCGTGTTTAAGTAGTATTATCGACAAGTTACGCTATATTATGTCTCATGGCTAATAATATTTATCAACGATACAATTTACTTTGAATGGAGTTTTATATATATAATTGTATACAGTACTTATTTAAAGTGATTCAATCTTTAAACATCACTAACATATTTAATTCTTTTATCATGTTAATATTGAAAGGTCTTCCAGAGCCTGCCAGACTCTGGGAGGATAATACAATAAATTATATACCTACCTACATACATTTCAATACACGTGTACAGAAAACGTGTTTTTTATGCCTGATATATTAGTCTTTGACCACTATCTTACCTGGTGGTAAATGATGATGTGGTCGAAGATTTTGTTCAGGTTAACGTACAATCACTGGTTCTCAAGGACAGCTACCGGAACCACACCCTAAGTTGCTTGACGACAGATTTTCTTCTTGAGGGTGGTAGCTAGCCAGAAGGGCATTCGCAAAATGCCCTACCACCATGCGCAGATGCCTACCACAATGCGTTTCTGTGTTTTGACGCTCTTATATAACCTCTAGCACAGCATCTTCTAGCATCAACTCACATTATGCCTTCATAATTCATAATCTTACTACCTTTATCCTATAGCCTATGTATGTGAGGTTGGTACAATTATTTTATAAATCGAAGGACCTTTCAAGAAATTATTGTGAAAATATTAGCTACAGTTTTATGGTTGGACGCAAAACTGTCGCCAAAGTTATTTGTTAATATTTAAATTATAGGCACATGGCATTTAACGACTTTCTGTTTCAGTATAATAACTGAAGTACAGATCGTCACTTGTTACACGATATGGATCTGTTATAGGCATGGGTTACCGCTTAACATCAGGTTGGCGTATTGTTTCTTCCGAAAAAAGAACACAAACAATAAATGCTTTAATAATAACAAATATTCTAAAAGTATTTTAAGAAAACATTAAATTAATTATTTAATAAAACACTTAAAAAATCTTTATAAAAATTATATATTTATATATAGTAACAATTCCGCCTAATTTCCTGCTGTAAAATACTTTTAAAATATTTGTTATTATTAAAAATGGATTTCCGCAAAGTAACGCCTGAATCTATTCATTTTAAATGCTTTTATTTTAGTAGATAAGATATGCCTGCTTCAGTTAATGAGTTGGCAAAAAATTCCGATATGCGGTTGTAGGAACACACTACTCATCTTTACCACACTTTAGTGACCAATGAGCAGTATGACACTACTCTTTTATAGTACTGGTACCTTTATTGTACTGGTATATAAATTGTATACATAATACAATACATATACGTACTTAATCATAAGTTATTAAAAGCAGTTGTTGTGGCAAATTCATAGGTTTCTCATTAAGGTTTTCATTATATTGTTTTCCTATTTAGGTTTTTAATATTGCATATAAGAATTCTTATTCTATTTATTTTATTATTAGCTATCTTGAACAATTTTGAAAAATGTACGGTAATTAACCTATAGACCCCATCTCTTCCAGGAGGTCCCGAGAGGTACAGTACCGGAAGGTGGGCAGCAGAGCCTTCTGATCAGAGCCTTGCCGATCCCCAAGCGTAGGGATTATGGCTGATGATATATGATTTTGAAGCGCTCGTAGCGAAGTTTGATTAGCTGTTCTTAACCGATCAGCAATGTTAAGCAACGTCCGCCGCGGTCATGAGTTGGATGGGTGACCGCTAGCTGTGCCGCTAGTGATATTACTACTGAGCGCTTCCGTGCTTCGGAGGGCACGTTAAGCCGTCGTTCCCGGTTGTCGTCTTAGGATGGCAATCGTTATAGCATGGTGGTAGGGGATTTTGTGAATGCCCGCCTGGATAGCTAATGATAAATGATAAATGATAAATGATTTATTTTCTTGTGGTTCTAGGTAATACATAAAATGTGGTGACAAATAAATTAATCATAATTCGCTAGATCCGCTTAATTAGCATACAAGAGCTTTATACATAAAATAAATTAAAAAGAAACAATACATAATGAGATGCAAATACAATTAATTGTCGTAACTTAATATTATTATCAAAGATTCTCAATTAAAATGTCAAAATAATTATAATGCATTGAAAAATTTCATGTCAATGATACAATATGCGATAAAAAAAAAATTAGTAAGTATAATAATGAAATTGAATGTCAGTTATGATTCTTATCCTCTAAAAACTCTCTAATAGAATAGTAGGTTTTGTCTAGCAGAAATTTTTGTAGAGTTTTTTTAAATAATACAATACAATCAATACGTCTGATTCGTTGTGGAATAGCATTGTATATTTTATGTGCCATGCAGAACACACTCTTACGCATGAATAATTTACTTCCCGAATGATGTAGTAGGTTTCCTGCCCGTCGAGTGCCAGCCGGTATAAATTCAAATAATTCAGGATTGCGTTTTACGAACATGGCAACCTCACTAATGTACATAGATGGCAATGTCAATAGGTTTGATTTCTTGAAGTAATGTTTACACGAGTCAGTTTGCTTAAGGCCGTACATTGCTCGAATACATCGTTTTTGTACCTTGAATATTTTTAAATTGTTAGCCGAGTTGCCCCAAAATATGACCCCATATCGTAATATGGAGGCAACATATCCATGATATGCCGTCAGCAACGCGTTTTCGCTTACTACAATTCTTAATTTTTTCAAGGCAAATGCAAATTGGAGCAGTCTTTTATGGATTTTGTCAATATGGGGTTTCCAGGTCAATTTACTATCTATTTCTATACCTAAGAACCTAGTAGTGTCTATTTCCTTAATACTATTCCCGTTATAGTTGATGTCAATGTCTAATGGAGTATTTTGACGTAGTTTAAAATTCATAATCTTCGTCTTATCTATATTAATTTTTAAATTATTTAATGTCAGCCAGTTAATGAGCAATGTCAAATTATTATTTAATGTTTGTTCCATGTCAGCAGCTTTTTTGTCAAATGTATATAAAACCGTACAGTCATCAGCAAACAATGTCATATGGAAATTCGTTACGGATGGGAAATCATTAATATAAATTAAGAACAACAAAGGACCAAGCACACTTCCTTGGGGTACACCAAAGCACACATTATTTACTTCTGAAGAGTAAATAGTTTCAGTCTTGGTTTGCCGACTTATTCTTTGTATTTGTGTTATTTGGGTTCTATTACAAAGGTATGATTCTATTAGTTTATGGGCATTTGCTCTTATTCCATATGCTGACAGTTTATTCAATAAAATTGTATGATCTACGTGGTCAAAAGCCTTTGACATATCCATATAAAGTGCAACAACAGATCTTGAATTATCTATGTTTTTTGAGACTTTATAAAGAAAATTATAGATAGCCAAATTAATTGTCTTGTTTTTCCTAAATCCATATTGATTCTTAATTAATATGTCATTTTTTTCAAAGTAATTATAAAATTTACTGTAGATCACTTTCTCAAATATTTTGGAGAAGATTGACAAAAGAGCAACTGGTCTATAGTTACATAAGTCATCCCTTTCACCGTTTTTAAAAAGGGGCTTTACTATTGCTAACTTTAATTTATTAGGGAATACACCTAATTCAATACAAATGTTCATTATGTAACTTATTACTGGGCTTATGACAATTCCAACATCTTTTATAATACTGGTTGATATTTCGTCATAACCCACACTACCGGTATTTTTCAAATCAGAAATAATTTTTAATATGTCATGAGGGACGGTTGGCGTTAAAAAAATAGAATTAAATAGATTATTTTTAACATTAGTGATGTTTTTTGGATTATTATTTGGTTTTACCATGTCAATAAAATAGTTATTAAAACTGTTTGCTATTATTTTCGGATCAGTTAATGTTATATTGTTAGCCTTAATGCTTTCTATTTCTAATGGTGGCAAATTTGTTTTAGATCTATTTAAAATTTTCCAGGTAGCTTTTGACTTATTTGGGGCAGTTTTTATGTAGTTATCATTTTGTGCTTTTTGAGTCAGTTTAATAATCCTATTGAATCGCTTAGCATATAATTTGAATTTATTTTTATTATTGTCATTTGGGGAAAGTCTGTATTTCCATAATAATGACTTCTTTTTTTTGGCACAGCATTTAATACCCCTAGAAATCCATTTTCGTCGTGAATTCGTAAACATTTTTATCTTTATCTTTGGGAAACACAAATTATAAAAAAGAAGAAACATATCATGGAATTGATTAAAGGCAATATCTGGGTCTTCACATTCAAAGATATTATTAAAACTTAGTTTACTAATACTTTCTTTAAATTTCTTTCTATTTTCTGCACTGTAGTCGCGTTTAATTTTGTACCAGTATTCTAGCCTGCAACTTCTCTTTACTGGTGCCTGTAGCAGTTGTGCGGTATGATCTGATAATGTAAGTTCTAATATTTCACCTTTTGATCCTCTAATATTGTGAATAATATTATCTAACCCTGTATTACTGCATAGCCTAGTCACTTGTTTAAAATGTAAGCGAAGATCGTATGCAACTATAATATTTTTAAAGTCAGTAGAGTGCTTGTAATTTTTTATAAAATCAATATTAAAATCCCCACAAATAATTATTTTGTAATTGTTTTTCTGACACAAAATCTTTAAAACTTCGGTGAATTTGTCCATAAATGATGCCATGATCTGTGACTTATATCTAGCAGGTCTATAAATGCAAACAATATACATCTTGTGGTCTAATAATTCTACGGCTGAGCATTCAATAACGTCAATTTGTGAAATACTCTCAATGCTAACTATATTCCTAAATTTATAACCATTACGCACAAGAATACAGGACCCGCCACGTCGTTGGTTTCTGCAATAGTAGGAACCGAGGCTAAAATTTTGTACTGATAAATGATCCACGTCGTCACGCATCATATTATGTTCCGTAAAGCATAGTACATCTACTGTCTTTTTATTACATAAATCATCTATAGCCACTATCATTAAGTCAGTCTTAGACACGAGACCATTTATATTCTGGTGTAATACATTTACATAGTTATACACGAAATAAATCATTAGAGCTTTCTCTGCTACTATGTGTCGCGTTTAAATAGTTTTCGTCAATATTAATATTATTAGAGATGGGTTCAGTTTGTGTCTCGGAGTCAACAACAACTTTTTGGTTTACACTAGTATTATCAGAATTTCTATAGCGCTGAAAATTGATTTTATAACTTAATCTTAAAATTTCTCTTAATAATGATTGACATATAAAGACAGAAAAATACTTCTTAAGTGGAATATGCCTACCATAATCCATATCTAGGTATACAACATTGTCATATTTGCAACATATGAATCTAAGTTCGTAGTTTAATTTTGTTTCTCGTAGGTACTTATTTTGTGGTATTTCACTAATAATTACATTTGTGTGTCTTACAGAGTCGAGCCAAGCATTTAGATAAAACTTAAAATTAATCGGATCAGAGTCATTAGTACCACCTATTACAATAACTAAGTCTTCCTTTGTAAAGTCCTTAATTTCCTTTATCGTAGAAAATAATATGTCACACAATGGAGCTCCAGGTTTCCAAAGACACTTAACATTATAATTTGGACCAAGCATTCTTCCTAAATTATGTCGAATGTTTCTGCCTTGATCGTCAGCGAGTATTAGAATATTTTTCTTGATGCTCTTACTATCGTCGTATCCGTCTTTTATCGTCATAGTACTGCCATCTTTACATATTTGACTTATTTCTAAAAGTTTTTTTTGGATATTAGTCAAGCTTTTATTATACCCTGTTAAATTAAGTACGGTGTTATCATATGTTTCTTCGTTGTCATTTTTTCTAATACTTTGAGTTTCAAGTGAGTTTATTGTTTGTTGTGTATTACTTGCATTTCTTATTTCTGAACCCACATGCATCAATAAAGCTTCGTCATTATTCATTGGTATTGCATCAGGTAAAGTAGAAATTGACTGTCCACTAATATTCGTAATGCTCATACATTCTGAACTCTTATTTGTCATAAATGTGTTTTGAACCTGTGTTGGAATTTCATCAACTTTTTCTGTAACATCTTTCCCAATTGCCACATCTGCTTGGGACTTAGACTCGTTGCTGATATCAGAATGTTGTAGTATCTGATTATTTTTATTATCTTTCCCGTTGTGGTCGTTCATTTCTTGAGATATTATGTCAATAATTTGTGTGCTCGTATGAGATTTATTCTTTGAAGGACTTGAGTCCCTCTTATCTATGTTCTCTTTTGATAAATTACATGCAGAAGTATAAGAGTCCTGAATTTTGTTTTTATTTAAATATGTCATGTAAGTTTCGTTTTGTTCTAGCTGAACTTGTAGTTCTTCGACACACGTTTCATCCAATATACGTTGTCGTTTACGCTTTTTTGTCAATGGACTATCCATGAAACCTACCTTTTTATATCTTTCAACAATCTTCTTAAGTTGTTCGATTTCATTAAGAAGGCGTCGATTTTCGGAGTTCAAGTTGTCTATTTCATTATTTGCAATTATAAGGTCATTGTTAAGTTTTTCTACATGCCTATTATATTCCACGTTCGATTTACTGTCGTCTAAAGATATATTTTGCAAACTTAACATTGTACTATCATTCATCGTCGAATTTGATATGTTATTTAATGAATTCGACTTCCTGTACAATCGGAACGTTACGTTATCTGTGTCCATTTTTCAAATGTAGATAGAGTTACTGTTACACTCTCTGTGACTTTCTGTATGAAATGGAACGTTGTATTATCGTTTCTAGTTAGTTGTCAGTGTCAAATGGTACCAAAGTCACAGCTGTCTCTCAAACAAAACAATCAAACTCATACTGCAAACATATGTCAGCTAACTGTCATGTCACGCACGGTACGTCAAAACATTATTATTTTCATCTAATTTCTTAGTGCTTCGTCGTTATGAAAAGTGTTTTTATTGCCAAAATACAAAAACAAGTGCCGTTAATTTGAATTTCTGACCAATTTTATGGTATTGTAAAATGATATCATGTTCCAAAATTGTTAATTTCTGAAAATTGAGGCTCACCAGAAGTGTTGTCGATGTCTGTGATGGATTGCAGGTTATGATTTGTATTTATATTTTTCTCCCAGGTGAACAAAACACTCAATTAACTATTTATTTGTAAATAAAAATGTATTAAATTTAACTTTGTATGTTTACACGGCCAGAGTTGCCAGAATAGCTACCACACTCAAGTAGAAAATCTGTCGCCAAGCACCTAACGGTATGTTCCAGCAGCTGTCCCTGAGAGTCAGTAATTCCAGGTTAGCCTGAACAACATCTTTGACCACATCATCACTTACCATCAAGTGAGATAGTGGTCAAAGGCTAATATGTCAGGCATAAAAAAAACCCTTAATCGAGGAGGCTGTGTTTAGCAGTAGGCAATCCGATTGATACAGTAACCTATAGACATCAGTTTTAAGATCTTGTATGTAACATTTCATTGTGAACTATTCGTTACAGTTCCCTTTTATAGATTTCTATATTATAAATATTATTGTTTACCGTATCGGGCGGCAACACAGATTCTTTTTATAAAAAAAATACAATTCAAACTAAAACAAATTTTATCGAAAAAGTTATATGCGTAAACCAAATAATTCTGTAGTATTTGATTTAAATGAGCCACGAAAGTGATAACGCTGGCAGGGCATCTATTCGTGTAATAGTTAAATAAAAATATAACCTCGCCGTGCAGAGTAGTGGTGTCGTGTGGTATGTTTCTAATAATTAACAACTAATATAATAATCTGTGTCCTGTTAACAACACTGTTGTATATTTTTTCTTAACACAATTACTCAAGTTTTAACTTTGTATTTTAATGCTTTGAGGACAATTCATTTTACATAACATTACTAGCTACCTATACGTTTGTTACGATTATTGTTATGGGCTGGCACAGAAGTATTCATATTCAATTTGTTTTTATTGTAATATTTACTAAGTGCAAGAAGTTACTTGAATACAGATCTAGCAGTTATTTATTCGTACCTTGACATGCTCTTATCTCGTTGAAATCCTTAGTTACAATCGGAAATGTTTTGATTCTATTCAATCGGCTACAGGTATTACAGGTACATTAGTGCGACTGCGACTTGCTGCATATTGATAATATTTTTCTAAATAACGTTCTGGCGCGATAATTCATTGTTATAATCCCTCCATTGTACCGGATGTATTCCTCCTTCTAGGAAAATGCTTTCTTGGCGGATATCTACCCGGATAATCATTTCTAAGAATTAATTGTAAGTAACCGCACGAGATCTGAAATTTCAATGTAGATTAAAATCTTAAATTAATAAGGATTTTTCTAACTTTCTCCTTACCCCTATAAAAACAAGAAGCCCAGTTAGGCCTCTATCTGTCGCAAAAGGATCCGATGAAGAAATAAACGTTAATTATGACGCTTGTATAAGTGTTTTGAAGCGCTCGTAGCGAAGTTTACTTAGCTGTTCTCAACCGATCAGCAAAGTTAAGCAACGTCGCGCGCGGTCATGAGTTGGATGGGTGACCGCTAGTGACATTACTGCTGAGCGTTTCCGTGCTTCGGAGGGCACGTTAAGCCGTCGGTCCCGGTTGTTGTCCTAGGATGGCAGTCGTTATAGCATGGTGGTAGGGCATTTTGCGAATGCCCGCCTGGCTAGCTACCACCCTCAAGTAGAAAATCTGTCGCCAAGCACCTAACGGTGTGTTCCGGCAGCTGTCCTTGAGAGCCAGTACTTCTAGGTTAGCCTGAACAACATCTTCGACCACATCATCACTTACCATCAGGTGAGATAGTGGTCAAAGGCTAACCTATCAAGCTTAAAAAAAAAAAGAAAAAGTACGAACAACGGTTTAATAAGAACGTAATCATTAAAACGTTAAATTATAAAGGGAATTGTAGGTTAGCCTGAACAACGTCATCGACAATTTCATCACTTACCATCAGGAGAGCTGGTGGTCAAAGGCTAACCTATCAGGCACAAAAAAATTAAGAAATATACGTATATAAGTATTGTTTTTTTTTTTATTTTATGAGTATTGCCTGTTTCTATGCAGTTATTCGATCAAGTTGTAGTAATTTCAATTTTATATATTTGCTGAAGTAATGATAGCGCAGACGTTATTACTATGGACTGTCGTGCCACAGGTCCATGATTCGATTACCACCACCGGCTCGAGATTCTCCGCATGGTGGAAGGGCATTTTGCAAGTGCTCGCCTGACTATCTACAACCCTCAAGTAGAAAATCTGTCGCTCCGGTTGTCCTTGAGAGCCTACAAAATGTCAGGACCAATGAGACTTTACAACTATATTTCTCACAGTGACGGGCGCAGTACAGTTTGTACTTGCGACGAAATACATCTGTTATAGGCAGATGATGCTTAACATCAGGTGGGCCTCGTGTTTGTTCCGTCAAAACCATTAAAGAAATTTTTGGAAAATATAATAAGTTTCTTAGAAGACCGCTAGAACAAATGTGTCGGAAGACCATCGATAGCAACCTGGTGTTTTAATAAAGGTGCCCAAAGAAAGCAACAGAACAATATACAGTTTTCTTCCACAACATAAACAAGTGTAAGCCAGAACTCATGGTGCGTTTGATTTAATAGTCTAATGTCATCTTCTTTATATATATATAAAAATTACGTGTCACGTTGTTTGTCCGCGATGGACTCCTAAACTACTGAACCGATTTCGAATTTGATTTGCACACCGTGTGCAATTTGATCCAAATTGAAAGATAGGATAGCTTACATTTCAATTTATAGTCGCAATATTTTTTTATTGCAGATTATTTGTCTGACAGTCACAATTATCTGTTAACACCAAAGGATTCTAACAGATGGCGATATCTGTTGACTGAATCGAGTATGTATTCAATAGATAGCCCTATGTTAAAAATACAAACGTTTCATATAAGATACAAATCAATAGCATTAATTTATATGGCAAAACAACGTTTGTCGGGCTAGCTAGTAATATCATAATTATTATCAATACATAAAGGTCAAAAGAAAAAAATAATACTGGTTAAATTTTTACACGTAAGTTACTGATTGAGAATTGAGGCCGCAAAGTTAAGTGGTCTTTTCATAGCAATAAGCTTAGAGCTGAATGTAGGTAATCAATAATTGATATAATCATTATTTCAAACACCATGCGGTATTGGAGTAATTGTTTTAAAACGAAGTAGAGTTTTAAATAATTATCCAATAGCACGGGGTACATGCACTGTGGTTAAGAGATTAAGATATGCTGTTTTTTGTCAAGCAGTAAGTAGCTGTCATTCAGAAAACTCACACAACTAGTTATATCACTCGTCACAGCATCCACTCCACGTTTTTTGTTCAATTATATTACACTTTTTAGTTCTATATAAGAACGTTGTAATATTGATCATTAAAATATTGAAGAATATGTAAGAGTAAAATATCAATTCCAAAATAAATTAAAACTATGAAAAATGTAACAAAACGTTAGTAGAAAGTAATGTAACACACAAACCTGAATCATGAAACGGTTCTGATCCAACTATATTAATTACAATGTTAGAACGGAAGGAAAAATTTGAACCACGCATTCGGTCCGGTGACCATCCGTACATGGCATAATTCATCTTATCTTACATTCGCTGTCCACATATCATGAATTACCTATCTAGATTCTATTAATTTATTATGTATGACAATTGTTAAACCCATGATCTACATATATTAGGGATGGAATAATCTGCGATCGGTGTTTTGACTTGGCGAATGACTTTTAGTTTTAAATATCTTAAAATTTAGTAAAATCTTTTGATTGCAGCAACAAGCCAGGTCTTTTTTAATGACACGTTCCTATATACCACTAATTCCACCGGCGGCCGAAAGACAAACAATATATACCTAATACTTCAGCTTGGGGGAAACGAAAGATAAGGCCGTGAGGCACTAAACGTGTTCAGCAAGTGTGCGGGACAATGATAAAGCAACAATATTATTTTATTATATTGTGCAAAAGTGTGACATAGCAATACCTATGACATCATCAATGTTTCCACTTTTTCTATTAAGTAAACGTAGTTTTCGTATATATATACGAAAACTACTCAACCGGTTTTGATTAATTTTATATGGGATGACACTGAGACTTTTTCCCATCATCCAACCCCAAGTAATGTACACAAGAAAAAATAATGCAAATCAGACACTAAATTAAATTTGTTTCTAATCCGAGACTCTAGCACGTGGCTGTCTTATCACAATAATATTATATATGCGAAAGTTTGGATGAAGAGTGAGAAAGAAACTGAGTGCTCCTTCTCGATGAAACGCCAAAACCGATTTTGACGTTATGGAATATACTTACTTGCTCTGGATTAACATAATAGGATTTTACATCATCAGTATCACTTATCATCTTCGTCTACACGGGAGAAATCGCGGGACGCATTTAGTTATTTTACAAATGTTTGTGTTCGTAGAATATGACTCCACATTTTTTTTTTTAAATTGTCGTATTAACCGCGATCTGCGTCAAAGAAAGAAGTCGTGGCCGAGTCTACATACTAGAAAAATAAAAAATAATGCAGAATAACTACCTAAGTTTTGAAAGCCATTGAATCAAATTTAATAACTCTTCGACCAAGGGCAAATATCACTATGCCCATACATGAAGGGCTCTACAATCAGCCTCTACTAGTAAACAATAATGTATTTCAACGAAATGTTAACCACACTACTAATCGTTAAATTCCAGCACGCAAATCGGGCATTTCAATTTTACAGATCAGAGATAATTGCAAATATACAAAGTTCCGCTTAATCCTTTAAATGTTTAACTTGACGGAAAATATTTCAAAGTTTACTTTCTCGTTAATAAACTGAGATTGTCAGATTGAGCAGGTGTTTGAGAAATCAGTCTGTGCAGCGTATTTACATTGTATACTGAGCCAGAACTTATCCCTGCGGGACGGGGCCACACGTGCTTTTTTTTAGAATGCTGTTATTTACTATTTTAAATGATTATTTTGCGTATAATTTGAAATGGACAAAGTAAGCAAAAGGATTCCAAACTTTACAACAATAGTTACATGTTTATTCTCATATCAATAAAGTGCCCGGCAGGTTAAGTTAGGTAATTTGATTTTTTAAAGTCGAATCGCGATTTTCTTATAGTTATGCAATTGACAATAAAACCTGAGTACTACCTTTGTCATCGATATCAGGCGAAACCCATTGTTTGCTCAGAACCGTTATGGCCCTTGAATTACAGAAGTAAACTTTGAATTGCCTAGGTTATGTTTATTCACGGAAATCTGATGACTTTTTTTGGTAACATCTCATAAATAAATACTGTTATTAGTTCTTCTAGATATATACAATGCGATTAAAATAAGAATAGGACGGGCTCTAGGCTAACTTCACTCATATTCACTCTAAAAAGTATGATCAGCAGAACAAACTTAAAAATAGAGCCGTGCCATATATACATATATCCACATATACGTAATTTTAAATGAGTGACCCGAAAATGTTAACTTTAATAAATTCTTATTTTTAAGGTTGACAGCACAGACGCCATCTTGGTTTGATGACAACGCGGGCGTCACGGTCTCATTTTTCCGACAGTGTACTACTATGCGACACGTTTCCGAGTGCTTATTGATCGTCTCGTTTAATTGGTTTACTTGAATTTTTATTTTTTTCTTGGTGACTGCTTAATTTGTTTTTGGTGATTGATATATTTGTTTTTGCTACCCGTTACGATGATGACGATGAGTCTGACTCAGTTGGCCATCAGGACATGCGGCATCGAAGAGCTAAGCGATTCAAATTAAGATACCTTAGTACAAAATATTGCTAAGAAATAGAATCAGTTCAAATTATTTCTGTGTTTGCTGTACCTTCAGTCACCTACAACCTCGTTTACCTACCTATGACTACTTGTTTTTTTACATGACTGCCCACATAAACGTGTGTTAAGTTTTCAGGGTTCACATATGTATGTATGTTTGTGAGTTTCTTTTTTTCACCAGAACTTCTAAACGGCTTAACCGACTTTAATGTACAAGATATCGTTAGATTTATCTTACTAACTAAAGTGACACTATGTACATTTAAAAAAAACTGGTGGATGTTAGACGCCATATAGTGAATAAAACATTTTTTTTTCTTCCAAAGTATCTATATCATAAATCGTATTGGGTATCAAAATGAAGGGCTTTTAAAAACAAATCCTTAAATATATTAACTTGCAGTTTTAATTTTAATGGATCGATAAAACGCTTAACGAAAATAAATAATTTGCAGTCGGGTTTTTTATTTTCTTTATTAATTTATACATGTTATACCATTTCTGTTTTTGCACACTGTACCAAGTTCTAGTTTTGACGTCACAACATGGCGCTAGGCCGATCCTATTCTTATTTTAATCGCATTGTACAGAGATTGAAAAAGAAAATAAGCAACCTGACTGTCGGATTTGTATGAACATCGCATTCCATGGTTTCAAAAATGAGTTCTCCTAGAGTTCTAACGCTGTATGCAACGAAAACAAACTATGGATTTTCAATTCAATTTCAATCCAAAGAATATACTGATGTTATGTAATAATCGTGTATCTCACACGATTATTACATAACATCAGTATATTCTTTGGAATCGTACATAGGAAACTTGTACTCCGAGCTGAAGGCGATCATTCAGACCGTTTCGTTTTGCCCTTGTACGATACGAGTAAATAACGTAAATACGCGTCTGGGCAGCATCGTAGATCTATACACTTCGATAGATTAGTTTGCTATTTAAACAGCAGATTACGACGACGTTTACATCAAGAAATGTATACTTCGTATATTTATAGATTAAATGCTTAGTGCATTTCTTTTTGCTTCTTATGTTGTAAATATGTATAACTATTAGAGTAACTTTATTTTTTTAGTATATTAATTCAACAACTTTGAACGGTTCAATCGCGTATATTTACCATTATTTTTATCCAGAAGTTTCAAAGACTTAAACGTTTAAAGTTGTTTAATTATGTGTAAATAATCGAGAAAATATAAATCAACATTGTATACTGAACAACTTAACGGCACTATTATATATATAGAACGTATTTCTCTATAAGTGAATTATTTGAAAATCATTATCAGTAATAATACATTGAGAAGGAAAACTTACTAAAGCTATAATTTTATGTCTCACAATCATGTCACAGATAGGTGAGTAAATGTAGAGCGCGCTTTCAAACACTATTGCGTTTTTTTTTATTATCCATATATACAGAAAATATTTGAAATATTTGTTAAACTTATGTAAATACCCGTTAGGATGAAATATAAAATATATGACTGAAACTACAGCGTTCAACGTTAACTTGTCAAGGTTTTCTGGAAGATAACTCTGTTAGCATTAACACTACCCGTTTTAATCAAGTTAATTGAATCATGAATTATATTTTATGTATGAGTTACCTATACATGTACGTGTTGTACATTTATAAAGTTTGCATTCACTAGATCAAAGACGAGGTGAACTTTTGAGAGGACAGGGCGCGCGTCCCACCTCCAACCTCTAATAAACGCAGTTTCATAAAAAATGGTCTCGTTTTCTTCCTACGACATCTCATTCCACATATTTAAGGTTCCGTACCTTTTATGAAAACTAAAAGAAAGGTACGTTGTCTTATGTTCTATAAATAATGTTACGGAACCCAACGTGCGCGAGTCCAACTTGCATTTAGCTGACTTTTATTTTTCCGAACTCAACCGATACTATTCTTTACTAAACTGATTATGAAATTATGAAAGGGTAATGGCTGGTCTGTGTCACAATCTGTGTGTGTTCAGTAAAAAAAACATGTTTATTGACTCGAGAGATATCTAAATCCTAAAGGATAGCCGTGAAAAAGAGACAGACAGTAAAATGCACTGAAAGGGGACGGTCGCATCGCCATCGTGAGTACGGTGTAGCTGCACGTTACCTGCACAACAAAGCTTTTTTATCATTTCAACGTCAACGTACAACAGGCGAACGAATGTAATTCGATTCAGCCTCTAGGAAATATTATAAATTAATAAAATAATTATATTAAAGGGTAATTGCAGCGTGGGTAGTCAGCCGAACGGTCTGCGGTTGGCAGCGGTACCTAGCGGAGCGGCGGTGCGGTGACCCGCGACTAGCGGCGAGTACTGACTACCAGGGTCAAGGGTGGCGGAAGGCCGCGGTCGCAGCTCGCCAGACGCCGCGGCGCAGCGCACGTCTCGCCCAGCCTAATGCCAATTCAATGACGGAATGGGTTCTTTCCAGCTTGTATCAACAAGTTTGTTAACGTAAGTGCGTGTAGGTTAGGTACTTAGACACATATATTTATTCGCTGGTGTTTAATGCGATTGATCCACAATGTAACCATCAGAAATAGGTTCATACGCTTTATAGGGCTTTTCGATTCATACCACATAATTTTTCCATTACGTTTTTGAACCATAAACGTGTTTACCTATTTATAGCTCCGTGTTAAGTAGTATGTAAATATTGAATTGTGTAAAGAAAGGTACTTGTTGTCTGGATAGATATAATAGCTAGTGTAAATTCGTGATATTTTCAATAATATTAGGTCCTTACATATGAAATTGGCGTTTTGTATGGGAGGAACAAAAAGTCGAATATTTTTTAATATAATATATTTAATTAATCAAAGTATGAACCATTATTTTCTATGCACTTTTGCCATCTCATAGGTAGTTCATTGATCCCTTTACTAAAAAAACAAGTCGGACGGGAATCAATAAAATCTTTGAAGGCGATTTGGACTGCCCCATCGGAGTTGAATTTTTTCCCTTGCAAGAAGTTATCCAAATTTCGAAAAAAATGGTAATCAGTTGGAGCAAGGTCCGGGGAGTACGGAGGATGTCTTAGACTTTCCAATTGAAGCTCTTCTAATTTAGTAGCCGTCTGTAGCGCAGTGTGTGGTCTAGCGTTGTCGTGAAGCAGCAGTGGCGTGGAGCGATTGACCAGCCTAGGTTGTTTAGCCGCTAGCTTTTCCATCATGGTTTGCAATTCCTGACAATAGACATCAGCCGTAATAGTCTGGCCAGATTTGAAAAAACTGTAATGAACAATACCGGCACTAGTACACCAAACGCTTACAAGTAACTTTTTTGGGGTTAATTTTCGCTTGGGGCAGGATTTGGCTGGCTGGCCAGAATCTAACCATTGCGCTGAGCGCTTCCGATTATCGTAAAGAACCCATTTTTCATCACAGGTAATGATTCGGTTTAATAATAAAATACCTTCATTATTGTGCCGGTTTAGTAATGTAACGCAGCAGTCGACGCGCGTTTGCCGGTTTGTTTCAGTCAATTCGTGAGGTACCCACCTTTCAAGCTTTTTAATCTTCCCAATTTGCTTCAAGTGAATTAAAACAGTTTTATCACTAACATTGCAGCCTGCAGCTAACTCGGACGTGGTTTGCGATGGATCCGCTTCCACAATAGCCTTCAACTCTTCATTATCAACTTGAGTCTCAGGCCGTCCACGGGGCTTGTTCTGCAGGTCGAAATTTCCAGAACGAAAACGTTGGAACCAAAAACGAACTGTGTTTTCTTTTGCAACACGACCGCCATACACATCATTCACCCTTCGAGTTGTTTCCGCAGCACTAGTGCCACGGCGGAACTCGTACTCGTAAATAATGCGATATTTAAGGTTTTCCATTTTGTAAAATGAGTGACGCAAACAGAAAAAAACAGAAGAAAAAAAACAAATGAATGACGATCATCGAAGCACAAATACATGAGTCTATAGCTGTACAAATTTGAATTTGGAATTCCTTACCAAAGAGGAGAAATTCGTGATTAAAGTGGCCAGTACGAAAAACGCCAATTTCATATGTAAGGACCTAATATTAGGAACGTCCATGGTATTTTTTTATTACTGTAAAATACTACTATAAGTCATACAGTTCCTGATAAGAACAAGTGAGCAAAAATATATGCGAAAGAAGTTATAATTGTTATAAAAGTATATTAACAAAAGTTCGTAGCTTGTCTAGTCGATCCTATTCGATCAACTAGCAATCTTCTGTGCGGTCACTGCTTTGATGAATGATCTGAGCGCCACTGAGCACTGACATTTGCTTCTGGAGCGCTCCCAGGCATTTAAGAGCGTTGGTCCCTGACCGGTTGATAAAATCAATGTATAATAATGCTTTAGAAAACGTTTTCCCATTCGAGTGTCTTCATATGGAACGACATACACACAGTAGGCGTAAGGCAGATGTGGAGAGCGTCAGAGGAAGCGACGTGGTGGGAATGATCTTATTTTAGGATACTGGATAGGAGAACTGGATAATACGTTACGATATATACGAAAGTTCACGCATTTAGGAAATTAAATTACATAATTCTTTAAGGGGACTCTAACTAAACAATGAAGGCAGTCGAAAACAAACACTATTTTGTTACCAAGCAGGTTGGGTATCTTTGTCTTGACTCTAGAGCATATTAAGAAGAATAATTTATTGGTTACAAAAAAGTGTGCAAATTTCGGAACATTTTTGATTCGGGGACTATCTCAAAAAGTAAAACATAGAGGTATCCGAAATTTCAGTTTATTAAATATCTCGGTTTATTATATACTCTAACAAATACACAGTGAAAACGTCGATTTATAATGTTTTCGAAGCCATGATGATAAACAAAATATTTCTCTTTACGAGCTGTTGCAATGCGGAACCCTAAAAAAGCAAGGCCTCATTAAAAGTATGAAACATATACATATATATGCCCGAAGCTACGGATGGGTTGGGGTGTTTAGATCACAGTGTACTTTGGTAAAGTGCAAGCAAAGTGCAAAAAGGTCAGATCTTTATTATTTATGTGACCAAATTGCACTCAGAGTATGGAAACGAAAATCTGTGATCAAATATCAAAATAACCTAACCCCTACGGATAAGTACATATAGTTATTCTTAGGCACCATGCAGGACTCTACGTACACGTAGCATTCAAGGGTAATTCAATTCATTTAAAATGTAGAAATACTCCAATAGGTAGGTAGTTGGTATATATTGATTTGCCGAGAGCTGAGTGCCCCGTACCCGTGACCTAAGTACATTCTATTCTATCACACGAGACAGGAATCCAAATGAATTTGATGTAAGTATATAAAACCGATTGGCGGCTACCTGTCCAGGTAGGTAAGTTAACAAGTTACAGACTTAGACCTACCCGCGGCTTTTACGCAATTGATTTAATTATCCGCAGCCGTGCACTCTTGACATAGTCTTCGAGTTAACATGATGGTATTTGTTGGTGACAAAGTGCTGGTACCTGGTAATTACAACCTTCACGATTCACATTATTCTACATCTACTCCGGTAGATTACATTGCGAGAACATACGACAGTATATATGTAAATTTAGTTAGGTAACTAAATTTAACGTACCTATATTGCACGCCTTAGGGAACAATTCATTAAATTATATACTTCCTATGCGATAACAAAGTGTGAATGTATGTATCCCAGGCTTTATCAACGAGTGTTTATTTTTCACCTTGAAATTTCCCACTATGTATTTTACAAAATTACGATTGTATTTGCTCCTAGTTCATTGAACTCCACCTGCCCATTATGAACAGAAAAGTAATATATATCTAGTTCAATTTCCACAGAATATAATTTTCGTCACGACTGATTGCCTAACAAATAATAATTTATACAAAAGTTGATAAATATGGAACCTTCATAAAACCTTTTATTTAACGGTAGCTAGCTCTTTAGTTATGTTCCTGAACTGTATGAAAAATAACGATAACATATAACAACTATATTGTGTGTTCAAATTTCAAAACCCTAAACACAGTACATTCAGAATCTTAATATTAAAAAATTACAAAAAGTTAAATTTTTATCACGCAAATTATTCCAAATGTATTATAAAACGACTTCTTAGAATTACATGCACAGCATGAATAACGAACTTGTATATATAAAAGAGGTAGAAATTGAAATCTTTACAAAATATATAAGCAAACATTTGACCACAGTCGTAGTATTATTGTACGTTCTTTGCCACAGTATCACCTTGCGAAAAGCTACCACTCCGTCGACGACGCGACGGTGGAACATGCTTGTCCAGAAGAAACCTATTCCCTATAACACTTAGACTCGTCACTATCTGGGTAAACACAAAAATGTATGAATATTATTTCTGCAACCTTCCCTAGTATACCATTCAATGACAAAATATAAACTAGGTAGTACCACAAATAGCGTTATCGGTTGCGCCGCCGCCACCGGGTAAGGAAACTAAGTTAAAGAGCAATATCTAGCTACCCTCCCTACCCTCCTCATTGCGAGTTGTGGGAACGATGGCCCTGTGAGATGGATGATAAAACCTGTGTATATATATCTGATTTTTCGATGACTTCGCGGCGACATTACTTTTCTCAAATTCAAACATGTAACAGAAGCATGTTTTGATTTAGATCGATGTTATATCACACTCTCTTTAGATTAGAACTATGTGTTGTAAATTGAAAACTCGTGTCTTAAAGCCCTTTTTATTGCTTCTATGGTCTGTGGTCAGAATAGTGTCACTGTGCTCACAACAGAGCTTTCCATTGACGCGGGCTTGCCCCTCTGTATTTTTGAGTGTAAGTAGTTGGTTCTACTACTGCCTACCAGAGTGATCATATTTTACATTTTATTGTTTTACTGTATGAACCGACAAATCTCGCTAGCAATTAAAAGGACCGTAACGTCTTTTTTCCGAAGCAATTCAGGGCACTTTCGAGCCTCCTATAGCTTGATTATTGATGAAGCCAGAAGTCTTAATTTTCTTTCTGCCCACAGTTTCTGATGGCTAGTCGAAGTTATATAATTTTGTAACTAACACAAACACTCACGATCATCTGAATTCTAAGGTACTTTTAGCAAACACAGAAATATTTAATTAAAGATTCTTATAAAGAAGGAAAAACAAGTCATACCTTATGACTATTTCAGTCCGTATTTTTTTAGTACACTTATTTTTATTTACTTTACTTATATGTAGAGTGAAAGCCTAAAGACTGGTTCAAACATAAAAATATTTTTGTGTTACACAACTCATCAATCAAGGTGACGAAAGAAATACGGTAGACTATTATAAAGATTGATAAACTTAAATTGATATATGTATAAATATACGTGGGTGAAGTATCAGAAGAAATGTACTGAGAAATCTGTAAGTGCCAGTTAACGATAAATTCTAAGAAACTTTATCCAGACTATTCACAATACTTGTCTGTATTCAAGACAACAAAGTTATATCTATTTAA
The DNA here is from genome assembly GCA_963890685.1 of Plagodis pulveraria. Lineage (NCBI taxonomy): Eukaryota > Metazoa > Arthropoda > Insecta > Lepidoptera > Geometridae > Plagodis > Plagodis pulveraria. Next base: position 6,214,945 of record OY982949.1, on the reverse strand, counting down.
GATCTCTTCACTAGTTTCATTAGAAAAATATTTTGAGAACTCGGTATGGTCTTATTGCTAAGCTTACATATTTGCCCGTTACGCCCTTCCACCCGACCCACTGACAACTGTTTCTATGGCTATTTATAAAAGTTAACATAATTCGTGTATTATGCATAACTACATTTATAATTACGACAAAATATAAAATTAAAATAATAAAAATGTTAAGGGTTTGCAATATTTTTATACTTTGATACAACTACATTGTTTTTTTTTTATACCTGACTGCGTAGCACTTGACCACTGTCTCACCTGATGTTAAGTGATAATATATACAGAATTAAAATATTTTTATAACAAACTTATAAGTAAAGTTCGATAGATATTATATGAATCGTTTTATTCGAAGATATAATACTATTCAAAAATCGTAATATGTAGTCAACTTGTAATCATACTTTATTGTGAAACATATTTCGGAATAAGCTGAGCCCTACAGAATATAAACAAGACTAACATATTTTCTTTACTGCTGCAAATTAATTATTTTTTGCAAAAAATCTGTTCAAGCTATTTAGCACTTGTCTAGAATTGTAATCGCCTGCGCTATATTTGTAATTATTAACACACATGAAATTTTAGTACTTCGTGTAGATCTTCACTCAAAATTAATATAAATAGACATTGTTTGTTACTTTATGAACCCAATACAAGTGTTTTTTTTTAGAATATCATTGATATCTGTTGGTCGTAGACGGTAATCGGTATCAAAAAATAGCGAAATTTTAGGTTTGGAACTTATATAATAGTCAGACTTATGTTATTAGTCTATGAAATTTAGTTAGGTATGGAACACACGGTTGGGTGCTTGGCGACAGAATTTCTACTAAGAGGTGGTAGCTAGCCAGACGTTTCTATTTCTGTACCTACAATATTATGATTCATAACCATATTGTACATAATTATACATTGATATTACATTAATAGGATTTGATAAATAGAATTACATAATATTTTTTACAACTGGTCACATGGTACAATAACAAAATAATTATATCAAATTTATTATTCGAAGGTACATTTCAATTTCGTGGTACTTACTAGCACGAAGAATAGTATGTCCTCGTGCTCCTTCCAGTGGATTACTCGTTTGAAGCACGAGGAATGACGCTGATATTTACATACAAACATATAATGACGCCTGTATTTCCCGAAGGGGTAGGAGTGTAAACACCCACTTCAATGAATAGATTCAGGCGTTACTTCGCGGAAATCCATATTAATTAATAACAAATGTTTTGAAAATATTTTAAGAAAACATTACATTAAATTTTTTGTCTTCAATCATTTGAATGTGTCATGTGGTGTGGTGAACGTGCGGCGGCCAACAGACAGACAGAAGTGGATGTTATGAGGTTTTAGTTTTGCAATTTGGGTTCACAACCCTAAACACAATTTTTTTAATTATTGTACATATCACAGTATTTCCTGTTGTCTATTTTCCCGTAGAAACTCATTGTTTATCAGTATTTTGTAGTTAATTGAAATAGTTATCAACATTAACAATCACAGTTTACATCATAGTTACCACCTGTGATTAACGTGTCTGATGATCTGCTTTGACATACTAATTCCCCGATATGTGTACTAGAGTGAAATCAAATGGTGCCAAATCGATTACATACCGAGCAAATATCTCGTTTATTTTGAATATAGTTTTTGAATATCTGTTCGCTGTGGTAACTATCTATGATTTATGTAAATTGCTTTTCTAGTACCTACGTATATTCTAAATATAATTACAATTGTTGGCAGAAGGTGACAGCTATGCCCAATGCATTGCTGTTAGCTTCTGCTCAGTAACTAGCTATTATTATATTATTCTATGTCTCTATTGTCGCTGGTTGGGATATGTTAGAGACAAGTTGCATATCCTATGTAACGGCTGTGTGTCTCGACAATTGTGTGTCGCTGAAAATAAGCTTAGTAACATCCTAATAAGGATTAGTAAAAAAGTAAAAGGTAGTGTTGTTCCCCTGTTGTTTTTACTCATATATAGTTTCTTTCGTCTTCACAATCGTATTATCCATGTTACTATTCATATTGTGTTACGGTTCAGAGAGAAATCATTGCACAAATGTTATCATTTCGATGTGTATCTAAGTTGTTCGCCTAGTACGAAATGCGTCAAAATATTCGATCCAGATGAATTTCGACCAATAAGCGTTTCATCAAGGCCACATTTTATTCAGGGCGCATTTCATTAGGTAGGTATACATTTCATCCAGTACGAATTTTATATGTAGGTATATCCCAAAAATAATCTTTCTTCTGTGGTAAACTTGTCAGTGTTATGTAATTTTAGGGTCTGTTTCATCGGCTTTGTACACAAACAATGTTCGCATGTAAGCATCGTAAAGATGCATTTTTCATTGTTTAATTTGAGGTTTTTGTCTTGTATATCTGATAATACTAGATGCGGAATATTCTTTAATTGTGTTTAAATTTGGTCAGGACTTTTATGTTGGCGTTCCCCTTTGCTGGAATCAGTTTAAGCGAATGTTTGTCGTATTGGACCCAGCTGATTTACGTGTTTTAATCTTGAAAGCGTATTTTTCTGTTTTGAGGTTGTACTTATTTGAATCAGAATTCGATGTATATTCTTCAGAAATACTCGTATATGTATTTTCAAATCGCAGACCTTTCTTTTTGCGAACCATAAAAGTAGCTATTATAGCTACTTGTTTAATTCATTTTGGCATTATTCGTTTAACAGCTTAAAATATTTAAAAGGTCTTGGATCTGTTTTCTCAACTGAGTTAGCGTAAATTGATCAAATAAGTCTTCTGCGTGGGAACCATGCTAATCTAAAATTCCCGATATTGAGTAAGTTAAATAATTATTAAATGTACATTCACGCCATTCGCGTCCCTTTTTATTTTTTCTTTCAACGACACGACACTGGCGTCGTTTTTCTATGTGTCTCTTTTTGTAATATTTATATTTTTCTTACTTTTGAGGCGAAGAGTACGTACAATGGGTACTCTTTAAATATCGCAAAAGTGTGGATCGGAGTTGCAAACACACAAGTAGTTAATTGTATCACTATAGTGTTATCTATGTTTAAATCTCTCCCACAATTTTCTTTAAGTAGAATTTGTTGTGGAGTGTTATGATACTTTTTCTTTTTGTGAGTGGGTATCCAAAGACATTATGTTAACTTTCTCGCAGATTATTCGTTTTTTTTCTTTATGCAACGGACGTGGAGATAGATTTGTACCGAAAATATCAGGTTAGTATTTAAATATCTACTGCGCCATAAGTAGGACGATATATATAATTTGCAATTTGTATTTTCCAAAACATATTCTACTTTCAACCTTATCGATGTTAGACATGCGAAATATTATGTGTATGTGAGCACTTACCATATGAAGGAATGTAGATTAAAATTTGCTAATTAATGTATATTATTATTATTTATTATACAAGCCGTGAAGTTGGTCGTCTCATTATGGAAATTTTAGCATAAACATAAATACAAAAAGTTCAAGGATATATATGTACAAATAATTTTACCCGAAGGAGCATTATATAATCAACTTCATCGGCTTGGTTTATTATCCAATTGTGTCTGGTACGTATTTTATTATAATGAGCAGAAAAGATAAGTAAGCGATCAATCAATCAAGAACACCGTGACGCGGATTATATTAATGTTATAACCGGGATGACCATTACTATAAAAAGCTAGTAATATATTCCTTCCATGTCAATTTAACAGTAATGTTATAATAATATTGCACTTATATATTGTCTTAGGTTCCCGCGATTATTACACATAAAAATTAAACAAATTTAAACGGTATAAATCGCGTACATTTATCATTGCGACGACGCGACGTTTCAAACACTTTGCAGTGATCGTGGTCACGAGGTGACTCTCTTCGGGATAAAAATAATGATAAATGTACGCGATTTAAACCGTTTAATGTTTAATTTCTAAATATTGCCATTTATCTGTTTTTTTATGTTATTGTGACAGGCCCACCTGATATTAAGTGGACTAACCTCTGCTTATAACAGACGCATTTCAACGACGAATTGCACTATGCCCGTCACACTGAGACGTACAGTTGTTAGGTCTCATGTGCATGTAATTTTCTGGCTCTCAAGGACTGCTGCCCTGATTTTCTACTTGAGAGTGGTCGCTAGCCTGGCGGGCATTGGCAAAAAGCATCAAGCACCATGCGGTGGAAGGGATTCGAACCATGGATCTGTTGCACGGCAGTGCAATGCTACCGAGCCATCACTGCTTCAAATAATCTGTACGAATTAATAGCGAGCAAGTAGGTAACGGCGCACTTCACAGGGCATGCAGTGGTATAAGAGAATTAGACAATAGAACCTGATCGGAATGTCCCCCAAGACACTCGTAAAACCATTATTGCATCCAGTAACTGTTATTGTACTATAATACTTCTTCATCAGTTGATGGTATGGAGTGGAAGTTTAATATTTTATATTTGAACAACTGGGCCACTACCACAATTCGACGAAGTATCGAACTTCGGGTCCGAAAGTAAGGTACATATCCGCAACATACGTATTTGCTTACATTTGTTTAACTTGGTTCGTAGGCTTCGTAGCATAGACTTGCAAGCATTTGCCTGCGTAGATTCTGAATATCACTTTTTTTATCGAATTCGTATGGTTTGTACATTTTCCAAATTTAAAATTATAATGTATTCGTCAGCTAATAAGTAGCCAGTCGAGTTCTAAATATGCAGAAAGAACACAAATACTTATGAGGATATAAACCCCTATGGAGAAAAAATACAGAAACGTTAATTTTAAATATCTTACCTGTATTTTCTAGAACAGTATCGACACCTCTCCCTGAGCTCCATAACTAGGATTCTCAGAGTCTAACCATGGGAAAATGTTCTTTAATATTTAGATTTTAAGACTTAAAACTGATTGAAGCATAATAGCGTTCGCAGAATTGTATGGAAGATTCCATAGCGGGCAATATTTGTGATGAACGGTGCGGTCCGACCATAGACAATATCAAACAACGAACTTCGTATCGCAAATTCAATTTTCGTTGCCTAAAAGATCGCTCGAACACGAAAAACTCAAACTTAGTTGAATTGTAGTAGCGGCCCTGTTCCATGCGTTCAAAATTTAAGATTGTAATTGTTTCATTTTGAACTTTATCGACAATTGATGCTATTTGCAACCGACTTCAAACAGGAGATTATCAATTTCATTGTATTTTTTTAAGTTTGTTACCCAGAATGCGCTTAGTAATAAGCCTACTTGGAACCGTTTACCTAAGTACTTTCAGGTTGGTAAAAAATCATCAAAAGGTTCAGTTGTTTGATTTAAAATAATAAAATACCTTTAAAATATGGGTCAACAAACCAGAAATTGGGTAAATTTCTTACTTTTCAGTTTTGGTTATTTATTTTATATTTATTCAGATTACAATATTGGAACAAATTTGGCTTGGGAAATTTTACTCCCATCGGGACTTTATGAACAAAGTACAGAATTCCGCCAGTCATTTATTATGCAGGATATTCTACAAAAAAGTTGTATATTTGATTCCTTAAATAAGAAAACGCTTCCATTTCAACAGTTTTTGTTATATACCTAGTAGAAAGGTCATTATTAATTTCTTATCAATGGCTAATTGAATCTTTAATAATGTTTGCCCAATGGGAGGCCACCTCCACGGCCCTGGAAGATGCATATATTTTGAGGTAGAAGAGTAGAAAGGTAATATCTAAATACAAGCATTATGCTAGGTTTTCTCGTCATATATAAAAAAAATACAATTTTTGGGCGAATACAAGCCACATAATAAATATATTGTGAATACCGAACCCTCTCTGTATTTGTGTTATGCATCAATGTAATTCAAAAAATATTTACAATTACATCTGCATTGGAGAGTAGCATAGCAGGGCAGGCGGCGCGGTGGCGTGACGAATAGTAAGTATGTGGAAGCGAGAGGGTGGCGAGGGGCGATGCCAGGTGCAATATACTATACGAGTCATAAGTATATCGACTGATGACCCTGACCTTGCCGGGCTCCGCGAAGCGTTTCGGTGCCCAGTAACTACTAGGTCATCTGTACATATCCCGCATCACATTATCCCAACACAGATTACTTCGAATTCCATCACACAAGCGCTTATTCACTTTTACCTCAACTGTGATTATGGTAACTCTTCTTTTCAGTCGCATTACACTTATTTAGGTCATCTGTTTTGTATAAACTGTGGTGCCTAGTTTTTATTTCAAGCTTATTATCTTGTAACAACAAAACACTATTTAACTCGAGACTGGCTGGACAGATGCGATTTATGTGCTTTGGGCATACAGGAAAGACTATTGAATATTTATTATTTCTAAGTCAACTACTGTGTTGTTGCCCAAACTGAGTTCATAAAGAAGTTTTATCAGCAATCTGTACAAAAATAACCATCGTGCCAAGTTTATAATAGTTCAAAATAATATGTGGCAAATTAACTTCATAAAAATATGACTGACGAGTTGACACATATGTGTTATCGCGGCTTACTTCCTTTGTGACGAATAAACAATAACCCCTTTAATTTTATTTTAGCCGTCATACACGGCGCGACCATGTACCAGATTACATCTGACCGATAAAAGTAAATTTGTGTTAGTATTCCGGATTCCGTACCCTAAAGGCTAAACAGAACCCTATTAATATGACTCCACGTCGGTCAGTCTATCTGTCTGCCCCTCCATCCCTCTTTCCGTCCGTCCGTACGTAACGGGTATCTAGCGCGTAACAGAATAAATTTCTTGAAATTTTGGCAATTGGCGTAAAATGCCCAGAGAGGACTTTTGTACTCAATCGATTTATTTTAAAGGGGGGCTCTAGTAAGTCTGCCTTCGAAAGAAGTAAGCCAAAGATAAGAATCATTTTGCACCCTACCATCAATAAGTAGAGTATGTACATACAAATATATATTTTTAACCTAGACGGATAAATATATGGGGACCGTTAAAATGGGTAACTTTAGACTATTTTTGTTCCTCAATTTAACCACAGATTTTTTTAGAAGCTGTGATAACTAACAACTTTTTTTTCTTCTAAGGATTGTTGAAATGTGGAACCATAAAATACCTATTTTTGCACTTGGCCAGTTTTTAGAAGTTCGTTTATACAAAGTCCGTTCAGTTTCTGTGTCACATTTTCGCATATACAGTATGTGAGGGATAATTAACTTCAACGACCAAACATCAATAACCAAAATAACAACACCGTATAATCATCATCAGTTTATTTTTATATAAATCTGAATAACATTGACTTTTAATATAAACAGTTCAAAATATCAGCACAGATGATCAAAGATTGTCAACGAAATAGCCTTACATTAAATCACACACGTTTCAATATATCAACAGTTTTGTATACATATACAATATTAATAAAGAGGAAAGATTTGAATTTTTGTATTTAACATAAAAACTACTGAATCTATTTGAAAAATCTTTCATCATTACAATCCTACACTATCCCTGATGAATAGGCTATAGAATATTTTCAAAAAGTTTGGGATCCGGACTTTGATAATGTAACCCAAAGTGTGAAAAAATACCAAGAAAATTGTCATATCGCGTAAGCTGCGGTAAGTGTTGACAATAGATCAAAGTGATGTACTACAATATTATAAAAGATATCAATATCTACAAACAAGTCCGCAATACCATATATCTAACTGTTACCGTTATGTCACAATAACTACTTTTTATGTGAATCAATTTATAATTTTTGTTATCCGTGCAAAGCCGGAGCGGGCCGCTAGTTGATTTATAAAATAAACAGTTCATTTGTCAAACAATCAAAAACTATTATATATTCTATATAAAGTGTTCAGTTTAGAACATAGACAATACTATTCATATTAAAATTAACATCAAAATCTTTTCAATATGGTCATGTTTGATTAGCAACTATCAAGATACACAGGGTCATTGGTAAAATGCTAACAACCTCTTAGGGTTGACTTCTGCTAGTCCTAAGACACTTTTTAAGAAAAATATTTTTTTGTTTTAAAAAATAATTCTTTTGTGTTTTTTAAATGTTTTTGAGTGAATAAGCATGAGGACCACCTCATGTCAAAAGTCTCTTGTGTCTGTAATGTATTATTTCATTTTTCTTATTTTATTGCTCGATTTAAATATTCCAAACTCTATAAGTCATTCAAAGGGACCACCGCGCGGTCGTGTTGCCGCGGCGGGCGCTTTTGGCTCGAAGTAGGCATTAAAACACAAAAACAAAAAAAAACATTTTCTTTCTCAAAACAAAAAAATACATCTCCAAATGTTTGTTAGGGCTAGCAGAAGTCAACCCTAAGAGGTTGTTAGCATGACCCTGTATTTGTACCTATACACCACTATATGTATTGGAAAATGATCATGATGGTTCTTAATGAGAAAATCACTCAAGTAAGTACCCGTTCAATTGTTTGTTTACATCAAATAATATAAACAATAAAAACGTGTGCAGCACCATGAAAAGACCATAGCGAAGGCGGTGGAGGTCGCGGTCTCGCAGGAATCGGAGCGGATCCGGCACGTGCGCAGCCGCTACAATTAACTAGCCATTTTAATGTTTCTGCATATAATTAATAAATTATTATACCTCGTATTATAATAACTGTTATCTTTTCAACGCTTTACCTTATTGAAATAACTTAATGACAATATAAAGCCATCAATGTTATCACGACATCGTTTTCGCTCGTTGTCATGATCATGAATCATACATACCTTCTCGCTTGTTAGGGTTACAATCAGAATAATTTTGTTGAAGTCTTCTCCTTCTTCGAATTACAGCGAACATAAATTTATATTTTGGTACTTCATTCGTTGTGTTTTTTTTATTGATTAGTACTGTATCAGCACAGCCTCCCCGTTTAGGAGGGGTTTGCCATAATCCCGACAATTAACAGGCATCTTGGGGATCGCAATTTAAGATATCAGTTCCTCAGAAGGCGCTTATATTAGTTAGTAATTCAGTTATTTGTGAGTATTAATAATTTTTATTACGGGGTCTTTGTTAAAACTGAAGTACTTACCTACTTTGGATTTGGTATTACAGTATTGTGTAAGTACAATAATATACTGTACGAGTGCTACGAAATATTCTTTTTATCACATCTATTGGAAAAGAGACACTTTATTTGTCGTAAACAAGGACTAAAATAGCATTTAATCCCTGAGGGACAAAAATGATTTGTATTAGAATGGGTATATTTTTAAGTAAAAGTTCCAATCACCAAAGAGATCAATTTCTCAACTTGACGTGTTTATGAAACATTGTTTGAACAAGTTTTACTCGTTTTTAAAGTATTTTTTTAATAAATATTTTACTATTTTTAATTTTTATTACAATCAAAAAAATAATATAGTTACTCAAAAACTACATCCTGGGCTGACGTTCTCTGAGACTATTTTTTAATTAAAATCTCTAAAATAATCGGCACCTGTAACGGATGGCAGTAGTGAAATTGTTACGATGCACTTCCGTAATTGTTCAAACATAAAAATTACCCTCTAACTATTTCTATGCCATGTCTTATTTTTCCTAATTACATCTAAATAAATAATTATATTATTCATATTCATAAGTCGCACTTCTTTATTTTCTCACAGAGAGTGATAAAAAATAGTGTCGACCTCAGGAGCCAACCACTAAGCTCGAGTAACATGGAATTCTTCGCTGCACTCAGGATTCCTTCCTTCGTTCCGTTCAAGATTGAAAGAAATACTCTCGCCTTTTTTTTATATTTTTATTCGAAGTAGGTTTGTTTGACCACACCCTGCCTGATGTTAAGCATTGATGTGGTCTTAGAAAGAGCACGCTTACCTAGAAGAAACCTATTTATCATCGATTTGAAGACAATGAAAAATAAAAAAGACAATTTAAAATGGTTGTTTGCTCCCTTTTTACAGCATGAAGTGAGTACATATTTGGTAAAAACACTAATTCCATCCCACCTAGTATGTAACGAGTATGTGGTAATGACGTTGGACGGACTAATTTGGCACAGTTTCATATCGTCTACTATTTATGTTGTATACAATTATTACTGGTGGCTTTGTGAGCTGTAGACCTCGCGTCTAATACACGAGTATGTTCCTGTTACGTTTTCACAAATCCCCAATGATTTTTTTCAAAACTTAATCGTTAAAAGACTTAAGGTACAGATTATTTTCGAACCTGCTTACAAAATTTGACGAGAATCGGTTTAGAAATGCGACTTTTAGAGTAGAGGAGAACCGCCGAACCGACATGAGAAAGCATTTTTGCCCAACCTGAAACGGAAACGCTTTGCTCGCGCTTTACGGTCGCTCGGTCAATCATTTGAAAATAGTAGGAGGAACGTGAATTAGTTTCATGAACCTTCACACATCCTTCGAACCATGGTCCGAATAGCCCCGCAGCCTTGAGAGCTCCACTGCACGGTGTTAGGGCACTTTTAATTTTTCTTATGCCCGCCTGGCCAGCTACCAACGACAAGTTGGAAAATCGTTCCCTAGCACCTAACGGGGTGTTCTGGCTGATGGTTCTGAAACCTGGAGTGCGAGGCGAACTCCACATCATCACTTCCCATCTAACAAACTAACTGGATAAAGAAAACTAAGTATCTATAGTATTTCTTCTGCGATATGCTTACTACTTTAGTCTACACAGAATAAGTCATTGATAAATACTATAGTGATTTCAACCAAACATGACGTAGTAACCAACCTCTGATTATTTAATAGTTATATTGTACACTACATAGATCTATATATATGTTTTACTAGCAGCACGCTCAGTCTTCGCACCGGTACTTAACAAAACATTCAAAAAAGAATTTTTTTTTCATAATATGTACGTCAGGGATAATATAGGATTCTAATGGTAAAGGATTTTTCAAATCGGTCCAGTAGGTTCAATCCTATTCAATGCAAACAAACAATCAAATCTTTCCTCTTCATAATGTTAGTTTAGATATATCTATTGATCTATATAGCTACAGAATAACGGGTTAAGTGGATCAGACCACGATTATGAAAGGGTATTTTCTATCCAAAATCCAATAAAAGATTGATCAAGTTGTTACTACACGCGTTACGTAAAGTTGTTTCAATATTTAACCAAAAAATTCTAACCTTCACATTGTACATAAATAGATCCATACGTCGTGTATAATCCAATTAGCTATTTTATACGTGACAGATATATATCTCTATGGATTGGTGCTAATTACGTCCTGAAGTATACTAAATTGCACGCTAAATCTTATGTCAACATAGTTAAAATAAGTAGAGTATATGCGATGTCAGACTCTGTGCCACGCTGTGGGCGCTAATGGATAAATCAGGCAAAACGCACGTGCTAATCTGGTGCTAAACCGGACTTCATGAAGGGCTGACCACGGATTGTGACGGAACTGATGGTGCGTGTAACCAATCTACTGAGAACAAACTAATTTTTGAACACTACATACTACCCGCGATGCCATTTTAGGTTCTCAAACAAAATGGCGAAACGGATCCCTATAAATGTCACTCTACTATGTGTCTGCCTATCTATTTACTGGGTCTCTATCTCGTAAAAGTTTAGAATTAGGTACAAACGTACCTATAAACATATAGACATTTTGTGTAGGATTTCATTTATTTTTTAAAGAAGTCTGAACAGTAAAAATGGGCAGCATATTTTTTTGGACTTAAAAATTTCGTTAATTATGGTCGTCAAAGTTATATGTTTATTTTTGCTCCCTTTTATCCCGTAGATCCCCTAATTTATCTCAATAAGTAAATAAGTAAAGTAAGAAATACATTTTTTTAATATTTATGCCATATATAAATTGCAGTTTATACAAAACATAATAAAAAAGGAGCAGCGTGAGTAATATTAACTTTATTAGGTTTACAGATTGACAGACGTGGACTTGGTTATTTCCTCAGTTTCTTATTATATTTTATTTAAAAGCTCGGGTGACAAATAAACGACAAACGACGATTCCAAAATGTTACAATAGTTCTAGTTGTCAGTACTCTGTTATTCCATACTAGCTTTAGTTATGAAAAATTACGTTTGGTGTAGAGACGTTGGGTCCGTGGGGACCGGGAGCTCATCGTATTTTCCAAAACTTATCATAGCGCTTGGTCGATGCGACGCGTGATCAAAATGCTGGCACCTATTTGGCTCAAAGAATAATCATTGCAATTCAACGGGGCAATGATGCCAGCATGCTGGGCACGCTGCCAACAGGTAGTGGGCTAGAGCATTTGAACATCCTATGAGTATGCAATGACTTATAGGGATCTAAATGCTTTTATTGTTGTAACTGTACTAACTGTAGTGTTGTATATAGTTCGTAGTATTTTGTTAATTTTGAAAAAAATACATAAACTTAAACTAATATAATCATGGTACCTGCAGACATTCTGTCTAAAACTCTTGTGGTACAATAATCACAAGTTAAAGCAGTGCTCTCGTTAAAATATAAACAGAACGTATGAAAAAAATAACACCTACTGTTCAAGAAATACAAATATATTTATGCGTTAACCGACAAATCCTCAACAAGACGGACGCCGAAACGCACGCAACAAGATTATTTAAAAATATTTAAATTCCATCGCGAGGCTACGTTACTATATTTCACACGATGCAGACGACGGAAACGCGCCGGGGACATTGTCTGGTAGACGCTGTTACGTATTTTTATTGTGTAGATGATTATCTATTTACAAGATATTTGTACATTGATTTTAAAGTCCACCTAGCTAGTTCAACTAATATTTGGCTCCGTTATCCTACTCCGTTTATCCGTTGTCCCCGTGGCTGGTATACTTTGGGTTGGTTACTTATATGATGCGTGGTTAACCTGCTCGATAAACCATGAGTATTTTTAAAGAAATCATATTTTAGGCTTTATTTGTTAACGTCTAATAAATAAACGGATTCGACTGCGTTTGGTTTCGTATTAACTACATAATCAGGTCATGTTTACCATGATAATCGATGGTGTCATGTACATGGATTTCTAATAATAAGTAATAAGAAAATAATTATATGTATCTACTTGTTTAAAAGACAAGAATATAACTAACGGAAAAAAGAGTTGGAAATCATTGTTCATATCGTAGGTCTTTTTGCACTTTTCGGAGGGCACGTTAAGCCGTCGGTCCCGGTTGTCGTCTTAGGATGGCAGTCGTTATAGCATGGTGGTAGGGCATTTTGCGAATGCCTGCCTGGCTAGCGACCACCCTCAAGTAGAAAATCTGTCGGCTAGCACCTAACAGTGTGTTTCGGCAGTAGTCCTTGAAAGACAGTAATATAACAGGAACATGCAGAGACCTAACAATTGTACGTCTCAGAGTGACGGGCACAGTGCAATTGTCGTTGACGAAATGCATCTGTTATAGGCAGAGGTTAATCCACTTAGCATCAGGTGGGCCTCGGGCTTGTACCACCACAATAAAATAAAATAAAATCTTTTGAAAAATACAATGCACCGCTGTGTTTTGATAAAGAGATTTTTTGTTAGAAACGCCCTTAATATTACTATTCCATTTCAGTGTGTGTCTTTTGTGTGTAAACAAAGAGTTGGCTATCTGACTTTGTCCGATGCAATGGAACTCAGGACCTCAAATATCAAAGTAATGCTGTACGCAGACAGTACAGTCAGTGCTGTCGATATCCTACTATAGGTACCTGCGCAACACTACGATACATTGACATAAGTATTTTTTTTAGTTATAGATCATTATGTTTACTACTTTTCATTCCTATATGTCGTATACTGGTAGAATATGTGAGTCATGACGTGAGGCTTCTTAGAAGCTAACTTAATCTATTTTAATATGGGCCCTATAGAGATTTGATAAAGTTTTACGAGGAAATGAGATAGGCAGGTATAATTTTAATTGAAGCGCTAATTATTCACAAACATGTAAATGTGATAAGAGAAAAAAATCGCAGTAAAGAAATTTAAACGTATGCTGAAAAGACTCTCGAAAACTCCAGAACATCGATCCAAATCTATAATAATTTACGAGTATCATAATAAATACTTTATAATAATGTGTGTAATATATACGTAATATACATAATAACTATTCGATTATAAAAATTATATTCACGTAATTTTAACATATGACATTTAGATCAAATAGGTAAACTGATCCTATACTCCTTTACTATATACGAGAAAGCTAAATACTTAATTATCAAGCATTGATGGCCCAGTGCAATGGCAACGGTATTAGCTCAAGTACAAATCTGTCGCCAAACAACGAACGGTGTGTTTCGGCTGCTGTCGTCAAGAGCCAGTAACTATGTCGTTACTTATAGCTTGTTAATTTCTTCGATTAAATCATCACATACCAGGCAACTGATTCTGGCTAAACCTAGTTGACTTATATTAGGTGTAAATTGCACGTCATAAATCACCTACTTGTAAAAAACCTAATAACGTATGATCAAATCGTAACCAATGGCAGTTATTTCCCTCTCTGATATATTTGAACCGTCGTAGCGAAGTTTACTTAGCTGTTCTTAACCGATCAGCAAAGTTAAGCAACGTCACCCGCGGTCATGAGTTGGATGGGTGTCCGCTATTGACATTACTACTGAGCGCTTCCGTGCTTCGGAGGGCACGTTAAGCCGTCGGTCCCGGTTGTTATCTTAGGATGGCAGTCGTTATAGCATGGTGGTAGGGCAATTTGCGAATGCCCGCCTGGCTAGCTACCACCCTCAAGTTGAAAATCTGTCGCCAAACACCTAACGGTGTGTTCCGGCAGCTGTCCTTGAGAGCCAGTAATTCTAGGTCTGAACAACATCTTCGACCAAATCATCACTTACCATCAGGTGAGATAGTGTTCAAAGGCTAACATATCAGGCATAAAAAAACAATTATTTTTTTATTAGTATAAAGATTGGCAAATAATTAAGTGTATCCTTCAGTTTTATTGAGTATTTTGAGATATAAAATACAAATAGTCATCAACGATTTTAATTGAGCCATCAATCAAATATCGAATAACAAAATAATTAAATTTCGACGCGTCTGAGTCCTTTCAAATACTCAGTGATATAATGCACCTACATATCGACAATGTCAACACCAGACGTGAGATGAACCTGAAGAGAAGTAACAATAAATCTGGAACTGATTCAAAGAGCGAGCCCATTCATTGCCAAGGCGCGCGAACGAAATGCGTTGTCCGGTTTCAACGGTGTTTGTAGTGGAAGTTCCCATAACTGTTGATTCACAAAGAAACAGACGCAGCTGGGGTTAAGCAGCCACCTGAAGACAAACAATTACACCCCAGAATAAAACGTGACTTAATAATAATATCGGTATTGAAAAGACGTTTCTATCCGCTCGCTCGGAGAGTTCCAGATAACGTAACAGTATTCTTTTCATTACATCATACGGAATGACCGGATTTCGTCTGGTCCGCAAAATGTCGGATACCAGAGTATCTACAGTTTAGTACAATATGTTCATTTTATTTACTTCACTAATTTAGGTACTTTAGGAATCGTAATAAATATCTATAAAAAATATTTTTTACCTAAAAATGGAACCGACTTCAACACTCAAAAGTGAAATAACTATTTAAAGGCGGTACCTGCTGCGGCGATACCTGAGGCGGCGGCGGATAGTTCAAAAGTACCTATTATCACAAAATTGTGTGTGTGTAACTTTGACAAGTTATTATACACTTTTGAGTGTTGAGGCGGTTCCATTTTTAGGTTATAAACAAGTTTTCCCCCTTTTTAACGACCCTGACTACTTATCGATTGTCATTCACTGTTAGTCAGGAAAACTCTTTTCAGTTATTTGAATGTAACTCAAAAACGGCTTGACCGTTTTTGATGAAAGGGGCTTGGGTAAAAGTGGCGTCTTTCTCAAGTTTAGCGGCCACTAATGGATGTAGTATTATAAATAATAATTATTTATAGTAAACAGATTTTGTTTTTACGACACCTGTCTAAACCATATCGGAGCCGAGATATTCGACTAATCGAACTATTAAAAATTACAATAAAAAATAACATGTTTTCATTATATATCCAATAAAGTGCACGTAATTCATAATTATTTGACAGCGCACACAATGCCGACGTCCACTGTTGAACAAACAACGCCGCAAAGAAACTATTGGCTACCGGTGACTTTAACGATGTCTTCAGTCCACCTAGTGAGGGGCCTACCAACTCTGTCTTCCAGTCTAACGTGGTAACCACTCGAGAACCTTGCTTCTCCATCGGTTATCAGTTCGTCGAGCAATGTGGCCCGCTCATTGCCACTTCAAATTGTAGTACTCCATTGCCTGTCGCACCACACTCGTTATACTGCATCCGCACAAACCGAGGGATTGCCAGAAGAGAAGCAAACAGGCTGCCAAGGATAAGATGCGAAAAAAACATCTCATCTCAATCTGCTTACTTGTAACGCCATACCCACCGGTTGCCTTTTAGGCAGAGGTCGGTCGGTGAGTATACCTATACAGATTACACCAGACAGTGGTCAGGGCTACCTAAAGGTGAAAAAACTGACACCGAGTATCGGTCTGGATTTGTTGTCAGCAGAAGGTCCAAGCAGTTGGCTGTATGGCCGTTAACGTCAGGAACCCTTGTAGCGCCTTTGACCAGCTGGGTGAGATTTAACGTGAAGGCTAGCTTATGCATCTCTCTCCCAGCGTGGTCAGTGTTCTGGTGTGGGAACAGCCACTCCTGGTGGTGGGCATTGAAATCCCCTAGTAACACTTACTGAGCCGAAGTACTGATGTTGTGCCACATCTGCCGGCGCACTTAGATAGTACATAAGCCTGGTCTTCTCCTGATCACCGCTATGCGTTCGGTAGACACTGGCATAGAGAATTTTCTTTGACCCTATGTCAAGAAGTTGGAGTCTTCAAGATTTCGGAGACACCGACAATAAATGTCATCGCAAGAATATACGCATATCCCAGCACGTGGTCTGAATTTATGTTCCAGGACATAGCCAGGGTACGAGAAGTATACCGCGTCAGCCGGACATGTTACCTGCGTATCCGTGAAGAATAGAAGAAAAGGTTTTGCGGTCTCGAGGTGGGGGTGGACCGAGTTGATATTGAAGTGCAGGCCTAGAATATTTGAGAGGTGCACTTGGAGCGAAAGGACGTGCTTCCGCTGTGGAACAGACCTCTTATTTTTCCTATTCTACATACTGTAGAGTGAAATAAGGTAGGAGGACAGCAGTGGGACGAGACGCTACTTACTGCCGACTCATTGGCACACAACTCCGATATCGCACCATTTGGAGACTAGTCCGAAGACCGCGGGGACGCCCGAGCCCCCCTAGAAATGTCCATGGGGTCCTCTCATCCGTGCGACAAACGGCACGATGGCGCATCCCGGGATTTTTCGCTAGATGGCGGAGCAGGCCTTTCGTGTGTGGCTAGTGCACTACTTGGGCCTTCTACTGTCTGCAGGCGACTAGCGGATAACCGTGCCTCGGAAAGTGGCCGCTATCCGAAACTAGTCCCCCAATACGGTTCTTCGTCCTGTGCCAACAAACATGTCATCTCTGGCAGTGCATCTGACCCGACCTGCCCTCCTTGATGGTTGCACCGAATATCGTGCCGAAACACGGCAGAGCCGCTTGGCGGCTACGCTTTATTCGGTGGGTGGTTCAAACCGCGGCCGAAGCCACCAAGAACCAGTAATTAGTCACCACGTGTGGGACACTACTAGAATCTCGAGGGTATATCCTACGGACGCTGGTGACTTTAAACCCACAAAATAAAAAGCTCGTTGAGCGACTCTGAGCTTATCCATAAGGGCTCGAACGCTGCCCATCCAGTTGGATTCTTCTAGAAAGCTAAAATAAATGTAAATGAGACATGTAATATTAGAACGTAAATGTCACAAGAATAAAGTGTGTAGAACTATTTTATTGTATTTTGATACTAATTCCATGGGACACCGCCATAATAAGTTACAACATTCGGCTGTCACTAATTGTTTACTTGGATGATATAGTCATATTATTAACGTAAAAATCATAACTTCAAACTCCAATATGTCAGCCCCGATATTACTTAGAGCAAAGCGGACACGTTATAATATGTTCATTGATCTAGGACTACAAAAGAATAATAAGCAAATGAGTGGCCGCTTAGGAAAAAAATGACGCCACTGTCCGAACAAAATTACCTTTAATTAACGATAACTAACGACCACACGGGAAGCATTAGCTTTCATAAAAAAAAGAAATATCAAAATCGGTTCACCCAGTCAATAGTTCTGAGGTAAAAAACATAAAAAAACAGTCGAATGAGAACCTCCTCCTTTTTTGAAGTTGGTAAAAAACTATAACAGTTTAAATTACAGACTCGGATCTATTCGTTTCGGTTAGTCAAGAAATGCTATTTAGACTTTAATTTGTGCATTGACCCGAACGATAAACCTGCATCACCGTTCCAATCGTAAAAAAATCGATGCTTATCCATTCCGATAATAATATAATAATTCGTTCAATTTGACCATCTATTTAGACGTCACACATAATTATAATGAATGCAGCTTTTTTCTATTGATTCTTGAAAAGATCGTGATGGCAATCTTTGATAACATGTAGTAGTAATTTTTAGGTAGCAGTTAAACATTGCAAGTTGTATTTTATATATACATGTATATGTGATATATAGTTGGAATTGAGAGAACTCTGCCATTTTAGAAGACAGTTCTAAGACTAAATCTGGAATGAAAACTTAGACTATGATATAAATAATCATTATTTGTATCTTCTCTGTACTGAATCTTCCGAAATGAAAATCCGAAGAAGTGCGAGTATATGGGACTCGTCGGACTAAAGGTATATAATTTTAAAAAACCTCATGTATAAATATAAAAAAACATTGCATATAATTTTATATACATTTGTCATATATTGGTGGTTCCTGTCGCATATTAAATGTTTACCCATCAAACAGTAACTATCACACTTTTGAACAAAGGCTACCATGAAACTCCACACAGGCTGTTAGTACTTGTGTCCATTGGCTCCCCGCGACTGTTACGATTTCTTCCGTCCTACCGAGGGGGCCTACCAACTCTACGTCTGTAGTATAGTAGGTACCACCACAGTAACCTGTCTTTCCCATCGGTTATCGCTTCGTCTAATAATGCGGCCTGGGGACCAACTCCCACCTTTTAAAAACTAATATGGAAAACCAACATCATTATTTCAAACTTAAAATATTGATAGTAATATTCGTACCACGGCCGTCACGAAACAATAATGTTCATATAGTGCTATCTCTATCGCACAAATGTCTTGATTCAATGCATGCAACCCGCTCACCCGTTAAACTTCTAATGTAAGTTTACTATGGTGACATGTGGTAGTGCAAATTAAAATTGTTAGTGTAAGGTTATAATAAGACTGAATTAAGAGATGGGAGTTGGCCCCCTACTCATTGTCACTGTAGCTTGCAGATTCTGAAAGCTATGTCGGTGATATGGGTTATTCACGAATTTCAACGTTCAAAAAATTATCGCGCAAAAAACTCGGAGCATAGCTTTCACCATGGCTTCTGGAGTGACCATAAGAGCCTTATTAAGGATCACGACCAATATAGTCTCCATGGACCTTTTTTGCCGAAATGGACCATGAAGCAATGCTGTATTGTTGTGAATAGAGTAACACCGATCGAATATTTTTTAAAGATATCTATAAAATGCTAGTACCTACGATCTAATTCACCCGTATCGATCCATGTTTTCTGGTCCTGTGTAAATAAATGCACTCTTTGTAAATTTTTATCTATTGTTATTATTATTATTCCGCAGAAAATGACTCTTTATGTTAAATCAGAAATGAGTGATGGACACGCGTCACTCGGAGGCGTAAACTTGTTTGTCCTCCGTCGTGCTATAGTCACACATGTGAGACTAATGCGCCAAGTCGTGCGTGTGCGCACGAACTATTGTCCGATCTACGGCGCTGTTTGCATACTTCTCAATAAATTACATAAGCCTCTACAGCTTTTCTTAGAAGCTTTAGCTCCGGTTGACCTATAATACTATGACAAAATTTGACTTTTTTTTTATTTATGTCGTTGGATATATGCAGTTTAATTTAACAATTTATTATCTTCTTAACTTCATATAATCATAAAGCTGCACTTATTCTCGTGTATGCCCGGTAAATAACGTTTCATTACAATATAAAAAAACATAAACAATTTGCAACCCTATCATAGGATAGTTTGTATTGTATAATTTAAGCACCCTCACTAACTCATAAAAAGGACGCAATGCCTATATAGTCCTTGTCATGCGCCAATTGCGCAACAACACACCACCACGTTGACAAGAGCAGCACCTGTGCTGCTAATTATTTGATGCGGTGTGAGTGTGAGTTGTGACCTATAATGCGAGAGGATATTTTTTAATGCTATCGTGATGGAACAAATACGAGGGCCACCTGGCGTGAAGCGGCACAATAGGCCCTCTGCCTATAACAGATGCAGTCCGACAGAAGTGGCGAACCGACACAATCTCAAATGCCTGTAATTTCACCGTTACCCATAACCCTTCAAACCGGAGCACACTGCGTTTCACATTACTGCTTTGACGTTAGAAATAAGTATGGGAGTACTTCCCTGGATAAAGAGTTCTACTGCACCATATGGAACACTCTGATATTCCTTAGCCAGCACCCAGTTACCTTTTAACGTGATTATATCATTATATTCACAACTAGCTAATAATAAAAAATAATTCTCGATCGTGTGCTCGTACAGTCAAAACCTCCAGAGAATGCTTCGTGTAGAAGCGAAACGCGTCGAAAAATCTTCCGGTTTGGCTGCATGGCGTTTGTGACGTCACGTCGGCTTAACAGGAAAATTAGGCGGAATTGTCACTAGATATATTTTTATATTTTTTAAGTGTTTTATTAAAATATTAAAATGATGTTTTCTTAAATATTTTAATAATATTTGTTATTATTAAATATGGATTTCCGCAAAGTAACGCCTGAATCTATTCATTATCACAACTAGCTCTTTGATATGATTTACTAGATGCTTAGGTGTATTTACTTTCTTAATGAAGTCTTACAAAAAATGTGACGGTCGGCATGTACTAAATATAACACTGACCTGTACGTAGGTACGTACAAGTGGTCTCACAGCAAGGTCGCATCTGTTCACGTGCTCCACTGCTAACTTTTTATCATATTGTATAGAACATTACTATATAGAGTATATAACACTAGATTATATAAGTACGTACTATGTATTTGTAATGTGAATGTGGACAAGTACTGGCAAAGGACTCACGCATGACGCATATCTTGGCTAGTTAGCGCTCTAAAGGAATACTGTATAGGTACCTATCTCCAAGGGTATTTGCAGTTAACCGGCTAACTATCAACAATATTGTAGCTTCTGGTATGATTGTTGTTCAAAAAACAAACTCCTTCGTTTTTAATTAAATTCGTTCGTGAAGGTTTTTTAACTAAATCAAGGCATTCGAATAGGTTTAGCGGTTGTAGAACTATAACAGATAGATATGGAGAAGCCATGTTGAGCTATTTTGTTGTTAAGCTATTGAATGAGAAAGCATGCAAACGTAACGCATATAATTAATAGTTTTATAAACGTTATAAACTAATGTGTAATAGCTATACTTCTCTAACAAATATTATAGAAGTATAGCTATTGAAAACAAATACAACGCTGAACATTTTTCGGATTTCATAAGCATAAATGCCCTGCTTGATGTTTGCCAAGCAAAAAGTTGGCAAGAAACTGAATGAAAAAATTTGCATATTCACGGAGAATAAAAAACATTTCCAATAATACATATAGCTGTAATGTACAATTATTATCTAACGATGCTCGAGGACGCACGAATAACTACAAACAAGCTAATGAGCTCTTTTTCCACAGGGTTCCGTACCCAAAAGCAAAGACGCACAGTCTGACTGTCTATATATATTTGTATCTCACGGGTCTCTAGTTCGTAAATTATATTTATACCAACTACTTATTATAGACTTTTTATACTAAAATAACCAACTTCCAAAATTTTGATATTTGAATCAAACGTTGACCCAAAGACTACTTGTCGAGTTGTTGATTGGTAAGACGAGAAATTAAATTGAACAATTTTTAAAGGGAGCCTCCAATGCATGAAAAGTCGGCTATCTTCTAAAAGCAAAATTATTATTTATTGCACCTTCGCTTGTGGGATCATCTATGGCTCATTGAGTAGAGAACAAATAAGTGGTAAGTGGCGTTAAAGTTGACAACTTTAGACAATCTTGTTACGGATTCTATTAAAACAGGTTTTTAAAAAGAAATGTAATATTTCGGTATATTATGTACGACATCCTCTATTTAGGCAAGAAATACTGAAAACGCTGATTAATAATGTAGTTGGATTGCCTGTGAGTCTGCAATTACTTATAGGTGGTCTAAATGCTTTAATTGTAGTAGCTGTAGTGTTGTATATAGTTCGTAAAATTTTGTTAATAAAGGCATACCACGGAAAAAAAATTTAGCTTAGAATCTGTGATCAAAACTGTTTTTTTTTTTCTTTAAGTAATTGGTTGTTGCAATTGCAAAAGACCCCAAAAAGACCGAGGCTCAACTCGCACAGTTTTTTTTTATATTACAAATTTTTTATTAAGTTTTTGTATCAGATCGGTCTCGGGCTGGTCTGGAAAAGTAATACTTATTCAAGTAATTAATTTTACCTACTTCTGACTTCTAACATAAACATAAAAAGTAATAAAAACTTGCCAAGTGCGAGTGGGACTCACGCACTAAGGGTTCACACTTTTCGCAGTGTCCGATTGAGCTGGGTGGGTACGGCGAAAACCTTTTTTATTGTATGGGAGCCCCCTTAATTATTTATAATTTATTAATTATATTTAAAGAGAACATAAAACATAAATATTCTGTGAATAGTTAAAGCGTTTACCTGTCACCGTTATTAGTATCGAGCAAGAAACGGTAAAAAATTCAAGTTTGTTGTATGGGTGCCCCCCTTAAATATTTATTTTATTTTTAGTATTTGTTGTTATAGCGGCAACAGAAATACATCATCTGTGAAAATTTCAACTGTCTAGCTATCACCGTTCTTGAGATACAGCCTGGTGACAGACGGACGGACGGACAGCGAAATCTCAGTAATAAGGTCCCGTTTTTACCCTTTGGGTACGGAACCCTAAAAACATTAAAGTCAATAAAGTTCTTATGGTTTGGATAACATTAGATTGACTTCAAATCATCATCATAACTTCAAATTATTATTATTAAATATTCAATATATTATTTTATTGCTACGTTTTGTTCAATCTGGATATAGATTTTCTGTCAATATCTAAAACAGCATAATAAGAAGGAAACTATAAACAAAAAAATAGTAGGCGTCTTCCATACGGCAAACTGCTTACGAAATCATTCACTTTCCTAAAATACTGTTCACCAACAAAAGACTATTAAATCGACTGTATTTCCAGGTATGCAAATACATTTTTCAGTTAATTGACTATAACTTAAATACTACTCAACCGATTTTGATGATATTGAAATGGGACCAACTGGTAACATGGATATCCAACAAAAAATAATCATCACAAAATCAATTCATAATTGGCAGAGTAATCGCTTAATTCGCTTGGTGGAAGGGCATTTTGCGAATGCCCGCCTGGCTAACAACCACCCTCAAGTAGAACATCTGTCCCCAAGCACCTAACGGTGTGTTCCGGCAGCAGTCCTTGAGAGCCAGTGAAATTACAGGCACATGAGACTTAACAACTATGTCTCAAGGTGACGGGCGCAGTACAATTCGTGACTTGTGACGAAATGCATCTGTTATAGGCAGAGTTCCGTCACAATAACATAAAAAAAAATACAACGTACAGGTGTATTGAGAGCTTCCTCCATTTTTGTAAGTCGTTTGAAAATATTTTCAACCTGTTTATTTGTGATCATAGATAATTCTGACGACTCTGAAATCTCACATTGATATTGTAAATGTGTGTGTGTGTGTGTGTGTATGTTTGATACTCCTTCGCGCTAAAACAGCTGAACTGATTTGAATGAAACTTGGAACAAAGAAAGTCATCAGCATCACTTTTCATCATTGTTTCTATGTCTTCACCTTGAAAACAATGGCGAGTTTTATCCATATTAACTTATTAGGAACCGGCTGGGACCCACGTTATATTTACCGGAAAGACTCCGACCAGTTTCGGACTGTTTTGAAGTCCTTCGTCTGGGAGTCACTTACGCGCTGAGGTCCGTGCTCATCGCTTCGCGCAATGACTCGCAGACGAAGAACTTCAAAACAGTCCGAAACTGGTCGGAATCTTGCCGGTAAATATAACGCGGGGCCTAGCCGGTACCTAATAAGTTAATTGTTTCTATGGTGAAACCGCGGGGCGCAGCTAGTATTATAAATGCGAAAGATTTTGTGTGTGTTTGCTCCTTCATGGTGAAACGGCTTTACAGAATTGGATGAAACTAAGAATATAGATATCTTAGGTCCTGTAATAACACAGGATATTTTCTCACCATATTGTGCACTGTTCATCATTGTCTACGCGGGTGAAACCGCAGGCGCAGCTAGTGAATGTAAGCAGAAGCAAGTAAAACCCTGTTTATGTTACAGCTCGTATTAAAACAATTTACTAAGCCTGCTGTACTGCGAGCACAACACAATGTAGCCACAAGTTAAGACTCATAGATACGACATGCCTCGTCTATCTGTAGAGATTATACATGCCATAATTTTAGTGTTTCCTTAGCGCTTTTCATAAAAACGTATTTTCGACATTCTGAATATGAACTCACTGTTCAAACAATCAAATTCTGCTTAAATATGTAAGTACATAATACATGAACACAAATGGCTAGCTTCTTCCTTCATCAGTTATCAGCAAAATTGGTTTATAAATTATTTGGGGATAAAATACCAGTTTGTAGAAAATACTTAGTTTGTTTTATTACTTGTAACTTCGTTTAATATAGTTTGTTTGTGATTTTTTTTATTCGGCTTGTACAGGGCTTCCTGTATATTAAAAAGAAAGTTTCGTTATAGATTGACACTAATTTTATGCTTTCAGTGATTTAATATATTACACAAAGGAGATAACGGATATTGCCAAAATTGGTTCTCCATTTAGCTTGTTTCGGAATTGTGTTTGGTCGTTTCAACTTTGACTCCCCTATCATCAGCTTCAAATTTCAGTAAATTAAAAGCCACATGTTTCTTGGCTTAATATTATACAATGCTCAAGCAAATTTTCGTGTTGATTGTTATAATTTTAATTCTGATATCTGAACCCTAACTTTACCTTTGTAGGGGTTGAAGTTTTGAAACGTTATTTTAATGTTACCACACTCTACAAGACACTTATCTAACAAAATATAACTTTCCGAACCAGCTCGGAGTTTACAAGAATCAAAAACATAAAAATACCTACATGGTGGTACCTTTGCATAGTGGTAGGGCATTTTGCGGATGCCCGACTGGCTAGCTACCACCCTCAAGTAGAAAATCTGTCGCCAAGCACCTAACGGTGTGTTCCGGCAGCTGTCCTTGAGAGCCAGTACATCTAGGTTAGCCTGAACAACATCTTCGACCACATCATCACTTACCATCAGGTGAGATAGCGGTCAAAGGCAAACCTATCAGGCATAAAAAAAACCTACTCGTATTTAGAAATATACTAAATTACAATACACGGTTATTATTGGAGTTGCTATTATATAATCAACGTATATATATAGTACATGCGATCGTTTTGACCGTTGTTGGACCCTAAAAATATATCGTAAGACCATACTTATCCATAAATTTGTTAGCGTTCTAAAATTATTATTCTAGTTCACGTCACAAACTTGATAGTTCTACGAAACTAAATAGGTGATAAGGCGAACAAAAAAACCTTAGAACAATTTCAGCTATCGTAACAATTTTATAGGTATACCACGTAATTAAGACGAGCAAAGTGCCCTTCTTCAGATAACCATAAAATCAACACAAAAGTCGATACGCTTAAAATATCAAAATTATTATAATTATTATATACGCAGATTATTATAAAATATGGTAATTATTTAACATAAAACGATTTTTTATAACCTATTACAATTGACTCTTTTGGTTATGCTGCCTCATATCTTAGCGCTCTGGCGATAAGCTTCCGAAAGATTAGGAACTAATCAGTACCCTCTCGGGTGTCCGTCGCTAATCCAATTTTTCAGTTTTACTAGCGTATCAAACGCTGCTGCTACTAGCGTATCAAACAATAGGTGGTGCTGCCTGCTGATGACAGCCCAGTCAACAGACTTGATGTGCACAAAGCACACCGAGGCTTCCAAAACTCCATATTTACTCACGTCGCTCATCTAAGTATGACATCACCTACTGATTAACATCAGTGATGATTAGGTATTATTAAAATATTTGGTCTTTGTGTGGTACCATACCACATTAGACATGTATAGCTTTTCCGAATGTTATAATTTAATTTTAATTTTATTGGGCATCAAGCAACACGTATTTTTAATGCTCTGAGGCACATATTATCTCATAGCACAGCCTAAACAAATACAAATATGGATGAGTTGGCTTATTACTCAACATACTAGTGGATGACAAATCATTCCCAGAAACAGAAAAATTTATTTCCCGAATGTTCTTTTGTTGTCTTATTGACCTGCAAGGTGATTTTGAAGCAGTGATGGCTCAGTGGCATTGGCTATGGACCGCCGCGCAGCAGGTCTATGGTTCGAATCCCGCCGCGGGCTTGAGCTTCATCGCATGGTGGAAGGGCATTTTGCGAATGCCTGTCTAGCGACCACCTTCAAGTAGAAAATCTGTCGCCAAGTACCTAACGGTGTGTTCCGGCAGCAGTCCATGAGAGCAAGAGAAATTACAGGCACATGGCACATGAGACTTAACAATTATGTCTCCAGGTGACAGGCGCAGTGCAATTCGTGACTTGTGACGATCTGCATCTGTTATAGGCAGAGGTTAGTCCGGTCAACATCACGTGGGCCTCGAGCTTGTTCTGTCACAAAAAAAAGGTAATCTCTTGTGGAATACAGCTGTACCCGTTCTTAGTACACGCGCAAATTCGTTGTCATCGGGGCTAGTGGTTTATCGAATATTATTGTATTACTACATGATTACACACATTTTTCACCATGATTTGAATCAATTGTCGGTGACTATTTGATATTAATATTAACCAATTGGGTCACAGCCTCTCCCGCATTCCTTGAGATAATAATGGACTCGCAAGGGTACTTGGCGAGCTTTTATCAATGTTGACTGCGTCGACACAACACCCACTGCAGCTGAATATACCTTCTCAAAGCCTAAGGTAGACGACACATTACTGACGTGACATAGGTGATCCTAAACCTAGAAATTAGGGTAACATATATCACCAATATTTTTATTGAGGCAATATACCTTTATTAACAACATACTACGAACTTTATAGATCACTACAGCTACTTCAAAGAAAGCATTTAGGCCAGCAAATGACTTGTAGGTTTACAAGTCATTTGCTAGCATTTGGACTCACAAAATAATGGTTTTGTTTTTGCATGACTGCCCCAAAAAGGAGTGTTATATTTTACGGGTTCATGAGTGTAAGTATGTATCTATGCTAGTTTCTTTATTCCACCATATCTTCTAAAAGCTTAACCGATTTTAATGTGTGAGAAATCGTTAGATTCTACTCTTGATAGCGCAAGTGACACATAAAAACAATAAAAAGAAAAGTTTTCGCGGATTTGGGACGCCATATAAGGAGCGAAAATAATGTTTTTCTTCCAATCAAAAGAGTGGGGTATTAAATTGAAGGGCTTAAAAAACAATCCGTAAATATATACAACTTGCCGTTTTAATTTCAATGGATAGATAAAACGCAATATGTTGCGATCGGGTTTTACTTTTTTAATTAATTTCTACTTGTTACATATTACAAAATTACTAATGTACGAGAGGAAAAAATATAGTCATGTGCGGAATTCGAACCCGCGTCTATCCCTATAGCCGGGGTATGCTCTGACCGCTTGAGCTAACACGAAAATTACTCATAACTCTAATTTTCCACTAATTCTTTATTTAAGCATCGTATTGGGATAATCGAATCAATGTAATATAATCATAGTAATGGGGTTGTTGTCTCATGAAATGTATCGCCTACATAATAAGTTTAATTACAGTACAATAAGCAGTCCTTTTTATTCTGTGCTTTAAGATAGATCTATTAAGGGTGCGGACCATTTGAAGTTCAATTCGCCAAAAACGCTAAAAACGATCACACTCCCAAAAAGTTGTTCCACATGGGTCTTGGCGTTATTTTCGCCATAAACACTACGTCTAATATCAAAAGCGACAGAAGTGGCAAATTTTAGTGGCATTCTTAGTGTTCTTATCCTAAATGGAACAGGGGAGAACAGTTACAAACGATCACAGTGATCAGAACCATAGACGCAGAATGTGATCAAAATTATCGAAAATAACGTTATTAGCGTCAAATTGAATATACCCTAAGCAATCACCACCGTATGTCAGCTGCAACCTATAAATAGACCAGCTTATATCCCCGCCACCGTTTCTGAAGTTTACCTCAGCAGCTGTTAATGCAGTAAATACTTCTTTTTTGCATCAGTTCGGTGATTAGCGAGTCAACATTTGGCAGCTATTGGATTGTTATGCTAATTTAGAGAGTTTCTATAATGAAACCATTTACTATCCATTGGATTTATGTTTTGTCGGAATGCCTTTTTATATTCTATAGTTTATGCTTATTTAGAAACTGTTTATTATAAATGCTGCTTTACCGTGTGTGATATACACATCGGCCATTTTCACTACTGTGGGAATCCTAATAACAAAAATCTGTGAGATTTGAACTGTCTTCGTAGAATTAGAATGTGTTGTAAAATTGACAGTTTGATAATTAGAAACGTAAACATAACGATATATTAGAATATTATTTACGGTACGTGTGTTATGAGACCTTTATTACAGTGTAAATGTTGACGTAGTTAATAAATAACAAACCCAAAGATTATACATTATACATAGATATATTAGAAGAAAAAAATAGCAAAAAATTGAACCGACTTCAACATTCAAAAGTGTGAAATAACTTGTTAAAGTCGGCACCAAGATCGTTCAAAGTACCTATTATCACAATATTGTGCGCATGGTACCGACTTTGACAAGTTATTTCACAAGCTTAAGTTTTGAAGTCGGTTAAATTTTTTGTAAAAATGTTTTCGCCCTTTTTAGAGACCCTTTCTACGTATCGGATCGATTGTCATCCACTATCAATGACTATATCATCAAGTTAGGAAAATACTTTTCAGTTATTTGAGTGTAACTCAAAAACAGCTTAACCGATTTTGATGAAATTTAAATGGGACCACACGGCATCAGCTTTCAAATAAAAAAGAATCATCAATCGGTGCACCCGGTCAAAAGATCTGAGGTAACAAATATAAAATAAAACATACTAATTGAGTACCTCCTCCTTTTTGAAGTCGGTAAAAATGATTTAGATTACGGGTGTTATTAGACTTTTTTCTCAGTGTCAATTTAGAACTATTTAAATAACAATCCCAAAGATCTTTTATGCTACTATTCTTCATGATAAAACACTCAAGAAAAATATAAACATTGTAAGTCTAAAACATGTTTATTACTTATATATAACGGAAAAAGCGGGACAAAAGTGTATTATATATTATTAAACTAACTATTCTGTTACACTAAATATTGCTGAACAACTCTGCTTTAACCCCTGAGGATTGGCTGTCAATATACTCACAATAAATTTATATTGTTTAGAAATTATATCGATTCAATAAAACTATTTGCAGCGCGCAGTACTATCAGCAGTTTCTTTGTCCTATGTAAACTATGATTCCAAATTGAAGTTGCACATTATTGTTATAATTCCAGGAGTCACAGACCTCAGAAAAGCCTTCAAGCGGGACCTATGTCAAGTGGAACTGTCCACATCAGTAACTAACTACAAGAACTACAGTAAAACTCGTGAAAACTAATCATACTATTTTTAATGCATGTCCCGAAGTTGTTTTATTTGTTCACACATCACAACGGTTCGATCCTTGCGTTTTTTTTTAAATATCCTTGGAAGAGGAACAATTAAAAAAGGATTATGAATGAGATAAGAAGCTTAGAGCAAGCATTAATAGGGGAGTCAGAAAAACTCATAAAATATACGTTTTTATGCCGAACCCTCCTAATAAAAGAATAATAACTGTGCTTAAAAAATATAATAGACATCATTAGTTTTAGGCCATTCTGAATTGCTCCAAATAAAAGCACATTATAACTGAGCGAAACGAAGCGAGGTCTTTCTGGCTTGAGTATTTGTTTTAGTTTTGAAGTAGGTCAAAAGCTGGTCTTGTCAGTTTAAGCTATTTCTTGCAAATCACTTCATATAAAACACCTGTGACGATGTGTCTGTGGTTGGTGGGCGGGCATTTTGGACAACTTTTGCGGATATTGTTTCATCTGTTTCCGTTCCAATCTTAATATCAGCTTAATATGGGTTTTTAATGTGAACTCCCAAGACTTCAAAATACATAAATCAACCATTACTCTTGCTTTCCAAGACTTGAGGCCTTTATGATACGTGTATCATATTTAATAGCTAAACCAGCGATACGGTCAAAGACAAATTTAGTTATATAATTATAAATAAATTGATTAAATTTCGATATCAACTCGTTGATATTGAATCAACGATTCCGTGATTTCAGTACTTTGAAGGTGAATTTATCTTCAGGCGATCATTGTTTAATTTCAGAAAAAATATATACTATGTACGAAAATGTTCGCAACCAATCCGTGCTATTGTATTGCTATTGTATTGCTGTTTGATTAATCGGTAAAAAAATATTTTAAATTCAGCAGTTTTTAAGTTATTTTTTGGACCGCCTCAAATCTAACTCGAGCTGCGTGAACAACTATGATAGCTTTAACAAATCCGAGCTGATAAATGTAAAATCGGATAAGCACATCCATGTGAAAAGTAGGTACTATTTTCTCTAATTTCGCGAGTTTGCTGTAATTTTCCGTTATAAGCTCCTGCATTCTGCATCTGCATCGCCCTCTTAAGATTAATTACCATTTCATTGCGTATCTATAATATATAATATTCGCTGACATAAGGTAGAGCTTGAACGAGACTGAGTTTATTGTTTTAAAGAGCACAAAATTTCGTCTTAGTCGAGCAATCCTACGTAAAACCAGAAGACGTTCGATTTCTACAAGACATGAGAAATGTTGAACTCTAAAAAGTTGTAAATATACAGCATCATTATTTATCAGGTAGAGTCACTCTGTGGTAGATGTAGTTACCAAAAAGTAGACGCGACATATTTGGACATTGCCTCATAAAAAATGTTTCAAAACACCTAATTAGATATTATTTGAGCAAAGAAACATATATTAATTTTTTTCTCAATGATGAAACTGATTCATTTGACCTGTATAATCCAAGGGAATGGGATTCAACAAAGAAAAAAAATATATAAAGTATTATCTAGATTGTTCGTATGAATAGGTAAGTGTAGTCTAGATGGTGGACCTAAGTATCTGGCTACATAATTATGAGGCAGGTTATCGTTATCCGTTTAGATTTCCACCTGTATAAATTTAAATACTACTGCAAGGACCATATTCTTCATGTAATTATAAGATTTCATATGTGTATTGATAAGTAGTCATGTACAATAGTACTACATAATGTCATATAACTTTGTCCTATAAATAAATTTGATAGTCAAATGAAACAAGTGTTTTAGCGACTAGCTATCATAATACCTACGACATATATAAATGTTAGGTATGTGCGATGGCTAATTATAATGATAATTATATAAAATGTCGTGCCTGTGCCTTTTTAATACTTATATATAATTGTTCAATGAGTTGATTTTACAAAATGTCTATGAGCTATTGAACATTATTTCCACAGCATGAAGCGCAAACGTATTTTTAATTGACAACGATAAATATTTTAATTTCATATGTAGATTACCTTCGTACACACAGGTGCATTAATATTACTAATATGCACTTACATGCACAGATATTTATATATATATATTTCATGACCAAACATAAATAAGCATTCTGATATTGTAAAAAGTGTAAGTAGTGAGTATGCTGGTGCGATAATTAAAACGTTTCCGGTTTGATGTGAACAACGCCAGCATAATATAGAGACTAGATAGTGTCACAGCGGGAATCCTGTTAATCTATATAGTAAGTATACCAATTCCAGGACGTCGATATAATAAAAGCGATTGTTTATTTACTATGATGTTTGGTACTTTATCAATATTATGTGTGTGAAAATTGCCATTATTGCGGGTATTAGAGACAATCAGCGGTACGAAATGTGATAAAAATGCCAGATGAATGATTCCTCGGTTTTGGCGCGCCAACCGATACTTGCAGCCAGGGCTGGACTCGACCATTACGACACAATAATAAACCCATATATTTAAATAAAATCGGTTTAACATAATTTTCCGGAAATAACAAACTAAACTTAAAAGAAATAAAAAATAAGTAAATAAATGTCGCTTAGCTGGACTTAATTGAGTCGAACATGTTATAATTGCAAAAACTCCGTCGGAATAACTAGATGTAAGGCGGTTCAGGACTAACCTGAGGAGCGAATCCCAGGAACGAAAGTTTCCTTTTGCCGGAGTTCATGTTGCATTTGTATCGGGTCGCGTGTTACGCGATGTGTGCGCGCGTCGCGTGTCCACGTGCTTGTGAAAAGGCGGCCGCGAGGCAACTGTGCGCGCGCGCTGCTGTCGCGGCCGCCGCCGCGGCGGCCGGCGCGGGCAGCTCAGCGCGACTCGCACCCGCGCACCTGTCCCACGCTCGAGCGAGGCGAGAACGTGCTGGTGCACTGCGCGCTTAGCTACCAATCTCACATAGTTGCTTTGCTTCACTCACCTGGGAACAATATGCATGAATCGCATTACGCTTACATAGATATCTATGTAACTTATTGATTAACGTATCATTATTATTCTCCTCATCATTTGTAAGCATTGAGCTAATACGTTACTTAGGTCAATGTTTGTAAGTACCTATAATATTTTACTTACAAATATTTTTAGGGCAGTTACCCAATTTGCCTATGAGGAAATCTAGTCCAAGAACCGGAAAATTCGATATAAAAAGACATGTGACATAACTCATATCACATGTCTTTTTATCTTAAATTTTCTCGAATTTTCTATATAAAACATGCTGCTGGGCCTACATAGTAAGTATTATTACATAATAATGTATGTATTACAATGCCCTGCTCCTTCTGATCTTATTGAACTATATCATATTGTTGGGGCTCCTGGCTTGCTTCCACCCTCTAGACGATTTACCGCTAAAAAACCTAACATTGGACTCAGCAGCTATCCGTGAGAGCCGGTTCCTATTCTTAATCTAGCCTGGCCTGCCACCATCTCTGACCACCACATAACCTACCACCAATTGAGACAGTCGTCAAATTCTTGAATCATATTGTAAGATCAAAAACTGCAGAAGAGGGGAAATAAATAATTCGTGTAAATGGGATTTTTGGAATAGTTGTAGGGAATGGTGCTTTAAACTACATACTAAAAGTACAGATAGGTGGGGGTGGAGCAAACGGGTGGGGGTAGGTTTTACACTTTTTATCCCCTTCAGGCGTTACTTTGCGGAATCCATATTTAATAATAACAAATACTTTAAAAGTATTTTAAGAAAACATTAAATTAATTATGGAATAAAACACTTAAAAAATCTTTATAAAAATGATATATATCTAGTGACAATTCCGGCTTATTTCCTGTTAAGCCGACGTGACGTCACAAACGCCACGCAGCCAAACCGGAAGAGTATTCGACGCGTTTCGCTTCTAAATCAAGCATCCTCAGGAGGTCTAGACTCTACGAGTGCACGATCGAGACATATCAGGCACAGGAAAGACAAGACATTAGGCGGAATTGTCACTAGATATATATATTTTTTATAAAGATTTTTTAAGTGTTTTATTAAATAATTAATTTAATGTTTTATTAAAATACTTTTAAAATATTTGTTATTATTCAAAAAGATATTGAAGGGGAATAATAGTTATAATCAATTCCACACATAATGTTATAGTTATGTATAAGGGAGGAATGCGAAAAAGGAAGAATTCATTCGTCTACGATGTTTTACCAGTAGAGAACAATGCAACTCTCGATCTTACCCACAGCATCAATGTGGTTGATGGTGGTTTCAAAAAGAGACATATCATACCACAAGTTCAAAATCTAAAACATCAAAAGTCAACTCACTGGTTTTTTGCAGCAGGGCTCTGCAAAATCAACTTTGTCATCGATGGTTAGTCCCAAGTTATAGGCCCAAATCCTAACCATAGTCGTTACGATTTGGGTTTCGTGTAAGTGTTCATTGCTTCAATGTTGGATGGGCATTTTGAGAATGCCCGTCTGGTTAGCTACCATCCTCAAGTAGAAAATCTGTCGCCAAGCAACTAACAGTGTGTTGCGGCAGCAGTCCTTGCGAGCCAGAAAAATTACAGGCACTGAGACGTTACAACTGTATGTCTCATTGGGACGGGCGCAGTGCAATTCGCCACATGATGTAATACATCTGTTATAGGCAGAGGTTAATCCACTTAACATCAAGTGGGCTTCGTGCTTGTTCCGTCACAATAACATTAAAAAAGTATCGATTTCCAGTTTGCGTAATGCGACGACTGTAGCCTCCTTCCAGGAATCGGGAGATTATTGATATTCAAGACCCTCGCAGGAACATGTCTGGGTCGGTCTTTATTGCCTGGCTGTATATATCTGCAGTAATACCATCAGCGCTAGGCAATTTCTTCAGCTTGATGGTCTTTGTCGCAGTCATTAGTTCGATCGCGTTAACTGTGGGTCACATAGGTCATCTTGTTACTCATCGTTCTTTCTTTACTTTAGCGTTCAATGCTACATCATCAATGTCCAGTGGTAAATCCGATTCCCTCTTTTTACTCCATCAGTCACCCTAAAAATCCCGTCTCACACCCTCCCTGTTCTGCTTCCCATAGGACCCCTTCCACCTCTCTATCGATGTCGTTTCTGCCTCGGCCTCACGCTCTTCTTTCTTTTACATGTACTCCTGCATGACTTTCGACACTCGGACTGTAGCGGTGCCGCTATTTCTTAGCTGCCTGAAAAGAAAGTCACCACGACTTCCTTTTCAAATGTTCAGAAATTCGGGAAAGTTGAGTAATTCTTGTTGTTTATTTATGGGTTTTATGTGTGTGCATGCTTGCGGTATGGTCTTTGTGTATACGTCAACTATTGTTTTAATATATTCTGTATTGCGTGACGAAGTGACTATTATAAAAAGCTGACGTGACGTCACAAACGCCACGCAGCTAAACCGTAATAATTTGCGACGCGTGTCGCCTCTACACGAAGCATCCTCAGGAGGTCTTGACTCTTCTCTTAATGAAATATTAATAATTTATTGTTTTCTTAAAATATTTTTAAAATTTGTTATTGCAAAAATAATCTGCGGGATTTTCTAGAAGATCAGAATCTTTAGAGAAGCGCCTGTAACAGGTGTCATCGTGAGCATATATACGTAGATATGGGCTCATCGCGTAAGTCGAGTTTACAAGGCATAGTCAGGGTTCCTTCGCAAGGTACAACAATTCGTTAACATCATTTTTCAATCCAAGAGGCCAAGAGGGAGTCGGTGCACGCTCTTTTAGGGTTCCGATTGCAACAGCCCAAAAAAGAAAAAAAAATTGGTTTTGATCATAGCTTCAAACCCACATTAGAAATAGAGGTTTTCAGTATTGAATAGATCCATATTTAAGAGAGAATTAGAAAATCGAATTTCTTGATCGTGCGCTCGCAGAGTCACGACCTCCTGAGGATGCTTCATGTAAAAGCGAAACGCGTAGAAAAATCTTCCGGTTTGGCTGCGTGGCGTTTGTGACGTCACGTCGGCTTAACAGTTAAGTAGGCGGAATTGTCAATACATATATTTTTTATGTGTATTATTAAATTATTTTTAAAAT
Source organism: Plagodis pulveraria (assembly GCA_963890685.1). NCBI lineage: Eukaryota > Metazoa > Arthropoda > Insecta > Lepidoptera > Geometridae > Plagodis > Plagodis pulveraria. The sequence goes on along the minus strand of OY982949.1, from coordinate 6,178,754 downwards.
ATGTGTTATTATGTTTTCAGTATTAGTTGGTTGTATAGAAAAAATAGCAGTCCTCATTCATATTTATTTGTATTGATGCGTAGACGATGATAAACATGTTAGGGTAATCCTATAGTAGCTAAAAATTAGGCTTCACAGTCTTATATGCAGTGAACTAAGTCGAGTACGTGCAATTGTCTATCATATACTCGCGAGGTGCACTCAGAGGAATGTCTTCAGTGGTGTAAGCTACGATCAGATTTTTCCTCGTTTGCCATTGTAATGACTCATAACTAATGAGTGATCAAGGTAAGAGGGCAGCTGTAAAAGGAGCTAAGTGTCCCACTTGCATCATCAACCGAGAACTTAACCACAGACGGATGCCTAAACAATGAGTTACATAATTTTTTTTCTGATATCTGCGTAGGCGTGAAAATAACACTTTGCCGATAAAGGATATTGCTGCAGTCGCCACCTTACAGCGCGCATCGAAAAAAACCTTATTTCAATTAATGTTTGCTGACTGCGGCGAAGCCCTTTAGGAGAGTTATGTGTTTGACCTGTATGTATTACCGTTCATATGTTAGCATTGTTAGCTCGTAACTACTTTACGGCTGAACCGATTTTGGTACATCAATTAGATTGTTTTAATAGTGCGAGAGTACATATAAATGCTAAAAAAATCACGGATTTATGCGCTATAAAGAGCCGGCTAAAATTTTTTTTGTCTAGGCCTTTGAGCTTAATATCTAAATAAAGTGATATTACATTAATCTACACTATATCTATACAAATATTATAAACTAGAACTTTGGTATAGGTATTAAACACAAAATTAAAAATATAAAAAAAATATACTATAGCTTATTTTCATCGGAGATAAGGTATGATTCCAATGGAAAATGCGTTTTTTTTTTCAAATCGGCAAAGTAGTTTTTAAGTTTATTTGTTACATAAAAAAATATTTTTTTTCCGCTTTATACTTAATATTACTAGCTTTCCGGCCGCGGATTCGCATGCGCGTATGTTGGTTATCGCCCAAAACCAGCGCAGTTGGATAAAAACTATCCAATGTCCTTCCCCCGGGTCTCAAACTAATTCATTTAATAATTTCATCCAAATCGGTCCGTAAAGTAGTTCTTAAGTTTATTCGTTGCATACAAAAATACAAATATTTTCTCTATATAATATAAGTGTACATGTAGATATACCTAGTGTAGATTTAGAGCAGTATTATTTTTAATTTATATGTATATATATTGTATTGTATATATATTGTATATATTGTATTGGTACCTATCTAACAATATTACTGAACGGCTTTAAAAAAGTTTTTATTAGAAAGCTGCATTATTTCTGAGTACTGAACTGAACATTCGAGTAAACTGTGTTAATGTACCTATGTTTTATTTTGATTTCAGTTCGGTTTTTGACCGAAACAAAAGGATTAGTAAGATAAGTCGGAAAAAACTAATAAGCTACTTTATCGGCGTGCGCTGACCATATGTTTTCAGATAAGCGCGTATAATGTATAGTGAACAAATTGATTTGGAAATTTGAATAGGTACCTAGCTGTACAAAAATTTCCGCCATGGTACATTTCCAACTTTCATGTATATGAGGCATATAACGGTTTTTATATCAAAAGCTTAGAAGTATATTGTTTTTCACATGTTATTGTGGTGCAGAAAAAATTTACCCAAGTGTTGTTGAGCGTTGTTCAGTTTAAAAGTTCAGTAGTTACATTATGTAATTTTCGCTGACAATACAAATATATTTTATGATATAATAAACGTAAGCGATAATCTCAACGGGTGAACTTGGTAGATCCAATTACGGAACAAAACCGTAACGGGAAGCTCACTCATAGAAAAGTCATGGTAACTGTTTGGTAGTCACTTGATTGTGTAATCAGTGAAGTTTTTTGGAAACTTTCCAAATTACCAAAATGTTAAATAAAAATGTAAAATTAAAAATGCCTCTCAGAACAGGCGACTAAAGGAAAAATACGGGAAAGTGGGCAGCAGCGCCTTCTGAGGAACTGTTATCTTATACTAGTCCCAAGACGCCTGCCAAGCGTGGGGATTATGGCAAACCCCCATAATAGGAAGGCAGTGTTCAGTAGTAGACAATCCGCTGATACAGTATGTATATCTACATACATATTATATGTATTACAGAAACAGTCCAACATCCAAATAGCCATTTCATGGTCAACAGTTAGTTGAAATGCATCCCGTATGTTTACACTCAAGTCAGACAGGGAAATAACAAGTGGAAAAGATAACAGGCTTTAGACGTTAGCCAAATACACTATAAAAAAAGATAAGATAGTCATGACAAGCCATATCAATTCTTCCGGCTGGCCACCGCTAAAAGTAGGTATATACCTAAATAAGTGCGTATGTTTTTTTTAAGAATATGCCTTTCACCTCTGTAAAGTATGAAGTTACTTCATTATGCAGAATCAATGAGTCTTGCGTAATATTTTCATGACACGAACTAATATCTGTTGGAAATTTATTTTCTAATAATCATAAATTTTTCAATTTATTGAGAAAATCTACTTGACCCAAGTTAAATAAAATTTTAATTAGACCAATTGGGAGGTATTATATACTCTACCACAGTTTCCTGGGGGACTGTAGTGGAATAGTGAGGGCTGTACAGTCCCTTGGGGGACTGGAATAATATAAATAATAATCGTAGTGGAACGAGCGATAAAACGATCATCAATATAGGGATACGAATTTTTCTAATGTGGCATTATCTTCTCTTCCCTAGTATAGCCAAGTCTTCCGTGCACATTACATACAAATTGGAAGAAAACGTTTTGCACCATCTTTAGCCTCATTGATATAGTACTGACAGAAGCCAAAAATACATGAAGATTGGCTTGTCCAAATACTAAATTCCCTAAGGTTTTGTGCTATAAGAGGCAGTGGGATTGGCCTCTCTGTCCTAAAAGAATTTTTTAGTTACGTGTCCTAGCCTCGCAGATTGTGGTCGTACTGTCTCTGTTTCTGTATAAGAATCTGGTCTTTAGTTACAGGCCGTTCCTTCCTTCAATAGCACTATAAATAACCATATATATCCATTTCCTCAACACAAAACTGCATCTGTCTCGCTTTAGCTTTCGATTGGATGCAGTTTTGTGTTGCCCATCACTGCTAATTTGGTACTGCAGTTGTTGAATTCGGTCACCTTGTGGCCTTTCTTCCTTTCGAAGTTCTGGTAAAATTTTTCGCCATGCTAGCCTTAACGATATAATCCACCAGGCTTTTACCATCACCTATGTTGCAGTTATTATAGAAACGAATCGTTCAACGACTATGATTCCGTGGGAGTCAGGGAGTCCATTAGTGTGGGACACTACGTGGGTTACTTTAGCGCAATCAAATCTTTCAGAAACAAACTGGCACCACGGCTAACACCGGAGCGACTCAAGTGGCGCAAATGTACTAATCGTGGTAGTGGCTACATTATTTCAGCTGTTTTTGTAGAGATATTGTGTCTACGGGAGACTGGAGCTCATCTTATTTTCAAAGCGCTTGTTTGCTGCGACTGTCTCGTGATCACAATGCTGGCACTTATTCCGTTCCATGATTAAGTTTTGCAATCAAACATGGCAATGCTGACAGCATGCTGGGAACGCTGCTAACGGGTAGTATTGGCTGGACCATCTGGATGCCTGGCCTGCAATGGCCTTTATGTTGTCTAAACGCTTTCGTTGTAGTATCTGTAGAGTTGTATATAGTTTGTAATGTTTTGTTATTAAGGGCATACTAAACATTCATCAATACTACTAGAGAGTAAAATGTTGAATGTGATACTCAATAAAATAAGACTTGCTATCCTTCTCATTATTAAACTCGGATGATAAGCAATCATCAAAAAACATATTGGAAATAAATAATAGCAAAAGCTATATACAAATTTCAATAACACCAAACGCTACAAACTGCACCTAAACTGTTCATATAGGTAGAGTATAAGAATATGTTTTGTCTCGCATGATGCTACCATGGCTAAACGCACTTTCGATACGGATTCGTATCATACTTAAACTAAAAATAGTTGTCGTTGTAAGCATTGAGTTTGAATACTGGATAGATTCGTTAGTTTTTCAGTGTCCGTAATAATCATATTATGTTAACTGCTCACGGAAGCTCAACACGAGTTAATATATATCGGCTACTTGGTGAGAACCATTAGAGAGATCCTGTACTATAGGTAGGTACTCTATTCAACACATCTATGGTTTGAACCACCATGAATTCTTCTTCCTTTCTATTCTAATAATGGTAATTTATTTCAAAATAATCATGATCATCATGATCAGCGGGAAGACGTCTACTGTTGGACAGAGCCTTCCCCACAGGTGGCCATAATGAACGGCTTTTAGCCACTTGTTACCATTGGCTACCTGCGACTTTTACAATGTCGTCCATCGACCTCAACGAGAAACTAACCCCGTCTAGTTACTTTCAACCGAGGTTAGTTCTCTAGTTGTTGGCCACCAACTCTACGGCTTCAGATGTAATCTGGTAACCACTCCAGAACCTTTCTTCTTCAGCGGTTCGTTGAGCAATGTCGCCTACCCATTGCCAATCTTTTTCATTAGGTACTTTTACGATTATGAATATATAATTTACTCTTTTAAAATAGGTAACTTTCTTTCAACTCTATATTTAGACCCATACATACACACTCCATTTAGCCCTGGACCCGACTGCAGTCAAAATTTACCAAATTCCATTCATTACTTTAAATGCGAGGATAGAACGAGTAATTCAGCGTATATTTATAAAAAACCATTTAGCCAATTACTGCCAGGAAGAGGTCAAACTCGACGATTTTTGAAAATTAGTTTTTATTTTATAAGTAACAACTGGCTGTAATGTTGCGGTGTAGTATATTTGACGTAATATTTATGCAATCAGCTCATTGAAATTTTTCATTTAAAAACACTTCTCGATAGGTTTATGAAGAAAACCTGTTTTTCATATAATCAAATGAAAGCGTGATAAGCTCATAGCCGGTAATGTATCTGGTGCCGAATATCTACCCAAGTCTAAAATACTCCAACTAAACTTTCCTGAACAAAAACTCTCCATAAGCGAACTTTCCCTCAGGACTGCGGAGGATTCAGGACCTAGATTATTTCCTCTAGCCATCACCTCCGCAGCAGAAATAATTAAATCCCTTGCTATTTTTTAGCTCTTGTTTCCTTCTACTTCGCTCTGGACATGAAAGCCATGTAATTTTTTTTCTATTCAATACATTTCCTTACTCGTTAACCCTTCCATTCATCGTTCCAACCTTATTTCCCATACTCGCTTCTTATGCTTCATCCGAACCTGATGCAGCAGCCCAAGTAATTTTTCGAAGAAGCCAGGTGCCCCTGCTCATCCTTATTGGTATATGACCTTAACCTGGACTTAGAAGTTACGAATATTTTTGCGGCCTATAACCGCCACCTCTCAAGTGCGCAAACTTGCAATAGTATTATGTACCTTCGTTTGTCTTGGCCATGGCATCATTAAAAAATATTTTTCACAAACACCTCTCGATTGATTTTGCACGTGTGAAATAAATTATCTTACGTCATATGTCCAATTCTTCCGAAATTTCTCGCCATGATTTGCATTGATGGTCTCTTAAGTATTTCTTTAACAGGAATTACCCTGATCCTGCAAAAATTATGTCTATGTAGTAAATTAATGAATTCGTTGACATTATAATGCATTGTTGAAAATATCGCATGGTGGTAGGGCATTTTGCGAAAGCCCGCCTGGCTAGCGACCAAGTAGAAAATCTGTCGCCAAGCACCTAACGGTGTGTTCCGGCAGCTGTCCTTGAGAGCCAGTAATTCTAGGTTAAGCCTGTTGACGCCTTCGACCACATCATCACTTACCGTCAGGCGAGATTGTGGTGAAAGGCTCGCCTAACGTACCACAAGTGGTACCACGGTTATTGTTTCCTTACCCTGGCAAGTACGACCAAACAGTTAAGAGAATTTGATTTGTTATTCTTTGTTCATATTTTTATAATAAAATAACAGTTTTTGATGAATCCATTTTTCATATAAATTTTACTTTAAGTTACTGAGTGATGGAACGAGCATGACACTCGGTTGATAGTAAGCGCCACAGCAGCCTAGAACAGTTGCAGTTCCGCCCAGAATTATTATGCAAACTCCGGCGCCTCACTGCACTGCGCTCGATAACCTGAAACATTAATTCCTAAATCTCATGACCAGTAATTTCGCTGAATACGTTGCTTTTCAATCAGCATTACAGTAATTCTTACGCTTCTACTTAGCGGTTGAATGTCTCACAAAGGTGTGGTACCACTCCAGGCAGAATCTTGCAGAAGAGGCCAACCGCTACCGTATTATAAGTTCAAACTTGACGAATGTGATAAAATACTAATTCATCATATAATTACAATTATTTATTATTGTAAGTTCACACTTGAAATATACTCATTTAAACATAACACATTTTCAATTAAACATTTACACTTAAATCACGAAACAAACTTGATGATTGTAAAAATGATGTAAAAATATTTTTACAATTGTGAAAACAAAATCTATTTAGATCATGTAGTTTTAAAATCAAATAAAATAGTTACATTTCTTCCACCTATAATGTTTCAGTATATACAAAGTTACTTTATGATGTACGTATAAGGTGTCCTTGGTCACCGCCACAGACCTTATATGTACAGTCTATGGTCACCTCACATCATATTGATCAGACATTAAGAAAATACGATGTATTCCCATTCAGTCACACTGTGACGCGATGGGGAAAAAACCCATCGAGTAACACTGTGATCCAAAGGGGATAATGTAGTATAGTGTCATCGTGTCACCGCGTGACTCAAAAAGGGTGTGATCATAGACCTAGGATTTTTTTCGCTACGCTCAAAGTACATCCTAAGCCTATGGGTGTGATAGAATGGGAATGCACCAAAATTACGGTAGGTAGTCAAAAGCAGGTTTTTTGACTACCTACCGCAATTTTTCCAATACATAAACAACTGAAATTTATTCTAGTTGAATCAGTTTTATTATGTCATCATTTATAATTATGATCTATTTCCTTCGACATTTCTTTCACTATTGTTTGCTTCAGATAACATTTAGACAAATATTATTTCATATTTTTTATTACTTTGTTCGATGAAAAATATGTTTATAACTCTATTCAAAGGGAGCGCGGCGAGGTGTAGAGTGGGCACGGCGGGCGCCTTAGCTCGGAGTAGGCATTGTCTTTTACTACGAGACTCAAAACCTAACATATTAAGTTTTTCTAATAGTAAAAGACAAAACCTACATTTTATATAAATCTATAGGCATGGAATAAATAATATATCTGTTGAAGTAAAGCTGTTTATCACTTGTCGGCGCCTTATAGGTTACTTAATGGTGTCTCAGTAAAGTGTTATCTAAATATAAATATTAAAGCGCCTAATTTAAAATTGCTAATATAAAATAACAAGGCATGTTTTCTAGGATGATTTACGTAATTAAGAAATGTTTACATGTTTAAAGATTCATTTGCTTTCTACTTGGCGGATGAATATCTCACAAAGGTGTGGTATACTAACTACCCCAGGCAGCATCTTGCAGATGAGGCCTACTAGTAATATATTCAATCAAAGCCATCTAAGATTTTATCTTGTGTTAGAAAAGGTGCTGCTGCGCATAAGGCAACTATACGTATATTTGCATTACTAGCTATGTGATTATATATTTAACGTGTTACCAAATATTTTTTTGAGCAATGGTAAAAGCAGAATTTTATAGAAGCTCTTGGAAACATTTCTAAAGTCGCATTTATTGCTGCAATTTCTAGATCACAATGCACTGTAGTGGGGCTAAATTGCGGTAATTGTTATTTAATGATACTAAATAAGGTGACATATACCCCGTGGGGTGCCGGGTTAGAAATTCACCTCCCCATATCTTTCCGTGGGTGTCGTAAGAGGCGACTAAGAGAAAAATACTGGAAAGTGGGCAACAGCGCCTTCAAAAGAACTGCCATCTGACACTGCGATCGCCAAGTCGACTGCCAAGCGTTGGGATTATGGCAAATACCACCTTAATAGGGCAGGTCACAGAAAAGAGAACATTATTATATTTCTCTATGGGGTAGGCTATGTTCAGCAGTCAGTGTTTACTGTTTCTTGCCAGATATAATCAACGATGTATATTGAGTAAAGGTAACTCAGGCGTCCTTGCGAAATGTGATCCTTTGTCTTTCATTTTTGATAACATTTCATTGTACAATTATTGTGAAATGGCCGATCAGAATTTATAACTTTCTACTTTAGTTGAAAAAAAATCAAATCTTTTTCATTCTTTGTAAAATTACAAGTGCAATTATGGTCTTTAGCATTGATCAGTGGTTCTTTCTATAAATAAACAAAATATGAATAAATAAATGCCGAATGAATATGCAGCCAAAATATTTAAATAAATTTAGGATATTGATAACACTTACTTAAACTATATAATATTAGCCGGTAAATTAGAAGCGCTCGTAGCGTAGTTTGCTTTCTGTTTTCTTAAGCGATCAGCTAAGTTAAGGAACGTCCGCCGTGGTCATGACTTGAATGGGTGACCGCTAGTGACATTACTTATACTATTGACCGCTTCAGTGCTTCGGAGTGCGCATTAAGCCATCGATCTCGGTTGTTGTCTTGGGATGGCATTCGTTATAGCGAGGTGGAGAGCCAGTACTTCTAGGTTAGCCTGAACAACATCTTCGACCACATCATCACTTACCATCAGGTGAGATAGTGGTCAAAGGCTAACCTATCAGGCATAAAAAAAATGTAATTTTTCGCGAAAATGATTTCTGGCCAGACAAAAAAATATGTAGGTATTCAAATAAGGTCTTCCTGTATTTTAAGTAGGTTTAGATTTCGTGCACTTTTTTGTAGCTGCATGTTTAGTCCATTCTGTTTCTATTTTGAACCATACATCATATCATATCCACATTTATTTAATTTAATCAATATACATATTTTTTTAAACTGTTAAGTGAAAGAATTAGAATGGAAGATCACATTAACGCTCCTTTCTCGCATACGTACTCGTACAATCAACGTGTCAGTGGTACCAGGGTTAGGAAAAAACAACCGTGGTACCACTGGGGGTACGACTGAAGATAAAAGGTAATTTGAAGGTTGGATGATAAGCTTTATGCGTAACGCACGAGTTTTCCAAATGCAACGTATGTAGGAGAACACTATGAGCCTTTTGGTCAGTAAGCAACTGTTAGAAGGTTACCTCAACCCTGAAGTCTTGTACGCATGGCCGCCGGCACTCGCGGCAGTTGCAACGTCTTGGACTTTGCTGCAGCATACGCCGCATGCTAGCCGCATAGGTGCACTTGTCGTCAAATACGCATAAATACACATGCATTCAATTCAATATGCAACGGTCCATCCGCAGCTTGACACTGTTAACTAATCTGTGTAAAATTTAGACGCGAGTGGGTTTTTCTAAACAGAGTTTTTTGCGAACGCCACGGTGAAATGGTGAACAAAAGGAATTGAAAATCGCTCTCTGTTTCTCAGATACCACCATAAACACTAAACATAAAAGTTGGTAAACATAAACACTGTTTTAGAATTTGTCTATGCAATTGTAGTAGCATTTATTGAATTTACGAGGATATTAAAAACATGCAAAACCGACTACGGCATCTGTTAAAAACCACTGAACACTTGAGATTATTATAAGAAAGGTTTACATATTTGTCTTTGTATGCACAGGTGATACCTATTCCTTTCTTGTTTTGACAGTATTATAATATCTGCTCAGAAATTACTTAATATCTGCCTTCCAAACTCAACAAGAAAAAAATCCGGTACTTGCCCGTGTAACACCTCGTAGAAAACCTGGTTGTTCCACGGGTGAAAAAATCTCCCGTGGAACACCTACGGTTTTCTACGACCCATAGTCCAGATTTTTTAAATTGGTCGGTGGTGGAACACCCAACAATCGTCTTGGTGTACTACAGGCAAACAATCAAGCATTAAATTTCAGAGCACCTGCGACAAAGATTAGATAATAGTTAGTATAATATCATCATTTATACTAGTGGTGTTTTATTGGTGAGTAATGTATTCATTGCGCGGGTCGTAGAACACCTAGATAATAGATTGATATTAGAAGATATTAGGCTCAAGGATATATATATGCAAAGTTTCAGCGAGTTTGAACACTTAGTATTTAAAATATGACGAGTTTCGTCATATTTTAAATCGTTTGTACGGAAAGCGCTCCGTGAACTCTACTCTTAATAGAGATAAAACGTAGGTACCTAAAGGGAATTTGTTGAGTGCCAGAATAAATTATTCCTGCATTCCATATGAATGTGACGTAGACTTCGTCTTCTAATTTTTATTTCTAGCTTCTTTATCCAGTTATTACCCACCGTCCACCTCTTATCATATACTTCTAATTCAGGAACATTTCACAGCAAACAACCTTAGAAGTTACTGATGGTAAATACATAACATCTTAGTTATATACCTACCTATAAAATACCATAAGTATTTATATTCATAAAGTAACTTTGTTTAGATATACCTATATATATTATATATTTTTCTTTTATATATTTTTGAAAAATATATACTGAATATATATTTTTCACCTCACAAGCTCGGAGAGCAAAAAGCTCAAGAAAGTTAAGCAACGTCCGTCGCGGTCATGAATGGATGGGTGACCGCTAGTGACATTACTACTGAGCGCTTCCGTGCTTCGGAGGACACGTTAAGCCGTCGGTCCCGATTGTTATCTTAGGATGGCAGTCGTTATAGCATGGTGGTAGGGCATTCTGCGAATGCCCGCCTGGCCAGATTCAGGAACTTCTATAAAAGTTCCAGGAAAATGGATTTACTTTTTTTTTATGTTATTGTGACGGAACAAGCCCGAGGCCCACCTGATGTTGAGTGGACTACCTCTGCCTATAACAGACGCATTTCGCCAACGAAGAAATGCACTGTGCCCGTCACACTGAGACGTCCAGTTGTTAGGTCTCATTAGCCTGTAATTTTACTTATTATATATGCAATCTATTAATATTTGCGTACGTTTCTATTAATATATGCAATATACACAAGTAGTAAGTGCCTACTTACAATGAGAACTCTATTAACTAAAATAGTTATACCCCTCTAATTTCGTTATTTTCCGTATTCTGAGAATCTAGCTATCTAAAAATTATATACGTAGTTATATTAGTAATTTGCGTAGATACCAACCCAAAATTGAGCCTGCCTTTATGCCCGGGAGAGGTGGAAGGGTGGAAGTCATGTAACTACTTCAACAGTACACACTTATATACAAAGTTACTTTATGACCATAAAGGTAACTTTGGTAAACACTGAGCAGAGAGAGAAAAGTAGGTAATATGCTTATGTGTTACTAAATCATGCGCGGGACGCTTTCCTGAAAAGTCAGATTTTCCGTGAATTTTGGCTAATAGCGCCCTCTAAAATCACCGTCTCAAAAGATTTATCTAATGCCATAAATAACCACAAGATGACAGAACAATCAACTACATCAAAAACGTGCGAAGCCAAATGCAGTGGTATTAAAAAAAAACTCAACATCAACTTCTGTGGAAGTAGGTATTAAGTAAAAAGTTTATTTTATATATAAGTTATATATATTACTTGCTCAGTGTAAGTTACTTTATGGCATGGAAGTAAAAAGTATTGTTGAGGTGATATACTAACCTACCTAGCATCAGTGTAAAGAGGTTGGACTACTACCATAGTGTAGTGGTTGCTAGGGAACCAATGTTTGTTAGTTTTATAATGTCATCGAATAAAAAACTTCTCTTGACAAGTTCCTTATAGTGTGTTATACTTATTTATTATATTTATTTATTTACTTAATCAGCACGGATAAACCAATTACGCTAATTAGATAATTACATATTACATTATTATTACATACACATTATTAATATACAAAGGTCAAATCATAATATTATGTCACAAATCAACTACAAAATACATGTTACAATTAATTAATTATATTAATTATAATAAATTAATTATTATAATATTAATTATATTTTTCTTTGTAAAAATTGGTATCTTATATATATTTGTGAGAACTCTACTCATTTTCAATTCCACTGTAGTTATGCTAGGAATCAACATATTCCTTTAAGAGGTTCTGGTCCCCAGAGAAAAATAAGAAGAGAGGGTCCACAAAATGGATTTCAATACCAAAATAGATAAAGGAAAATTGCAAGGCAAACAAAATTGGTCAACATGGAAGTATACATAACAAGGTTACCATCATGCTGGGAGGCACAGAAGGTGCCACAGAAGCAGTAGAAGGTAAACTCCAGAAGCCAATTCTTGTCGAAGGAGCAGGTAACGTCGAAATCAGCAAATGCGACAAAGCGATGGCTAGTTATAGGAAGGCTGAAACAGATACTTTGCTCATGCTTAGGACAAATATGTCTGAAGACACACTAAAGAAAAAAGGTACAAAAAAATTAAAGGATACTATTTTAATATATTGACTGGTAGGTAAATTAATATATGAAGGCAAGGATATATGAAGCAAATATACATATATATATTACATTTTTAATTTGACATTGTAAAATTTAATGACTTTTATCAACTGTAATTATACCTAATTCTGTACTGTGTTAATATACCTAATTCTTAAAATTACTGTGTTTTCTGTTCATATTATTTCATAATGATAAGTACCCATGGATATTAATTTATAAGTAAGGTGCATCCTAATCCTAATCATATCAAAACCAACTTTTACAAAATTATGTTTCTTAGGAATGATTTTGAAATGGTGCCAATGCAAGGCTACCCCTTCGGCGAAGAGTAAATCTGCGTGACGTGTAAGCCACTGGTATATTTATGTTCTTTCTAATATTGGACGCGTTTATAACAAATAGTTTTCCCAGCAGAAAATGTTTGTTAGCTAAACATGTTACATTTTAGAAACAAAATATATTATATCTGCGTCATACACGACGCCGCCGGCGTATCAGGTAGGTATTATATGAATGTATGTGTAAGTAATACTAATCTAATCACACATTCATAGTCGTGCATGTGTGAGTAAATTTTAGTTCCAGATTTTGATACCAGAGCATTCTCTTGACATAACGGGTCGGCATAAAAAAATCGTAAAGGGCCTCTCTATTCCCAGTATATTACTTTTCTCTATGTACTACATAGGCATATTACCTACCTGTCTTTTCTCTATTAAGTATGAACATGTTATATGTTCTATGCTATAAAGTAACATCAAGTAGGTATCTGACATTCATCTCCATGGATCTATTAAATCTAGTATTTACAAAGTTATACGTTTTCAGTATATACAAAGCATGGAAGTAATAAGTAATATGGACTTGTATCATGGAAGTATCCATGATACAAAGTTACTTTATGATCTATGTCCATGTACATCTCAGAGCAAACATATAGGTATACATTCACTGACTTAACGTATTTTATATTTTGAAGCATATACACTCAAATTTAGGGATTTCTATAAATAACAGATAGCGTTGTGTTAAATATACAGAAAAGAATTTATACATATGGCAATTGCATTAACTACAATAAGACATAGGCCTTAAAAAAGTTCACACATTTCCAATGTGACTATTAGGGATGGAGTGGATTATGTAGTGATCGATTGCTAAATTCGTACAAGTCAGTATCAGAATCTTTTATATTGTATGAATGAAAATGGGCTCTTTTAATTTTTCTTTATAAGTGACCTTTTAAATATTTTCATTGCTCTTATTATAACATCATCATCATTGTCCTAAAGTGGTCGCTTGCCATTAAATATTATATTTGCGTGGATGCAATAGTTATGCATAACTATTATACAACTAAACAGAACTAACTAATTAACCAACTATTACAGAAAAGTCGTATACAGAAATCTAAAAGAAATATTTGTAATTTACCATAATGTTCATGACACGTAATATCATTAAAATCTTTTCACATTAATCAAAGGGGTTTATATTAATTTATACCTGATTTTTATTTAAATCATTTTTAAATTATAAATTATGTATATCCCTACATACATATACATATATTCATATATATATATATATATATAATATAATTTTAATGTAATATGCAATAATATACTGGATAGTCATGGTATACTGAAAAATTGTAAACTATTAATTAAAGTTCTTACCTGAAGTTAATTTCGGTTCATGTATCCATAGTATTATTATAAACCTACTAGCTACCCGACCCTGCTTTGCATGGGTGCAATGCTGACACTAAATATACTACAATATGCATCGATGTAATTAAAATAGGGGAGATGCGGTACACAATCTTTGACTTGGACCGGATAAATTAGGCCCAGGAACACAATAATTCACGTTAGTCGCAATCGAACATGCGTTTGCGTATCACGTAAAATCACCTTATATTTGTGTAAAAAGACAGCAACAATCATTTTGTAGATATCTAAAATGTGCACTAATAGTTCAATAACTAAAAACAAGCTCCACGGCATAACTTGTCACTCATAAATACTAACAAATCGAATTATTTCTTTAATTTTCTTCCGATTTACATCGCTCTTTGAACGCCATTTGCAGACAGAGATAGAAACAGGTACACTATTGTCGGTTCACCGAGGATATCAGAATTGTTTTTGTTTGTGTGGTAACGTATATTGCTATCTTGTTCACGCTTGTCCGTTTATGTCGTATCTCATTTATAGCAAATTTACGACGATAACTCGGTGGAGTGAGTGTTTTTGTGTGTAGGTCTGACTATATTTACGTGACACTAGAGTGTCCCGTATCTCCAGTTTTGATTAATTGCATCGATGACAATATGTCTTTAAATACAACGTTCACAGTTTTTATGTCGTTAGATAGTAATTGTGCTTTATCCTTAAGTGATAGGTATATACCATCTCGGAACTTTTTTGTAGACCTTTTTAAGGTGTACAATACTGTAGTAAATTATTTTAATCTATCTCGACCGCCAGTGTTTACAATGTAAGCGGAAAAATGTGTTTATTTACGACATCACATAAGAAACCTCTAAAATTATCAATGTTTCTCTACTAAACTATGCATGTATTTTACATACAAACCTTCCACTTGAATCACTTTATCTAATGAACAACCACATCAAAATCGGTTGCGTAGTTTTAAAGGTCTAAGCATATATAGGGGCAGACAAACAGCGAGAAGTGACTTTGTTTTATACGAGTACTATGTAGTGATAGTGATATTATTTAACTTATATTAACGATTTTAAAAATTTTATTTGGAGATAGTTATAATAATAAACAGAATAGTAGTTATCCAATTGAGAATAGTATTACCGCGATATCACCTTATACTACTTCCATAACTAGAAAAAACGTTTCATGGTTTTTTTGACCAGATAAAAACGTTTTGACCGCAACTAAGGTCAAATCCCACACTGCGCGATGCTTGTACATGTCTACGTAGTATAATATTGAATATATTTTTATTATTAGCTGTGTTCTTCGTTTTCAACTGCGTTGTTAGAGATAAAAGCCTAATAAAACGAGGCCTGACTAGCACTTGGTTATTTTTTTGCTTACAAAACAATAACTACTGTGTTTGAAAAACAATAACTACCGTTACATGCAATAATAAAAAAAGTGCCCATAATTCTCTCATCCAGAAATGTCGAAGTCATGTCGAAATATTTTTTTTTTACCGGCAGTATTCCTTTATTAACAAAATACTACGAACTATATACAACACTACAGCTATTACAATAAAAGCATTTCGATCCCTATGAGTCATTGCAGACTCATAGGCAGTCCAAATGCTCTAGCATTTGGACTGCCTATACCGCCCACTACCAGTTGTCAGCGTGCCCAGCATTCTGGCAGCATTGCCCCGTTGAATTGCAATGCTTATTCTTTGAGCCAAATAGGTGCCAGCATTTATATTACGCGTCGCATCGACCAAGAGCTCTGATAACTTTGGAAAATACGATGAGCTCCTGGTCCCCACGAACCCAACGTCTCTACACCAAACGGCTCCAATATGTAACTCATACAAAGGTTAGCATACTTGCGCCGCTTAAGTTGCTCCGCCGAAGTAGCCGCGGCGCCAGCACTCACGTTGGTTGGTTTTGGTAAAAGCCCGGCGAATGATATCGTTAAGGCTGGCGTGGCGGGGAATTCGACCAGCACTTCGAAAGCAGGAGAAGCCATGGTGACCGAGTTGGTCAACTGCAGTACCACACTAGCAGTGATATGCAACACAACACCTTGCACCCAAGCGTAAGCTAATAGCGAGACGAAAAGCGCAAGGATCTTTAAGGTTTTGTAAGAAGGAATGGCTTGTAGTCGCAGTTGTATAGCAATCGCGTCGCTATCGTATGGCTGTGCTATGACTTGCAAATGTTGCTACTGAAAAAATAATGAAAACTTCTATCAATCAAGCATCAGTCAAAACATCAATACAGTGGTTTTCTAGCAAACAATACATTAAATGAATATACTTAAATAATTTAGATATTTTTATATCTAAAATATATGCTATGCTATCTATGCCACTGCAGCAGCACAATCGCAACAAAATAGCTAATAGCATATCAAATATGTCAAAAATTATTGATTGCAAGCCACTGACTTGCGGTCGAACCTAAGTAGCGGGCAGACTACGGATACTGTCAAAAACTACAATTTTCATGCAATTAAGTTGCGTTAACGCCATTATATAAGATATCAAAAAATCATAGCTAAGAAAATCAGGCCCCAGATTCCCACACAGAAACAGCGAGAATACGAGCACGATCTGCGATACTAGGACACGTATTTAAAAGATCTTTCCGTGCTAGCTCGCATAGGGGCCGAACCCACCGTTTTTGAGATGACATCATTTTTGGGAATTCAGTATTTGGACAAGCCAGTCCCCAATTGGTTTTGGCCTCAGCCAGATATGCTACCTAAAGATGGTGCAAGAATTTTTTCTACTAATTTGTGTGTACAGTGTACAGAAGGCAAAAAAGCTGGTAATGTCACACTAGAATTTTCGCGTATCCCTATGCCCCCCCAACTTCACAGGAAGGGAAGCTTGCACCTAAGCCCTATCATGCATCTCAACATTCAAAACCGAAATTAATGTATGTTGTAATACATTGTCTAAGCTTAAAAGAAGCTCACTGTGTTTCCGCAGCTGACAACATCTCAAAAAGTATGTAAATTTAGGAACTAAAAGGCAAAATCTAATAATAGCAAAAGCCATATGGGCGTTAATTTTGAATAATCTGCTAGAAGCATTTCTAAACATTTGAATTTGTTCTCCGACAAATGGTGACAAAGATTCGTCAAGAATCGGTGAACCCAAAATACGGAGCGAACTTTTTTCTACTAATTTTATATTAGGGGCAACTAAGTTGAAGTTTTCAATAATCCAAACTTTATCCAGACAATTAAGACAAACAAAAAGTTCACATTTGGAAAAAAATTGTTCAAGGCCAATAAGACGAAAATCGTGTATAAGTACTCGCATGTCATTCAATACCGTGTTCGCATTGCCTCCTAAGGTTCCGTCATCCAAATACCAGACGTTAAGTATTAATTGGAGACGTTGAATTATTGAGTGGATGCCAAGACTAAAGATGACTGGTCCCAGAGGATCACCCTGTTGACATCCTACGGAAGATAATATAACGTTGTTTTGGTATGTTAATTTTGACGGTTTGCCGTAACATTGAAGGTTAAAGGCAAAGAAAAGGGGTATAATTCCGGGATTTTATCTTTCACTTTCTGTCTAAATATTACTTGTACAGTGGTCATGTCAGTTAAAGATGCAACCTTTTAATGACCGATTTTAGTAATTAAAAAGTTGCAACCTTCAAAGGTTCGGAAAGATCAAGTTGTGAAAAGTTGCACTCCGAGTGCGCTAGCTTGCTACCTACTAGTAATCTGTGGTGCGCGCTAACCAAGGTTCTGAATGGGCCCCAGTGTATTACCATTTGTAATAATGTATTACTCTCATGGATCTTTGCAATCTAATTAGGGTGCATACCATTTGCAGTTAGATTCGCTAAAAACGCTAAAAACGATCACACTCCCAAAAAGTTGTTCCACATGGGTCTTGGCGTTATTTTCGCCATAAACGCTATGAGGCTACTGGAACAGTTTGAATTCCCTACATCTAATGTCAAAAGTGACAGAAGTGGCAAATTTTAGTGGCATTCTTAGCGTTCATAGCCTAAATGGAACAGGGGATGACAGTTACAAACGATCACAGTGATCACAACCACAGACGCAGAATGTGATCAAAATTATCGAAATTAACGTTCTTACCGACAAATGGAACATACCCTTACTTTTCTGTAACGTGTCACCTGGACGGCGATTCTCGTGCAGTGATATGAATATCATAATAGATAAATATCGAGAAAACATGGCGAATACCGAGTCGTGTAGTTTTGTGTTATTCTCGCAATATCACTATCGATAAATATCAAGCCCTAGCGATCGACACGCAACAATGCGATATTGGGATTATCATTATACTTTTTATACACATGAACACAAGTTCATCTGTGGGCATATATTTATATATACCACTCGCGAGAATAGCATTTGTGTGAAAAGTCGATATTTTTGGGATATTAATAGGCTAAACGTGACACGGGATAAATATCGAGAATCGATAAGTTTATCCCAATTTTGAGAATTGCCCCCCTGGGCCGCTACTACAACAATAACTTTGTACGTAGCATGGACTTGCAAGCATTTACCTGTGTAGATTCTGTTTTTTTTATCGGATTCGTATTGTTTGTACATTTTCGAAATAATCATATTATAATTTATTCATTTGCTTATAAGTAGTCAGTCCAGTTCTAAATATGTAGAAAGAACACAAATACTTATGAGGATATATATACCTATTGAGAACAAATCCATTAACGTAAATTCTAAATATCTTACCTGTATTTTCTAGAACAGTAGCGACACCTCTCGCTGAGCTCCATAACTAGGATCCTCAGAGAGATATTACCTGTTGAGATGAATTTTATGGATCGAAATGATAAAACGTATTACATGTTTGAATCATTCATATTGACAAAGTAGGAATGACAGGGTAAAATAAAGTATTATAAAAAACATAGATTAAGAGAAAAACCTTCTTCAATATTACCATAGGAAAATACTCTTTAATTTATTATAAATGTTTAATAAACTTAAAACTGATTGAAGCATGGTAGCGTTCGCAGAGTAATATGGGAGATTTCATAGCGGGCAAGATTTGTGAAGAACGATGCGAGAGGTTAGTAATCTTTGACGATGCGGTCCGCCCATAGACAATTTCAAACAACCAACTTCGTATAGTACCACCAACTTAACTGTACAGTTTTCGAGGGCGCTACTGGTCATGGAAATCAACTACAAACTGTCACAATTTGAAGGAATGTTGTAGTTCTTTTTTCTGCCACCTGAACAGATAAGTTGGCGGGTCTATACCGCAAATTTATGTTTCGTAGTCTAAAGGGTCGCTCGAACACGAAAAACGAAGCTTCGTTGAATTCTAGTAGCGGCCTAAAGTAACTTTGTATGTATATACTATACTACTGTCTGTAGTCTGTACCTATAGTACTATCCCGTCGTCTGTGGATATTATTAAATTATTCTGATTTTTTTCAGTGCTATTGTGCTTGGTGCTTGGCACCACAATATATTACATGCCATAGAGAAAAGTTACTTGCTCAGCGGGCACCATTCGGCATTTTAGTGATGTTACCCTTAAAGTAACTTTGTATATACTGTTACCTACCTACGTATGTATTGTTTGTTTAGTGTTACATTCACAGCGGGCTGGCTAAGGCATACATGTAGGAAATAATCAATACAAAGTATTTATTTTGTGTGCTGGGATTACACGTTCAATACAAATTGGTGCTACTCAAAGAAAATGCCAAATAGTTGCACAGAAGATCGTAAGGAATGACTCATATCGCAGTCACCATTGTTTGTAGAAGCCAATACAAAACACGCAAATACATAACAATGCAAGAACAAAAAAACTAGGTGTTAATGCTTGGTTAGTGAGAAAGTTCACGATGGCTACACCACCCGTGCCGAAACCGCGTTCTGATCTTGGTGTTCGAGACACAGCACCCGCTACCAGTCCGGGCCCGGTTCCTCTCCCACGGACTAAGATTCCTTCTAGTAATGAAAAAGTTTCGGCTTCAGATATTTTACGATCCATCGGAACTGTGTCTAAGCAGATAAAAGATGACGTATCCAATAAAGTTTCTCACGCTAACGAAAAAATTGAAAAGTCCATCATTGATGGATCAAAGTTTGCCAAAGGCACCCTGGAAAAAACGTTGACAACTTCTCGTGCCGTACGAGACTCTGTAACAAAATCAGTAATTGAAGGTACAAAAACAGCTGGCATGAAATTGCGTCGACCTAAAAGGTCTGATCAACCCGAAGTGAGTGAAATTCAGAGGTGTATGTCTTTGCCTGTAGCAGATGTTAGTCTCTTTGACAACATTCATTTTCACTCACCTATGCTAGAACAGAAAAGGTATAAACAGGAATCTGATGTTGTTCCAGGAGAAACAGAATTTTTACCCCTTAACTTAAATAATCAGCACTTTGATGACATGTCATTGTTCTCTAGTAACTCAGACTCAAACACAGATAGCAGTTATGATTTTGATCATGGTAGTTTGAGCTTTACTTCTGAAGCTCAACTCACTTATGATACTCCTAAGGCTTCAAGAGCAAATAGCATTGCAAGTACAAAGTCACTACCAGATGTACCAGAGCGTCGGAAAAAAAAAGAAAATATTTTAGGAATTTTGAAACAAAATTCTATGTATGAAAATTGGACCTTGCCAATGTTTTCAAGCTCAAAAGACAATGTTTCTAAAGGCAGTGTAACTCCCACCACTACACTACCACGACCCAGCTATAGCACTATATATGAATTTGATCCGCTTAATGATAACACAGCTCCTAAATATGAAGGAATCAGTAATGAACTTCTCCTCCTTGAATCTTTCTTAACTGCTGATACATATGGCACTATAGTCGCCACAGATCATCATGAAGATAACTTTGAACAGTATGCTGAGACAGATTATTACAATCCTCCAACTCCACCGGAAAGGTTTGATAGCTTGTTGGCAGAGGACAGTAAGCAATCTGTGGCTGGTGCAGTGGAAAATAAAGAGAGCAATGCCAACTGGTATGTGGCTGATGAAAATGAGAACAAATCCTATGCAGATGAAGAGGTTAAGCCATCAGACTCAATGATTTCAAGGTTCTCTCGCAAGTTGAAACTAGACAGCATGCGACATAAGCAAGTAAAAGCTGTAGCGCCCAAAGCTGAAATTGTAGAGAGGCCTCCCATTAACAACATGCCTGTGTCCTACTACAGTGGCACACTGAACAGGACAACTGGGCAAGCAATGGATGATCTCTTTAGAAATACACAATCTCGGTATTGTGTGCTGTCAGATAAAAAACTTATGTGCTACAGTGACCCCACTAATGGTATATTGAAAGAAGCCCACCCTTTGGACATCATTTATTCTCTGCAAATTGTGCTACCATTATCATCCAGGTAAGATAATTTTCTGTATAAATATTAGATGAAATAAGTAAAATAAATGGGTTATCAGAAAAATGCTAACAACCTCTTTGAATTGTCTTCTGTTACTCCTAACAAACATTTTGAGATGAATTTATTATTTTGTGTATTAGTGACGGAATAAGCACTAGGACCACCTGATGTGAAAAGTCTCTTGTGCCTGTAATGTAGAAGTGCCAGAGAGTACTATAAAAACTTAATGTTTTAGGATTTGAGTGACATAGTAAAAGACAATGCCTACTCTGAGTACAGTGCCAGCTGCGGCAACATACCTAAACCAAAAAAAAGAACACCTTCATCTCAAAATGTTTGTTAGGACTAACAGAAGTCAACTGTAAGAGTTTGTTAGCATTATTCACAAGTAAAACAGCCTGTAATACGAGTGAACACTTATTTAATATTGCAACTAAGTTTTTTTTGACAATTATTTGGAGATTAGAGCTCAGAAACAAGCAAGAGATTTTCTTGGATATGTTGACTGACATGACATCCTTATAGTATGATGAGCTATTTGAGTTCGCAAGTTTAATAAAATAGAGTTCCATGTACTGATGAAGATACAGCACAGTTATATTAATTCTGCACCTGAATGTGCTTTGAAACTCGACTCTCTTGTGTCCCATTCACCTCTCCTTCTGCACCCTATAGAGTACAAATTGTAACAGAGCACCAATATGACGTCATCAACACCCAGTGCAGTTAATGTGACCATGTTGTATGCAAGTCCTCTGCACAAGAGGTTGTACTCAAACTTTATTTTTTAATTAAGATATAGTTTTGAATAAGTACCCAATATGAACTGACCATAAAATAAAAACAGACCATAAGATATAGTAAGTATGTCTATATAAGTAGATAAAACTGTTACAGTTTTATCTACTGTTTGTTTTATGGTCAATTCATTTTGGATATTTTGGCACCTTACTGTACTGTATCAGCCAGATAGTCCACTGCTGAGCACAGCCTCCCCCAATTTTAGGGGGAGGATGTGCTTGTGATTGAATATGATTGGAATTATCTAGCTAAAAACATCCATGTTGAGAGCCAGTACTTCTAGGTTAGCCTGAACAACATCTTCGACCACATCATCACTTACCATCAGGTGAGATAGTGGTCAAAGGCTAACCTATCAGGCATAAAAAAAAAAAAAAAAATGACAAGTACTGGTTGTTCTGTGTGTGAAAGATTTCTGGAACATTCTATACTGCAGTCCATTCCCCATCTGGATCGTAGGTCTTCATCTCTCATATGCTTGTAAAAACACATGCTGCTTACCTTTTCTTTCAATTTATAACAGCAATTTAAATATTACCTATTCTATAAATATATACATATAGCCATATACCGTTCAATGTCTGTAATAATTAATTAATGTCAGGATATTTGTTTTTTATTACCAGCACTACAAATAATACATACTGCTTTGAGATAATGATGTCAGGAGGTTTGGTCCGTGGAGCACCTCGGAAGGTTGTTTTCACTTGCTCCAGCGTCTCTGAGCGCCGAAACTGGGCGCAGAAGATAGCAGAGCACCTCACATCTGGATTCCCACCTAAGTACACTACTGAATTCACTCGTCTTGGCTGGTGTTACATCAAGGTATTTCCTTTTTTTTATTAATGCTGTAGCAATAGATTTGTTGGTTTATTTCGCATATTTCTACAGCTTAATGTCGTACAGTCTATTTTTCTGGTGAGGAGCAGTTGATATATACAGAATTAGTAGAAAAAAAAACCAGACTACCTAGAGGTTGAAGATAAAAATTTTATTACAAATATTAAATTGCTTCTTGCGAATCTCTAAAGGGTTTTTATTAATTCATATAAATTGTTAATAATTAAAAATATTTTTTCTGGTCTACTGTAATGAAAGCTTGAAATTTTTTAATTATTTTTGTCAGTCCTTTTACTTACAGGATAAAGTCTATGATAACTAGTTCTTTTAGCTTGATGATTAGCTCCCTTATCACATGCGGAGTTTTTATTGCATCATAATATCATCAGGCACCAATTTATACTATGGTTAAATCCAAGAAAGCGTACATTCAACCCTAATCCGACGGAATAAATAAATTGACGATCGATTTGACCGGAGATTGAACAACCCAGCTCAATATTCATAACTGTAATGCAAACACAGAGACGAATTACTTAGCATTCCATGGATTCACCGTGCGGGTGCCGGGTCCATCTTGCAACCCAGGAGTAGGGTTAAGGGGCCCCTTTATGATATATCAATGCTCCACTCCACTGCTCGAGCCTCCTCCCCTACCTAACCAAATTTGGTAAGATCCTACTAGTGCCGCCTTAGATACACGTTGTAGGATGGAAGTTACGGTGTTCTTGGTAGGCCAAGGTCTTATAGTAGGTTATATAGGGATTTCGCTGATATACCCCTTGCTCCAACTTCGACAGCATATAAATTAACCACATAACTGTTTTTGTTTTATTCATTTGTTAGGTCATAATATTTGTTTGTTTTTATTGTGTGGTCTTTAGGTATGTTTGTTTCCCACGGCACACTAAGTTCTATAAGTACTATGCGATTTAGATTTTTTTAGTATAGAAATATGTCTGGTCTGGAAGTCGAAACACTAACATCCTCAGAAACTTTGTAGTGTTTTTCATACGAGTCCATCAAAAGAGTCCAATCGGGAGCTGCGCCTAAGATGGAGTAAGGCTTGGATTTAGATTTTGTAGATGACCCTTCTTTTACAAAAGCAACGTGTCGTTTATTCTTGGTCAAACCTTTTTTTGCTCTAGCTACCGAGAGGCTCGCCGCTTCTCGTATGATTTCAAAGACTATCGTGGCGACTGGAATAATGACCCCTATCAAGGAGCACCTTGCATCGTACCAATCGTGCCTTGTGCCTCCTGACAAATACCGCAAGACTTTTCGGTGGCTTTCCCCCATCTTACAAAATTACTTTGGTCTGGGAGGGTCATCTGAAAGGCGTTTAGATAAAATTGTAATAAGGCAGGTGACCAATCGTTTATCAAGGTACGCCACTTTAACGCCAAAGGGATACAAAACTCACCTATGGTTAGCCATTCGCTTTGCTTTTATAAGCTCATTGCATGTACTTTATAGCTTCTCTGAGAAAAACGACTTAAAGGCTTAAATCAAATTTGACCTTTTACCGTTGAATTGTAAATACGTAAGAAGAATTCACAACTCTTAAAATGATTTTCACCAATCAATAAAAAGGTACCTTGTTTTATAATAAACAAAACCGTCAAAAACGCCTTCCGTAAAGTATTTTCAGAATTGAACTTGTTATACGATAATAATTGCAGTATTGACCATAATATATACCTTACTTTTACGGCGGTTTATATACGGTGATTATCACTATAACGTACGACTTAATCAGCCTAATCGAAAAGTCAATATTTAAGAAAGACCACAAAATACACATTTTCGTATTATCGGAGTTATGACTTTCTTTTTATTTTTCACCTATCGCCGAGTACGATGAGATTTTTATTTATGGTGACGTGAATTATTACGGTGGATGCTTGTTTTTTTTGTGTGCTAAGCTGATACATAGGCCAATTCAGTATGGTAACATTAACTATCGTTATATCTTTGAATGGAATAAAAATAAAATTAAATGCCAAGAAAGATAAAATTACCCAGTATGTTCACAACTTCAAAAGCCCTTTAAAAAATAAAATCACAAAATAAAATACCGTTATTAAACAAAAAAAGACCCTTTTGGCTTTTAAAAACTTGCTGTATCTATCAGGTAGCTACCCTGAAAATTTCATTTTATTATTATTTATAAGGCTTCAATAAAAAAACTGAAATCTTAATGTGGTAAGTGCAAATTTTTAATTTACATGATGATTAATGCAAGCAAAGCAAAACCTTTCTAAATAAACTTCGTTCTAAATCACGCACTGGCCATCAATAGAAAAAGAACAAAAGACGGTTGACGCATGAGAAAAATTTCACGTTGTTTGGTCATAGTTGTTATTTTTCAATAATATAAAAATTGTGTTTTAATAATGCTAATTGTTTGTTTTCCTAATCATTTTGGCTATTCATATGAACGAATGGCAATTCATATACGAAAGATGGTTTCGTCGTTGCGGCCGGGGTGACGCCTGCCTTATAGCCTGGCCTCCACGGTCCCTCGACCTAAACCCCATTGATTTTTTACTACAAAGACCTCGTCTACTCGAGAGAATGCCGCAATTTGGACGAGTTAACCCGGCTTGGATTAATCATCATGCAAATAAAAATTTTGCACTTACCACATTTAGATTTCAATTTTTTGATTGAAGCTCTATGAATAATAAAATTAAATTTTCTTTTTTTATCCCATTCAAAGATTTAACGATAGTAAATGTTACCATACTGAATTGGCCTATCTATCACCTAAGCACACAAAAAAAAATCAAGCATCTACCGTAATAATTCACGTCACCACAAATAAAAAGCACATCGTACTGGGCGATGGGTGAAAAATAAAAATAAAGTCATAACTCCGAAAATACGAAAAATCGCGGAACATACATGGGGGTGATTCAGATAGCCCTCTAGGTCCTCTACCTCCCAGCATCAGTATATCACTACTTCTTGGGACAACCTGTATATTGTCTAATTCTAATGGTAATGAGCCTCTTTTTGAGTTTTGAACTCTATTATGAGGGTTCTTTTAATAGGTTTTTTTTATACCCAAAAATGGAACCGACTTCAACAATCAAAAGTGTAAAATAACTCGTTGAAGTCGGTACCATGATAGTTCAAAAGTACCTATTATGACAATATTGTGTGCATGGTACCGACTTCGACAATTTATTTCACACTTTTGAGTGTTGAAGTCGATTCCATTTAAAGGTTAAATAAAATGTTGACCCTGTTTTAGTGTCCTTGCTACTTACGGGATCGATCTATCATCAAAAGGTAGTTATTCGGCGACATACATATTTCCTTTAGTCGCGTGTATGACGTCCGACAAGAGGATATGGGACAGTCAACTATATGACATGTACTAGTTTTACAAAGAGCGATTACACTATAAGCGTAATGACCTAATTATAACCATAATGTTTGGCATATAAGCGGTACGTACCTTATACCGCCTGCCATACAATAGTAAAGTTGTACAGTCAATATCAAACTTGCATAGTTATTGCTATATTTTAGGGTTCCGTACTAGAAAACGGGACCCTATTACTATGCTTCAGCAGCTGTCCGGCTCATCCGAACTTTAAAGGGCGGTATGTATCTCAGGAATAATAGTAGTGATCGTTTAAAAACAGTATCTGTGACTATAAAATAATAATAGGATACACATACAAAGCATTGGTTTGTACATAACAATTTGTTAGTGAAATACTTTCAGAATTGATACGTGTTTAATCGCATCTACTATACATGTTATCGCAATATCTTGCGAGAGATATCGCAGCGCTGCAATGATAACGTTATCAGTTATAGGACATTAATGGGACGGCGAGCGTTTCATCTTGATAGTTCACGGGTTAAGAATATAAGGACTCTTCCACTACATCTCTTGTATAAGGCACAAGGCATAAAATGCGTCCAATGAGCAACATGCCACCACTAGGTTTTGTGTGTTTGTGTTACCCTGTCTGTGGTAAGCAAAAACGTTTTGTTAAAATTAGTTCTAGTTTTGTACTTTGTGCTGTTTGAAAAGACATTTGGCTTCCTTTCCGAAACATATCATTACGCCTTTATTCAGAAGTGGACTACAAACAATGTACATTATTAGCGTTATGTTTTAGTATTACTATTTTTCACACAACTGAGACTACGTTCTTGTTCGATGAGTGTAAGCCTTATTGGCATCTGCTCTGGTATTTCAAATTACTGCGTACATGTTAGTACATGTTAGTTACGATCTGTCCCACTAGTCTTATTGTGTTGTCCCACGATGGAACAGTGGAGTTGACACTGTTCCGTCCCAGTAGTTCCATGGGAAAAGTGGCACAAATATGCTGCTTTATGTTATTTTTTAGTTTATTCCACGTTGACGATAATGGGACTATTGGATAAAAAATATGTATAATGTGTTGGTTTGGTTTATGTTTAATTTTAATGTAAATTTAGTTGTAATGGTTTAAATCGCGTACGTTTATATTTTTTTTTAATATATTTATCATGATCGTAGTGACGGGGTGACTTACTATGTTTGGATAAAAATAATGATAAGTGTACGCGATTTAAACCGTTTAAAGTTATTTGATTACACATATTATTGTTTCAAAATTCCACTATCGTCAACGCCATATACATAGTACCTACAAATAAGTAACTGTCTCTCTTTCCTCTATCCGTGACGGTTCTATTTGGCATAATCAGTTTGCAATGATGTTCTCGCTTTAAATATAATGTATTAGATCCCTATTACAATTCCTTGTGCGCGGGACATTATTTCCAGAAAGTTATAATTTCATTTTATGCTTTTGTTTAAATCAAACCAGTCATTGGATGAAAATAAAAGCGGAACGAAACATTGAACCTACGTAAAATTATGAGATGCAGTGTAATTCAAAGCATTAACTACTGAAATGGCAGGTTATTATCCGTTAAAAGTATGTGTACTTATTACACCTTATTAGAGTTTGAGGTTAATGGGAACCAAGACCTCATCATATTTTCCAAAACTTATCAAACTTAGCCGGCCTTATGCCTGGTCGATATGAAGTACGCTAATATGCTGCAGCTTATTACAACAATTTCTGCCAGCATGCTGTGCTCACTGCTAACTTGATTGACTTGGGTGTGAGAAGATTTCAAATCCCGAGACACGAGACATCCCAGGCGCAAAGTCTCGAAACGGGAGCTAGAGAATGTTCTAAATATACCGAATGTAGTTCACTTTTGATGAGATGTATAAATAATACTACAAATATAGTAATTATCGAGACATTCAATACACGACACAATAACAAAGACACGGATTCTCAATTACAATAATTAAAGAAACATTTCTAAATTGAATATTAAACCAATATTTTGGTAAGGGTCAACTTAGTGTACAAAAATCTAAATTTCAGATTTGTAACTCTTTCCGTCAAACAGCTAGGGGCCGTAAGAACGGATGGACAGCCGAGTGTACAGAGCACAATTTTTTTATATGCGTGCTCCATAAGTAATATCCGTACCTTCAAGTGATCGATGCACATGAATACATATAGACACATAGATACATACGAGTACGTCGATATGTCATAACCACAATTTCCCGTGTTCATTATCATGCTATCCAAATATGGAAACTACATCATATTTTGTTGTCGAAGCAATGTTAATATATAATAATAAAACGCATATCGGCCCTTCTGTATTCCCCGAAGTTGTAGCCAGCTAGGTATGTACACACTTACAGTTTGCTAGTCCCATGTAATAGGAGGCGAGCCTATTTTCATCTAAAGGGCGCAGTTCCAGACTCCAAACTCCTACTGAATTTTTTCAAATTGAATCCAAAACCTTGATATTCCAAAGCGGACGCTTAACACACACCAATGAGGCTACCATTGGTTCGATTAATCTTGCTACCGTTACATCAAAATAGTATCATAAATAGACAGTCAATTGAGTGTCATTAATATGGTTGCGTTTTGCCATTTGGCTAACACTGTTCTTTTTGTTCGCTGTGTACCTAAAATTCAGGATTTAGGATATTCCTTTGTCGTCGCCTCTTACTACTTCCTCAGGAAGAATGAAATGTGGGGGCAGGGGGAGGCGATTCTCTCCAGTAATCCACGTGGAGATCAAAAGCATAAAATTGATCTAGTCTAGACTTAGTCCATTGATAATAGCGAGACAAATACAGTGAGATTTAGGTCCATTGAGTTTTACTTCAAGAGCGAGACACAACTTTACTGTTTACTAGCTACTTCTTGCGGTTTTACGCGCATTGTGTAAATCAAATAAGACAGTCATTAATATGCTATATGTAGACCACTAGTGACAAAGTCTAATCGCAACTTAGGAATTTCAAAAATGGATCCATAACACGATAGTCATAATCATGAAATGGACAATGTAGGAAGTATACCAATGACAATGGCGAAATGCTACATGTTCCAAACGTATATTTAAAAAGAAATTTAGGCTCAACGTGATTTAAGGTATTAAACGCACCGAGCGAGCTAACGCAGTAATGCCTGTACCATAATCTGCATAAAAAAATTTAGTTAAGTTAATTATTGTACAATCGCAGGTGTAGAATAATTTTGAATTTCGAATGACTCCTGACATACACAAGCCTGATAAGTTCTGCGATGTTGTTCTAGGAAGGCGTATCGGGGGAATGGCGTGGTGCCTGGCTAATGCTGATACGCCGTGTGCTAGTCTACTACACGACCAAGGACCCTAAGATCTGCATCATTGATCTGCGGAAGACTAGATGTGTCAGTGAGTAACTCATTAGTTATTTTTTTACTTAAAAATTTCGTCACGAAACTGTTCTACTCCGCTCTGTCAGCGGTCTCTGCGCTCAAACGCATATACCTTTCTTCACGCAGTCTATCCTACATTACTAGGTCATTAAATTAAGCGCCAATGTAATTCGTTGCGTTAAACTTAACTGTAGTCCGTGACTTACGAATGAGATTAGTCTATATCTTATTTGATCTAGAACATATGGCCAATAAAGCTCATTGCTAGTGCTAGTACTTTACTATATCGCAATTCTATGGTGACTACGTATCAAAGCAGGATAAAAGTGGTGTAATCCTTTTCCTGGGTTTTTGGATATCTAAAAATGGATCATGCGTTTATTTACTGACCCCGATTAGCGTGGAATATTTCTAGCTACATAGATCCGAGTGTTGGTTCAGTGCGCTGCCGCAAAGAACCCTGAAGTTTGCGTCATTGACCTGCGGCAAGCCAGATGCGTCATTGAGAATTGGTTTAACTTGTTTAATGGATTGACAGGAAACGTTATAATATTATGACACAGTACGCTCGCTTGCTGTATAACAGGTGACGAGAACAAAGGTCAGCGTAAAACAGCGACATACTATGATTAACCAGATAGGTTTGTATGAATCCACTTTATAAACCGCCGGTTTGACGTTCCTCGCCATGTAAAGATGAACGCTACTTATATTATGTAGGGCATAAATAATTATTGGCTGGTTAGCGATCTCTTATATTATGTATTTTATTATTTTGAAGCGCTCGTAGCGAAGTTTACTAAGGTGTTCTCAACCGATCAGCAAAGTTAAGCACGTCGCGCGCGGTCATGAGTTGGATGGGTGACCGCTAGTGACATTACTACTGAGCGTTTCCGTGCTTCGGAGGGCACGTTAAACCGGTTGTTGTCTTAGGATGGCAGTCGTTATAGCGTGGTGGTAGGGCATTTTGCAAATGCCAGCCTGGCTAGCTACCACCCTCAAGTAGAAAATCTGTCGCCAAGCTTTTAACGGTATGTTCCGGCAGCTGTCCTTGAGAACCAGTACTTCTAGGTTAGCCTGAACAATATCTTCGACCACATCCTCACTTACCATCAGGTGAGATAGTGGTCAAAGGCTAACCTTAAGCTAACAGGCATAAAAGAAAATTATATTGGGCGTGACTGTCGCCAATTACTAGATGGCGTGGCTGGTAGCTGTCCTTAACCACATCGTAACTTTTTTTAATTGCTGATAAGCTTTGTCAGACAGGGGTCACAGACAGGTGCTCGACTATAAGTTTATTTTTTATTTGAGGGTAGTAGGGAGAAAATATAAAATGCCTTTCAACAAACATACCATCAGATGAGATAGTGGTCATATGCTAGCGAGCCTGGCATATTATAAAAAAACATATGGCTGTTATCTAACATACCAACGCTGATCGCCGCATCATGTTGTATTAACAAAGCGATCATACCGGAAATGTGTAAGAGGGGAACTGAAAAGGACCACTCCCATGTATCTGATGTAAACAATACGGGTAAAACACAATATAGCTACTTGGATGATACCAGTAACTTTATTCACAAGAAATTTAGACGAATAGGCATTTCGCAATCCAAAAAGCAAGTACCTTTCCATGCTTGAGATAATCTATTTTATAAAATAAATAATAGTACTCTCCGTACTACACTCTGCGTAAAGAGTTACTAACAGTCGGGCATACAGATGGAAAATCATCGATAGTTGGAAATGGATACACAGTACACATTCATAATCGTTCCATAACTTTATGGTAGGTTTATCGGGCGTCATTAGTGCTGCGCAAAAGATTTCTCCTTTGTTTTAATATTGTTAGGTTTGCAATAACGCCTGCTATGCGGATTACATCACAAAATCACAAATACACGATAGCAAAAATTTAAGTCATGTGCGTGATTCGAACCCGCGTCCAACCACCCCTTGAGCCGGGGTATGCTCTAACTAATTGGGCTAACATGACATGACCCGGCTCAAGGGGTGGATGGATGCTGGTTCGAATCCCGCACATGACTTAAATTTTTCCTATCGTGTATTTGTGATTTTGTGATGTCTCCTTTGCTCTGCAATAGTAAAGTTTGATAAGCCTATGTAATTTTATGGAAAGATTATAAATATTTTTAAGGTTTACCCCCATATCACGCTAGTTTCCTGCACGTTTATAATCATAAGATTAATAATGAACTTATAAAATTAAATTTGAAACGTATTGAGGTGTTGTCGAATTATGTATAATGTTTAATGAGTCAAGAATTTAAATTGAACAATGTGTATGTGTATTCAATCAAAATTATTATAACGCTGTTGCCAATTTTAACATGATCGTGTTACTGAATTTGTCACCAATCAACAAATGGACCATTTTCGTTAAAATGATTAAACTTTCGCATATATCTGAGTATAGTGTTACTGTAACTTGATAAAACAGAGAAATTACACAAAAACAATGGTGAAATTACATGAATGAAAATACAATTGTTTTTTTTTCACATGATTCATTTGTTATCTGAAGTAAAACCAGTTCAAAATGTTGTGCTTATCCGTGAGCTAACATCATAAATTAAAAAAACACGTAAGTCTTCAATGCAATGAGTCATACTAAATCAAAGCTTCACCACATCCGTTCATCCTGTGGTGACATGTGCATCAATCAACATCGCATCGCAGAGAAGTGCACATAATGTCTGAATGTCACCAAATTCGGGGAACGTGCGTTTGAATCCCGCTAGCTCAATAATTAACACTTGCAGCATTTTTTTTAAGAAAAGTATTTTCAAGTTTGTTGCGTGGTAACTAGAATATACTATATATTTGAAAATTGCATTATTTTGCCTTCTCTAACTTCTTCCATACAGCTACTATAATTAAAGCATTAAGACCACCTACAAGCCATTGCAGACGCAGGCAGTCCAAATGCACTAACTTATAACAAGTTTCGCGTTTAAAGCTTTAAAACAGATAAGATATTTATCATTGTCTAGTATGCATACTTAGTTGCAATTATAAAAAAAAACCTCAACAGCTATGAGTAGGTACATACCTACAATTATACAGGGCTATTGGTAAAATGCTAACAACCTCTTAGGGTTGACTTTTGCTAGTCCTAACAAACATTGTGAGACGTAATGAATAGATTCAGGCGTTACTTTGCGGAAATCCATATGATAATTAAATTATTTAATAAAACCCTTAAAAAAATCTTTATAAAAATTATATAACATATCTAGTGACAATTCCGCCTAATTTCCTGTTAAGACGACGTGACGACAAAGCCTGCGGCGTGTTTAGTCTCGATCGTGCGCTCGTAGAGACTCGCTCGCGAAACGCGTCGAATACTCTTCCGGTTTGGCTGCGTGTCGTATGTGACGCCACGTCGTCTTAACAGGAAATTAGGCGGAATTGTTACTAGATGTATATAATTTTTATAAAGATTTTTTAAGTGTTTTATTAAATAATTAAATTGATGTTTTCTTAAAATACTTTTAAAATATTTGTTATTATTATTGTGAGATGTTTTTTTTTTTGGCATGATGATGTTAAAGGTCTTGTCTTCCTGTAATGTAATATTTCATATGTTTTATTACTACGCTCGATGTAAATATTCAAAACTCTATTCAAAGGGATCGCGCGCGGTCCAGTGTTCGCGTGTCCCCGACGGGCGCTCTTGGCTCGGAGAGACTCAAAACTTAAAACATTAAGTTTTTCTAGTACTGTCTGACACTTTTAAGTACTGTGTCTCGTAGCAAAAGACAATGCCTACTCCGAGCGCCCGTTGTGGCAGCACTGGACCACGCCGCGCTAATTTTCATCTCGAAATGTTTGTTAGGACTAGCAGAAGTCAACCCTGAGAGGTTATTCGCATTTTACCAATAACCCTGTATATGACAAATCTCGCTTACATACTCGCTAGTAACGGTATGGATATGTTCACAATTCGTTATGGGTTAAATTTAATCGCGCCGTTCTCTTGACTACTCTTTAGTAAGCAGGCCAGTTTATATCTACATCCGATGCTATACATAAAGAAATTGATATATGAATAAAAAGCTTGAAAAAGATTTAGGTCTTAGTGAATGCGAATTAAAGAAAAAAATAAATTTTACATACAATATGCTTGTCAGTCACGGGCTTTAAGGTAACAATTAATGATTAAAATGAACTTATGTCAAACACGGCGCTGAAAGATGTACGATTGGATTTAAAATAAAATATATAGTAAGGCTAAATGAAATTAAAAAAAACGAAATGTAAAGATGCGAACAATATGTGAAACACAAAAATGGCGATAGATAAGCAAACGTAAAACAAGAAATGTATAAAACACTAAGTGACACCCATTCTAAAAGGAATCAAGATGCCCAGATAGTTACGTCAGTACTATGTTAGACTATTATTATTTTTATTCAGCTGTTATAATTTAATTAGTTTTACTTAAGTAGTTAACCGAGTAAAGCGAGATTGTTGAGATAAAGGCATTTAAAATTATCACTGACTAAAAATAATTAAGTTAATTTAATGTATTGTTTTAGACCTAAATAAATGTTGAGCGAAAATGTTAACATATTATAGCGAGTTATAGGTTCCGAGTAAATACTATAGTGGTATTATTTGCTCCTAGCGTTCATTAAGGAAGCATATTCCGTATTACCATTTCACAAGCCGAGTTGTTAGTACGTATAAGTGTGAGTTATCCCCGAATATAACCAGATCAATCCTTTAATTGCCGACAGCTACTCAAGATGCAGACGAGCAGTCGAAAGCGCAGTGCCCAACAGACGGAAGCCCTAATCTGTTGCTGGACGTCCCTCACGCCACTCTATATCTCAGGTTCCCTCATGAGAAACTGCTTAAGGTAATTTAAACATGATGTAGAAATAAGCGATCGAGGTCAATTTGAGTAAAATTACAATTTTCCTCAATTTGTCAATCTCCATTCTGTACAATATCACATTATATGGAACGGATATTGTCATCATTAGCATTATACCATATCCCCGTAGAG
Source organism: Plagodis pulveraria (assembly GCA_963890685.1). Taxonomy (NCBI): domain Eukaryota; kingdom Metazoa; phylum Arthropoda; class Insecta; order Lepidoptera; family Geometridae; genus Plagodis; species Plagodis pulveraria. The sequence goes on along the minus strand of OY982949.1, from coordinate 6,143,676 downwards.
GTTTAATATATTAATAGTATAAATAGGTAAGTACATAAAATGATTATTGGTCATACACAATTCATCCAAAGTTTGTCTTTAGGGTTCCGATGGATAAATTGGATTGCTTACAGTAATATGTTGTATATGTTATTTATACACGTGTTTTTTGTAGCCATTCGATCGACGGGCATGTCAGTAATATCGACAGTTGGCGAAGGTAGAACCATACTGATCCAAGTGTCATTTTTTCTTTATTGGAGTTATATGCAACAAATGCAAAGAAAAATATATTCAATTGATGCCACATTGATCCAAGTACAAAAAGCGCCTTATTATATTGCTAGAGGACCTAAATTTTCACTTTAGCATTATACTTACTTTCCAAAAATATATCCTGCTATACTGATCCAATTTTTTATTTTTTATCTGGTTTTTTGTTTCTGAAGAAACCACATTTTGACTACTTTTAATCAAAATATTTTACTATAGATTTTTTATTATTTTGTCTGACATATTAGCCATCATTTCGAAAAAGATTAAAGCATAATAAATCACATTTTTTTAAACAATTTTGAACGCGTTTCCTTTCATTTTCTCAATATAACGAAAACGATACTTGGATCAGTATGGTTCTACCGTCGCCAGTTAAGCATATCAAAATGTTGCAAATTGTACACACTAATATAGTAGTATTGTTCATGTTACTCGTCTTGGGACTCTAGAATATACTACATACTTCTTCTTCTTCTTTCTAGTCGGCGTGACCGTTATTTTAAATTTTGCTTGACCAGAAAGCAGCCATACTATAATAGTTACACATACTAATATCTATAATATACAATCTTGGATTAAGGCACTCAATGTTGGCACGTGTCCACAGTTTATGGTGCTGTTTGTACTCTAAAATACTGTTTTTAATTTATTGATGTATCCATATATCAGTTTTCACTAAGCCTTATCAGGCTCAGATCTCAGGTTGCTCGAAGCAGAGATAACTTAAGCAGGTGAGGTTTTATGCACAACTCAGGCACCAGCTGTGAATGTGGGGAACCTCTGCAGACCATGTCACACCTTTTGACAAGTATCGTGTGCATAACGTGTACCAACTGCTCACGCGATGATTTGCCTGAAGAAAACCAGAAGGCAAACGAAGTGGTTACTCTCTGGTCAAGCAAAATTTAATTACAACGGTCGCGACGCGCGCCGATATGAATGACGAAGAAAAGGAAGAAGATTTTACTATTATTTTTTTAAAATAAATAATGTAAAACAAAAAGAACTCTTACCACGATACAATAGAAAACACGATTTAGAGCATTTTCAATAATTAAAAGATTTTTGTTAAATTTATGTTATTGTGACGGAACAAGCTCGAGGCCTACCTGATGTTAAGCGGACTAACCTCTTCCTTTAACAGATGCATATCATCACAAGTCACGAATTGCACTGCGCCCGTCACTTTGAGACCTAGTTGTTAAGTTTCGTGTAATGTGTTTTTGTAATTATCTAATTAGCGTAATTGGTTTATCCGTGATAATTAAGTAAAAAATTAAGTGTGCCGGTAATTTCACTGTCTCTCAAAGACTGATGCCGGAACATACCGTTAGGTGCTTGGCGACAATTTTCTACTTGAGGGTGGTAGCTAGCCAGGCGGACAATCGCAAAATGCCCTTCCACCATGCATGAATGACTTAAAAAAATACATTGTGTATATATTACAGGGCTGGCGCTACATGATTAAACTGGCTGCTCAGAACAACGGGGCGCACATCCACCATCAGCAGTTGACCATCGAAGACGTTCCTGTCATCGTCGAGAAATGTGTCAGCTTCATCTACGCCCATGGTATAAGATATACTGTTAAAAGTGCTGGCTTAGCAGCACGGATTTAGACCCTTGTCTAATTAGATAGTATCGTTAGGAGCGAAATAATAACATGGGTACATCGGGCGCAATCCCTATATTCCTCATATTATATTTCACAACGAATAATTATTATTATTCATGAAATAAAAAAAATTTCGCAGTTAACTTATGCCTTGATCTTAACTTAAGTCGTGGTCAACGCCGTAGATTCTTCATCAACATTAACAAAAACCAGATTCGTTCAATAGTGGGTGTGACAAGCGTAAAGACCCTTATATCATTCCTATTACTGAAGTCATGGCTATTTCTATGAGGGAGTGGCAGATTTTCATGGTCTGAATGTGAATATCAATTTTGTATAAAGTTTATAGTATCTAGCTCCTCTCACTATCACAAAAACTACGAATACGCTTTAATTTCGGACTCATTAACTAATTGACAACAAGTAACATATCAAAGTAACACGTACACTAATTTAACTTTAATAATTGGTTGATAAATGTGGCGCTAAAAATGATCTGAATGGGAGATTCCATAGCGGGGAAAGATTTGCGGTCCGACCATAGACTATATCAAACAACGAACTTCGTACCGCAAATTCAATTTTCGTTGTCTAAAGTGCGTTGCTACGAAAAACGACACTTCGTTGAATTGTAGTAGCGGCCCTGGTCACTGTTAACCACGCTGTCATCATAGGCATATTGGCAAATACTTTTTTCGGTTATTTGAGTATAAGTTAAAAACTACTGCTTCAATGTAGATATAATTGAAATGGGAACAACTTGGAGATATACACTTTAGCCAACAAAAAACACAAAGCGCTCGTTGTGTATTTAAGTTAGTTGTTCTTAACCGATCAACTAAGCTAAGCAACATCCGTCGCGGTCATGACTTGGATGGGTGACCGCTAGTGGCATCACTTCTGAGCGTTTCCTTCCTTTCTTCGTGCTTAGCATGGCATTTGTGATAGCATGGTGGTAAGGGCATTTTTCTAATGCCCACCGGGATAGGTATTACCGTTCAGTAGAAAATCAGTGGCCAAACAGCTGCAAGGGCAGCTCAGCAGAGCCACTAATTCAAGGTTAACCTCAACATCTTCGACCCCATCATCACTTACCATCAGTTGAGATAGTGGTCCATGGTTACCCTACCAAATATGAACAAAAAAAGAATCGTCGAGATTGGATGATGCAGTAAAAAGTTAAGCGGTTTATAATAGTAATGCGGTTTATAATGTACAAATGGCCCGTTTATAATATAAATTCATGCCTTCTAATTAAGTACCCCTCTTTAGATAAAGGCCTCTTCAATATTATACCATAGTATCTTTCTATTTTGAGCGACACAAACCATTTTCTACCAGCCGCTTTTTCAATGTCGTCTACCCATCTTTCTGGAAGCCACCCTCGTTTTCTTATGCCTTTGGGTCCGGGCCATATTCCATTTAAGCCTTTGCAAGAGTTCTAGCGCGTCTATAATTGCAGTTTTATTGTGAATGGCAGAGTAATTTTGTTTGTCTATAACTTAAATATATAAAATAATCCTTCCTACTGCACGTTGGCAGATTTGTATTTTTGTTCGAGTATCTTTGTACTATATCCAAGTTTGGCAAGCATTTGTAAGACAAGGGAGAATGCAGGTGTCCACGACTTTCTATTTAAGGTTTAGCGGCATGACTGATTTGAATACTTCTTTGTGCATCCAGAATTTATTCCAGGTAACCCTTCAATTCATTTCGTTCTGCTTTCTGCATTTATAAGCATTTCATTTTTTCTAGATAAACATAGTCGTCAACGTATTTGCGTAGTTTCCTCGACTTTAATAGTTTGACCTGTAGTATTCTTAGCTGCCTTGGTTTTGTTAAATTCAATTTCAAGCCTACGGTAGCGCTGACCTTAGTTAATTTTTCTATGTACTCTCCAGTAGTCCTAATATACTTCGTATAACGCGAAATTATCTTTTCAATACCTACAAAAATTACTTTCATCCTTCTCTATAAAAATATCGTTATGGTCGCTCTTCGTAGTCGGAAAATCGCTTCAGACTAAGCTCGTTTTTCAGCTTCGGGAACAAAAAACAGTCACACAATGCCAAGTCTGGGTTGTAAAGTGGATGATTGATTTCTTGGAAACAACACATCTGCAGGGACCTTATGTGCTTTGACATTGTTTTATTGTAAACAAATGCACGTCAAAAACGTCAAAATAATTTCTATTCACTGACCTCCAATATTGTATATATAGAGTTATACATAATATTTGATTAAAATATAAAATAAATAAACCTCCAATATTATTAATACTCGTACGGTGGATTTGTAGTTAAAACATTATTATCAATCGTGACGGCCTCCATAGGGCAATATTTTGTTAGGAAATATTTACGTATCCACCAGTTCGTAAGCCAAGGTAAAGTCGTTTTAATGTTGAATTTAGCCCCCGGACGGAAGGCTGGTAAACATAATCATTTTCTCTCTCTAATTATGTGCACGAGTATCGAGGTCATAATTAGAGTGTTTCCATTGCAATGAAGATTGGTTCACTCCGCTGACTAGAGTTTTCAGAATGACGCTTTCTATCAGAAATTGTTACAAACAAAATTACATGCTATGCACACATAATAGTAATGCGTATGTATGCAATACAAGATATATAAAGACGAATGTTTTGCTAACATTTTGGAGCATTGGTAAGGCTTGATTGTGAGCTTTAAATTCGGTTTGTACTTATTATTTAATCAAATGAGTTGTAGTGCCTTCGAATTTCTTCTATTGGAGTCCGCTATATCAGCTGAGGATTGTAGTCTTGTCTCGTTCCGGTCTTACATTAGCTAGATGGAATTTTTTGAGAGTTGCTTAATTTTTCTGCGGTGGGCAGTCTTAAAGAACTGAAATGACAGCTTATCATTCAAGTCAGAGTCAAAATCAATTATTCAATTTAGGCGGATACGACGCTCTTATGAAGGTCAATTACAAATTTCAGCATTGAAATATTCTACCTTGTACTGCCACGTTCAGCAAATAAATTGTATAGAGCCACTGCGAGAAGAACGGGCAAGAAACTCGGGGCCATTCTTTTAAACGTCTTTTAATAATGTGTTACATACTTACTATATAATAAAGTTATTACAATATTTGTTGAAATTATGTGGGTGACAGGCAATAGCTTGGCAGAGGCGGAATTGTTCAGGCATTTTTGTCGTTTAAGTAATCAGAAACTGTGTAGTAGGATTTTTTAATCAATATGTTTTTCACGTGCAACTAGAATTTCCCTTTTGTGAGCATTGTAATATGTTTGGGAACTTTATTGGGCGTATTCCATTTGACGCCAGTTTCGTTATTTTCGATAATTTTGACCACAATCTGCGTCTATGGTTGTGATCACTGTGATCGTTTGTAACTGTTCTCCCTGTTCCATTTAGGATAAGAACGTAAGAATGCCACTAAAATTTGCCACTTTTGTCACTTTTGACATTAGATGTAGGTAATTCAAAGTGTTCCAGTAGCTTCATAGCGTTTATGGCGAAAATAATGCTAAAACTAACCACTAACCCAAGTGGAACAACTTTTTGGGAGTGTGGTCGTTTTTGGCAAATTTAACTCCATATGGTACGCACCCATTATAAAACCGTACACAATTACCTAAGAAGGACCTTTTATTTGTCTTTGCTAATCTAAAACAATCAAACCTGGCACCCTATTTTATCTTTATTCCTAGTATTGAAATCATGATTGTCACTGTTTAATTTAAATTTACTCAAATGTATCTATGAACATACATAATATTTTTAAATATATACAGACTTGGTAAAGTTAAAATATCAATTTGTTTAAAAAGATCCCTCAGAGATTCCCTAGGATCCATTTTATATATGGCTCGAATTGCACGCTTTTGTAGGTTAAATATTGTCTCTATCTCAGCAGCAGTTCCCCACAGCAATACACCATACGACATAATACTGTGGAAGTACGCGAAATAAACTAGGCGAGTAGTAGCTACGTCTGTTAACTGTCTTATCCTAAGAACTGCATATGCAGCAGAACTAAGTCTTCCGGAGAAATCATGTATATGTTGATCCCACTGTAAAGTTGAATCCATTTTGATTCATCGGAAGACTGTCGCATTTGTAATAGGGAGTTTATCTGGGTCAAGCTTAATGTTTGGTTCAACATAAGGAACATTTGGTAAAAAAAATTAAACATTTCGTCTTTTTTGAATTTAAGAGAAGATTGTTAGCGGCGAATTATTTACAGATATTAATAATACATTATTTATATTGATATTCAGTGTGCCTCTTACGATGCTGAAGTCCCCAATAACCACGGTGAAATATGTTTCGAAGTAATAAATGGCTTCAGATATCATCATACGTAGCTACTGTTGAATCGTGTGACCGTGTTGACTTCGGTGCACGGACTGCGTTAAACCTGTATGACCTTCAGCAAATACCGTTTCCATCGTTCTAAGTATAGGCTTCACTATACTGATCGAGACACTCGAATTTTCAAAGTTGTTGTTAAGGGAACTCCGGGCGAGAAACGCAACACCAGCGTGGGATTTTTGGATCCTTTCGGTCGAATAATATTAATTCTAGTCTTGCACCCCACGGGTCATACTTTATTGACCTGCGTACATTAAATGCATATACGGAAGGCAGATCGAATATTCACTGACTGACTGACTAATATATGTGTTCTTCATTGAAAGTCATGCACGTCGTCACAACGCAATGCGTGACTCTTTTTGTAACAGAAACGTTATTCGTACATATAGGACATGAACGACTTATTTTAATCATTTTTATAATTAAGGTAATTGCAGTGAACTAGCTGATAATGAATTACCACTTTTACCGCAATATGTGATCCACACAATTCAACAGTGTTTTTAAAGGTATATTTTAAATATGTGCATGTAATCGTTTTCCAGGCAGCCTGTCCGAGGGAATCTACCGTCGAGCGGGAAGCAGCTGCACGCTGGCGGCTCTACTGAGCGCGTTCCGTCGCGACGCGTGGTCTGTGCAGCTTGGCGGTGCGCATCACTCTGAACACGATGTGGCCGGTGTGCTGAAGCGCTTCCTGCGAGACTTGCCCGACGCGCTGCTACCTTCCGACCGCCACGCAGCGTTACTCACAGCTATAGGTATAAACACAGTTTCACTAACATCCACAATCAGCGTTCAACTACTGGCCTCGTCCGCTCATCTGCATCTAACTTGATCTCTTCTATATACCAAATTGCGGTTCATCTCTATTTATATATAGATGAACCGCATAGTATAATATATAGTATAACAATATATTATTTCGTATGTTGCGCATTTTAGATTTCAACTTATGTGCAACTGAGTCTAAATATAGAATTGTTTGTTAATGCCAGGCGAAAAAGTAAACTTGTACCTTAAGGTCTAGAATAAGTATTAAATTTAAATGTGGCACAGCATATGAGCGAATTTAATTCATCTAATTATAGTTATGATTCGTCAACACTGAGTATTTGGAAATAATACTGTGTTTTCAATGTTATAATCATGGTAGTTTTCAAGCTCCGCCCTTCCTCATGTTTGTGGAAGTTATCAGAATATATTAAGCGTGTTGATACTTATAATATGTTTTTCATAATATCCATATTATTGTACGTGAGAAAGAGAATAATTGTGAAATAAATCAATATTAAAACTTCTCAGTTTTAGTCATATTTTAATGCGTTGACCGTATTCTCTTTCTGCACAACCCCCAATGTATTGGTGTATTGGGTAATTTAGACACTTCTTATTGACGCTAAGGTATGTAGATTATATTAAACTTTACGAATACTATCGCACTATTTACCATATATATGGTACCTGATGCATAAGGCGTTATCTGAAAACTATGTTAAGGACAAGACCTTATTTTTAGATAGCATTTTCGTAATAACACGTTTGGATATTGTGTAACTTTAAAATTTTCTAAAGTAAATTTCATGTATACAGTGGAAATTGGAGAGCGTTTAAAAATTTATCAGAATTTAGTTGTAAATCCGTTCAATGGGTGATAGTGGATATCCTACAAATGGCTGTTTTATGCAATGCAGTTTTAAATATGGTTCCCAGAATACTTATCAGGACTGTTCCATGTCTACCTATATATATGTAAACTATGAGGCCAAGTAATGCTTTCACTGAGCAGCATGCCACCAATAATGCAGTGGGGGTGTAGCTGCACAGTTGAAACAGAAGAGGACTCACAATTTTTTTGGGATAAGTTTCAGAATAGGATGATATTAGGGAAAATCTACAATATGGGCTCCTAGAACGGAATCCATAGACTTCAGCCACTAACGTTGTTCGGATTTGTATAATAAAGGTCGTCAAAGTACCTTCCTATCCGAGAGTTAGGCTGTGTATCCATACATCGACGATCGACAAGATATCGACGATCGACAAGATATCGACGAAAAAGAGCGGTTTATGAGGAAGAAATCCACGTATTAGATCGCTTCATTTTCCTACCCTCGCTGATCACAGCAATCCTATTGGTGCTTCTTTGTTCATTTTACTTGCACATCTCTGGTGCAGCTAAACTCAAGCCAATATCTAAATGTGCCTTTATACTTCACAATCTGTTGATAAACTAAAGGAATTTGCGGGGATATTCATAACTTAGAACTAAGATCTTGTTATTTAGTGAAGTCGTATCATTGTAGTCGTATGATTATTTTAGTACTTTGCAAAACAGTGACACTGTGAACAAATTTAACGGTTGAGGAAAGGGTTAATTAATTTTTCTCACTAGTGGTATGAATCAAGGTGGGTATGAAAAAATAGTTTCTTCTATTTTATAAAGTTTTATTGCCTATCTGTGATCATTATCAATACCTATAATAGCTTTTATTTATAAAAATCTGAACATGTAATATGTGACAATGAAGCTAGATAGATTACATATTCAGCTAAGGAAGGAAATCTAAACATATTCATTATGAAATCTGTATGTGTCTGTTTGTATATAGTGACTGTATGTAATTTACTTGCACACGCATTAATTACTGAACTGAAACTTAGAAAGGAAATTTCAAGTGCATATGTAAGACTTCACAGGGTTCGTAGTTACTCTTGTTTCTAATATTATATTACAAATGAAGACTGCGGCTTAACCGGAAAATGCATTGGCGATTTGATTGCTCATATATATTTGTATAAAATTTAGATTAAGAAGTTAATAATTTCTTGACTAATTTTAAAATATGTTAAAAACATATGTATGTTACTTGGAAATATGTATATATATGCAAGGTGTCTTTTATGAGTGGATAATATTCCGGTACTTGTGGGGGACGAGGCACAAAAACAAACTGACCAGATATTTAAAGCGTACTTTGTAAAGCTTTCTATTGTTTTGATCACTATACACATTGTATATATATATATATATTTTGTAAGTATAACTGATATGCACTGCGAAATAGATGATACAAAGGATTTATTAATGTACTTTGATAGCTACTCTGATATTTATATGTAGAATAATGTTATAATATACTAATTTTTTCACAATATACCTTTAAAAAGTATGATACGTGTGATATCCTGACGTCCATTTCTCAATTGAATCTCAGTCAGCTCATTTTTATGTTATTGAAATCATTCAATCATCAGAATTCCTGATAGAAAATAATAATAACAATTAATGAAATAGTTACACAGGGATAAACGAAGCTATCTGTTTAGTCAAAGAAATTTTATAGTGGTTATGACTTTGAATAATAAAAATACTGTTGAAAAATCTAATAGTTTACTTTTGTTGAGTTGTCTTACTTACTCAAAAAACTTTCATGAACTTTTGAGTGAGAAAGATTTTCAGCAAAGCATTTATAGAAGTTTTACTTTGTTTGCATTATATCATTTAGTATTTTTTTGTTATTTGCATTATTTTATGTTATTTGCAATACTTTTTTTATATTATGCTTTGTTTTGTAGTTGTTGTTCTGTCTGAGGCTAAACCTTGATAAAGTATGCACTATGATTCGCGATATTTGTTTATGAATAAAATAGTTTAGTAAAAGAATATAAAATAATAATAATAATATAAATAATAACTTAACTTATAATATAATTTGATTATAAATATAAAGTAAAATAAATATATTTCGCGAATCAAATTGCGCTATACGAATTATGTTTAACCTTGATTTTGTCTTGTTTTGATGTTAATTTTGTTTGTAGTTTCACCCTTTATATCCATATCCTCAAAAATATCTCATAATCTTCTTTTTAAGTGCATCAATATCTTTTAGGAAAAAAGATATAATATTAGCGTTATTCTATCATAAACAAGATCGATTAATAATGTAACACATTATGTTTAATAAGATAATACTATATTATCTAAAGAATTTCTTTTCGTACGGAAGATATCGATGCATTTATTTTGAATATTTTGAAGAGAGACTAAATGTAAACAAAGCGAATTGTAACAGGCAGAGGTGCATATCATTTTATAGACGTGCTCGGAAATCATAGGTTGAACGGTATACTCTGCGTCCATCCTAATTCTGGAGAAAACCGCTGCCAATCTAGTGCGCCAAGTAGCAGATAGCCAAGATACTCCATGCTAAGTCGGCGAAACTTTCTAATAACAACATCAAATTGGAGTTTTAATATACAAAGGAAACTCTTGAATTTTCTCACAAATTCTTTGTTCTGACGTTTAATTTTGAACGAAACATTCTCTCTTTAGTAATTTATTGAATCATGAAAATATTATATTTTAGTCAAACATGACCTTCGTAGCATCTGGATATAATCGCAACTGAAAAACAGCATATACCTAAATATTAATTTTTGAAACCTAAATAGGTATTGTTTTATAAATATTAGCATTGATTTCCTCTAGATCTTTTACTATAATATGCATGAATAGCCAAATTACTTAGCCAGAAATAGGATTGACCCCAAAACGACACATGATAAGCTGTAAACTTGTACAAATCTCTATTTACGCATTCTTAAAGTTGCGTCAGAAGTCTCGTACAATCTCGGGTCTGAGTGTCACGATATTCAAGTATTATTTTGTGATATTCAGTAACAAAAATCGTCTTCTCGCAAATATATCTCTCCATATCATCGGGCATCTCTTATAAACTTGTAGCTCTTTAAAAAAACGTTATTTTCATAATTACCTGTAACAAATGTATAATCAATTCAATAATCCTTGAAATAATAAATCAGACATCGTATAAAATCTGCGTACACATCTTGCGTATCGTGATCATGTATAAACAGGTCGACGATATGTCAATAAAACAAAAAAATAAGTTTGATTTTCCTGCCATAGACGTCAGCGTTAAAGTATTATATGTAGGTCACACTAAAAGTTTTGCGTAACTTAAAAAAAACAACATGTTATAAAAAAAAATTGTGTTTATTGCTTTTCAAAATACTCTCCTTTACATATTAAACATTTTTCATGCGATCGAACCATTTTTTAAAACAGGAGAACCATAGATCTGCAGGCATGTTCTCTACATGCTGATTGAACGCTATCACTGGCTATTCGGAGTTGGCAAAAGTGAAACCTCTTATCAAATCTATGATTTGAGGAAAATACAGAAATCACAGGGTGCTAGGTCGGGGCTATGTGCAGGATGGGTGACGAGTTGTACTTTTTCGGAAGCTAAAAATGACTTGGTTTGTTGGCCGTGTGTGAAGAAGCGTTGTCATGGTGTAGGAGAACGCGGCTTTTTGGTCGTCTTTCGCGAACTTTTTCTTACACCTTGGTTAAACGAATGGTAGAATACTACTCGGCATTAACACTCTTTTGATCTTCAAGTGGAATTGAGCAGATAGGACCCGTAGCTGAGAAAAAAACGTGATCATTGTTTTTACCAACGTTTCTCGCCTGTTTCACTTTTGTTGGCCTGTTCTCAGTTTCAAACACCCATTCACAAGATTGCTGTTTTTTCTGGTTCAAAACAATAAATCCACGTTTCGTCTCCTGTGACAATGTCATAAACAGCATTAGAATGTCCGTGGTCGTACTTCAGTAGCATCTGTGAGCACCATTCCACGCGAGCTTGCTTCTGCTCCGCTGACAGTTCATGAGGGATCCAACGACAACCAAGTTTCCGAACTCCAACATAGTTGAGTTTTAATGCGGTGTATGCATCGTCGTTAACGATCTTGATACTCCGAGCATCCACTCGCACGATTTCTCGGAAAGTCCATAGGAAGAAAGCTTTGAAAGAAGTCTATGCCATACCCGATGAAAGGGCTTCGCTATAACCGACCTAGTCCAACGCCTCGTCAGGTATACTAGAAGATCACCAGCTTAGCGACCATGACGAAAATCGTATTGGCGATCGCTAATCACTGCAAAAGCTGGTTGTTGATAATTAATTCCAATATCTTGGAGAACAGAGACGTTATGGCTAAAGGGTGGTAGTTGATGGGATCTGAGCGACCAAAGCCAGGGTGCTTTGTTTGGTGCACCATCGACGATTTTGAAACAGCGCTAGATGTGTAGGAGAGCCGAAAATGACGCGTTAGAACCGGGGAGTGCACATTGCCGGAATATAATGTCCGGTTTAGAAGTATCACAACGAGGCAAGGTCGGTGGTAAGTTTCTTGGTCATCCGAAGTTGAGTTAGACGGGAACTAACTCAACTTCGGATGACCAAGAAACTTACCACCGACCTTGCCTCGTGGTCCTAGAAGATTTTTGTATAATATAATGTAATTTCTGTATTTTCCTTCGTGGTGAAAGCCAGTATGTCATCAATCTCCGTGCAGTAAAGATAACAGCTGGACAGTCACCAGAATGCACATGTTTCTGAAGAATGGCGGGCTTATCTCTCGCTAAATCGGCCGATATGCTCCGACTTCACTTTGTATGGGACGTAAAAACACTCGTAGATTAAAGGATGGTCATCGTAGTCTACGAGCAGCCCGATGTTACATTTTAGGCCTCGTCCTTCAAAGCTGCTGAGACGAGCATAGATATCTTCTGATCAAATAATGACACACTCGTAGCAAAAATAGCACAATATATGTGTTTTCGTCAAAAAGAGCAAGGTCGGCTTACTGACTTCAGGTTGTAATGGATGTCGTTCACGTTAGAACGGGGAACCCGGGGTTACAAAAGTCCAGGGAAGGGGGCGATTGGGCCTTCCGGTCAAGTAGTACTGCCGTGGTCGAGACGGCCTATTCCGCTGTAACCCATAGGTGTTTAGCGTGACATTACGACTAAAATAAGTAGAGGTAATTAACTTTATACGACGGGCTATTAGTTTCCTTATGCTATGTATGGCAAAGCGCTCTACGTGCACTTCTGAAAAACGGTTAAGATTGTAAAACATGTTAGGAAAAACATTTGTGGGGAATTTTATTATACTCTACAATATTTATAACTGAAAGATAAAAACAAACGAGATAATTGCGAATTTTTGCCTTGAACATCTACGCCAATACAACATTTTATGAGACTTAGAATGCCAAAATAAAGTTATAAACAAGTTTACTGCTTATGTATATATCATGACTTCGCTTAAAAGTTGAGTTGGGCTGTATAGCCTTATTTCTTAAAATATTGATACACTCATAGCTTTTCTCGTTCGTAGTTGTTTGATTGTGTCGTTAGTTTCGGTCTTTTAGTTTTGTCGTGTCGGAAGTTTTAAAAATAGTATGGGAATACTGTAGCTAGGGACCAAAACATATATAGAGAAAGATTTAAGAGTTTACTCTGCAACTATATCCTATTGCGAAGTTTTTAAAGAAAAGTGTTTGGTAATCAAATTTGCCATAAAGATATTTGCTATAATAGAATATGATCCAAATTATAATTTTCTTACTGCTACAAACTAAATACATATTGCCAAAAACCTGTTCCAATAAACCTATTGAGCACTTGTTAGTGTCTTTAGATAAGGAACCTCTGCCTAACCCAAAGGGAAAATAAAATCGCGATGATATACTGTAGAAATGCTGTAATTAACAAAGTCTTTCCAATATTACTTACGAATGATATTAATTGTTTTTAAGGCCATCCAATGAAATTTTTTATCTATACGACCTTATTTTCTAGCGTTTTGTTCTTTGTCCTTCTTAGAGAACGGTGATCGCTCACAACCAGATGAAACGGGTGCATGATGGCCCTTATCGCAGAAAAAAAACTTATGTAGTTATGGTTTGTTTACATTTATTCTTTCTTCAAAACGCCCCATGAATTAAAAAAGTTTGCACGGTACAGAACAATACAAAAGTTTGTAAACGTTATTACTAAATATTACACCTGTGAAAGCTATTAACGTAGAAGTAGCATAGGTAATGTCTGCTCGACAAAAGTACCATCTTGGCTTCTAAGCAACGCCGAATACTCCAGCGAAAAAAGTCAACTAACGGGGATAGTGGGCATCGGATAGTGGACGAAAAAAGGTTCTCGACAAAGGAACTTAAAGTAATTTTGCTTGAATTTTCTTATAATATCCACTGTCAGGTTTCGATATATCATAAGATACAATATATACGATGTGTCATGTTAGGGAATCGAATACTCGTGTGTATCGAAGGTTGTGTTAGCAGACACAATAATGTTATAAAACCAGAACTAGGGTATACCTCTTAGTAATTAACATAGTATAATATATTTTCCATGTGAATAATATTTTGAGTAAATGTAACCGCCATCTATGCGCGACGTTGAGTCGTAAGATGAAATTATATACCACCCGACTAGAAAGTACGCTCCAACTATTGTAAGCGTGATAACTGTTTCATGCACCATCTAGCGCAAGTAGCGTAGACTGCGAGGTACGCTAACCAGCGTCTGATGGCTTGTTGATTGTTTTAGGTGGGAAAAGATGGATAGCATTATACTAAATTTATACAAATTGAATTTTCCATTATCGTGTCTTAAGAATAACAACTTCAAATCCGTCAGATATGCAAGTTCTTGCTTAGTTTTGGCTGTACCAAGTACTCAAGTAAATCTTAGAATTTATGCCTTTATAATATATACTTTTTTAAAGATATTATAAATTAATTGTTACTACCTATGTAACATTAAGTAAATCTAACGTCCTGTCTGTTTGTAAAAAAGTTTGTATTACTAAGATTTAGTAAATTTTTAGTTGCTTGAGCGTGATGCACCAATTTTAATTAAAGTTGTTTATTTGTTAACTTCTAAAATGCTCTAAACAAATAGTAATATTCTGAACTAATGATACGTTAACTGCGTGAAGCTTAATAATTTTTACATTACATTCTATTGTAATATCTTATATTGGACCGGTTTCATTATTTAATTGTTGTAAATTAGTTTACCGCTTTGATCCCACCAACACAAGAGAGAGTGAATATATACGTTAAATTAGCATTAAAGGGCACTAATTGTGCTGTTACCATTAAGTGAATTGTTTGTTATTTTCTTGAATTTTTATACTGAACATTTCAGAGTTGGAGGATCAAACGAGACGTCACGCGGAGTATCGGCGCATAATGACATCACTGCCTCTGGTGGCTCGTAACACAGCGCGCAAGCTGTTTGCTCATCTGAACTTCTTGCAAACTATGGCTCATGCCAACAAAATGAACGCGGAGAACCTCGCGTCTGTGTGGGCCCCCACCATAATGCCCGCGGCTGTGGTGAGATTAAAATACAAGCTGCACGCCTTCCTCTCACGCATACCCGACTTTTTAGAACATTACATTTCATGCATCATATTAATTAATCTTTTAATACCACGCTCACCTTTACTTTCTGCACAATTGTCACTAAAAATTATCATTGATCACCTTTGTTACGGATATATCCCGCTTTTATGGTATTTACTTTCAGCAAAAACAAGTGCTTTTATAATTTATGCTTGTCCATTCAGGTTATCGTGAATAATTTTTTTTAGCTTTAAGTTTCAACGCAGTTGCCAAAAGCGAACTCTAGATGGCAGTAGAAGTATCGGTGAAAGCAAGCTTGAGCTCCTTAGCATATCTGCGGCCCTGGTAGGTACGAAATACGAATAGGCTTTTAATACCTATACATTGGTGTCAATCTCCACAAATCCTCAAAATTAAAAGTTTTCTAAACTATGGTGTTTCTTATTCCGTAAAACTTTAAAATGGCTATTAATTAGGATTAGTCTATTCAATTGTAATTAATACTGAATCAGTTCAGAGGTCTCCAAGTTACATGATGACTTTTGCGTAAAATATCAAAGTGAACTTTTAGGACTGTCATTCGCAAGAGTTATACGTTTGAATTTTAGCTGGAATAGAATAATAACTACCATAATTGTATACGCAAGCATTATACGAATTTGGATTTTAGCTTGAACAGAATAAAAACTACTATTATGGAATGTACAGAATTTTTGTTTCGCGAATTCGTATAGAATCGCTACTATTCTAGGCGATGCGCTCCTTAGCATATATGCGGCCCTAGACGTTGTGAGATACGAATAGGCTTATAATACCTATACATTTTAAGCGTTGAGCTCCTTAGCATATCTGCGGCCCTGATAGGTATGAGATACGAATAGGCTTATAATACCTACACATAGATTTCAGATGCCTTGGCATTATATATTATACATCTTATACACGTTCATTACATGAAGGTCCAATGATTTTTAATGTTTGAAAAACCTCTAAAACCCTCCAACTGCTTGCAATAATGGGATATCTGCAAAAATCCACGTGCCGCACCAAAAGTAAAAAATAATTGCTAACTCAAATTAAGAATTGGCTGCGACATAATCATTTATGTCATTGCGAACTCTTATTGAAAGTTATTGTTGCGCCATTCTTGGGTAAGCCTGTTAACCGTCTACGATCAGCATGACCTGTCAAATGTTAAATAATACCGGAATATTAAATAAATTATTATAAGTTGACAACAAAAACTTATTCATCTGACAATAAAATGATCCATCATTATATATCAACAGTCATATTATTGACTCTAAAAAATAAGTTCTAGCGTTCAGTGTGTACACTCTGGGTTTCCCTCAAGAAAAACAAAGGTAGGATTCATGTTTATGTTCAGAATTGGAATCTGATTATAATATTCAAACACTTATTCAACTCTAATCGGAGGACCCGTCTTGCAGTTACAAATCTCGTGTGCATTTCACTATAAAGCTTCTTCTTAAGTTTAAATAACACTACATGTTGCCCAAGTACGCTCCACTGAATGAGGTCTCGCTTGAATCGAACTGTCTGAATTATTGACTTTACGAAATTACTCCCCTTCCGAACCGCTCCACTACCGCAGAAACTGGTACAACGTAGTAACGCTGTAGCGACTGTATCAGATATAGTTTTCATCGTAAAACAGCTGTTATTGATCGTGTATCCATTGATACTTTATGAATGGGACATGAGATAACATGTTACTCTGTCTCTGTTTCACCTACGTCAGCAGGTATACGTCACGTGGAGCAATCTCCTAAAATTTATGATGTCTTGGTTAAATTTATATGTACTGTGTGGCTTGTGAAGAAGCTTGGTCTCTGCTTTTATTACTTTATAATATTTTCGAAACCATTTAATTGGGTATATTTATCTGCTTATGAATAGTTTCACATATGTCTATGTTTCTCTTTTGATGGGGTGAATAATCAAGTGGTATCAAATACGGGATGAGAATCTAATAAAAAAAATAACTAATATTGTGAAAGATTATTGAATATATAATTCACAGTTACAAGGATTCTTGATAGATAAGAGGTATATTTGGTATTTTGTCAGTCTACAGAAATGAATAATAGCAATTTCTTGGTTCTTGGTTTCGTGGTTCCAATCCACACCTCGTTACAGTTCCTGAGGAAATTCCTGATATAGTTTTGGCTTACGAGTAGTCTAGCATAGTCAGCGAAAGCTATTTATTGTTTAGTTGGTTTTAAATCCAATCTTTTGTCCGTATTCCATTCTGAATTCTCATGAACAAGTACAGCGCTGTATTTATAGTAGAATGTTTCAAGCGTTAGCGAGAGCTTGCTAGTCTTTATGCAACCCTGGTACTCGTAGACTGTTATAAAACTGCATAGAGTGAGATAGGCATATATAGCTATCCCGTGTACCAAACAGTCGAGCACTTAACGTCTACAATGTCCGAAACAGTGTTATCGTTAACTGTCCAAACCGGCGGCAGGTCGGCCTGCGAATTAAAGCGCTTATTGTGAATCTGTTATATGTCCGACTGTTCAAATCAAACAATTTACGAAAGCAGGCATCCTTGGATATACTATGAAAAAAAATACTCTACTATAATGGGAAGTATTCGGAGTCAGTCCATTTGCTCGTCATTGCGCTTTTGGTACGTAACTCTAAAAATTGACTCAAAGAAAATACAGAAATACCTGATATCGTTTTCCATACATAACGTACGAAATCATCGCAAATCTTGAAATGAAATATGAAACAAGCTCTAATAACATTTAGATGACAAAATATTGCGACGGCACGTTATAAAAATCTCGTAAATACTATTATCGACATTACATCTTCTTAAGAAGCTGTAA
Organism: Plagodis pulveraria; assembly: GCA_963890685.1. NCBI lineage: Eukaryota > Metazoa > Arthropoda > Insecta > Lepidoptera > Geometridae > Plagodis > Plagodis pulveraria. The sequence goes on along the minus strand of OY982949.1, from coordinate 6,125,335 downwards.
TTTTGCATGTTTATTCATACCATTATTAAGTCAATAATGGTATTAAAACACTAATCATTGTTGCTAACTACAATGTGATTGACCTTTTTCCTACATGTTCCTATTAACCTATTTACATTGACTGCGCATAAAAAGGAAAAAATGTAATATGACATCTGACATCTTGTCAATGTCAATAAAAATAGCAACGAAATAAAAATATTGCAATAAAATTTATAATTTATGGTCCTATACCTACGGACTTATGTATTTACATTAAAAAATAAGTTGTTGTCTAGTATGTAACACTTGTAGTTGAAAAAAATTGCTGCCCATTGCTCTTCGCCACGCATTCATCGACAAAGATGGTTTCCGCCACGAAGTATTTGGTTTTGGAGGAGTCCTTCTCCTAGATAAGACTTTTGAACAAAATTTAGTAAGGTTTTTTTCAGGAGTGTTCGTAATATCTTTGTAATAGTAATGATGGTGTGTATTGTGTTCATTGTGATCGGTCCATAGAATAAAAGTAAACGTATCAATTAGCTCCTTTTGCGAATGAAAAAATTATAATTGTTTGTTAGTACTATCCTACTTTGTTTTTTCCATAGCAAAATTATAAGTAATCCGTACTTATTACGTATGTGTTAGTAATCTATCTATCTCTTTCTCTCACTTGTTCGCTAGCTGCCCGTATCGAGTGAGGGAGAAAAGTGCATCTGGTGTTGCACAACTACCAGGATAACAGAAATTCTGAAATGGTTTGATATGCATTCTAGCATAGCAGCAACTCACTTATTATGTATGTGTGAGTTATTCATTGATCTATCTATCTCTTTCTCTCACTTGTTCCCTAGCTGTCCGTATCGAGTGAGGGAGAAAAGTGCATCTGGTGATGCACAACTACCAAGATAACAGAAATTCTGAGATGGTTTTATATGCATTCTAGCATAGCAGTGACTCATTAGCATTTTCCGTTAGTATTTTTCCTACATGATATACTGTGAAAAGTCTTGATATTGTTTTTTATCGTAGGTTAGTTCAAATCATATATCACAATCGTTTTATTAGTTAGTCAGCCAAAGATCGCGGAAAATTTACAGAGGTTATAAATTAATATGTGGCTGCATACGCCTTCGTTAATATATATGCGTCATGATTATTCTTATAACTTTGGCCATAGAAACAAAAATGTTTCGTTCTAAATATTACTTACTATTTAAGTAAGTACTCGTGGTAAACGCCTCTGCTCTGTTTCGTAAATAGTTTTTACATATCTCTTCGGATTGTTCTATCCGTTAGAAGGTTTGTTATTGGTTGTTCTTTTTAAATCCTGGTCGTCGTTCATAATCTAGAATGCCATTTTAAAAGGGTCTGAAAGGGACATTACTCGGTCTAATTAAGAAAATGCAAAGAATATTCATAAGTATTCAGATTATTTTACAAACTACATACAATACTACATCTAGCTGGTTTAAAGAAGACAAATTGTTCAATAAAGAGGTAAAGTGCGGTTCAACGTTTTAGAAAATTGAAAACTTTCGTGGGTTTTTTTTGAGTTTGATAACAGGTGAAATTCGACGGTATTAAATCAGAAGAATGTGCTTGGGACAGCTCAAAATTATGAATTTGAGCCATGGACAACGCTAGCGTTCACCCGTTCAACGGACGCGGTGTCTTGATTAAACAAAAACTTATTTTCTATTTACCAGGGCTTTTTTTTTAATATCCTGACTTAAAAACACAAAAAGCTGCAGAAGTACGTTGAATTTATTGTTTGGCCATTCGGAAGGTAGTCCACCATGATTACACACTTAGCATCTCAGAATATCTTCATTCTGGACTTCATGACCTGGCTAGCTCCCAGAATAGTTTTGGTTTTTCTTTGGAGTATAGTGGTGAACTTACGTTTCATCAATTGACACAAATATGTTGCTGATTAGCCTCAAACTTCTCGAAACAGTCTCGAAAAAGTGAGTAGAATTCGTTTTGTCAACTGAAAGCAACTTCGATCCCACCTAGCGAAAACCTGTGGTCTTCCAATATAATATCACACACTTTGGTTGTTTTTTCTGTCATACGAATCCAATGCTGGGGTATTTTCGATGCTCAAATCTGTTGCTCGTAGTAAAGTTGTGACGAATTGAGAGTCTACCTAACAGCAGTTTTTAATTAATATGTATGACAGTGTATATACTTCTATTTATGTATATATGGTGATACATCCCCACTGGTAATCATCCCCTGAGGACACTTAAGCATTATATTTCTTTCAATGAAGAATCAAAACAACTGCTAAATATAAACGTACGCTTACTCATAATGTGAGACGTGATTTACGCAATTAAAGCTATGTTTGATCATCATATTGTATTCAGATGCAACAGCCAAAGAACTTACATTTAAGAATATTCGATGTCGGCGTTATAAGCCAGACCCATTTATACAGGCATTTGTTATTTGCGTACGCCAAGCTACTGAAAACTCTATTTTACTTCACTGTGTGCTTCTCTGTCATTTATATCTGGCATCTCGTTCTTTTGCGACGATCAATGAAATGTGTGTGTCCTCTATCCTACAACTAGGTATGAAAGCGAGCTTCTGCTACCAGAAGAGTATAAATATGAGGAGTGCAGTTTCAAAACGTTGTATTAGTATTATATATCATTAGGGCGTTTGATCCTTTGGGAAACATTTCTTGTAAGGAACCCTTGGTGTATATTGTTATGCTGAGATCTAATTTTGATCTTATCGAGATATTTAATAATGTAATAAAATACCTCTTGGAGTTGCATTTTTTTAATTATTGTTTATTATTTTGCTTTGGTTTTGTGATCGTGATTAAGAAATCTGAAAAAGTTATTTGAAACCAGAAACAACCTTTGTGTGGAGCTAAATTAATGGCTTGGCAATTTGCAACTTAAACTGAACATCGAATGAAAATAAAACCAAATTAATATTATTAAATATATTAACTACATGTTTTGCCTTAATTATATGATAGATATATCTGTTAGTTGGTGTTGTGGTAATAGTGTCAATTGGTAATCTCGAGGTTCTGGGTTCCATCCCGGTATAGGACAGTTATTGTTTTTGTTCTGATTAAAATTCACAGGTAGGTATTTTAATTTATACAGTACGATAGCAGTTGTGTATCAAAAATCAACTTCCTACGGCAAAAAATATATTTAGTAATTACTTAGTTATGTACGCTACGTGTGACCAATTGATATTGTTTATTTATAATTTGTTACTGTACTTCTGTAATGAAGTCACCTTTGATTATTTGATCATACCTTCATGTTTTGGAATCATCCTCAATATATGAATATGCTCCTCAAATACTTTGAGTAGTGCCATCAATGTTACAGTATTCCCGTTGACACGTTGATAAATTTCGAAGTTGAACGTCTAAAATATTGGTGGTTATATAGCGATCACCAAATATAAAACGAGTGGTAGATGAATGCGTCTTAAATCTATTGATTTAAGACGCATTGTTTACATTATTCAATTGTTACCCCGTTTAGAACCATATGTACTACAGCATCGGATTCCGATTTTACATATCAAAGCCATTTTGTATCTCACAGTAAAGAAGAAGTGGCAAGGCATTCATCAGGATAACTATTCTTCGCTCTGGTTCTCACCTAATTTTGCTGAATTTCTTCATTTACCGATATTGATTCAGCAGCGATGAACTCACCTATTTTCAGCACCAATGAATTCAACAATTTTAATAGCTTACATATCAATATTCATGCCTTCGCATACAGAAAAACACCATAAATAAAGAAAAAATAAGTGTAAATTGTTCTTTGTTGTAATTGAGTTGACATTTGCGATTAATTTGTTCCTGCAATGTTTCGATATGCCGCTTCTCACGGGCTACCGAAAATGCCTCATCGGTCGACCAGTCGACCGCGTCGACGTCTTGGCCACCCCTGTTATATATATATATCTAATATATAAAATTCTCGTGTCACAGTTTTCGTTGCCATACTCCTCCGAAACGGCTTGACCGTTTTGATGAAATTTTTAATATATAAAATTCTCGTGTCACAGTTTTCGTTGCCATACTCCTCCGAAACTGCTTGACCGATTTTGATGAAATTTTTTGTACTTATCCGGTATCTATGAGAATCGGCCAACATCTATTTTTCATCCCCCTAAATGTTAGGGGTAGTCCACCCCTAAATTTATTATTTATTTTTTAGACAAAATTTTTAATTTCTATTTTTTTATGATACAACATACAAAAATACATACAATCCTCAATTTTCACCCTTCTACGATCAACCCTTATTTTTTAAATTATTTATATGGCAAAACAACGTTTGCCGGGTCAGCTAGTATATATATATATATAACACTTATAGTAACAGAAAGCTAATGAAAGTAATTAAGGTTTTCACGTATAGACCGAATTGCAAAAATAATTCCTTGTCTTAAAATCCCACTTTTTTTTTATATAATTGTATAGATTTTTCAGATGAAACCACTGTCTCACAAATACACTATTTCTTCAATATTTTATTATTCAATGGATCTACTTCACGGATAGTTACAATAATTATTTTTAATTGATTTAGTGTCCGAAAAAAATAAACACAAATATTAATAAAATAATAAAACACTTCCTGTAATTGTTGTTGTTAAATCGTTTCACTAAAGAGTTCGAATTATGCAGTACCTACTCGATATGTAATATTGTCGCATCAATACCTAACGGACTAATTAATTGTCTAAGTGTTTTATTAATTAAAGAGTCAATAACGAACCATAACTATTCATAATTTTTCATCAAACTTGCACATAAACAGTATCTAAACATACAGGGTACCTTGGCCGCAATGCCCCATATAAAACCATTGAGCTTTCTTTTTGTCATGAAACCCAAGGTAGGTGAGTATTTTTTATTTATTTATAGCACTGCACACAGGTCATGCAAGTTCAAGCAAGGGGTTTACACGCAATTGAAAAATTGTCTTAAAATGGTATCTAAACGGGAATTTCATTGAAATCTAGTTACATGTTACTTAAATACTCAACTAATGTTCTAAATAATAGATTTTAATAGTTTTTTGTATCAAATTGACGAAATTATTTTACACTTAGTCGTGGCTGTATACCTACGTAAGTATTTCCCCATAACGTTTCCGAACAAAACATTTGTATAATCTGTATTGAAGGCATAAAGCCCGGAATCCGCTTAAAAAAAGTTAATAGAGTATTTCGTAATAATAGTTGTGCTGACATATTTATTTACTAGCAAATGTGATGAAAAATATTGTATGTTTCACGGGCGGTACCTCCCCCTCAGTCTTCGACTCGGGCTTCTTCTAGTGCGTCGATCGTAATTCCTTACTGACCGCCTCTTAATACACTATGTATTATTGTTGCCAGTCCGCCTGGTATCTAAACCAACACACCACTACGGTAACTTCATTCAGTGGTATCGTTTAACTTTAAAATAGGCACCGTACCACCAGTAGTACAGCCAGAGGTACAGTGGGTCTGCAGTGTCCCGTAGATATCAATAGGCTCGCCTCCATGGGAACAAAACATGCCTGTTGAAACATGGGTTTTTAAACACTTCTGCTAACCTCTCAGTGAAATCCTGGTGCAACGAAATATATTTCATAATACCATTAGTAAATACTTAGGCAAAAGTTTCTCTCGGCTTACTAGGGCAGCATATTCATGAAGAGTAGTTGTTCTCAACATTGTGAAGTTTATTTTATGTGCGTGATTTGTACGAAATATAGTTCGAAGCTAGAAATATAGTAAGTAGCACTACAGCCATCCTGCCAAGTGCACTTTACATGTGTAAATATGAAAACCCTAATTCTATTCTTCACGTTTCGTTGCTCATGGCATATATTCCATAACGACCAAAATAATTTCTGTCACCAATGAAAGGAATCAAATAAGCAGTCGTGAAGTTTAATGTACGAAACAACTGACATTTAAAATTTAATCTACACATCTTCTATCGTTTCAGGAGCGTTTCGCATTTTTGATTTACGTATTTTAGGGATGAAATAAACATTCACGTCCACATGCTTCGTTACTTTTGTTGCTAATTGTGGAATTTTGAGATTGCTAGTGTCGACCAGTTCTTCCTGGTTTCTGTAGATAGTTAATAATTATTATATATGATTCTTCTTTTTGTAGAGACATGTAAATATTCTTCACTTTCTAATTCTTTTCTGATTTGTTGTGATGTTTTACCTTTCCTTACAATCTTTCGATGAGTCAATTTCAGTGTACATAAAATTAATATATCTTGAGCAAATCGCATATCGCCAGACATTCGCCGTTGAAGTCATTCCTTTTTTGCCTGGGGTCAGCAATTGCGTTTTTGGCTTGCTATTATTGTAAAAAATTTACTTTTCGTTTTATGTCACGAAAATCGCGTTATTGCAGTACCAGTTCAATTAGGCCAAGCAAGCTGAATATCAGCCAAATCATGCGGAACCCGTTTTTCAAGTTTATCTAATTCTAATAAAATATTATAAATAATGTATTTAATAATATTTGTATTTCTGCTTGCAGTTACTGTGACTTCTAACAATACTTAATATTTTTTTGTATATGTAGTAAACGCACCTTACGTGTTAGGGTTGAGTGCGAACTCTTTGTTGTTTATGATGCCCTGGTACTCCCGCGTTCTTTTTGCATTCTCGATCAATACAACACCTTCTCACGCAGGCGTACTAACTGCATTGGTGTACTCGTACCTACTTGTAGGATACTCTACTTAGAGAGTGAAAGTGCATTTAATAGCCATAGATTAAAGTTACGAGGATACGGTACGCTGCCGCTGTGACAAACTGGTTTTCGAAAATTGTTGTGGTCAATAGTTGGAGATACATCTGCAATTTTCTTCGATTCCATCAGATAAACAATTGTTTACTGATGAATTTCATAATTCTAATGGCGATTAATAATTCCTGTGATACTTTTTTCTGTATGATGGTTTTTACTTGTCATACCACAATTTTTACAACTTCTGTATATTTCTATGTTTCTTTAGAAGCAATATTTACTTATTATATACTAATATTGATTATTATCTCCAATGAATACAGCGTCTGTAGAAAGTTATGTTTTCTTGTAGAGTTTTCTTTTGTATCGTCGTATGTGCATTTAATGTATTTCTTTCTTTAAGGCAGATTCTGAAAGGACTATTTCCTTAAAGGACAGATTACTAAAAGGACGGAAATATACTCAAAAATAATAAACGTTAAATGTCAATGAACGCATCCATTTAATTAAATTAATATTTTAACAAAATGGAAAAAAAAGTCTTCTTACGTTATTATTATTAAAGTACCCTACGATATTATAGTAAAACTAGCTTTTGCCCGCGGCTTCGCTCGCGTTAAGAAGTATTATTATTAATTAAGTATAGTTGCATTTGTTTTTTTTGGGTTTAGTAGTTTTGGTTATAGACTCTGCTTTGTATTTGGCATTTGTTTTGTTTTCGTTTGGTTTAAGTATAGGTTTTGTCGGTTAGACTTTTTTTAAATGGCTAAAGAAAATCTGAACGTTAATGGAGAAGTTGAAGAATGTACTGTTGTCCCTATTGTTGGTGACGGTGCATGTTTGTTTCGTGCTCCCTCTTATTTAATGTACGGAACACAAGATAGAGCGATGAAGGTGCATTCAGAAATTGTCAGATATGTGGTTAATTACTGGAGCAAGTTTGTAATTATGACCCACGACAGGAATGGTGATAACTACGTAACATCAGGCGAATATTTTGCTGATATGATGTAAAATGCTACTTATGGCAGATTTTATGAGTAAATACCAGCAGGATTAATATTCCCATTTAAGTTTGAAGTTTATAGAAACGGAATCTGGATCTAACGACTATCCGGTTAGGCGATTACGATGCAGCCAAGATTTGTCTAGTGGGCATTTTGATGCCTATCTTCCCATAGCAGCAAAGAAAATTACTCGGCGTCGTATGGAGGTAGATGTAGAAGAAATTGATTTTGGAATTGATACACCTTCGCAACTTAAAGTTGATAAGGGTTGTCAGGAGGTACCTATTTTAGAGCGTGTACATTCACCTATGGTATCTTCAATAAATTATGATGAACATTTATTAAAAAGTTTATTGTCCCAATCTGAGTCTGTGACATTAATATAAAAAAAGAAAAACCAACGTAGGGCAAGGTTTACTAATTACACACGAAAAAATCAAATAAAAAAGGCACACAAAAATATGGAAAGACTAAACCGCTCCAGGTGGAACTGGTAAAACCTTGCTTACTAATTTACTTTTGAAGAAAGTAAGAAGTACTCACGGCTTTGCCCTGGATGTGGCGTTGTCCGGCATAGCTGCTACATTACTCGAAGGTGGTCGAACTGCTCATGCTACTTTTAAGTTACCACTCAATTTAATCACTGCCGAGACTCTCATTTGCAGCATCTCCAAACGAAGTAATTTTAATTAAGTTTTAAAGAGTATAAAAATAATCGTGTGGGACGAAATAACGATGGCTCATAAAGGTGGTATTGAAGCCTTAAACAGATCACTAAGAGATATATGGGGTAATACAAAATTAATGGGTGGCGTAACAGTTTTGCTGGCCGGAGACTTTCGGCAGACTCTACCAGTGGTGCCAAAAGGAACCAGAGCTGACGAAGTAAAGTCGTGCATTAAGAAATCTAATTTGTGGCCCCAGGTTCACATTCTTAAGCTCTCAAAATATGAGAGAATCTTTGGGCGGGGATGAGTCTGCTGGTAGATTTTCAGATCTCCTTTTTAAAATCGGTAATGGGGATTTTCCATCGTTTGATGGAATCATAACCATCCCGGAAAAATTGTGCACAGTTGTAACTACGTTTCAAGAATTGCCGTCTAAAATTTATCCATATTATTTATATACATGACAAACCTATTGAATGGTTATGTGAGAGTGCTATACTTACTCCAAAGAACGATCAAGCAGCAGCAGCTATCAACGATATCCTGCTCATGTCGTTTGATGGCGAAGAAAAGGTCTATACTTCGATTGATACTGTGGTTAATACAGATGACGCTACTAATTACCCTGTAGATTTTATAAATTCATTGAAACCGACAGGTTTGCCTTATCATAAGCTTATTCTGCGTGTGGGCGTTCCAAATATGTTGTTGTGAAATTTAAAACCACCAAAACTTTGTAACGGTACGAGACTGCAAGTGAAAGCGTTACATCGCAATATAGTGGAAGCCACTATATTAACTGGGTGTGCAAAAGGGGAAACTGTATTTATCCCACGAATCCCATTAATACCTAATGATATCCTGTTCGAATATAAACGATTACAGCTAAAAGTCTGCTTTGCCATGACAATAAACAAGTCTTAGGGGCAAACTCAAATTTGCGGGTATTGACTTGAGAGAACATTGCCTCTCTCATGGACAGTTTTATGTTGCTTGCTCACGAGTAAGTTCACCCAATAGCTTGATAGTTTTAGCGCCTAGTGACAGATTAGTTCAGAATATTGTGTACAAAGAAGTTGTGTAGGCTCCTATTTTTTACACACACTAAACAAAAGTATAGCCGCATAAATTATACCTAATTAATAATAATACTTCTTAACGCGAGCGAAGCCGCGGGCAAAAGCTAGTTACCCCACACATCTCTTAGTGATCTGTTTAAGGCTTCAATACCACCTTTATGAGCCATCGTTATTTCGTCCCACACGATTATTTTTGTACTCTTTAAAACTTCATTAAAATTACTTCGTTTGGAGATGCTGCAAATGGGAGTCTCGGCAGTGATTAAATGGAGTGGTAACTTAAAAGTAGCATGAGCAGTTCGACCACCTTCGAGTAATGTAGCAGCTATGCCGGACAACGCCACATCCAGGGCAATGCCGTGAGTACTTCTTACTTTCTTCAAAAGTAAATTAATAAGCAAGGTTTTACCAGTTCCACCTGGAGCGGTTTAGTCTTTCCATATTTTTGTGTGCCTTTTTTATTTTATTTTTTCGTGTGTAATTAGTAAACCTTGCCCTACGTTGGTTTTTCTTTTTTTATATTAATGTCACAGACTCAGATTGGGACAATAAACTTTTTAATAAATGTTCATCATAATTTATTGAAGATACCATAGGTGAATGTACACGCTCTAAAACAGGTACCTCCTGACAACCCTTATCAACTTTAAGTTGCGAAGGTGTATCAATTCCAAAATCAATTTCTTCTACATCTACCTCCATACGACGCCGAGTAATTTTCTTTGCTGCTATGGGAAGATAGGCATCAAAATGCCCACTAGACAAATCTTGGCTGCATCGTAAGCGCCTAACCGGATAGTCGTCAGATCCAGATTCCGTTTCTATAAACTTCAAACTTAAATGGGAATATTAATCCTGCTGGTATTTACTCATAAAATCCGCCATAAGTAGCATTTTACATCATATCAGCAAAATATTCGCCTGATGTTACGTAGTTATCACCATTCCTGTCGTGGGTCATAATTGAAAACTTGCTCCAGTCATTAACCACATATCTGACAATTTCTGAATGCACCTTCATCGCTCTATCTTGTGTTCCGTACATTAAATAAGAGGGAGCACGAAACAAACATGCACCGTCACCAACAATAGGGACGACAGTACATTCTTCAACTTCTCCATTAACGTTCAGATTTTCTTTAGCCATTTAAAAAAAGTCTAACCGACAAAACCTATACTTAAACCAAACGAAAACAAAACAAATGCCAAATACAAAGCAGTCTATAACCAAAACTACTAAACCCAAAAAAAAACAAATGCAACTATACTTAATTAATAATAATACTTCTTAACACGAGCGAAGCCGCGGGCAAAATCTAGTCGTCAAACATAGATATATTATCTATGCACTATGCACAAAAATGGTTAATTCAGAGTTCTCTCCAAAATAACTCAAAGTAGATGGCGCTAGCATACAGAAATTCGTATATTTTAAACTAAAAAGTTACTAATCTTATATTATTATGGTAATGGAGACCCTGTTACAATGTGACGTGGGGGAATGACACAAAAAAGTAGAGTAATCCCAAATTGTAATCGTTGGCACGGGTATCCAGAGCGGTCAAGCTCACATAAAGGTGTTGTCTAGCGGCGGTGTTGTGAGTCGGGTCGCCATCTTCCCTCAAAAATGGTTGAGGAAGGCGATGGCTGGCACATGCGTCAACTCGTGAACGGGTGCTGCTAGAGGACACTGGTCTGCTCTGGATGCAAGTGGTAATGACATTTATCGGAAAAAAAAATGTTCTTTTAACACTGTTCTCTTTTAGAATTTTCGAAGAAAGTTGCATGTTTCCTATATATTGTAAGTATCTAGTTTGTAAATAAAATATGGTCATAATTAAAAAAAGGCACGGACCCTGGAGTCTGTGGAGTGTAGATATATATAATAATAATAAAAAAAAAAAACTTATATTATATAGCCTGCATCTCAAAATCCTTTCTTAGGGGATGCATGTCATAGTAGCTTTATGCATGCCAAGTCTCAGCCCGATCGGTTTAAAATTGATAAAGTTTCATACAAACTTTCATCCCCTATTTTATCCCCTTGAGGGTAGAATTAACCAAAATCCTTTCTTAGCGGATGCCTACGTTATAACATCTACCTGCATGCCAAATTTCAGCCAGATTCGTCCAGTGGTTTGGGCTGTGCGTTGATAGATCACTATGTCAGTCAGTCAGTCACCTTTGAGTTATATATATTAGGTCCTTACATATGAAATTGGCGTTTTTCGTACTGGCCACTTTAATCACGAATTTCTCCTCTTTGGTAAGGAATTCCAAATTCAAATTTGTACAGCTATAGACTCATGTATTTGTGCTTCGATGATCGTCATTCATTTGTTTTTTTTCTTCTGTTTTTTTCTGTTTGCGTCACTCATTTTACAAAATGGAAAACCTTAAATATCGCATTATTTACGAGTACGAGTTCCGCCGTGGCACTAGTGCTGCGGAAACAACTCGAAGGGTGAATGATGTGTATGGCGGTCGTGTTGCAAAAGAAAACACAGTTCGTTTTTGGTTCCAACGTTTTCGTTCTGGAAATTTCGACCTGCAGAACAAGCCCCGTGGACGGCCTGAGACTCAAGTTGATAATGAAGAGTTGAAGGCTATTGTGGAAGCGGATCCATCGCAAACCACGTCCGAGTTAGCTGCAGGCTGCAATGTTAGTGATAAAACTGTTTTAATTCACTTGAAGCAAATTGGGAAGATTAAAAAGCTTGAAAGGTGGGTACCTCACGAATTGACTGAAACAAACCGGCAAACGCGCGTCGACTGCTGCGTTACATTACTAAACCGGCACAATAATGAAGGTATTTTATTATTAAACCGAATCATTACCTGTGATGAAAAATGGGTTCTTTACGATAATCGGAAGCGCTCAGCGCAATGGTTAGATTCTGGCCAGCCAGCCAAATCCTGCCCCAAGCGAAAATTAACCCCAAAAAAGTTACTTGTAAGCGTTTGGTGTACTAGTGCCGGTATTGTTCATTACAGTTTTTTCAAATCTGGCCAGACTATTACGGCTGATGTCTATTGTCAGGAATTGCAAACCATGATGGAAAAGCTAGCGGCTAAACAACCTAGGCTGGTCAATCGCTCCACGCCACTGCTGCTTCACGACAACGCTAGACCACACACTGCGCTACAGACGGCTACTAAATTAGAAGAGCTTCAATTGGAAAGTCTAAGACATCTTCCGTACTCCCCGGACCTTGCTCCAACAGATTACCATTTTTTTCGAAATTTGGATAACTTCTTGCAAGGGAAAAAATTCAACTCCGATGGGGCAGTCCAAATCGCCTTCAAAGATTTTATTGATTCCCGTCCGACTGGTTTTTTTAGTAAAGGGATCAATGAACTACCTATGAGATGGCAAAAGTGCATAGAAAATAATGGTTCATACTTTGATTAATTAAATATATTATATTAAAAAATATTCGACTTTTTGTTCCTCCCATACAAAACGCCAATTTCATATGTAAGGACCTAATATTTAGATATACATCCATTCAAAACGGCATGGTCCTCTAAAGCATTCAACATGTGTTGACATTATCTTTGAACATGTTTGTCATACATTATTTACGATCTCTGTTATTTCGATGTCTTTTTCTTTATCTTGTAATAGGCGTCGTTTCCCTCTTGATTTTACAGCATCTTTAATAATCACATTATGAAGAAATGCTTCCTTTTTCAATAGTTGAAAATATTGCTGGAATTTGTTGGTTTTTTAGAATTGATATATCGATTGCCAGCTTTCAACACAGTTCGAAGTTCGACATGTATCATCATACGTAGAAAATTAACGAAATCATCATGCTCTGATAAATTGACATGCAGGGATTACAGTTGGGAAAAATTCTTTGGAAATGTTTTTAAAGTTCCTTCACCGTAGTTTTTTTTTGCAGTGTTTATATTCAGATTTTCCTTTGCCGGCTATGTACCAAAAATATACTATAACTTTTTTTTTCAAAAATATATTATATAATTTTGTCATTTATTCTTTTGTCTTATAGATAGAAGTCAGTTTAAAAGTTTCAGACAATTTTTAATTCTTGGCTTTACTATTGTATAGTGTATTTTATTCATTGAAAATTGTGACGTCTCACTAGGCGAGTCATGGAGGTAAACATAATATTTGTGCTCATTTCTGCCTTTAGTACGTGCTGCGTAATATTGGCAGCATTTTCTTTGTAATCCGTTAAACAGGAATGATTTGCTTCCTCAATAATAATATCGCTTTGTTAGTTGTTAGCTTCGTTAGGTAAACAACTTTCTGTAACATTGCACGCCATACTAACGACGATTTATTCTGTGAAGGGTACGCACAATACAAAAGTTTATCTATTTGCTGCGCAACAACGGCCCGAGCAGAATGCAGACCTGGTACAACTTTTCAGCTTCGGTTCTTGTTTGTGGGCGACGTTACTTTCTAGATTAATCAAGGGGAATCTAAAATACTTTAGTTAACCTGCTGTGACTGTTACTGACCACGACTATGTAGGCCAGTTTTTGCTAATGCTATGTCATAACGTAACGAATCTTCCTAAGTAGGTACTATGGTTATTGAATGAACTTTCACTTTCATCTTATGCAGCAAATACGCCTGCGTGAAATATATTGATCGCCAATGCAAAAAGAACCGCCGACGTACCAGGGCATCATAAATGGCAAAGTGTTTGCACACAACGCTAACGTCAGCCTGCAAAAGCATCTAAACAAATAATAGGTTATGTATATATGATCATAAATAGTGAATGTAAATATTAGCATATAATAATAATAATTATTATATAATAAGTTAGCCTTTGACCATAGTGTCACTTAATAGTTAGTGTAACGGGCAAAATGAAAACGGACAGAGTTTTTGCTAGTTGTGTTATTCTTAATCAAATAGAAAACAAAATTGGCAGGCTTTGACTTAAATGCATACATCCCCTTTGCTGGCTGGCATGGCTTGGCTTGTTGAGTGGGGCAGTGGCAAAATGGCGGCTTCAGCATGGCGGGCTATCACTTCGGCTGACGTCACGTCCGTTACATTCGGCCATTTGCTCCCGCTCAATCAATAAATAAATCAATTATATATAATATCTTCAGTTTCAAGCTGTTCGTCGGAACACTCTATTTGACATCGGAGCTATAGTCCTGTAGGGTGTCAATGAATCTGCAGGTACTAAGCCTGTAACTCTTATAAACTCGCAAACCGTTTATACTCCTGATGCAATACCTGTCATTTCCTAGCACATTAGTAACTTCATATGGCCCTGAACACAAATCGTCTAATTTGGCATTCACTTTACCGCCACTACTCGTTGGAGCCTCTCTCCGGAGCACGAAATCTCCGTTCATATAAACATGAGCAATTTTTCGTTTCTTATCAAAATTACGCTCCATTTTATCACTCTTTTTGTAGCTTATCTCTTTTAGTAGGCTTTCTAGCGGACGAAGACTCAATAGGATTGGTTAGGAACCGAAACATTACAGACTAATCTACCAACGCGCGCAAACACCAAATCATTAGGCCTATACCCAGTGGTCTCGTTTACGATGTTGATAATGCCACATATTACCTCAGGTAAAGTATTGGCCCATTTACTTCAAGCTTCACTTGGATCAGCGGCGCGCAATGCATCGAAAATTGTACGGTTCGTCCTTTAAACTTCGCCGTTAGCACGTGGACTAGCTATAGCATTTATGGTGTGTCGGAACTGTTTATCTGTTGCAAATTTCTTAAAACGCTTCAAAGTAAAAGCTTTTCTATTGTACCAGTTATTACGCGATTGAGATATGCAAAGAGGCTGAACGTTTTCTAAAGCGTTCGAATAGACTCGATAGAATTGACAGTGCGTGTTGGCTCAGCTATAACAAATTAAGTTAACGCATCTGTCATTATTATCATGAATTACCTCACTAACATGAGGTCCCTTTCATTGTTCTACAAAATGGCCCTATATGGTCTATACGAACCATGCACATTGGTTCCGAAGGTTAGGGAAACGGATTTTCCTTATTTCTTTCCATAACTTGAAAAAATTGCCATATGCACAATGAATACATCAAGTCACATATTATGCAATAAATCTCGTCATCTAGGGAAACCAATTTACGCTCTTTATTAATTCGAAACAGCGATGCAAGCCTATATGACCAATGTCGTCATGGTACATTTGCACAATTTTCAATCTAGCCGAACTAGGAACTACGAGTCGATCGTTGTAATTTATGGTGTCCTGTTACTTTGGCGGTTATTTTGTCTGGTTGTTCAATATTGTAAACTTTTCACGCAAGCGTACTTTACCTGCATAGCGTTATGTTGACACGTGTTAAGGAATTACAAGTGCATTAAGCTGAATAATATTTTAACAAGTTTATGAATATTCTGTATGTACTGATACTATTATCAAAACCTTGACTAAAAGTCGGGGTGGGTAGTACCTGGACCTAAAACTGTAATTTTATTTCGAAATTTTATGGATATTTTAATACGCAGACATTAAAATATTTAGTTTTTAATATACAATTTAATATTTTAAGTTTTTGGCAAGTTTTTTGCGATGTCGTTCCAGTCTGGTGCAGTGTCTTTGCTATTTATGGTGTCCTGGTATTTCGGCGGTTCCCTTGCATTGTCGATCAATATTTTACCACGCAGGCGTACTTGTAGCAAAGCAACTAAGTGAAAATGCATTCAACGGTCGTTCGCTAGGGTCGGCTGCGAAGTCTTTGCCAATGATGGTGTCCTGGTACTTAAACGGTTCTTTTGCATTTTCAATCAATATGATCGGTTTACGCAAGCGTTCTTGCTGCACAGCGTACATAAACACGTTTTTCAAGAAAGTGAAAGTGCATCCAACGGTCGTTTGTTAGAGTCGGCTGCGAAGTCTGCAATTTATAGTATCCTAGTACTTAAACGGTTCCTTTCATGTTCGATGAATATTGAGATCTTCTCACGCTCGCGTACTTGCTGCAAGTATACCACGTTTTTCAAAAAAGTGTATGTGCATTTAACAGTTATTCCTTAGGGTTGACTGCGAAGTCTTTACCGTTTACGGTGTGTCCTACTTTGTATTTTTTTTTCTTTGTATTTTCGATCAATATTTATGATGCTTTACGCAGGCGAGCTTGCTGCATAGCATACCATTATTACGTTATTCAAGAAAGTGAAAGTGTATACAAATGTCATTCATTAGGGTCGAGAGCGAAGTCTTAGCCATTTATGGTGTCCTGGTACTTAAACGGTTCCTTTGCATTTTCGATCAATATTTACGATCGGCTTACGCAGGCGTACTTGCTGCATAGCATTACATATTACGTTATTCAAGAAAGTGAAAGTGATAGTTGTATGCACAACTATAATTCGTTAGGGTCGAGCGCGAAGTCTTTGCCTTTTATGGTGTCCTAGTACTTCGGCGCTTCCTTTGCATTTTCAATCAATATTTACGATCGGCTTACGCAGGCGTACTTGCTGCATAGCATACCATGCACACGTTTGATAAGAAAGTGTGGCATTGAATGGTCAAACGTTAGAGTGAGGCGCAAGTCTTTGCTATATATGGAGTCCTGGTACTTCGACGGTTCTTTTTAATTGTCGATCAATAATAACCTTCTCACGCAGGCGTACTTGTTGCAAAGCATATTTACCATAAACAATTTTCAAGAAAGTGAAAATGCATTCAACGGACGCTGGTTAGGGTCGGCTGTGAAATCTTTACCACATATGGTTTCCTAGTACTTCGGCGGTTCCATTGCATTTTCAATCAATAATAATGATCGTTTTACGCACGCGTACTTGATACACAGTATACCATAAGAACGTTTTTCAAGTGCATTCCGCTGTCATTCGTTAGAATCAAACGCGAAGTCTTTGCCGTTCATGGTGCCCTGGTACTACGTCGGTTTTATGCTATGTTGATCAATAATAGGAACTTTAAACGCGGGCGTACTGGCTGCATAGCGTTTAGTAATAGTACATTACTGCAGAATCCAGTAAGTAAGCCTTCATGGCCAAGTATGAGTTAACCGGACTGAACCGCAGGTGAGGTCAGGTTATATACGAGGCCAGGATGGCTTTTTTATTGGTTGAGGCTTGTATAATGCTTTTCTCAAAAATGAATGCTTCAGATTTTGAATAAGGAGGAGTACCATCTGTTTCCGAATCAGGTTCAGGAATTTTTTTGGGATTATATATGTTCACGGTCGCAATTGAATATGAAATCCCGCCAGTCCATGTTTTTATTTTCTAAAAATTTTACGTTTGGTTTGGAACATAGTTCTATTTTTAAATTACATGAATATAGAAGTAAAAAAAATATTGTTTTTAAACTCTATGTTAATTTTAGAAGTTTTAATCCAACATGATTTATAAACTGATTTTTTTTGATACAAACATAAAATCTTACACTATACTTCTATAACATTATTGAGTACAAAACGCAACGTGCATACTTTTTCTGCGTCTCGTTAAGTGTCACAGATTATAAAATGGCTGTTAAAGGCTCCAAAAATATATCTATCTCATAATATGTCATCCGAAAAAGAGATAGATATATATTTGGAGCCTCCCTCCTATAACCATGTTAGAATGGCTAAAAAATAATCCGTGTCTGGTACTACGTTTTTTTAAGCAGATCTAAAGAGGATGACCATGAACTGTCCAGTATGTAACATGACACTGGCAAATGCACAATACGTGCGAGTCCAAATTACGAGATAGGAAAAATAAAAAACTGTCCAGTAATGAATTTACATACCTACTTACTGGACAGTAGGGGATTCCAAATTTAAAATCTCGCTTATTACTGTACAGTTGTGAATAAGTCTCCGGTAGAGTTTACTTTCTGGATACGTTTTAGAGATGTTATGCCAACATTACATACCATTTTTGAGAAAACACGTATATATAAATAAAATTAAAGTGAATTCAACGGATATAATATATCAAATTAAAATAGATTCTGAGTTAAATACAAACAAAAACCAAGTGAGAGTCATACCTCGCTTATTTATAAGATAAAACCGAGTAAAAATAATATTGCTTTTTATCACAACTTGACTACATTACAAGTGAGTATTTTCAATGTTTGTAAGTTTAATAGAGCAAATCGAAATTATAGTATTTAATTAACAAATTTAGCGGCATTCCGTTTAAGCATTATGATAAAAGTGTCAATGTGTGCGCTGAAACTAAAAGGTTCTTTTTTAGGAAAGTTTTACAAGATTATAATTGAGGAGTTTTTTTTAAAGAGTGAAACTGGTTTTAATTTTATTATGTTTGTAATAACGCATGCTCTGCAGATTATATACATACTACACTTCTGGACTCATCTATTGGCCCACCTTGTATTTTCAGTTTCGTTTGGTCCTAGCTAAAATGTTATATTAGGTCGAGCAAAAAGTTTTTATGCAGTTTTGAACCTGGCACATTTTACCATCTTTTTCGATCGTATTGTTTTAAATTTGAATTCAGAATACCATACGACATGGAGCAACGCCTAACAAGTCGGATGTGCGCCTTGTTAGAGGCAATTGATTTTTGAATAAAAAACATGTTTTATCAAATAAAGGTTTAATTTAATAACGCGTGTTGCCTCCATGGGCATCTACCACAGCTCTCATACGATTAGGCATAGAGTTTATCAACCGCTCTATGAAATTTTGAGGGATCATCTCCCATTCCTCTTCTATGGCAGTTTTCAACTCCTGCATCGTCTGGGCAACTGGCTGACGAGCCCTAACACGTCTTTTTAGCTCGTCCCACATGTGCTCAATAGGGTTCATGTCTGGGCTTCTGGCTGGCCAGTCCATAACTGTGATGTTCACATCCCGAAGATATTCCCTGACGATGCCGGCCGCATGGGCTCTTGCATTATCATGCATAAAAAGGAAATTTGGGCCCACATAGTCCGCGTATGGTATCACGTGAGGTTCTAAGCACTCACGAATGTACCTTTCAGCATTTAATGTTGGCAGCCGTGGTCCTGTAACAACCTCAAGTTGAGTTTTGCCGCTCGCGGATATACCGCCCCAGACAGTCCATGAGCCACCGCCATAAGCAACCCTCTCTTCAAAGCAGCATTGTGCGAAACGCTCTCCCTTACGTCGGTAGACCTTCTTCCTTCCATCATTGCCATGTAACACAATTTTAGACTCATCAGAAAAGAGTACACGGCTCCAATCTTGCTGTGTCCAATTTAAATGACTGCGTGCGAAATGAAGGCGCGCTGTTCGGAGGGCTCGCGTTAGTTTGGGCCCATTAGCTGGCTTGTGTGGTACCATATCGCGTTCTTTTAACCTTCTCCGAACAGTTCGAGCGCTCACAGATACTCCGTGGAAGTCGCGAAGTTGGTTTTGTATCTCAATGGAGGTAAGGTGACGATTTCTCAAGCTGGTCGTCACGATGAATCGATCCTGCCTTTCAGTTGTGACCCGAGATCGTGGCCTTCCTTGGCGACGAACAAAGCCGCCAGTCTCTAGGTACCTCCGATAAACATTTCGGACCGCAGATCGACTTAAATTAAGTTGAGCACTCACGTTTCTTTGGCTGTGTCCGGCCTGAATAAGTGCCACAGCTTGGGCGGCGACTTCAGGTGAAGTATCCATAGATTATTGATAGAACCTCACCTTAATGTTAAGAATAAGTAATGTTTGTTGCAAAACCAAAGATATCAATCACTTTTTCAAGAATTAAATCCAAGTAAACCAATAAAACCAAGTTTTCTTAGTATTCGATTGTTTGATATCAACAAACAGGCTCCAAATTGTCTTTTGTTTCTTTAAATTCTGTGTTCGAAATTCAAAAAAAGACTATTGAATGAAATTGTGAATGTGCCAGGTTCAAAACTGCATAAAAACTTTTTGCTCGACCTAATATAAAATTTTAGCTAGGACCAAACGAAACTGAAAATACAAGGTGGGCCAATAGATGAGTCCAGAAGTGTATATATAATTACAATATTTGTTTACATTACGTAGGTGACAGGCGATAGATTGGCGGAAGCGAAACAGTCCAAGCATTTTTGGTTAGCTGTGTAGTAGAATTTCTTAATCCAAATGTTTTTCACGTGTTACTTGAATTTTCTTTCTGTGAGCGTTATATTATTATGTTGTATAGTTAATATGTACATTGTCACTGTTTATTTTAAATTTACAATTTTTTTTACTGACATGCATAATATTTTCAAATATATACAGACTCGGTAAAGTTTAAATATCGATTTCTTAAAAATGATCTCTCAGAGATTCCCTAGGATCCATTTCATATGTGGTCAACGCATCATAATGGGTTTCATGAATGTTGGATCGGAATTGACTCGCATGACCCTAGCATGCCCTCATCGACTCGTGAAACACAAAGTTCGGCGGCAATCTATCTCAAACTTGAACGAGGAGTTTCTGTCACTATTTCCTTCACATTTGCTATGTTAGCTTCACTTGCAGACGTGCTTAATAATACTGCAGAATAATAGCAAGTTGCGAATGGTGGCCGTGCCAATCTAACAGGACCTGCACTGTGTGAAACTCGCCGAGCCGGTAATAGCTATGGACTGCATGCCGCAGTTCAATGGTTCATGCATGTTGCAAGGGCATTATGCGAAGTGACAATAAGTAAACTAAGTATTTTTTTATTTGACTCTTGTATTTATGAAATATACATAATTAATAACAGTGCAACCGAGATACTCTTGTACTCTCTCCAGTCTTTGCCATCAGAGCAAGCTAGTGTGGGTGACCTTCCTATCCACATAAGTTAGACAATAGACATGAATTTCGTTTTCTTATTAGTACCATAGTAAAACTTCGGTGGTTCTTTTGTCTTTTCTATCAATATTGTAATATTGTAAAATATCACACAAGCGTACCTACTTATTGCATACCACTACTGTACACATGTGTTCGAAGAAATACAAGTGTATTCAACTGTAAAAGTCGGGGCAAGTCGTACTCAGAGCTATAACTACTATTTTATTCCGTAATTTTATCAATCTAAGGTTAATAACCATTTAGTTTTAAATACTAAGGTGTCTAGATGTCGTCAAAGTCGGGTGCGAAGTCTTTGTAAGTAATGATGTCCTGGTACCTCGGCGCTTCCTTTGCATTGTCGATCAATATTGAAAGTCACGCTTGCGTACTATGCAGCAGCAACATAGTGAAAGTGCATTCAACAGAAGTAACACAGAGTAGTGTTTGCACTAACACATAAAATATTGATTTGAGGAATAATATCTGACACTGTGGTGGTGCCCACCAAGACGAACTCTGAAAGACTTACCACCACTTGCAACTTTCGTCTAGTGATGCGCGAGCCATGAGCAGCAGAATGAGCCGTGACAGCATTTTAACCATAAAACTTCTGATACCATGTGCAGCATAACATAATCACTAATACCACATTTTAGAAATGTGGACTCAAGCCCAAGCACCTAATGGTGTGTTTCGGCAGCTGTCCTTAAGATCCAGTAATTCTAGGTTAGCCTGAACAACACCATCAGGTGAGATAGTGGTCACAGGCTAAACTAAAAGGCATACAAAAAACTTATATACTATTAATATCTACCCAATTAACTGGAAATAGTATTTGCCAATGTGACTACATTTAGATGACTAAAATTTTTTGTATTGCTGACTGTGAAAATGTTAGCTTAGAATGTATAAATCAACGCGGATCCGAGTTCAGCAAGTTGTTTAACATATTCTGTAAGCAGTTGCAGTCGTATGTCTTTTGTATGATGTCAGATTCGGGTGCAAATTCTTAGCCATTTATGGTGTCCTGGTATATCGGCGGTTCCTTTACGATCAATACTATGTTCGCTTCACGCAGGCGCAATTTCTGTTCAGCATACCATATACCTACGTTTTTATGAAAGTGAAAGTGCATTCAATGGTCATTCGTTAGGGTTGAATGCGAAGTCTTTGACATTTATGGTGCCCTGGTACTTCGTCGGTCCTTTCGTCAGTATTGTTGGTCAGTATTAGGGTACTTTTTACATATCCTACATATACTGACTGTACTGTATCAGCCGGATCACACTGCTGAACACAGCCTCCCCTATGATGTTAGGGGGGTATTTTCCATAATCCACACGCTTGGCAGGCGGCTTGGAGATCATAGATGGCAGTTCTTTAGAAGGTGAAATTCAATCATTTGATTTACTTTCCACATGTGGTCACGACAAAACTATGCATTCGATTCGGCAGTAATTTTGGCTGTAGCTTTGTACGAGAATCATTGTAGCAATGTAGCTATAAACTTTTCATTCTAAAATTAACAGACGTTAATTATAGAATTGAAATTTTTAATCCAACATAATATAAAACATGAAATTACTAAATACAAACATAAAATTCCACACTATACTTACACAACATTACTAAGTACAAAACGCAACGTGCATTACTTTTTCTGCGTCGCGTGTCACAGAATATAAAATGGCTGTTTAAGGCTCCAAAAAGGTTTCTATCTCATAAAACGTCATACCAAATAGAGAGATAGATATATATTTGGAACCTCCCTCCCATAGCCATGTTATATTGGCTAAACTCTAATCTGTGTCTGGTACTATGTTTTTTTTTCTAAGTAGATCTAAAGTGGATGACCTATTTTCCAGTAAGTAAATTAAATACTTACTGGACAGTAGGAGATTCCAAATTTAAAATCTCGCTTCTTAATGGACAGTTGTGAATAAGTCTCCGGTAGAGTTCACTTTCAGGATACTTTTTAGAGATGTTAGGGCAACAAGACATACAATTTAAAAAAAAAAAAAATTACCGCATCAAACATGACATATACATAAAAATCATTTATGGATATAATATTGTGTCCAATGTTAATTTTGAATGTCTCTGGTCCTCGACGTAGCTTAACACTGTGTGCCGCAAGCCATTACAAAGACTTGGCTGGTTTGTGTTTCGTAATATTGGGATTACCGATCCGATTGTTTGCAGATTATGGTGTGGTAATCCGGACAATTCCAGGGAATTTAAAAATTCCGTTACATAATTCACAACATCAACTTGGTTAGTAACGGAATCAACCGATTTGTATCTCATTAATTCGCCGGCTATCTTACTTTGCATCAGAAGATTGATTCGTTGACATCAACGTTTTTTACTGACAATATAACACACCAAACATGACTTTTGTAATTTTCAGCAATATTTGGGAAAACCATCTTGATGAGTTCGGTCTTTCATTCAGTAAAGTGATAAAAATTGCAGGGAATGTATTGTATCCAGACGATGTGTCAACAGGAAGTTAGCCATTACCAATATGGAGCAATTGTTTGAAAAATACTTCACCCGATTTGAAATTTTGCGATACGACTCGCATATTCATATTTAATTTGAATGTCCTGACTTATTTCATTAAAATGTAATAACGTCATATAATGAAATGTATAATTAACGTCAGCGTTAATGGCATCCCGCATGTAACGTATTCCTCGGAACGGTGTTGTGCCTGGTTCAACCTGATTTATGTTAATTGTTCTGTCTCAACTTTTACGTATATATGCTCAGCATATGAATTTAAGATGTGTTTGTCCTCATTTTCCCGAACCATCAGTCGGTATAAATAATTAATTGAACGACATTTTTTGCTACTTACAGCGCCTACAAATTTTTTTTCATGTGATCAAGATAAATTATCGTTGGAATTAAGGTAGTTAACATATATTGTTTATTTACCTGTAATTAAAAAAATGATACCCATCTTCACTTTGCCAAAATAAGATAGAATATTGTAACGCATCATATGATCGATGTGTTTCGGACACACGCTGCAGTTGATTGTTCGGCCGATGTAAGACAATATCTCGATTTTCTAAATTTTCACCCACGACGACAATAGCGACTTCTTAAAACCTACATACGAGGGAGCGTTTTTATTTTCGCGGAATGGGGCTGCACATGTTTTTTTTATTTCCATGCCTTATCGCATGGAAATAAAAAAAAAACAAATTATTTTTGCTTTTCAATATATTCACCTGCAAGATGGATTCACATTTCAGAACTTCAACTAATTTGTTTAAACCCTCATAAAAAATGTTTTTTCTTTATCTTCAAAATACGCCGAAACTGTCTCCTTGACTTCATTATCGGTCGTATTTTTTTTTACCCCGCAGCTCTATATTCATTTTTGTAAAGAGGTAATAATCACTTGGGGCCAGGTGTAGGCTGTAGGGTGGGTGATTTAAAATATCGAAGCCCACCTTATGCAAGGCAGCCAACGCAACGCAGCTCTTGTTGGACGGACGCGTCGTCGACGACGCGTCAATGCAACCAATTCGTTGTGTTGATGGAAACATGTTTGGAATTGTTCCACAATTCGTATTTTCACTGAATTATTGTGTGCACAACGATGATCGACTTCTGTCTGTCGAATACGGTGGGTGCCCAATGGTTTCTAATTGCAGTTCCTGTAGTGTTAAAACGGTTTCTCGTGCTGTATGCGGTCTCGTGTTATCATGGAGCAGTAATGGTAAAAATCGATTCATGAGTCGGGCTGTTTCTTTGCTAGTTTTGCTATGAATTGTTCGGAGTTCGGCACAGTACACATCTGCCGTTATTGCTTGACCAGATCGGAGAAAGCCAAAATAGTGAATAACACCATGCTGAGACCACCAATCAGATACCATTACCTTTTTATTGGTGGTACCTGTTTACTGTAGGACACTGTTGCGGCGTTTAACCTGGGTCAGACATTGCATTTTTCGCTTACGGTTATCGTAAAAGATCCACTTTCATCACAAGTTAGAATTCGATCCAATATTCCTTAATTGGCGACGGTAGAACCATACTGATCCAAGTATCGTTTTCATTATATTGAGAAAAAGAAGGAAACGCGTTTGAACTTGTTTTAAAAAAATACGTGATTTATTATCTTTATCGAAATGATGGATAACATGTCAGACAAAATAAAAACAAACTTAAATAAAATATTTTGATTAATAGTAGTCATAATGTTGGTTTCTGCAAAAAAACCACTTGGATCATTTTGTCGTAAAATATTTATCCAAATTCAAGTTGAGTTACATCGAAAAACTATAGGACAAATAGAACTCATAGAAAAAAATATGCTTAATCATCCCCAAACACGGAAGGTATTGTGATTTTATCGTCCTGAGACTCCGCGCCTGTTCCTCTTCAAGGTACATGTGGAATTGATAGGTAGACCAAATGATGAATCGGTGGTACAAACTTCTGGTATTTTTTAAGTCTTGCATTTTTTGTATATGGAAATTGCTGCCCTTGCCTGTGTAGGTACGTAATTTCTAAGGTTTAGCTGAACTGTTTCTATTTCCGTTGAATTAAGTCTAAGGTCAATAACTTCATAACTTTCAGTAAGTATAGTCATCAATGAAGTGCTAGAGGCTTTCAGAACCTTTACAGAATTTTATTATTTGCATTTGTGATATCTTTGCACCTTCATGTATACCGAAATTGAGCATCCGAAGTTGCCTTAGATAATATACCTCACCGTAATTAACTAGGCAAGAGGGAGTGTGCGCTCTAAGTCAAAAGCTGTGGCTATTAATCATCTTTAACCTTTGCTTTACAATCGTTCAAAATATATCGCACTGTTTTGCCAATTTTAAATGAACGTCTTTCTAGGTTCTCAAAACTAAGCACTTTTCTTAAATTAAAATGGACATTTACATACTTACCACCTGATTACCACATCAGTGGTAATCAGGTGGTAATAAATCTCTCAGCGAATCATTGCTGAGAGATTTATTCGGTTGGTCTGGTAGGAAGAATGATTGCTGCAATAATCCTCATTGGCTTGATGAAGGACTTTGTAACGCTAACGCGACTAATTTTGCGCTGAAAAGAAAGAAAGAAATCAACCTCAGGAAAAGAAATACTTACCTTTAAAATTCACAAACCTTCAAAAACCAACTTATTGACTGGTAAATGAAAAGTAAGTAAAATGCTAAAGTATAAAATTGAGGTCCTCTAGCAATATAAGGCGCTTTTTGTACTTGGTTGATCCAATGTGGTGTATGAATAAAATATTTTTTTCTTGCATTTGTTGCATGTAACTCCAATATAGAAAAAATGTCACTTGGATAAGTATGGTTCTACCTTCGCCAATTTCTGTATCGATTCACCGAGGCAACACAAGTTTCAACACGTGTTTCTTTCTGCAGATCAGCCAAATCATGAGGCATCCACTTTTCATATATTTTTATTTTATTGATTTGACATAAATGAGTCAATATTATTGGTAAGGTAATGTTAAACCATGCCGCTAATTCCTGGGTAGTTTGGCTTGGATCTGCTTCCACCATCTCTTTCAATTCATTGTTATTCACCTGTGTGGGCGGTATTCCTGGTGGTTCGTTCTTCAAATCAAAATTTCCATCACGAAAGCGTTTAAACCAAAATCGCACGGTGCATTCATTAGCTTTCCCCTCTCCAGGCGCAACATTGATTTTCGAATTGTTTTTTTTTATGTATCCATCTTTCTTGTTTAAGCTGAATAAAAAAAAACTAATGTTGCACATTTTTTAAAGAAAAATCTCATATAGAACCAGATCCGGTTGCAAATTAGTGCACTCATCGCGTTTTTGCTATAAACCAAATTTCTATGTATATTTCTGATTAGGAGCTTTCTTCTTTTCTTTCTTCTATTACCAGGTTGCCTATCAAAATGTGGCCGCTATTATTTTTAATTAAATTATTGCTAATTGATTTTTGGGAAAAAAATTCGTTGACTTGTTTTATAAGTATAATATAGTCTAAATCACGGCAATATGTATAAAAATTCTGAAAAATCACGGTTGCCGTTGTGCACTTGGCCGCACTTCTTTGCAGCCAGGTCTAAACAGGTATGACTTGGATGCATTTATACATTCATAACGTACATTTATGATTTATATCACATTAAAGCATTTTTTTTTCTTTTTATTATTATATATGGTTGCCTTATTAAATACAGCTGCAAACAAGGGTTGCTGGCTGTTGAAAATGGTAAATATATAAAGTTGAGTGAAAGAGAGTTAGCGCGTAACATCATTTGTCAGACGACGACGATAGCGATTGCCAGCTGTGCGACGCTTTTAAGCCATTGCGCGTTGAATACTATTGTTCTCAAAAGGTCGATTTATAGAAGACTATTATGTGCCGGTGTAGTGTAGATCCTTAAAACATAATACCCCTATTAAACAGTATGTTATAAAGAAGAGTAAGTATTCCGTCTTAGTAGTAATGCGTCTTTTCAAATATCGCTAATTCAAGAAACTACGTTTTCCAGTATGTGTCCTCGGTGGGCATACATTAATTTACTAAGATTACCTAAGCTTTGCTACCATATCTAAGGTAAAGACATTTTGATTTTTTCATAGGTTGAACAACGTCACGCAGACGAACCGTGCTTGTAATCTTACTTTTTATGATGTCTACTTTTATTATGCCGCTGAATTGTTCCTTCGAGTGGCTTTAATAGTACATCGCATTTGTCTCGAGATTTCTCAGGAAGTAAGTTCTTTATAACTTATTGAGCTGTATTTTTTATTTCTGGTGGCATCATCATTTTAAAATTTGACATTTACACTATCAGATGATATTTTGGAAAATTATTTAGAACAAGCTGTACCTGCGACTTCGTTCGCGATTGCCGTACTTGCAGACTTCATTCACATTACTGAAGCACTGTTTATCTCGTATTTAAGCAACGCCGTTGTCTGCGGTGAAGCACTCTTAGTAAAACTCAAAAAGGAGCTTTTTACTTTGGAGTTGAACATTCCCGGGTTGTATTTTACATAAGACAGTAGTTAGGTAACTCAGAGTTCCATCACGGTTCGCACATTAAATGTTGAAACAAAGTATTTAGTGCGTTTCTTTGAAATTTCTATTTTGAAACGGCGTCTTTTTGCAGAGGTTCTCCTAGTTTGGTGGTAGAACGAAAATATATAAGATTGTGCACTCTCCGAAATGTAATATATACATATATATTTAGTTTTTATATATTGTATATAGTTTTTATATATATAAAAACAGATTGTGGCGAATGTTCCAGATTTAAGAGTTTTATCTTAGCAAGGTTACAAAACTAAATAAGGGTGCCACGCTCCCCTTGGGGTGCTGGGCTGTCAGTTGGGTCACTCATCACTATACTAACAAATATTATTGAAATCGGACTACGCGTTAATTAATTACAACTTTGTGTACATTTTGACTTTCATCCCCTTTCCCGTGGGAACCGTGCTGAATTTCGGGATAAAAACTGGACTTGGACCTGTTAGTTTTATTACAAGTATACATAATTAACAAAATTTAACAAAAATAAAAATGATTTGCCGCGCTTTTTTCAGTACAGAAAAAGGTTGCCAAGCTCCTTTAATTGAAAATCGAGTACAGAATAGTACATTATGCAACAAGTGCGCGAAGTTGTTTATTACAATCGAGACGGGTTTCAATACGAAAATATTTTCTTGATCTCTTTGATAGCAATAATAATCTGATTAAGAAGGTTTATAATTAAATCTTCTAAAGTTCTACTTTAGTAGGTAAAAAACTCTTTGGTTTGTTTTATATGAAAAACGAACAAAACAAACTACAATCTCCTTGGTGAAAAGTGGGGAAAACGATGTTTTTTTTCTCTTTAAAAAACTAGTGCGCTAACGTAAAAAAAAAACCCGGGTGCGTAATAGACTATATTATGACACTAGCATCGGTGCATTTAAAGGCCCGTTACAAGCGAGTGTGTTGAAAAAAAACTTACCCCTGTTTTTCTAATTATTTGATACCTATAAAATCTTTTTGAGATTTGACGTTTGTATTTTTTTTTAATTAACAGGTAAAAATAACAATATACGTGCGTGTCGTGGTATAAAAAATAAGATCCCCTGTTTTAGTTTCTATATTTATTGCTAAAATCGAGAAATTGACACTTTTTCGTAGATAGCCAAACATAACACTGATGTATTATTTTATTAATATTATAATTCCTCGATAAACTTAAACTTGATCTCGATTCATCTATGAAAATTTTAGATTTTACAGCTTCAATTCCTAAAACGTCAATAGTATTCCAACTTCATTTGCGTTTTTGAATACAGTATTCCGACACTACGAGTATTGCAGCATTGTTTCTGGCATAATAAAACTTCAATAGGATTCTAACTTCATTTGCGTTTTTGAATACAGTATTCCGACACTACGAGTATTGCAGCATTGTTTCTGGCAGAATAAAGAAAATGCTTCACTTCTTCTTAAACTGGAAATATCTAGGCTTTGTAGACAGATTTATTATATAATTCTAATTCTTTATTTTCATATCTGCACATATGTGTATCGACATATCTGGAGTCTCTGGACAGGTTAGGAGTACGAGTATCTTTAAGCAATTAAAATGCGTCAAACGATAATTACTTATCTATCATTTAGTTCTCTTTAGCTGCACTTTAAGAGATCATAATGTAGGTATAAATAGTTTGAATACCAAGTATATACGTACAAAAGTACCAACAACCTAAGTTCCCGTGGCACCCCCGGAGGTGCTCTTCAGGGGTGCCTTGGGTCCAGAATGGATTGTTTGTTATGCTTGGGTCCGGAATAGATTGTTCGCTATGGATGGGTGCGAAGTGTTTGCCGTTTATGGTGTCCTGGTACTTCGGCGGTTCCTTTCCATTTTGGATCAATAGTATGGTCGCTTTACGCAGGCGTACTTGCTATGCTGCATACCATATACTTACGTTTTTCATTAAAGTGAAAGTGCATTCATCGGTCATTCGTTAGGGTCGAATGTGAAGTCTTTGCCATTTATGGTGCCCTGCTACTTCGTCGGTTCTTTCGCATTGTTGGTCCATATTTATGAATGGGTGTGATGTATTTGCCATTTATGGTGTTCTGGTACATCGGAGGTTTCTTTCTATTTTCGATCAATATTATGGTCGCTTCACGGAGGCGTACTTGTTATTCAGCATACAATAATACCTACGTTTTTCAAGAAAGTGAAAGTGCATTCAACGGTCATTCGTTAGGGTCTAATGTGAAGTCTTTGCCAATTATGGTGCCCTAATATTTCGTCGGTTCTTTCGCATTGTTGGTCAATATTTATGGATGGGTGTGACGTATTTGCCATTTATGGTGTCCTGGTACATCGGCGGTTCCTTTCTATTTTCGATCAATATTTTGTCGCTTCACGCAGGCGTACTTGTTACTCAGCATACCATATACCTACGTTTTTCAATAAAGTGAAAGAGCATTCAAGGGTCATTCGTTAGAGTCGAATGCGAAGTCTTTGCCATTTATGGTGCCCTGCTACTTCGTCGGTCCTTTCGCATTGTTGGTCAATATTTATTTTATATATTATTTATTTAATATTATATTGCACAATTAAAATTTACAAAAGGAGGACTTAATGCAAAGGCATTATCTACCATTCATCCAGCGAGGGTGTTTGAGAAGGTTTAAGTGCAGCAAGGGGTGAATAAATAGGTTAAGTATGCAGAAAGGAAACTATAAGAAGTACGGAAGTAAAAAAAAGGAAATAAGTTATTATGATAACTACTTTCCATATACTAAATAAATACATAATGTAATATAAAATATGATAATAAATAATAATAACAGCTAAATATATATTTTTAAATTTTGATATAATTTGCTGTAAAATAAACCTATATAGCAATGTTCACAATAAAATCAGATGAAAAAAGCGGGAAAAATTTTACCAAATGCAACTAGAACATTACGGACCTGGCAAGGAAATATTACTCAAATAAAAAACCAGTTCTTTTCCGTGATTCCATTGGACGTCCCATTAATGGGACAATGGAAAAAAAACATTTAACCGTAGACCCATTGGCCAATGGAACCACGGAAAATAACTTTTACTCCAATATAGTTTTTCCATGAAACCATTAATAGATATGTCACAATATGATGCGACCACGATGTAATTCAACTTCAAAATCAAATTCAAATTTATGAAAATACACGGCAAATTAAAATTTCTATTTTTCTCTTGTTGTAATTTTGAAATAAAATATAAATTGTCAAATAATCCATTACATCTTCATCTTTTTTTAGAGAAGACGTACAGTAGGAGCTCTTATGAAATTTGTTTTTAGATTTTTGGGGTCCAAAATACAAAGGGCAACGGTGCCCTATATCCTATATGACTGCCTAGCCGGGTTTCTAGCTCATAAACGGAAAGAATAATAGAACCAGAACATGTGGCTATATATATAAGTTATTTAAATATTTGTGTACAATGCTGACATTGAACTGAATTGAAACTTAGTACCGCGTTGACATGATAATTTTTCTTTTCACAAATATTCAGCTTTTTCGGTTTGTAAGAACTATTGGAAAATAGTTTATTTAATAAATATTTTTTTGAGTTACCACAGAAAAAGATTTTCATAAATTGTCAGTTTCAAAAGAATTCTGTGAAGCGGAAGAGTTTTGTTTCAAATACGATAAGTACATAAACAAAGTCAGCACATCTCTACAATTTGATGGTTTCATGGAAAAACGATATTGGCGTAAAAGTTATTTTCCGTGGTTCCATTGACCAATGGGTCTACGGTTAAATGATTTTTTTCCATTGTCCCATCAATGGGACGTCCAATGGAACCACGGAAAAGAACTGTAAAAAACGTGAACTAACTTTTTAAAAGTAGCTTTTGAGGGTGATTTTCTGATATTGACCGGGAGTTAATTCCATAATCTCACTGCCATAACATTGAAAGATTTGTCCATGAAAGATGTAGTGTGAGAGAGCGTAGCAAGAAGCAAGGAATCAGCAGAAAGTATGTTTAAATTGTGACTATCGGCCAGAAAGATAAACTCTTCTTTTAGGTAAGTAGGCGAAAAGCTATCATTCAGTATATTATAAAGTAAGCCCACAATCCTGGCATTCCTTCGGTCCCTTATGGGAAGCCATTTAAGTTGTGATCTTTATTGCGAGATGTGATCAAATAATAGCGAATTGACAAGGGCAGTTTTAGTAGCAATTGGAAGAATGTTTTTTAGCCTAAGTAAAAAGTGAACGGAAGAAAATAATTTTCTTGAGATTTCCGAGACTTAGGGTGCCCAATTTAGTTCGGAATCCATCATGATGCCAAGATTTTTACAACTGAAGATAGACGAATATTATATCCGTTAAATGATAGGGAGGGTAAATAGTTGTCGTCAATTTTAGCG